>JAPYXD010000753.1:2400000-3600000 GCA_030998225.1 Diplolepis rosae
CAAACCTTCTTCCGACTGTGGAAAAAGTAATTTTCCGACAGTGAATTGGTAAGGTCTATCCAGTGTCTACTCAGCCTCAATAGTCAACTGGGAAATACTAGCGTTTGTACAATGTTGGGAAACGATTGGCCAAACCTTCTTCCGACTGTGGAAAAAGTAATTTTCCGACAGTGAATGTACAAGGTCTATCCAGTGTCTATTTAGCCCTGGTAGTCGACTGCAAAATACCAGTGTGTTTGTACAATGTTAGGTGTACAACAGGCCCAACCATATTCCGACTGTGGAAAAAGTAATTTTCCCTTAGTTGATGTACAAGGTCTATCCAGTGTCTATTCAGCCCTGGTAGTCGACCGGGAAATACTAGCGTTTGTACAATGTTGGGAAACGATTGACCAAACCTTATTCCGACTGTGGAAAAAGTAATTTTCCGATAGTGGATGTACAAGGTCTATCCAGTGTCTATTCAGTCCCGGTAGTCGACTGGGAAATACTAGCGTTTGTACAATGTTGGGAAACGATTGGCCAAACCCTCTTCCGACTGTGGAAAAAGTAATTTTCCGACAGTGAATTGGTAAGGTCTATCCAGTGTCTACTCAGCCTCAATAGTCAACTGGGAAATACTAGCGTTTGTACAATGTTGGGAAACGATTGGCCAAACCTTCTTCCGACTGTGGAAAAAGTAATTTTCCGACAGTGAATGTACAAGGTCTATCCAGTGTCTATTTAGCCCTGGTAGTCGACTGCAAAATACCAGTGTGTTTGTACAATGTTAGGTGTACAACAGGCCCAACCTTATTCCGACTGTGGAAAAATTAATTTTCCCTTATTTGATGTACAAGGTCTATCCAGTGTCTATTCAGCCCTGGTAGTCGACCGGGAAATACTAGCGTTTGTACAATGTTGGGAAACGATTGACCAAACCTTATTCCGACTGTGGAAAAAGTAATTTTCCGATAGTGGATGTACAAGGTCTATCCAGTGTCTATTCAGTCCCGGTAGTCGACTGGGAAATACTAGCGTTTGTACAATGTTGGGAAACGATTGGCCAAACCCTCTTCCGACTGTGGAAAAAGTAATTTTCCGACAGTGAATTGGTAAGGTCTATCCAGTGTCTACTCAGCCTCAATAGTCAACTGGGAAATACTAGCGTTTGTACAATGTTGGGAAACGATTGGCCAAACCTTCTTCCGACTGTGGAAAAAGTAATTTTCCGACAGTGAATGTACAAGGTCTATCCAGTGTCTATTTAGCCCTGGTAGTCGACTGCAAAATACCAGTGTGTTTGTACAATGTTAGGTGTACAACAGGCCCAACCTTATTCCGACAGTGGAAAATGTGATTTTCCGACAGTGGATGTACAAGGTCTATCCAGTGTCTATTCAGTCCCGGTAGTCGACTGGGAAATACTAGCGTTTGTACAATGTTGGGAAACGATTGGCCAAACCTTCTTCCGACTGTGGAAAAAGTAATTTTCCGACAGTGAATGTACAAGGTCTATCCAGTGTCTATTTAGCCCTGGTAGTCGACTGCAAAATACCAGTGTGTTTGTACAATGTTAGGTGTACAACAGGCCCAACCTTATTCCGACAGTGGAAAATGTGATTTTCCGACAGTGGATGTACAAGGTCTATCCAGTGTCTATTCAGTCCCGGTAGTCGACTGGGAAATACTAGCGTTTGTACAATGTTGGGAAACGATTGGCCAAACCTTCTTCCGACTGTGGAAAAAGTAATTTTCCGACAGTGAATGTACAAGGTCTATCCAGTGTCTATTTAGCCCTGGTAGTCGACTGCAAAATACCAGTGTGTTTGTACAATGTTAGGTGTACAACAGGCCCAACCTTATTCCGACAGTGGATGTACAAGGTCTATCCAGTGTCTATTCAGTCCCGGTAGTCGACTGTAAAATACCAGCGTTTGTACAACGTTGAGTGTAAAACAGGCTCAAGCTTCTTCCGAGTATGGAAAAAGTAGTTTTCCTCCAGTCAATGTGTAAGGTTTACCCAGTGTCTAATCGACTTTTATAATTAACGCTGTAAAATACCAGTGTTTGTACAGCGTTGATTTGACACTGGTAGTCTTCTTCAAAGTACGTCTTTACCCGTAAAAAATGGATTTAATAATAAAAGTATATTACCAGTACATTAGAAATATTGACAGCCAGCGTTGAAAATATGGTGGTTACCAGTATTGGTACAACATTGGAGACTAATGTGGTACCAACGCTCTACATAGTTATCATTTCGACTGTCCACCGACAGTCGGAAGTTGGTATCCGGCGTTGGATCCACGTTGGTCCGATTGGTAATTTCTGCTTGTGTTGTTTAGAAAATGGTAACTTTTTATAATGTCTGTAACTTTTATTTTGTCATTCTGTATTACTTTAATAGAATCCCTTTCATTTTTCCTTTTGCTGCCTTTCTCTTTCAATTTTAATGACCTGGGAAATTCCATGAGGAAATGCGACCGGGAAGATATTTGTAGTCGTGGAGGACGCGCGTATTGGCGTTAAGCCAATTCGCAGAAAGTAAAGTCCCACGTGAAACTCACTTGACCGTTGGATATACCTAGCTAGCACCTATCCTCGTACATGTAACATACACTGGGAAGAATCTCGACCACTGCTAGTCACGCCACCCCCTCCTCACGAATTCTAACAATCTCTACATGCAACTTATGATCGTTACTAACGGAACATTATGTAATTCGCGATAAGCACGTAATAGTTTGGTCTAATCGTTATTTAAAACGCGCCCACCTATCGTTCTGGACCTGTTAACTCCTCTGTAATCTTCCCAGGTCAAGAAACAAATTATACTTCACGGTAGATAAAAGGAAAATTTAATTTAAACTAGGAAAATATCCTAAACATTTGAAATTATCCCGCTTTGCTTGCGTTTAGTTTTCGAATATATCTTAAGTTGACTTAAAGTTGAATCTTTTTCAAATGCAAGGTCTATTACAGAAAGAAATAAATAAATTAATTTGTAGGAGAAAAACATGGTATGAGTTATCAAGATTCTTATCCACACTTAGAGAGTAAAATAATGCAGAATTTACTATTTGTATTGTAAGAGTTACTATGTGTATTTTATTGAGTAATATCTGTATTGTAGTTAGGATCATCTGCCTTGAACTGGTTACTGTCTGTATTGTACTGAGAGCCATTTGTATGAATATCGTTACTATATACAGGGTGACCCATTTTAATCTATAATCCCAAATATCTTCTAAAATACTTTATCTACGTAAAAATGTGTGGGACAAAGGTTGACCAGGGCCGAGGGGGACATTTGACTGTACCATCAATTTTGACCTTAAGGTCAATTTTCAAGGTCAAATGGAGGTAAGACCCTTTTCTTAAATGAGAACCCCTATTTTAGACTGTGGATTTGAAAAGAGTGGCAAATTACACGTCAAAAATTACCTGTGGAAAAATGGTTTGTGTGACCTTGGAAAGGTAAAAAATTAAGGTCAAATGTTTGTCTTGGTTTTTCGGGTCAAACAAGCGTTCAAGATGCTTCACAAAAGTCGATGAAGTGTTCAGGTGTGTACATTACCTTGACCATCATGACCTTCAGGTCAATTTTCAAGGTGACTTGAAGGTCAGAACGATTTTTCTTAGATTGAACTCTGTGCCCAGATAAATTTTTTTTGTAGACCTTAGGCTATGGATTGTTATCACAACAATCCCCCAAACACACCCAGACAGTAGCAATCATTTCCGATAAGATGTAAAGACTGTGACTATGTAGTTACAAAAGTTACAATCTTGACAATGTCACTTCTCTGTGACTAGTTACAAACAAAAAAGACACTTTGTCCTTACTTTTACCGTTACCCAGAAACAACGGATTCTGAGAGCTTGCGCAGCCATCTCTCGAGAAACTTTACTGGAAACTGTGGACGGTTTTGAAAGACGTCTACGTTCGTGTCTTCAAGCCGATGGAGAGCACTTCGAACAGTTTTCCGTGGCTGATTGTAACACTGGTAGCAATGGTGAGAGGCAGAGGGACTCATGTTAATCAACCACCCGAAACGTGAGAGGCAAGGGGAACTCACGACAAGAAAGCACCCCAAAGGAAACAGAACTTACTACGTCCACGCCGTTGTTTCTGGGTAACGCTAAAAGTAAGGACAAAGTGTCTTTTTTGTTTGTAACTTGTCACAGAGAAGTGACATTGTCAAGATTGTCACTTTTGTAACTACATAGTCAAAGTCTTTACATCTTATCCGAAATGATTGTTACTGTCTGGGCGTGTTTGGGGGATTGTTGTGATAACAATCCACGGCCTGAAGTCTACAAAAAAAATTTATCCGGACACAGAGTTCAATCTAAGAAATATCGTCTTGACCTTCAAGTCACCTTGAAAATTAACCTGAAGGTCATGATGGTTAAGGTGATGTACATCTTAACATGTCATCGACTTTAGTAAAGCATCTTAAACGTTTGTTTACTCCGAAAAACCAAGACAATTCAGAAAAAGGGCATCTGATCGTTTCTCAGACATTTGACCACCTTTCCAAGGTCACAAAAACCATTTTTCCACAGGTCATTTTTGACGTGGTATTTCCCGCTCTTTTCAAATCCACAGTCAAAAATAGGGGTTCTCATTTACGAAAAGGGTCTTACCTCCATTTGACCTCGAAAATTGACCTCAGGGTCAAAATTGATGATACAGTCAAATGCCCCCCTCGGTCTTGGTCAACCTATGTCGCACTCATTTTTTTCGTAGATAAAGTATTTTAGAAGATATTTGGGATTATAGATTAAAGTGGGTCACCGTGTATATATCGAACTGAGTGCAACACAACAACTTGTAAACTTTTTAGACTTTTACCATAACTATATTTCCATTTATAAATATGTGACCGTTCAATGTTATTATACGGGTATTATTCGAGTCTATAAAGTTTGTTTACCAGAGTAAATGATTCCGTCAAATCGTGTTTTCCAAGATTTTCAAACACAAGACTGTACGGCTTGCGTGAGTCCAAGTGAGAAGGGAGTGAGAAACAGAAAGAGAAGACAAGGTGGAAAACTTCTTCAAGCGATAAACGACCGCTTCGTTCAGGGAACTGAGAGATTGAATTATTTGCGAGCTGAATATTTATGGACTGAGAGGCTGGATAAGAAGAAGAGACATTTTAGATTTAAAGATTAATTGGAAAGTTTAAGCTTTCATGTTGCCCGTAAACACTTATATGAAGATTTGCCAACTGACAGCATAGTTTGCCCCAACTAAACACTGCCTTCGAAAGAATTCAAATAAATTCATGCATTCTTCTATCTCGTGTCAAACAGATATTTATTTTTCTTCCAACAGATTATCTTTTTCACTCTACTCTTGAATCTTCCCACTTTAGAGCCTTATTACTATATTTAACAAAATAGTAACTAGGTACTCAAGGAAAGCAACTAGATAAAATTAATGAATAAAAAAAACTTAGAAATCTTGAGTTAGTGTAAAAAAAAAAGTGAACTGAACGCAAAAAAGTGTAAAAGTTGCACTGCAAATATGAAACTAAAGATTGTGGTAGATAAATAAGTGGCCTTTCCGGTATTGTGAAGATGTAATAATTGATTTTCCTTTTGACATTTCGACCAAGTATTTGGTCCTTCTCAAGACTAAAAAATAATAATAAATAATATATACATAGTGTTATTAAGATTATGATAAAAATAATTATTTGTACTTTCAAAAATGATAGAAAAAATATTTTTGTTATAACAAGATGTTTTGTTTTTTAATAAAAAATAATAATAATGAGAAAAGATATTGAAAAAAAGAGAGGAAAAACATACCTTAAGACTTTTTTCCCTTATGTGCGAACACAGAAAAATCCTTTCTTTAAAAATTTTAAAAGTTAACATTTTTCAAAGTGGATGAGTGAGAAATTGTCGTTTTTTTATCAAACATTGTAAATTGTTATTAGGATAAAAATGTTTTTCCATTTTAAAAGAATTTTTTTTTTGTTTAAATCCATTGCTTGTTGTAGGATTGAGGTTAAGATGATAAAACAAGTTATCTGTAAGAATTAGAAAGGTTATATACAGTAAGAAATATATTGGAATAGAAAATATAAGAAAATTATTACTTACAGTTAATAGTTTAATGGAAAAATTCACATATTGTATTATCAAAATTTTCCAACATAAATTGACGCGACGATGTAAAACAAAGTAATCTCAGCCATGAAAAAGTTTTTTGATAAAATGTTCCTATAGTGAAAAAATCTCATAACTAATCTTCAGACGAATAGAGGAACATGGTATGAGTTATCTCCAAGAATCCTATCCATATTTGAGGAATAAAATAATTTGGTATTGTACTGAACAATATCTTAGTTCAAATAATGAGAAATAGTAGATAAGGAACAAATCTAGCTTTTAAATTTAATTTTGTTAGAACAGCGATATTCACTTTCATGATACCAGATGAACAAGTGACTACAGTAAGAATTTTTATTCCCATTCCATCTGAATCTTTCGTTAATTTTGAGGTGTAAAAACTATACTCGATTTAGCGAAAGAAGTAATTTTTCTTATTTATAACTTTTGTGATAAATCCTGTTTTAATATAACAGTTTATACAATGTATCTAAAAGTTTCACATAATCGTAATACGATCGATATTTTTTGTTGGCTATATACCGAAAGTTAGCCGAGTCGATGTCGTTCTGCGTGCGGAAAGTTGGTTTTCCCGCACTAATGCGGTAAAATTTTAATTTTGTTTTCATTTACCGTACACTTAAAATTTTACCGCACTAGTGCGGGAAAATCAACTTTCTTCACGCAAAACAACACCGACAAGGCTAACTTTTGGTATACAGCGGACAAAGTAGTATATTTCATATCAAGTGCGGAAAGGCGTATTTTAACGCAAGAGCGAGTCGCGCGTTAAAATACAATCCTTACGTGATACGAACGATATTTTTTGTTCGATATATACCAAAAGTTAGTTTTGGTGTCGTTTTGCGTGCGGAAAGTTGATTTTTCCGCACTAATGCGGTATAATTTTAATTTTGTTTTTATTTTCCGCACACTTAGAATTTTATCACACTAGTGCGGGAAAATCAACTTTCCGCACCCAAAACGACACGGTGGAGAAAAAATCCTTGATTCGCTCGGTCGCTTAGTCAAATTTTTTTCCGTGTAGATGCGTTTCAGCACCTAATTTACCAGTTTCAATATTTATATTACATATTACATGAAAAAGATATCCGTATGCTGAATTTCGACATCAACGTTAAACATTCAGTTTTGAAAACCTAGTTTGCTTCATACAAATATGCTTTAAGTTTGAAAATACAGAAGGAATATGAACATGAAATGGATCAAAGTGTGGTATAATCGTTAAAGAATTTCAATTCCCCAGTGCGAATGAAACTATTATATTTAAGCGATTTAATATTCAACCCACGAGAATCGAATGAGAAATTCTCTCGCTGTTGGTAGTGGCTCGTATTACGGTTTCCATCCTCAATTGCGAAAATTCTTATTCATAGAGACTGTGATTCTCAAATATATTTTCCAAACGATCGTGGTCTAAAGTGGCTCATACCGTCCACGATATTGGAACTGCGTATACACGACGTGACTTTTGTATATAGTTTTACCATTAAGGAAGATTATGCGGAAAAAGTCTCAAGATAGTGACGATACCTATGGGAAGAAATGTCTTTTAGAACTTACTTACATACAAAGGGCTTTCAGTTTTCCTCTCAGGAATATTACTCTCTAAATCTAAATCAGTCAAAATCTACTGATTATCAGTATAATTTGACTGATTCAAATAGCTAAAAAGAGGTTACCGTTAATCAGTCAAATTTAACTGATTCGATCAGTGAAAATTAACTAATTTAACAGTGAAAAGGCAAATCAATGATTTAATCAGTGAAAATTTGATTGATTCATATTTATATATTCATACTAAGTGGATTATTGAATATTAAATTTAGAAATGTATTCTGTTGTTATTGAGGAAAACTTATCTAGACTGTTAAAAATATTATCAATTTGAATAGATTTAGTTACTATGAATATCTTCTTGAGTTCGGTTTTATCATTAAGTTGTAGAAAAAGAATCTCACTACTCATTCATCCTAGATTTAAGAGGAAAAATTAAGAAATTTCTTCGCAAACTGGGAAAAAGTCCAAAAAACATTGCGTATTTTAATTTGTATCGATCGACATACCTAGTAATATATTTAATATTTTTCAGTAAAAGTTCATGTATCAGTAATAAATGTGTAAAACTGAGATCTATGAAAAATTTTGCCAAAGGATTTTTCGTTTCCTTCTACACGGAGAAACTTTTTATATCAATTTTTACTATAGTATTTTTCAATTTAGGGAAAAACGTATCACTTTGAGAATTTTTGTTAGTAAAAATACTAAACTTTATAATAATGATATGAAACTTCAGCATAGTTCATAGCAAATTTTACTATAGTTTATACTAAAGTTTCATATCATTATTATAAAGTTTAGTATTTTCAATAACAAAAATTCTCAAAGTGATACGTTTTTCCCTAAATTGAAAAATACTATAGTAAAAATTGATATAAAAAGTTTCTCCGTGTACCGAAAAAGTTTTGCTAAGAAGTACACTCTTAAAAATCTTATTGATATTAATAGACTTTAATATACAAGTGGTGAATTAGAATTAATAGATATGTATATTGTGAAAAATCAATATATATTCATATTAAATTTAATAACTTTTCAATAAAAATACATTAAAATTAACAAACATTATTAAAATATATTTAAACTTCCATTACATGTAATGGAAGTTTAATACAGAAATTTCTAACAGTGTAAGCAATTTATGAAAATAACGTTTTAAAAAAGATAAATTTCGAAGACATGAGAACTATGATGAACTACTAATAACTGTTTAGAGGAAAAGGATGCAATGAAGCTTGGTTACGAGAATTTCAAGACGCTGCTCCTGATATTTATAGACACGATTTAAGACCTCGATATTGTTTCCTCGTAAAAGGTAATCTTCCTCTTTTTTCCCGTATCCACCCTCGTCTCAGGGGAAAAGTTTGCGCTCGACTGCACGCGTACGATACTCGCGAGTACGTCTGCTCTCGTCCTAATCCTCAATTAATTACGTGGCAAACCATTTTTTTGACTTTTCTCCACGCCGTCTGCTACGTTTCCTTTATTCTGTTTCCGATTCTGTCTCTGGATAGAATTCGATAGTCGCGTTAACACCTTATTCTCTAGAGATCAAACATCAAACGTATTTCTTCTTTTACAGATATTTCTAAATAAGTAAAGTACTTGAAATCGCAAAAAATATATACCAGAGTGCGATGCGAAAATAGAAAAGTGTGTCTGACCAAACGTTGTTTTTTCTACTGGGAGGCCGAAGTTTGCCTGACAATGCTGGTCATTATCTACTGAATTTTACATCACGAATAAATACTTAAAAAATTCAATGTTGCACTTTAGCTAAATTTATGATTCATTAAGAATGCATTTATTCGTTGATGAAAATCACGAGAACCATAAACCGCGAGAAGCATAAAAAATGCAAAAGTGATTAACTTTATGACCCGTTAACATGGTCATTATTTGTCAATAAAAACCGTTGAAACCATTAATAGTAACTTTTTAATTTTGCTTAATTGTAATTTATGGCGTTCAACATTCTGATGAGAAAAATTATTCTTGTGGAAAACATGAAGCTAATTTCATTTGGATACTTGTTGATTCGAAACAGATAGAAATTAATAATTAATTAATTTCAAATATCTAATCTTAATAGATTCCTTGCAATTTTAGAAAATATACGCTAATTGTAATCAGTGGTATACTTAACGCTGATAGTCAGCGGAATTTCACTGATTCAGATTTAGTGAGCAGTGTAAGTTGTATTGACCCTCAATTTTAATAAAATGGTTCTTTGTTGGCAAAAATTGGCTTCGGGATCCAAAAATGATTAAATCGATTTATATTTAATTATACCCTTTTTTGTTTATATTGTTTGGTTTGCGTATTGTCTTTATGGATTATAGGTTTAAGCATATTTTTATATACGGATTTGAATAGGATACACAAAAAATATATATATTCAAAATACTCGTATTTTTAAAATAGTTTTTTAAACAAAATAGTTCAAAAATAGCCTAAATGGTCTAAATTAAGCTCTTTTAATTCAGCTACAAACCAAAGAATATATTCGTAGATACAGGTACAGATAGAACATACAAAAATATATATGTATATATTTCAAAATTGTTTTAAAATAGTTTTTAGGTGAAATAGTTCATAAAAAGGCGTAATAGCCTCAATTAAATTTATACATGTTCGAAATCGATTTCATTGAAATTTCGAGCCCTTTTACCGAGCGTGCCGGGCCGCTCCGCAACATATCTCAAACCTTTAAACGCGTTTTTCTCAAAACACGTTTTTTGAAATCGGCACGCAGCATAACTCAAACAATTTTCAATGTTTTTAATCGGGTTTTTTCCTACATCTTTATAATAACATTTTAAAGATAAAAACTTTCGAAATTTTTTTTTTGGTCGAAAAAAGGTTTTTTTTTTTCAAATGCTTGCCAATTACACAAAAATCAATATTTTTTAAATCCCTTACGTGTTTCTCTAGCTATTCTCATGTAGATTAAGAAAAAAAATTTCATTTTGTTCCAGATTAAATTTTGCACCCTGTGTGCTGCGTGCCGCGGAGCTCCTCCAAGAAAACACACATTACGGAAATGTCTCCAGTGCTGCCATTTTGTAACATTTTTTATTGAAAATATAAATAATAACTTCTTAAATCATTATAATTGTATTCCCTTTCCTTCCTTCAAAAAAAAATCTTGAAAAAACGTGTTTCTTTTGGCGTTTACAGCGGTGTTACCCCTTAAGTACACCTTTTGTTCTAGTCGAATATCCAAACCTTCCATTTTTATTTATAAATTTAATTTAACAGATCAAGTACTCGTTTTTTGTATTATATGTTTAAGTACTATAATTATTCCTAAAAATGTGAAATTAACGCCACCCCTTTTTTTGTATTTTCTAGATTTTAATAAATATCACTGATGAGAGCTCCGATCTGAACGGAAATGTCCGATTAAATCGACTCAATCATTTTTGGACCCTAAAGCCAATTTTTTCCAAGAAAGTACCATTTTATCGAAATATATTATTTTGATTTTAAAAAAGTTATTTTTTTAGCAAAAATGTTTAATCTTTGATTTAAAAATTCATTATCCAAATTTAAGAATCATTTTCATAAGACGCTGGAAATCCTTTGAATTTGAAAAAAGAAAGTAAAGAAAAAAATTTGTTTCAATTAAAAAAGGTTTCTTTACACTTCATATCAGTGCGCTGATATTTTTGGCTTAAAAAAAATTTGAATATAAAAACCCTTTTCTAACTGCATATAATTTAATTTTTTCTCATTTTTTCATACATAGCTGTACTTTTCATGTCTCACTGTTGAAAATTGTCTAAATCCTCGAAGTTTTTACGTGAGAGAAGTCACTGAAAAAATATGAATTTAATGGTTGTTTTGCATAAAAATGGCTTAAAAATGCAGAAAATTTATAATAAAATTACGAAACTAAACCGTACAAAACTTCAATACAGTTTCGGAAATTTTTCACAGAAACTTTTAAGGTAGTTGATCCACGAAAATTAGACCTCAGGCAAAAATAGATAATTTTACTTTCAAAAATAGCAATATTATTATTGAAGGGCTATTTTTGAAGAGAAAAGATTAATTTCCATGAAAAAAATTTGAAATACAGAAAAATATTTTATTAATAAATTTTATTTTTGATCCAACTTTTTTTCTTATTGCTTCTTACCAAATTTTAAAAAATTATGCGATTCTAATAAATGTTTTTATTAAATGATTTTCACTTCTGAATGCCAAATAACGAGCTAAATTATCCAAAATATTCCACTATTAAGGTAGTTTTCATCCACAAAAATTAGACCTCAGGCAAAAATAGATAATTTTACTTTCAAAAATAGCAATATTATTATTGAAGGGCTATTTTTGAAGAGAAAAGATTAATTTCCATGAAAAAAATTTGAAATACAGAAAAATATTTTATTAATAAATTTTATTTTTGATCCAACTTTTTTTCTTATTGCTTCTTACCAAATTTTAAAAAATTATGCGATTCTAATAAATGTTTTTATTAAATGATTTTCACTTCTGAATGCCAAATAACGAGCTAAATTATCCAAAATATTCCACTATTAAGGTAGTTTTCATCCACAAAAATTAGACCTCAGTCAAAAAGGGATAATTTTGATTTCAAGAATAGCAATATTATTATTAAAGGGCTATTTTGGAAGAGAAAAGATTAATTTGCATGAAAAAAATTTGAAACACAGAAAAATAATTTTATTTTTGCCCCAACTTTTTTTCTTATCGCTTCTTACCAAATTTTAAAAAATCATGCGATTCTAATAAATGTTTTTATTAAATGATTTTCACTTCTGAATGCCAAATAACGAGCTAAATTATCCAAAATTTTCCACTATTAAGGTAGTTTTCATCCACAAAAATTAGACCTCAGGCAAAAATAGATAATTTTACTTTCAAAAATAGCAATATTATTATTGAAGGGCTATTTTTGAAGAGAAAAGATTAATTTCCATGAAAAAAATTTGAAATACAGAAAAATATTTTATTAATAAATTTTATTTTTGATCCAACTTTTTCTTATCGCTTCTTACCAAATTTTAAAAAATCATGCGATTCTAATAAATGTTTTTATTAAATGATTTTCACTTCTGAATGCCAAATAACGAGCTAAATTATCCAAAATATTACAATAGTAATGTAGATTTCATACAAACAAATTAGACATAAGTAAAAAATAGATAATTTTAATTTAAAAAATAGCAATATTATTATTGAAGGGCTATTTTTGAAGAGAAAAGATTAATTTCCATGAAAAAAATTTGAAATACAGAAAAATATTTTATTAATAAATTTTATTTTTGATCCAACTTTTTTTCTTATCGCTTCTTACCAAATTTTAAAAAATTATGCGATTCTAATAAATGTTTTTATTAAATGATTTTCACTTCTGAATGCCAAATAACGAGCTAAATTATCCAAAATATTCCACTATTAAGGTAGTTTTCATCCACAAAAATTAGACCTCAGTCAAAAAGGGATAATTTTGATTTCAAGAATAGCAATATTATTATTAAAGGGCTATTTTGGAAGAGAAAAGATTAATTTCCATGAAAAAAATTTGAAATACAGAAAAATATTTTATTAATAAATTTTATTTTTGATCCAACTTTTTTTCTTATCGCTTCTTACCAAATTTTAAAAAATTATGCGATTCTAATAAATGTTTTTATTAAATGATTTTCACTTCTGAATGCCAAATAACGAGCTAAATTATCCAAAATATTCCACTATTAAGGTAGTTTTCATCCACAAAAATTAGACCTCAGTCAAAAAGGGATAATTTTGATTTCAAGAATAGCAATATTATTATTAAAGGGCTATTTTGGAAGAGAAAAGATTAATTTGCATGAAAAAAATTTGAAATACAGAAAAATATTTTATTAATAAATTTTATTTTTTGATCCAACTTTTTTTCTTATCGCTTCTTACCAAATTTTAAAAAATCATGCGATTCTAATAAATGTTTTTATTAAATGATTTTCACTTCTGAATGCCAAATAACGAGCTAAATTATCCAAAATATTCCACTATTAAGGTAGTTTTCATCCACAAAAATTAGACCTCAGGCAAAAATAGATAATTTTACTTTCAAAAATAGCAATATTATTATTGAAGGGCTATTTTTGAAGAGAAAAGATTAATTTCCATGAAAAAAATTTGAAATACAGAAAAATATTTTATTAATAAATTTTATTTTTGATCCAACTTTTTTTCTTATCGCTTCTTACCAAATTTTAAAAAATTATGCGATTCTAATAAATGTTTTTATTAAATGATTTTCACTTCTGAATGCCAAATAACGAGCTAAATTATCCAAAATATTCCACTATTAAGGTAGTTTTCATCCACAAAAATTAGACCTCAGTCAAAAAGGGATAATTTTGATTTCAAGAATAGCAATATTATTATTAAAGGGCTATTTTGGAAGAGAAAAGATTAATTTGCATGAAAAAAATTTGAAACACAGAAAAATAATTTTATTTTTGCCCCAACTTTTTTTCTTATCGCTTCTTACCAAATTTTAAAAAATTATGCGATTCTAATAAATGTTTTTATTAAATGATTTTCACTTCTGAATGCCAAATAACGAGCTAAATTATCCAAAATATTCCACTATTAAGGTAGTTTTCATCCACAAAAATTAGACCTCAGGCAAAAATAGATAATTTTACTTTCAAAAATAGCAATATTATTATTGAAGGGCTATTTTTGAAGAGAAAAGATTAATTTCCATGAAAAAAATTTGAAATACAGAAAAATATTTTATTAATAAATTTTATTTTTGATCCAACTTTTTTCTTATCGCTTCTTACCAAATTTTAAAAAATCATGCGATTCTAATAAATGTTTTTATTAAATGATTTTCACTTCTGAATGCCAAATAACGAGCTAAATTATCCAAAATATTCCACTATTAAGGTAGTTTTCATCCACAAAAATTAGACCTCAGGCAAAAATAGATAATTTTACTTTCAAAAATAGCAATATTATTATTAAAGGGCTATTTTGGAAGAGAAAAGATTAATTTGCATGAAAAAAATTTGAAACACAGAAAAATAATTTTATTTTTGCCCCAACTTTTTTTTCTTATCGCTTCTTACCAAATTTTAAAAAATCATGCGATTCTAATAAATGTTTTTATTAAATGATTTTCACTTCTGAATGCCAAATAACGAGCTAAATTATCCAAAATATTCCACTATTAAGGTAGTTTTCATCCACAAAAATTAGACCTCAGTCAAAAAGAGATAATTTTAATTTCAAAAATAGCAATATTATTATTAAAGGGCTATTTTTGAAGAGAAAAGATTAATTTCCATGAAAAAAATTTGAAATACAGAAAAATATTTTATTAATAAATTTTATTTTTGATCCAACTTTTTTTCTTATCGCTTCTTACCAAATTTTAAAAAATCATGCGATTCTAATAAATGTTTTTATTAAATGATTTTCACTTCTGAATGCCAAATAACGAGCTAAATTATCCAAAATATCCCACTATTAAGGTAGTTTTCATCCACAAAAATTAGACCTCAGTCAAAAAGGGATAATTTTGATTTCAAGAATAGCAATATTATTATTAAAGGGCTATTTTGGAAGAGAAAAGATTAATTTGCATGAAAAAAATTTGAAACACAGAAAAATAATTTTATTTTTGCCCCAACTTTTTTTCTTATCGCTTCTTACCAAATTTTAAAAAATTATACGATTTCAATAAATGTTTTTATTAAATGATTTTCACTTCTGAATGCCAAATAACGAGCTAAATTATCCAAAATATTCCACTATTAAGGTAGTTTTCATCCACAAAAATTAGACCTCAGGCAAAAATAGATAATTTTACTTTCAAAAATAGCAATATTATTATTGAAGGGCTATTTTTGAAGAGAAAAGATTAATTTCCATGAAAAAAATTTGAAATACAGAAAAATATTTTATTAATAAATTTTATTTTTGATCCAACTTTTTTTCTTATCGCTTCTTACCAAATTTTAAAAAATTATGCGATTCTAATAAATGTTTTTATTAAATGATTTTCACTTCTGAATGCCAAATAACGAGCTAAATTATCCAAAATATTCCACTATTAAGGTAGTTTTCATCCACAAAAATTAGACCTCAGTCAAAAATGGATAATTTTGATTTCAAGCATAGCAATATTATTATTAAAGGGCTATTTTGGAAGAGAAAAGATTAATTTGCATGAAAAAAATTTGAAATACAGAAAAATATTTTATTAATAAATTTTATTTTTGATCCAACTTTTTTTCTTATCGCTTCTTACCAAATTTTAAAAAATCATGCGATTCTAATAAATGTTTTTATTAAATGATTTTCACTTCTGAATGCCAAATAACGAGCTAAATTATCCAAAATATTCCACTATTAAGGTAGTTTTCATCCACAAAAATTAGACCTCAGGCAAAAATAGATAATTTTACTTTCAAAAATAGCAATATTATTATTGAAGGGCTATTTTTGAAGAGAAAAGATTAATTTCCATGAAAAAAATTTGAAATACAGAAAAATATTTTATTAATAAATTTTATTTTTGATCCAACTTTTTTCTTATCGCTTCTTACCAAATTTTAAAAAATTATGCGATTCTAATAAATGTTTTTATTAAATGATTTTCACTTCTGAATGCCAAATAACGAGCTAAATTATCCAAAATATTCCACTATTAAGGTAGTTTTCATCCACAAAAATTAGACCTCAGTCAAAAAGGGATAATTTTGATTTCAAGAATAGCAATATTATTATTAAAGGGCTATTTTGGAAGAGAAAAGATTAATTTGCATGAAAAAAATTTGAAACACAGAAAAATAATTTTATTTTTGCCCCAACTTTTTTTCTTATCGCTTCTTACCAAATTTTAAAAAATCATGCGATTCTAATAAATGTTTTTATTAAATGATTTTCACTTCTGAATGCCAAATAACGAGCTAAATTATCCAAAATATTCCACTATTAAGGTAGTTTTCATCCACAAAAATTAGACCTCAGGCAAAAATAGATAATTTTACTTTCAAAAATAGCAATATTATTATTGAAGGGCTATTTTTGAAGAGAAAAGATTAATTTCCATGAAAAAAATTTGAAATACAGAAAAATATTTTATTAATAAATTTTATTTTTGATCCAACTTTTTTTCTTATCGCTTCTTACCAAATTTTAAAAAATCATGCGATTCTAATAAATGTTTTTATTAAATGATTTTCACTTCTGAATGCCAAATAACGAGCTAAATTATCCAAAATATTCCACTATTAAGGTAGTTTTCATCCACAAAAATTAGACCTCAGGCAAAAATAGATAATTTTACTTTCAAAAATAGCAATATTATTATTGAAGGGCTATTTTTGAAGAGAAAAGATTAATTCACATGAAAAAAGTTTGAAATACAGAAAAATAGTTTTATTAATAAATTTTATTTTTGATCCAACTTTTTTTTCTTTTCGCTTCTTACCAAATTTTAAAAAATTATGCGATTCTAATAAATGTTTTTATTAAATGATTTTCACTTCTGAATGCCAAATAACGAGCTAAATTATCCAAAATATCCCACTATTAAGGTAGTTTTCATCCACAAAAATTAGACCTCAGTCAAAAATGGATAATTTTGATTTCAAGAATAGCAATATTATTATTAAAGGGCTATTTTGGAAGAGAAAAGATTAATTTTCATGAAAAAAATTTGAAACACAGAAAAATAATTTTATTTTTGCCCCAACTTTTTTTCTTATCGCTTCTTACCAAATTTTAAAAATCATGCGATTCTAATAAATGTTTTTATTAAATGATTTTCACTTCTGAATGCCAAATAACGAGCTAAATTATCCAAAATATTCCACTATTAAGGTAGTTTTCATCCACAAAAATTAGACCTCAGGCAAAAATAGATAATTTTACTTTCAAAAATAGCAATATTATTATTGAAGGGCTATTTTTGAAGAGAAAAGATTAATTTCCATGAAAAAAATTTGAAATACAGAAAAATATTTTATTAATAAATTTTATTTTTGATCCAACTTTTTTTCTTATCGCTTCTTACCAAATTTTAAAAAATCATGCGATTCTAATAAATGTTTTTATTAAATGATTTTCACTTCTGAATGCCAAATAACGAGCTAAATTATCCAAAATTTTCCACTATTAAGGTAGTTTTCATCCACAAAAATTAGACCTCAGGCAAAAATAGATAATTTTACTTTCAAAAATAGCAATATTATTATTGAAGGGCTATTTTTGAAGAGAAAAGATTAATTTCCATGAAAAAAATTTGAAATACAGAAAAATATTTTATTAATAAATTTTATTTTTGATCCAACTTTTTTTCTTATCGCTTCTTACCAAATTTTAAAAAAATCATGCGATTCTAATAAATGTTTTTATTAAATGATTTTCACTTCTGAATGCCAAATAACGAGCTAAATTATCCAAAATATTCCACTATTAAGGTAGTTTTCATCCACAAAAATTAGACCTCAGGCAAAAATAGATAATTTTACTTTCAAAAATAGCAATATTATTATTGAAGGGCTATTTTTGAAGAGAAAAGATTAATTTCCATGAAAAAAATTTGAAATACAGAAAAATATTTTATTAATAAATTTTATTTTTGATCCAACTTTTTTTCTTATCGCTTCTTACCAAATTTTAAAAAATTATGCGATTCTAAAAAATGTTTTTATTAAATGATTTTCACTTCTGAATGCCAAATAACGAGCTAAATTATCCAAAATATTCCACTATTAAGGTAGTTTTCATCCACAAAAATTAGACCTCAGGCAAAAATAGATAATTTTACTTTCAAAAATAGCAATATTATTATTGAAGGGCTATTTTTGAAGAGAAAAGATTAATTTCCATGAAAAAAATTTGAAATACAGAAAAATATTTTATTAATAAATTTTATTTTTGATCCAACTTTTTTTCTTATCGCTTCTTACCAAATTTTAAAAAATTATGCGATTCTAATAAATGTTTTTATTAAATGATTTTCACTTCTGAATGCCAAATAACGAGCTAAATTATCCAAAATATTCCACTATTAAGGTAGTTTTCATCCACAAAAATTAGACCTCAGGCAAAAATAGATAATTTTACTTTCAAAAATAGCAATATTATTATTGAAGGGCTATTTTTGAAGAGAAAAGATTAATTTCCATGAAAAAAATTTGAAATACAGAAAAATATTTTATTAATAAATTTTATTTTTGATCCAACTTTTTTTCTTATCGCTTCTTACCAAATTTTAAAAAATTATGCGATTCTAATAAATGTTTTTATTAAATGATTTTCACTTCTGAATGCCAAATAACGAGCTAAATTATCCAAAATATTCCACTATTAAGGTAGTTTTCATCCACAAAAATTAGACCTCAGTCAAAAAGGGATAATTTTGATTTCAAGAATAGCAATATTATTATTAAAGGGCTATTTTGGAAGAGAAAAGATTAATTTGCATGAAAAAAATTTGAAACACAGAAAAATAATTTTATTTTTGCCCCAACTTTTTTTCTTATCGCTTCTTACCAAATTTTAAAAAATCATGCGATTCTAATAAATGTTTTTATTAAATGATTTTCACTTCTGAATGCCAAATAACGAGCTAAATTATCCAAAATATTCCACTATTAAGGTAGTTTTCATCCACGAAAATTAGACCTCAGGCAAAAATAGATAATTTTACTTTCAAAAATAGCAATATTATTATTGAAGGGCTATTTTTGAAGAGAAAAGATTAATTTCCATGAAAAAAATTTGAAATACAGAAAAATATTTTATTAATAAATTTTATTTTTGATCCAACTTTTTTTCTTATTGCTTCTTACCAAATTTTAAAAAATCATGCGATTCTAATATATGTTTTTATTAAATGATTTTCACTTCTGAATTCCAAATAACTAGCTAAATTATCCAAAATATTCCACTATTAAGGTAGTTTTCATCCACAAAAATTAGACCTCAGGCAAAAATAGATAATTTTACTTTCAAAAATAGCAATATTATTATTGAAGGGCTATTTTTGAAGAGAAAAGATTAATTTCCATGAAAAAAATTTGAAATACAGAAAAATATTTTATTAATAAATTTTATTTTTGATCCAACTTTTTTCTTATCGCTTCTTACCAAATTTTAAAAAATTATGCGATTCTAATAAATGTTTTTATTAAATGATTTTCACTTCTGAATGCCAAATAACGAGCTAAATTATCCAAAATATTCCACTATTAAGGTAGTTTTCATCCACAAAAATTAGACCTCAGGCAAAAATAGATAATTTTACTTTCAAAAATAGCAATATTATTATTGAAGGGCTATTTTTGAAGAGAAAAGATTAATTTCCATGAAAAAAATTTGAAATACAGAAAAATATTTTATTAATAAATTTTATTTTTGATCCAACTTTTTTTCTTATCGCTTCTTACCAAATTTTAAAAAATCATGCGATTCTAATAAATGTTTTTATTAAATGATTTTCACTTCTGAATGCCAAATAACGAGCTAAATTATCCAAAATATTCCACTATTAAGGTAGTTTTCATCCACAAAAATTAGACCTCAGGCAAAAATAGATAATTTTACTTTCAAAAATAGCAATATTATTATTGAAGGGCTATTTTTGAAGAGAAAAGATTAATTTCCATGAAAAAAATTTGAAATACAGAAAAATATTTTATTAATAAATTTTATTTTTGATCCAACTTTTTTTCTTATCGCTTCTTACCAAATTTTAAAAAATTATGCGATTCTAATAAATGTTTTTATTAAATGATTTTCACTTCTGAATGCCAAATAACGAGCTAAATTATCCAAAATATTCCACTATTAAGGTAGTTTTCATCCACAAAAATTAGACCTCAGGCAAAAATAGATAATTTTACTTTCAAAAATAGCAATATTATTATTGAAGGGCTATTTTTGAAGAGAAAAGATTAATTTCCATGAAAAAAATTTGAAATACAGAAAAATATTTTATTAATAAATTTTATTTTTGATCCAACTTTTTTTCTTATCGCTTCTTACCAAATTTTAAAAAATTATGCGATTCTAATAAATGTTTTTATTAAATGATTTTCACTTTTGAATGCCAAATAACGAGCTAAATTATCCAAAATATTCCACTATTAAGGTAGTTTTCATCCACAAAAATTAGACCTCAGTCAAAAAGGGATAATTTTGATTTCAAGAATAGCAATATTATTATTAAAGGGCTATTTTGGAAGAGAAAAGATTAATTTGCATGAAAAAAATTTGAAATACAGAAAAATATTTTATTAATAAATTTTATTTTTTATCCAACTTTTTTTCTTATCGCTTCTTACCAAATTTTAAAAAATTATGCGATTCTAATAAATGTTTTTATTAAATGATTTTCACTTCTGAATGCCAAATAACGAGCTAAATTATCCAAAATATTCCACTATTAAGGTAGTTTTCATCCACAAAAATTAGACCTCAGGCAAAAATAGATAATTTTACTTTCAAAAATATCAATATTATTATTGAAGGGCTATTTTGAAAGAGAAAAGATTATTTCACATGAAAAAAGTTTGAAATACAGAAAAATAGTTTTATTAATAAATTTTATTTTTGATCCAACTTTTTTTTCTTTTCGCTTCTTACCAAATTTTAAAAAATTATGCGATTCTAATAAATGTTTTTATTAAATGATTTTCACTTTTGAATGCCAAATAACGAGCTAAATTATCCAAAATATTCCACTATTAAGGTAGTTTTCATCCACAAAAATTAGACCTCAGTCAAAAATGGATAATTTTGATTTCAAGAATAGCAATATTATTATTAAAGGGCTATTTTGGAAGAGAAAAGATTAATTTCCATGAAAAAAATTTGAAATACAGAAAAATATTTTATTAATAAATTTTATTTTTGATCCAACTTTTTTCTTATCGCTTCTTACCAAATTTTAAAAAATTATGCGATTCTAATAAATGTTTTTATTAAATGATTTTCACTTTTGAATGCCAAATAACGAGCTAAATTATCCAAAATATTCCACTATTAAGGTAGTTTTCATCCACAAAAATTAGACCTCAGTCAAAAAGGGATAATTTTGATTTCAAGAATAGCAATATTATTATTAAAGGGCTATTTTGGAAGAGAAAAGATTAATTTGCATGAAAAAAATTTGAAACACAGAAAAATAATTTTATTTTTGCCCCAACTTTTTTTATTATAGCTTCTTAGCAAATTTTAAAAAATCATGCGATTCTAATAAATGTTTTTATTAAATGATTTTCACTTCTGAATGCCAAATAACGAGCTAAATTATCCAAAATTTTCCACTATTAAGGTAGTTTTCATCCACAAAAATTAGACCTCAGGCAAAAATAGATAATTTTACTTTCAAAAATAGCAATATTATTATTAAAGGGCTATTTTGGAAGAGAAAAGATTAATTTGCATGAAAAAAAATTTGAAACACAGAAAAATAATTTTATTTTTGCCCCAACTTTTTTTCTTATCGCTTCTTACCAAATTTTAAAAAATCATGCGATTCTAATAAATGTTTTTATTAAATGATTTTCACTTCTGAATGCCAAATAACGAGCTAAATTATCCAAAATTTTCCACTATTAAGGTAGTTTTCATCCACGAAAATTAGACCTCAGGCAAAAATAGATAATTTTACTTTCAAAAATAGCAATATTATTATTGAAGGGCTATTTTTGAAGAGAAAAGATTAATTTCCATGAAAAAAATTTGAAATACAGAAAAATATTTTATTAATAAATTTTATTTTTGATCCAACTTTTTTTCTTATCGCTTCTTACCAAATTTTAAAAAATCATGCGATTCTAATAAATGTTTTTATTAAATGATTTTCACTTCTGAATGCCAAATAACGAGCTAAATTATCCAAAATATTCCACTATTAAGGTAGTTTTCATCCACAAAAATTAGACCTCAGGCAAAAATAGATAATTTTACTTTCAAAAATAGCAATATTATTATTGAAGGGCTATTTTTGAAGAGAAAAGATTAATTTCCATGAAAAAAATTTGAAATACAGAAAAATATTTTATTAATAAATTTTATTTTTGATCCAACTTTTTTTCTTATCGCTTCTTACCAAATTTTAAAAAATCATGCGATTCTAATAAATGTTTTTATTAAATGATTTTCACTTCTGAATGCCAAATAACGAGCTAAATTATCCAAAATATTCCACTATTAAGGTAGTTTTCATCCACAAAAATTAGACCTCAGGCAAAAATAGATAATTTTACTTTCAAAAATAGCAATATTATTATTGAAGGGCTATTTTTGAAGAGAAAAGATTAATTTCCATGAAAAAAATTTGAAATACAGAAAAATATTTTATTAATAAATTTTATTTTTGATCCAACTTTTTTTCTTATTGCTTCTTACCAAATTTTAAAAAATTATGCGATTCTAATAAATGTTTTTATTAAATGATTTTCACTTCTGAATGCCAAATAACGAGCTAAATTATCCAAAATATTCCACTATTAAGGTAGTTTTCATCCACAAAAATTAGACCTCAGGCAAAAATAGATAATTTTACTTTCAAAAATAGCAATATTATTATTGAAGGGCTATTTTTGAAGAGAAAAGATTAATTTCCATGAAAAAAATTTGAAATACAGAAAAATATTTTATTAATAAATTTTATTTTTGATCCAACTTTTTTTCTTATCGCTTCTTACCAAATTTTAAAAAATTATGCGATTCTAATAAATGTTTTTATTAAATGATTTTCACTTTTGAATGCCAAATAACGAGCTAAATTCTCCAAAATATTCCACTATTAAGGTAGTTTTCATCCACAAAAATTAGACCTCAGTCAAAAAGGGATAATTTTGATTTCAAGAATAGCAATATTATTATTAAAGGGCTATTTTGGAAGAGAAAAGATTAATTTGCATGAAAAAAATTTGAAATACAGAAAAATATTTTATTAATAAATTTTATTTTTGATCCAACTTTTTTCTTATCGCTTCTTACCAAATTTTAAAAAATTATGCGATTCTAATAAATGTTTTTATTAAATGATTTTCACTTCTGAATGCCAAATAACGAGCTAAATTATCCAAAATATTCCACTATTAAGGTAGTTTGCATCCACAAAAATTAGACCTCAGGCAAAAATAGATAATTTTACTTTCAAAAAGAGCAATATTATTATTGAAGGGCTATTTTTGAAGAGAAAAGATTAATTTCCATGAAAAAAATTGGAAATACAGAAAAATATTTTATTAATAAATTTTATTTTTGATCCAACTTTTGTTCTTATCGCTTCTTACCAAATTTTAAAAAATTATGCGATTCTAATAAATGTTTTTATTAAATGATTTTCACTTTTGAATGCCAAATAACGAGCTAAATTATCCAAAATATTCCACTATTAAGGTAGTTTTCATCCACAAAAATTAGACCTCAGTCAAAAATGGATAATTTTGATTTCAAGAATAGCAATATTATTATTAAAGGGCTATTTTGGAAGAGAAAAGATTAATTTCCATGAAAAAAATTTGAAATACAGAAAAATATTTTATTAATAAATTTTATTTTTGATCCAACTTTTTTTCTTATCGCTTCTTACCAAATTTTAAAAAATTATGCGATTCTAATAAATGTTTTTATTAAATGATTTTCACTTTTGAATGCCAAATAACGAGCTAAATTATCCAAAATATTCCACTATTAAGGTAGTTTTCATCCACAAAAATTAGACCTCAGTCAAAAATGGATAATTTTGATTTCAAGAATAGCAATATTATTATTAAAGGGCTATTTTGGAAGAGAAAAGATTAATTTGCATGAAAAAAATTTGAAACACAGAAAAATAATTTTATTTTTGCCCCAACTTTTTTTCTTATCGCTTCTTACCAAATTTTAAAAAATCATGCGATTCTAATAAATGTTTTTATTAAATGATTTTCACTTCTGAATGCCAAATAACGAGCTAAATTATCCAAAATTTTCCACTATTAAGGTAGTTTTCATCCACAAAAATTAGACCTCAGGCAAAAATAGATAATTTTACTTTCAAAAATAGCAATATTATTATTGAAGGGCTATTTTTGAAGAGAAAAAGATTAATTTCCATGAAAAAAATTTGAAATACAGAAAAATATTTTATTAATAAATTTTATTTTTGATCCAACTTTTTTCTTATCGCTTCTTACCAAATTTTAAAAAATCATGCGATTCTAATAAATGTTTTTATTAAATGATTTTCACTTCTGAATGCCAAATAACGAGCTAAATTATCCAAAATATTCCACTATTAAGGTAGTTTTCATCCACAAAAATTAGACCTCAGGCAAAAATAGATAATTTTACTTTCAAAAATAGCAATATTATTATTGAAGGGCTATTTTTGAAGAGAAAAGATTAATTTCCATGAAAAAAATTTGAAATACAGAAAAATATTTTATTAATAAATTTTATTTTTGATCCAACTTTTTTTCTTATCGCTTCTTACCAAATTTTAAAAAATCATGCGATTCTAATAAATGTTTTTATTAAATGATTTTCACTTCTGAATGCCAAATAACGAGCTAAATTATCCAAAATATTCCACTATTAAGGTAGTTTTCATCCACAAAAATTAGACCTCAGGCAAAAATAGATAATTTTACTTTCAAAAATAGCAATATTATTATTGAAGGGCTATTTTTGAAGAGAAAAGATTAATTTCCATGAAAAAAATTTGAAATACAGAAAAATATTTTATTAATAAATTTTATTTTTGATCCAACTTTTTTTCTTATCGCTTCTTACCAAATTTTAAAAAATTATGCGATTCTAATAAATGTTTTTATTAAATGATTTTCACTTCTGAATGCCAAATAACGAGCTAAATTATCCAAAATATTCCACTATTAAGGTAGTTTTCATCCACAAAAATTAGACCTCAGGCAAAAATAGATAATTTTACTTTCAAAAATAGCAATATTATTATTGAAGGGCTATTTTTGAAGAGAAAAGATTAATTTCCATGAAAAAAATTTGAAATACAGAAAAATATTTTATTAATAAATTTTATTTTTGATCCAACTTTTTTCTTATCGCTTCTTACCAAATTTTAAAAAATTATGCGATTCTAATAAATGTTTTTATTAAATGATTTTCACTTTTGAATGCCAAATAACGAGCTAAATTATCCAAAATATTCCACTATTAAGGTAGTTTTCATCCACAAAAATTAGACCTCAGTCAAAAATGGATAATTTTGATTTCAAGAATAGCAATATTATTATTAAAGGGCTATTTTGGAAGAGAAAAGATTAATTTGCATGAAAAAATTTGAAACACAGAAAAATAATTTTATTTTTGCCCCAACTTTTTTTCTTATCGCTTCTTACCAAATTTTAAAAAATCATGCGATTCTAATAAATGTTTTTATTAAATGATTTTCACTTCTGAATGCCAAATAACGAGCTAAATTATCCAAAATATTCCACTATTAAGGTAGTTTTCATCCACAAAAATTAGACCTCAGGCAAAAATAGATAATTTTACTTTCAAAAATAGCAATATTATTATTGAAGGGCTATTTTTGAAGAGAAAAGATTAATTTCCATGAAAAAAATTTGAAATACAGAAAAATATTTTATTAATAAATTTTATTTTTGATCCAACTTTTTTCTTATCGCTTCTTACCAAATTTTAAAAAATCATGCGATTCTAATAAATGTTTTTATTAAATGATTTTCACTTCTGAATGCCAAATAACGAGCTAAATTATCCAAAATATTCCACTATTAAGGTAGTTTTCATCCACAAAAATTAGACCCCAGGCAAAAATAGATAATTTTACTTTCAAAAATAGCAATATTATTATTGAAGGGCTATTTTTGAAGAGAAAAGATTAATTTCCATGAAAAAAATTTGAAATACAGAAAAATATTTTATTAATAAATTTTATTTTTGATCCAACTTTTTTTCTTATCGCTTCTTACCAAATTTTAAAAAATTATGCGATTCTAATAAATGTTTTTATTAAATGATTTTCACTTCTGAATGCCAAATAACGAGCTAAATTATCCAAAATATTCCACTATTAAGGTAGTTTTCATCCACAAAAATTAGACCTCAGGCAAAAATAGATAATTTTACTTTCAAAAATAGCAATATTATTATTGAAGGGCTATTTTTGAAGAGAAAAGATTAATTTCCATGAAAAAAATTTGAAATACAGAAAAATATTTTATTAATAAATTTTATTTTTGATCCAACTTTTTTTCTTATCGCTTCTTACCAAATTTTAAAAAATTATGCGATTCTAAAAAATGTTTTTATTAAATGATTTTCACTTCTGAATGCCAAATAACGAGCTAAATTATCCAAAATATTCCACTATTAAGGTAGTTTTCATCCACAAAAAATAGACCTCAGGCAAAAATAGATAATTGTACTTTCAACAATAGCAATATTATTATTGAAGGGCTATTTTTGAAGAGAAAAGATTAATTTCCATGAAAAAAATTTGAAATACAGAAAAATATTTTATTAATAAATTTTATTTTTGATCCAACTTTTTTTCTTATCGCTTCTTACCAAATTTTAAAAAATTATGCGATTCTAAAAAATGTTTTTATTAAATGATTTTCACTTCTGAATGCCAAATAACGAGCTAAATTATCCAAAATATTCCACTATTAAGGTAGTTTTCATCCACAAAAATTAGACCTCAGTCAAAAAGGGATAATTTTGATTTCAAGAATAGCAATATTATTATTAAAGGGCTATTTTGGAAGAGAAAAGATTAATTTGCATGAAAAAAATTTGAAACACAGAAAAATAATTTTATTTTTGCCCCAACTTTTTTTCTTATCGCTTCTTACCAAATTTTAAAAAATCATGCGATTCTAATAAATGTTTTTATTAAATGATTTTCACTTCTGAATGCCAAATAACGAGCTAAATTATCCAAAATATTCCACTATTAAGGTAGTTTTCATCCACAAAAATTAGACCTCAGGCAAAAATAGATAATTTTACTTTCAAAAATAGCAATATTATTATTGAAGGGCTATTTTTGAAGAGAAAAGATTAATTTCCATGAAAAAAATTTGAAATAAAGAAAAATATTTTATTAATAAATTTTATTTTTGATCCAACTTTTTTTCTTATCGCTTCTTACCAAATTTTAAAAAATCATGCGATTCTAATAAATGTTTTTATTAAATGATTTTCACTTCTGAATGCCAAATAACGAGCTAAATTATCCAAAATATTCCACTATTAAGGTAGTTTTCATCCACAAAAATTAGACCTCAGGCAAAAATAGATAATTTTACTTTCAAAAATAGCAATATTATTATTGAAGGGCTATTTTTGAAGAGAAAAGATTAATTTCCATGAAAAAAATTTGAAATACAGAAAAATATTTTATTAATAAATTTTATTTTTGATCCAACTTTTTTCTTATCGCTTCTTACCAAATTTTAAAAAATTATGCGATTCTAATAAATGTTTTTATTAAATGATTTTCACTTCTGAATGCCAAATAACGAGCTAAATTATCCAAAATATTCCACTATTAAGGTAGTTTTCATCCACAAAAATTAGACCTCAGGCAAAAATAGATAATTTTACTTTCAAAAATAGCAATATTATTATTGAAGGGCTATTTTTGAAGAGAAAAGATTAATTTCCATGAAAAAAATTTGAAATACAGAAAAATATTTTATTAATAAATTTTATTTTTGATCCAACTTTTTTCTTATCGCTTCTTACCAAATTTTAAAAAATTATGCGATTCTAAAAAATGTTTTTATTAAATGATTTTCACTTCTGAATGCCAAATAACGAGCTAAATTATCCAAAATATTCCACTATTAAGGTAGTTTTCATCCACAAAAAATAGACCTCAGGCAAAAATAGATAATTTTACTTTCAAAAATAGCAATATTATTATTGAAGGGCTATTTTTGAAGAGAAAAGATTAATTTCCATGAAAAAAATTTGAAATACAGAAAAATATTTTATTAATAAATTTTATTTTTGATCCAACTTTTTTTCTTATCGCTTCTTACCAAATTTTAAAAAATTATGCGATTCTAAAAAATGTTTTTATTAAATGATTTTCACTTTTGAATGCCAAATAACGAGCTAAATTATCCAAAATATTCCACTATTAAGGTAGTTTTCATCCACAAAAATTAGACCTCAGTCAAAAAGGGATAATTTTGATTTCAAGAATAGCAATATTATTATTAAAGGGCTATTTTGGAAGAGAAAAGATTAATTTGCATGAAAAAAATTTGAAACACAGAAAAATAATTTTATTTTTGCCCCAACTTTTTTTCTTATCGCTTCTTACCAAATTTTAAAAAATCATGCGATTCTAATAAATGTTTTTATTAAATGATTTTCACTTCTGAATGCCAAATAACGAGCTAAATTATCCAAAATATTCCACTATTAAGGTAGTTTTCATCCACAAAAATTAGACCTCAGGCAAAAATAGATAATTTTACTTTAAAAAATAGCAATATTATTATTGAAGGGCTATTTTTGAAGAGAAAAGATTAATTTCCATGAAAAAAATTTGAAATACAGAAAAATATTTTATTAATAAATTTTATTTTTGATCCAACTTTTTTTCTTATCGCTTCTTACCAAATTTTAAAAAATCATGCGATTCTAATAAATGTTTTTATTAAATGATTTTCACTTCTGAATGCCAAATAACGAGCTAAATTATCCAAAATATTCCACTATTAAGGTAGTTTTCATCCACAAAAATTAGACCTCAGGCAAAAATAGATAATTTTACTTTCAAAAATAGCAATATTATTATTGAAGGGCTATTTTTGAAGAGAAAAAGATTAATTTCCATGAAAAAAATTTGAAATACAGAAAAATATTTTATTAATAAATTTTATTTTTGATCCAACTTTTTTTCTTATCGCTTCTTACCAAATTTTAAAAAATTATGCGATTCTAATAAATGTTTTTATTAAATGATTTTCACTTCTGAATGCCAAATAACGAGCTAAATTATCCAAAATATTCCACTATTAAGGTAGTTTTCATCCACAAAAATTAGACCTCAGGCAAAAATAGATAATTTTACTTTCAAAAATAGCAATATTATTATTGAAGGGCTATTTTTGAAGAGAAAAGATTAATTTCCATGAAAAAAATTTGAAATACAGAAAAATATTTTATTAATAAATTTTATTTTTGATCCAACTTTTTTTCTTATCGCTTCTTACCAAATTTTAAAAAATTATGCGATTCTAAAAAATGTTTTTATTAAATGATTTTCACTTCTGAATGCCAAATAACGAGCTAAATTATCCAAAATATTCCACTATTAAGGTAGTTTTCATCCACAAAAAATAGACCTCAGGCAAAAATAGATAATTTTACTTTCAAAAATAGCAATATTATTATTGAAGGGCTATTTTTGAAGAGAAAAGATTAATTTCCATGAAAAAAATTTGAAATACAGAAAAATATTTTATTAATAAATTTTATTTTTGATCCAACTTTTTTCTTATCGCTTCTTACCAAATTTTAAAAAATTATGCGATTCTAAAAAATGTTTTTATTAAATGATTTTCACTTCTGAATGCCAAATAACGAGCTAAATTATCCAAAATATTCCACTATTAAGGTATTTTTCATCCACAAAAATTAGACCTCAGTCAAAAAGGGATAATTTTGATTTCAAGAATAGCAATATTATTATTAAAGGGCTATTTTGGAAGAGAAAAGATTAATTTGCATGAAAAAAATTTGAAACACAGAAAAATAATTTTATTTTTGCCCCAACTTTTTTTCTTATCGCTTCTTACCAAATTTTAAAAATCATGCGATTCTAATAAATGTTTTTATTAAATGATTTTCACTTCTGAATGCCAAATAACGAGCTAAATTATCCAAAATATTCCACTATTAAGGTAGTTTTCATCCACAAAAATTAGACCTCAGTCAAAAAGGGATAATTTTGATTTCAAGAATAGCAATATTATTATTAAAGGGCTATTTTGGAAGAGAAAAGATTAATTTGCATGAAAAAAATTTGAAACACAGAAAAATAATTTTATTTTTGCCCCAACTTTTTTTATTATGGCTTCTTTGCAAATTTTAAAAAATCATGCGATTCTAATAAATGTTTTTATTAAATGATTTTCACTTCTGAATGCCAAATAACGAGCTAAATTATCCAAAATATTCCACTATTAAGGTAGTTTTCATCCACAAAAATTAGACCTCAGGCAAAAATAGATAATTTTACTTTCAAAAATAGCAATATTATTATTGAAGGGCTATTTTTGAAGAGAAAAGATTAATTTCCATGAAAAAAATTTGAAATACAGAAAAATATTTTATTAATAAATTTTATTTTTGATCCAACTTTTTTTCTTATCGCTTCTTACCAAATTTTAAAAAATTATGCGATTCTAATAAATGTTTTTATTAAATGATTTTCACTTCTGAATGCCAAATAACGAGCTAAATTATCCAAAATATTCCACTATTAAGGTAGTTTTCATCCACAAAAATTAGACCTCAGGCAAAAATAGATAATTTTACTTTCAAAAATAGCAATATTATTATTGAAGGGCTATTTTTGAAGAGAAAAGATTAATTTCCATGAAAAAAATTTGAAATACAGAAAAATATTTTATTAATAAATTTTATTTTTGATCCAACTTTTTTTCTTATCGCTTCTTACCAAATGTTTAAAAATTATGCGATTCTAAAAAATGTTTTTATTAAATGATTTTCACTTCTGAATGCCAAATAACGAGCTAAATTATCCAAAATATTCCACTATTAAGGTAGTTTTCATCCACAAAAAATAGACCTCAGGCAAAAATAGATAATTTTACTTTCAAAAATAGCAATATTATTATTGAAGGGCTATTTTTGAAGAGAAAAGATTAATTTCCATGAAAAAAATTTGAAATACAGAAAAATATTTTATTAATAAATTTTATTTTTGATCCAACTTTTTTTCTTATCGCTTCTTACCAAATTTTAAAAAATTATGCGATTCTAAAAAATGTTTTTATTAAATGATTTTCACTTCTGAATGCCAAATAACGAGCTAAATTATCCAAAATATTCCACTATTAAGGTAGTTTTCATCCACAAAAATTAGACCTCAGTCAAAAAGGGATAATTTTGATTTCAAGAATAGCAATATTATTATTAAAGGGCTATTTTGGAAGAGAAAAGATTAATTTGCATGAAAAAAATTTGAAACACAGAAAAATAATTTTATTTTTGCCCCAACTTTTTTTCTTATAGCTTCTTACCAAATTTTAAAAAATCATGCGATTCTAATAAATGTTTTTATTAAATGATTTTCACTTCTGAATGCCAAATAACGAGCTAAATTATCCAAAATATTCCACTATTAAGGTAGTTTTCATCCACAAAAATTAGACCTCAGTCAAAAAGGGATAATTTTGATTTCAAGAATAGCAATATTATTATTAAAGGGCTATTTTGGAAGAGAAAAGATTAATTTGCATGAAAAAAATTTGAAACACAGAAAAATAATTTTATTTTTGCCCCAACTTTTTTTCTTATCGCTTCTTACCAAATTTTAAAAAATTATACGATTCTAATAAATGTTTTTATTAAATGATTTTCACTTCTGAATGCCAAATAACGAGCTAAATTATCCAAAATATTCCACTATTAAGGTAGTTTTCATCCACAAAAATTAGACCTCAGGCAAAAATAGATAATTTTACTTTCAAAAATAGCAATATTATTATTGAAGGGCTATTTTTGAAGAGAAAAGATTAATTTCCATGAAAAAAATTTGAAATACAGAAAAATATTTTATTAATAAATTTTATTTTTGATCCAACTTTTTTTCTTATCGCTTCTTACCAAATTTTAAAAAATTATGCGATTCTAATAAATGTTTTTATTAAATGATTTTCAATTCTGAATGCCAAATAACGAGCTAAATTATCCAAAATATTCCACAATTAAGGTAGTTTTCATCCACAAAAATTAGATCTCAGGCAAAAATAGTTAATTTTGCTTTGAAGAATAGCAATATTATTATTGAAGGGCTAATTTGAAAGAGAAAAGATTAATTTGCATGAAAAAATTTGAAACACAGAAAAATAATTTTATTTTTGCCCCAACTTTTTTTCTTATTGCTTCTTACCAAATTTTAAAAAATCATGCGATTCTAATAAATGTTTTTATTAAATGATTTTCACTTCTGAATGCCAAATAACGAGCTAAATTATCCAAAATATTCCACTATTAAGGTAGTTTTCATCCACAAAAATTAGACCTCAGTCAAAAATGGATAATTTTGATTTCAAGAATAGCAATATTATTATTAAAGGGCTATTTTGGAAGAGAAAAGATTAATTTGCATGAAAAAAATTTGAAACACAGAAAAATAATTTTATTTTTGCCCCAACTTTTTTTCTTATCGCTTCTTACCAAATTTTAAAAAATCATGCGATTCTAATAAATGTTTTTATTAAATGATTTTCACTTCTGAATGCCAAATAACGAGCTAAATTATCCAAAATATTCCACTATTAAGGTAGTTTTCATCCACAAAAATTAGACCTCAGGCAAAAATAGATAATTTTACTTTCAAAAATAGCAATATTATTATTGAAGGGCTATTTTTGAAGAGAAAAGATTAATTTCCATGAAAAAAATTTGAAATACAGAAAAATATTTTATTAATAAATTTTATTTTTGATCCAACTTTTTTTCTTATCGCTTCTTACCAAATTTTAAAAAATTATGCGATTCTAATAAATGTTTTTATTAAATGATTTTCACTTCTGAATGCCAAATAACGAGCTAAATTATCCAAAATATTCCACTATTAAGGTAGTTTTCATCCACAAAAATTAGACCTCAGGCAAAAATAGATAATTTTACTTTCAAAAATAGCAATATTATTATTGAAGGGCTATTTTTGAAGAGAAAAGATTAATTTCCATGAAAAAAATTTGAAATACAGAAAAATATTTTATTAATAAATTTTATTTTTGATCCAACTTTTTTTCTTATCGCTTCTTACCAAATTTTAAAAAATTATGCGATTCTAAAAAATGTTTTTATTAAATGATTTTCACTTCTGAATGCCAAATAACGAGCTAAATTATCCAAAATATTCCACTATTAAGGTAGTTTTCATCCACAAAAAATAGACCTCAGGCAAAAATAGATAATTTTACTTTCAAAAATAGCAATATTATTATTGAAGGGCTATTTTTGAAGAGAAAAGATTAATTTCCATGAAAAAAATTTGAAATACAGAAAAATATTTTATTAATAAATTTTATTTTTGATCCAACTTTTTTCTTATCGCTTCTTACCAAATTTTAAAAAATTATGCGATTCTAAAAAATGTTTTTATTAAATGATTTTCACTTCTGAATGCCAAATAACGAGCTAAATTATCCAAAATATTCCACTATTAAGGTAGTTTTCATCCACAAAAATTAGACCTCAGTCAAAAAGGGATAATTTTGATTTCAAGAATAGCAATATTATTATTAAAGGGCTATTTTTGAAGAGAAAAGATTAATTTGCATGAAAAAAATTTGAAACACAGAAAAATAATTTTATTTTTGCCCCAACTTTTTTCTTATCGCTTCTTACCAAATTTTAAAAAATCATGCGATTCTAATAAATGTTTTTATTAAATGATTTTCACTTCTGAATGCCAAATAACGAGCTAAATTATCCAAAATATTCCACTATTAAGGTAGTTTTCATCCACAAAAATTAGACCTCAGTCAAAAAGGGATAATTTTGATTTCAAGAATAGCAATATTATTATTAAAGGGCTATTTTGGAAGAGAAAAGATTAATTTGCATGAAAAAAATTTGAAACACAGAAAAATAATTTTATTTTTGCCCCAACTTTTTTCTTATCGCTTCTTACCAAATTTTAAAAAATCATGCGATTCTAATAAATGTTTTTATTAAATGATTTTCACTTCTGAATGCCAAATAACGAGCTAAATTATCCAAAATATTCCACTATTAAGGTAGTTTTCATCCACAAAAATTAGACCTCAGGCAAAAATAGATAATTTTACTTTCAAAAATAGCAATATTATTATTGAAGGGCTATTTTTGAAGAGAAAAGATTAATTTCCATGAAAAAAATTTGAAATACAGAAAAATATTTTATTAATAAATTTTATTTTTGATCCAACTTTTTTTCTTATCGCTTCTTACCAAATTTTAAAAAATTATGCGATTCTAATAAATGTTTTTATTAAATGATTTTCACTTCTGAATGCCAAATAACGAGCTAAATTATCCAAAATATTCCACTATTAAGGTAGTTTTCATCCACAAAAATTAGACCTCAGGCAAAAATGCATGTTTTTGCTTTCAAGAATAACAATATTATTATTGAAGGGCTATTTTGGAAGAGAAAAGATTAATTTCCATGAAAAAAATTTGAAAAACAGAAAAAAATTTATTTTTGCCCCAACTTTTTTCTTATTGCTTCTTACCAAATTTTAAAAAATTATGCGATTCTAATAAATGTTTTTATTAAATGATTTTCACTTCTGAATGCCAAATAACGAGCTAAATTATCCAAAATATTCCACTATTAAGGTAGTTTTCATCCACAAAAATTAGACCTCAGTCAAAAAGGGATAATTTTGATTTCAAGAATAGCAATATTATTATTAAAGGGCTATTTTGGAAGAGAAAAGATTAATTTGCATGAAAAAAATTTGAAACACAGAAAAATAATTTTATTTTTGCCCCAACTTTTTTTCTTATCGCTTCTTACCAAATTTTAAAAAATTATACGATTTCAATAAATTATAAATCGCTTTTGCAAAAAAAAAGATTCCCCACAACTTAACTATTTCCAATTTTCGAAAATGAATAAATTATTATCAAATTCAGCGATTTGTTTATAAAAATTTCGATTTGGAGAATGATTTTTGAATGGTTTCAGCCATTAAAGAATTTATTTTTAAAAATCAGAAACGGTGAAGTTGTGGGAAATCTTTTCTCTGAAAAAATGATTCATGATTCATTAGAATCGCATAATTTTTTAAAATTTGGTAAGAAGCGATAAGAAAAAAAGTTGGGTCAAAAATAAAATTATTTTTCTGTGTTTCAAATTTTTTTTTTGTAAAATAATCTTTTCTCTTTCAAATTAGCCCTTCAATAATAATATTGCTATTCTTCAAAGCAAAATTAACTATTTTTGCCTGAGATCTAATTTTTGTGGATGAAAACTACCTTAATTGTGGAATATTTTGGATAATTTAGCTCGTTATTTGGCATTCAGAAGTGAAAATCATTTAATAAAAACATTTTTAAAGCCACGTAACAGTGGAAGGTCAGAAAGGGCTAAAAAATTGGCAAAAAATCCGTAACGTGATTTATGGACAGCCCCTGTGTGAAAGTAATAGTTTGAGGTTGATTTCCAGGAAGACTGCATGACAGAAAGGGATCAAAAATGCCACGGATCGGCAGCAAACTTAATTGCCATTCGGATTGCACGCGAGTGTAGAAAGAGGACGTCAAAGCCGACGATTCCTATCTGAATTTCGACGTATTTTTGGTAATTAGAGGGAATCGGCGGTATAGCGTGACCTGACACAAGGCGCGGAAGCGACGGCGGCATCGTCTGGATGTTTATAAATTCCATGGTATTGGGCTCGGCGGTTTGAGCACCAACGATAAGTGTTTCAGTTGGCGGTGCTATTGTTGTCTCGCTGATAAAATCTCACGTTAAATCTAAGCCCCGGTCCGGGTCCTTGCAGGGACAGTTTGAGTTATACTGGTTAGTAACTACAATGAGAAACTTGGGACATGTTTGCAAAAGGGGTGATGGGGGATGCGGAACTAGGCTACGACAGATTTATAGAGGCCGAGGCATCACGCGAGTCGAAAAATCGTGCACCACCTATCATTTCCCATTCCTTCTTCTTTTTTTGCCACCGGCAAGATTACTTGCAATGCACCGGAAATGCGGATCTATACATATTATATTATAGAGACTTGCACTTTTTAAATGAAAGCTACACTACTGATCAAAATTATAGGTTCACTCTCTAAATCAAAATCAGTCAAATTTTCACTGATTGAATCAGTGATTTGCCTTTTCACTGATTCATCAGTGGAAAAATATTTTTCACTGTTAAATCAGTTAATTTTCACTGGAATAATCAGTGAAATTTGACTGATTTACAGTAACCTCTTTTTAGCTATTTGAATCAGCCAAATTTCACTGATAATCAGTAGATTTTGACTGATTCAAATTTAGAGAGCACCTGAAATTTCAGCTATTGTTAAAGAGTTGCAATTTTTATAATAAGAAGTTAACACTTTTTCCCGATAATAGTATAAGAGTTAATAAAATTTTGCACCTAATAAATCCAAATTGAAGGCAAAATCTTAATTTTATGAAAATAAATAACAAAAAATGTCAAATTTCGTTCTTTTTGAAAAATATTAATAACTTTAAAAATTATCGATGTTTTTAAAAGTTTTTCATCTTATTTTAAAGGTGTCTTCATAGTATTTTCCGAACTAATTAAAATATTTTTAGAATTTTTTTCCTTAATTCCATTCAGGGTCAAACGTGATGTAAAAAAGTAGTACAATTAAAAATTATAACTGTACTCTATTCATTAGTTTTAAGAATCCAATATATTAATATTTTTATGAATATTGTAAAGGGTTTCCCAATAGGGGTGATATGTTTTGAAATTGAAAAAAAACACTGAATATTCATTCGGAATTGATCGAAATCTTTTTTATTATATTGGATATTCTATGCCATTTATGATTTAAAGAATATATCGGCCAAATGTCCCCCGAGACTTGAGCCAAAAATGCGCCTCATCAGAAAAGATGATTTTTTGATGAAAATTGGGATGATTTTCAATTGATTCCAGAGCCCAATCCGCGAACTCCCGACGCAAACGATGGTCATTAGGCTTCAGTTCTTGGGCCAGAATGATCTTATAGGGATGCAGGCCAAGATCCAATCGCAAAATACGCCAGGTAGTCATCCTGGACAGGCCCAATTCCTGAGATCGGCGTGGCACGGACAATTCACGGTTTTCCTCGATACTGGCCTGTACGGCGGCTATATTCTGTGTAGAACGTGCGGTACGCATACGATTTTTAGGCTTAGTATCCAATAGAGTAAATTCACTCTCCAACTTATCGATTATTCGACGAATTGAGAGTGCGGATGGAGCAGAATGACGACCATATTTTGCACGATATGCTCTTTGAACACCGACAAAACTTCTCGAATTTTGATTAAATAATTGGACAATTTCCAAACGTTGTGGAAGCGTGAAACTACTCATGATTAAATGGCAAACCTTACTGATCACAACTGACAGCAGACGTCAAAAATTTCAGTTCAAATGAGCCCGATAGGGACATTCAAAATCATATCACCCCTATAGGGAAACCCTTTATAATGTTTAACGTCGGGTAGAATCCAGGAACATCTCTTCAAAAATATCTTCATTAGTAAGTAAGATTAAGACCTTTTTAAAATATTAATCATTTTCAGATTTATTAATATTTTTGAAAAAGATGGAAATTTTACGTTTTTTGCTACATATTTTTATAAAATTAGGATTTTGCCTTCAATTTGGGCTTATTAGATGTCAAATTTTATTAAATTTCATGCTCTTATCGATAAAATTTTTTTGACCTGTTATTAGAAAAATAAGGACTTTTTAATCAAAGCTGAAACAAGTGAACCTATAATTTTGATTGGTAGTGTACTCATCAATTTTTTAAAATTTATATTACTACACGTTCTATGAAAATTTGTTGCTTCAGTAATTTTTTCGTGATATTTTACAAATTAAATAGTAAGCAGAAAAAAAAAGTTTTCATGAAATAAAAAAAAATTTCAACGAGTCGATAAAGCACTTGAGTAAACTGAGATATAATTTCAATTTTTTGTTCAAAAATTGTATTCACGATGGAAGTGTTTCATAAAATATATTCTTTGTGCTGATTTGTTCGTTATTACACGGTGAAACTCTGTATAGAAATATATGTTTCATTTTTTAATCATAATTATAAAAAATATTAGGAATTTAGGGAAAATCGAGGCACAATGGTAATTATTCCTAGCGGATTTGAAATTTTAATAGAGGCCAAACGGGAAAGTAAATGAAAAAAAGGAATAAATGAAAAAACGAGCCTGATAAGAGCAAAATAAATCGATAGTTCATTCTTGATCAATTGATACAATTTGATTTGAAATTAATTGAATGTAATTAATATACGAGGCGAAGAGATTCTTGACTCTTAGTTTTGCATCTTCCCCTCTGTTAAGATTCGACTGAAGAACTGTTAGGGCTCCAGTCAGAAACTGCAATCAGACCCCAATGACGATTTATCTCCTCCAAATAACAATTCGAACACTTGGCTAACATAAATTTTTATCAGAGACTTTGTGCATCTTTGATTCAATGAAGCTTTACTTGAGTCACTTAATGAAGATTTGCGCACAATTTATAATGAAAATATCAATTGGTTTCGAAATTAAACTTACGAAAGTAAAATTAAGCTTTAAAATGAGAGTAATCAAAGACAAAAAGTGCAGATGTTGAAAGATGATTGAGGGAGAAATTCGCCTTTGATTCGAGAGGAAGGAAACACTCATTTGAGCAATACAAATTTTAGAAATGGCGGTATTTCCGAAGGAAGTATTGACTACAACTACTTTCTCCCTTTCACTAACTACGACCCTGGGGGAAAATAGAGACTAAAGGAGACGCACGGCTTTCCCCGTAAGATACTAGTGGATGAAAGGCATTAATGTAATGGAGTGTATATCATGCCAACATTCGTAAAAGGACAGTTAATAAATTTTCCAAGACGAGGTTTAACGTGAAAATTGGACAATATCCTCCGGCTTTATTTTTTCTTATTTGACGCTACACTAGTCTTAACCAAAGCGGCATCCGTTGAAAGCATTTTGTTAGGGATGCTGAGTAATCTTGAGGGGAAATATCACTTAGATAATTCAGATTCCATCGGATTTTTAGAAAAAATATTATCTATACAATAAAAATAGGTAAAAATGTTAAGAACTGCTACAACAGGTAATCAAAAATTTTACAAAGAGATCACAATCGTTTTTTAATTAAAATATAATTAAGTATAATTGTTTATATAGAAGTGACAGAACTTTTTTGCTTTCCCAACAAATTTTCAGTATTCCCAACAAACCTATTTGTTGAACCAACAAAAGTTATTGCGTTTTGCTTGAAAAAACTTTTTGTAAGGAGAACTAAAATTTTGTTGAGGCGGCAAAAAAAGTTTGTCAGTTCTATATTTTTCTCCGTGAGTAAAATATTCTGACTGAATCAGTGATTTGCCTTTTCACTGCTTCATCAGTGGGAACAATATTTTTCACTGTTAAATCAGTTATTTTCCACTGATTCATCAGTGAAAAAAATATTTTTCACTGTCAAATCAGTCAACTTTTACTGAAATAATCAGTGAAATTTGACTGATTTACAGTAACCTCTTTTTAGCTATTTGAATCAGTCAAATTTCACTGATAATCAGTAGATTTTGACTGATTTAAATTTAGAGAGTAATTAAATGTTGAATTTTTACACACGGTTAGAAATTTTTACCGTGATTTCCAGAAAATTTCAGAAAATTGAGTTACTTTTTAGTTACTTTAACAAACAATTTCTTAATTTTCAGTTACAACGTGTTAAATATTCTGATATTTGTATCTGAAAATTCTGAAACATATAACAGGAATAACTTAACGTTTTGGGTAACTAAAATTTTATGCAGTTACATCTAACTGAAAATTTTGTTACAATTTCGTAATTTTATGATGAATTTTATAAAAATTCTGTTACAGTTTGGTAATTTTAAAATACATTTTGTAAAAATTCAGTTGAGTTTTACAATATTAAGAAAAATTTCAGAAAATTCAGAACATTTTTCGCAAATTTGAGATACCGTCACTAAAAAACATTATTAAGGACATGAGATACTCAGAAAATTAGCAAATTTTATAACAGTGTACGGAAAAAATATTTAAACTATTTAGAAACGCATAATAAATTCTAAAGCAACGGACTCTTTCCTAATAATTTACATTTACTAGGATTTCTATTATAGAACGCGCTAAATTACCGATAAATATTCCCACGTAGATGATAAAATAAATTGAATTATCAGAAAATTTTACCATCTAGATCGAATTGCATAAACTGCGCAATTCGCATTCATATAACATTAAGAAGAAAGTGAAATGGCGTTAAAAAAAATGCATTTCCAACTGGATTTTCCAACTGAAAATCTCAATCAAAAACACAACTCAGAATCCAACTGGATCTTCTGGCTAGAAATCCTATCTAGACATCCAACTGGATTTTCCAGCTGGAAATTTCAACTGTTTTTGATAGTTGGAAAATCCAACTGAAATCTGACTGGATATCCGGCTTGAAATTTCAGCTCAAAAGCTCAGTTAAAAACTTCAGCTGGAAAATCCAGTCGAAATATCCATCTGGGAAACTCCAGTTGAAAATTTTAGCTGAAAAATCAAGTCGGAATCTCTAGCTGGAAATTGCAGTTCAAATTTCTAGTTAGAAAATCAAGTTTTATTACCAGCTAAAGAAACCAGTTGGAATTTCCAGCTGGAAAACCCCGTCCGAATTGCCAGCTGGGATTTCCAACTGAACTTTAGAGCTGGTAATTCAAGTCGAGTAATCCAGTTAGATTTCATCTGGATTTTCCAGCTGGGAAACCCAGTTGAAATTTGCAGCTGGAAAATTCAGTTGAACAAACGACGTTTTACGGCAATGAATAAACTCTAACCAATTTTGAGTTTATGGTTGAATTTCGTTTATTGCCGGGATTTTTGAAGCTTCTGGTAAGCATGACAAATAATTTCGATATATATAGTGAGTAATTGCCTAAAGGCAGTAAAAATAGAGAAGCACTTTGGTGCAAACACTCGGAACGCCAAAGGAAGACGGAGGGTCGCATGATGTATCCTCTTAAGCATCAAGGACGCGTCTAACCCACAAAGCAACAACGGAAACCATTTGGTGTAAGTACAAGGCGTACAACGTACATGGCATATACTAGAAGCGAATACAGCTTGGCGTGCACGCCAGTCTAATAAATAGTAATTAGCGGTCTGGTAATTAATATAGAGGGGCTAGTGGAGAGTGAAAAGGGGTGAGTAAGGGTGAGAGAGAAAGGAACTGTAAAGGGAGATGAAGATGGAGAAAAATGAAGAACAAAGCGAACTTAGCAATGAATTCACTCGAATAGGTCGATTACACTAAAAAATGTTCATTTTACGCTTTTGCACGTTTGGACAACGATGATCTACTTTTTACGTTATAAACTCACGCGGTGAGAGAAACTCGCAGAAAAGCATCGAGTAAACATTTACTCGAGCCCACCCACCCCACTTTCCTCTTCCGTGGGATGGCGTCCCGCACATGTAAACACAGACCTCGTCCAAGTTCACTCGAGGATGTGAGAGACTCACTTCCTGAGCGTGTTTTCCTGCTTCCAACACAACGCGAAAAAACATTCTAAAAACACGTTCCTCGGGTAATTAGTACTTCTCCCAACATACACTAAAAGTTGATGATTTTCCTGCACTTTGAGAGCAATGATATATCTGGAAATAAAAGACTTAAAATTTTAGAGGAAATTGATTTGATGAAAATCGTCTAAACTTCACTGAGAACAAAATTCTATTAAATTTATAACTTTTCTGCCAAAAGCATGTATATTATGGATTCAACAAAATATGCTATTAGAACTTATACATATGCTAATATAAATATAAATATTGATATAAAACTTGTTGTTCTTAATAAATAAGTTCTTAAAATACATTAAAATTTTTTTTTTTTTATTTTACACAGTTTTTGAAATTTTAGCATGAATTTTATTGGTTTATGATATAGCTACTATCGTACTAAATCTAAAACCCTTTTCTTTATCTGTTTCAGATGGTCCTTCATGGAGAAATCATCTGAGCAAGCGACCTACCTCCCTGGCGAAAGTATCGGATTGAAATTCATTTCGATTCATTCCGATATCTATATCCGAACCAATGCGAATGATTCCGAACCAATCCGAAAAACGTTTTGTATCTCGTTTGATGAAAAATGGTCAAAAATCAATTCGAATTAATCTGATTATTTCTGAGACATCAATCCGAATAAATCCGAACAAATCCGAAACCAAGTTTTCAATCCGAATCAATCCGAGCTCGGATTGATTAAAACCGTATTTTCAATCAGAATCAATCCGAATCATTCCGACCTTGGATTCATTCAGATTGATTCTGATTGAAAATTCATTTTGGATAAATCTGAGCTCGGATTGATCTGGATTGAAAACTTGGTTTCGGATTGGTTCGGATTCATGCGGATTGATGTCTCGGAATTAATCGGATTAAGTCGAATTGATTTTCGACCGTTTTTCATCAAACGAGATACAAAACGTTTTTCGGATTAGTTCGGAATCATTCGCATTGGCTCGGATACAGATATCGGAATTTTTATGATTAACTTTCTAATTAGAAATAAACATATTGGTTATACTATTTAGACAAATAAATATCTAAAGTATAGAATTTTTCCCAGAATCTTTTCTAAAATAAAGTTCACAAATGTTATTTGTTGTCCTTTGTTAGATTTTATACCATAAATTTTCCGAAAGATACTAGAAAATAAAAAGTTACCTTACATGAACTTTTATATAAAATTGGTCACGTTCCTGCTGAAAGTAAAAAGGTAGAAAGTGATAGAAACAGGAGTATAGAAAGAGATAGAAGCTTTTCTATTGAGTGCTCGTTTCTATATTTCAGTTGGTCCCTTGTATATTTTCGGTATCGTTTTCTATCTCCTTTCGATTTAATAAATAAAAGCAATTATTTGTAATTAATGATACAGTATGTACAAGATTAGAAAATCTGAACAGGATGATAGACAGGGATGGAAAGAAATAAGCGTGAACTTGGAACGACAAATGGATACAAGGAAATAGAGAATAGACAAGAGATAGAAAGTGATAGAGGTAAATAGATCGGGGATAGACTAAGATAGAAGTCAATATACGAGGGATAGGCTGAGATTAAGAAAAGGGTATTGAAAGAGATATGTGTAAATCTAGATAAACATGGGATAGTAAGATATAATGATGAATAGACAAGAGATAGAGATAGATATAGAAAAAGTTAGATAAACAAGGGATAGACTGAGATGAAGAGAAGGGGATCAAAAAGAGATAGGCGTCGATCTGGATTAACAAAGAGATAGAAAGAAATAGAGGTATATAGACAAGAGATAGAAACAGACACAGATGGATATATAACGGATAGACTAAGATAAAGAAAACGGGATTCAAAGGAATAGGCGTCAATTTGGACTGAGAGAGATAGGAAGATATAGAGGTGAATAGACAAGGGATAGAAGAAGATAAAAAAGGGATTAAAAGTGATCAAATTTCTATCTCTTTACTTCCAGCACTCTCTAAATTTAAATCAGTCAAAATCTACTGATTATCAGTGAAATTTGACTGATTCAAATAGCTAAAAAGAGGTTACTGTAAATCAGTCAAATTTCACTCATTATTTCAGTGAAAATTGACTGATTTGACAGTGAGAAATATTTATTTCACTGATGAATCAGTGAAAATTAACTGATTCAAGCGTGAAAAATATGTTTTCACTGGTGAATCAGTGAAAAGGCAAATCACTGATTCAATCAGTAAAAATTTCACTGATTTAGATTTAGAGAGCAGGGATAGTCCGGTTGTTTTGTGACCTTCAAAATACGCGGAATAATAATAATAATACGCTATTAGAAATAGAAAATTGTTGGTCCCCTATTCGTGAAGAATATTCTGAAAATAAAGAAAAAATATTTTCGAAAATTATTTTTTTCCTTTTCTACTCGAAAAGTAAAACTAATTTATAATGCAATATTTATTCCGTTAATTTTTCAACAATTGAGTCTTTTGAAATTTGAATTTGGCGCCATTGAGAGCTGCAACTAATTTCAAAGTCCAGCCACCAAACTTAACTTTTATACCAATAAGGAAACCAATAAATCGAAGTTTTAATCTTAATTAATTCTTGATAAAAAAAAAGTTCTTTGTCAACTACTGCAGCGCAGTAATTCATGTCGAAGAAATTTATTTGTGTGTAAATAAAGTACTTGCATGAAATCACTTACATCGTATGGGCGGAGTGGAATAATTTTAGTGTAGAGACATATTCATAATTAACTTGATAAGTACCAGTTAGAGAGTGCTCATCTACCACTCTTAATAAACTTTCCGGAAGTAAAGATCTCTGAGCAAACTTATACCAAAGGTCTTGAGCGTCATTAAGCGACATATATATTGCGCGACTTGCTTTCTCTCATATAACCTGAAAATCTATTTTACAATCTTCTCTTCTTATACGTGGAAAATTTTCACCAGCAATCTTCGGATCTTATACTGTTATAAATGTTCTGAATTTCACGAAATTTTTAAGTTGCAAATGTAACGGAAAATTATTTCCTTAAACTCATCTAAAAATTACGAAACTGCAACATGAATCTCATTAAATTTATCCTGAAATAACAAAATTATAACAAACTTCCCAGTTACACGTAACCAAATTTTTAGTTTAATGTAACTATTATAAACCTACAGTTACCTGGAACGTGAAATTATTTTTGTTCAAGTTGCAGGATTTTCAGATACAAGTATTGGAATATCCAGTCAATTTTAAATGAAAAATAAACATTCTTTTCTTTTTTTTTCTTATCTTATCTTATCAGGAAAATAAGATTATAATAGTATCTTTTCGCACGTGATACGAACGATATTTTTTGTTCCCTGTATACCGAAAGTTAGCCGAGTCGATGTCGTTCTGCGTACGGAAAGTTGATTTTCCCGCACTAATGCGTTAAAATTTTAATTTTGTTTTCATTTTCCGCACACTTGAAATTTTACCGCACGTAAAGCGACACCGACAAGGCTAAATTTTGGTATACGGCGGAAAAAATAGTATATTTCGTATCAAGTGCGGAAAGGCGTATTTTAACGCGAAAGCGAGTCGCGCGTTAAAATACAATCCTCACGTGACACGAACGATATTTTTTGTTCGCTGTATACCGAAAGTTAGCCGAGTCGATGTCGTTCTGCGTACGGAAAGTTGATTTTCCCGCACTAATGCGTTAAAATTTTAATTTTGTTTTCATTTTCCGCACACTTGAAATTTTACCGCACGTAAAGCGACACCGACAAGGCTAAATTTTGGTATACGGCGGAAAAAATAGTATATTTCGTATCAAGTGCGGAAAGGCGTATTTTAACGCGAAAGCGAGTCGCGCGTTAAAATACAATCCTCACGTGACACGAACGATATTTTTTGTTCGCTGTATACCGAAAGTTAGCCGAGTCGATGTCTTTCTGCGTGCGGAAAGTTGATTTTCCCGCACTGATGCATTAAAATTTTAATTTTCTTTTCTTTTTCCGCACACTTAAAATTTTACCGCACACAAAGCGACACCGAGAAGATTAAATTTTAGTATACGGCGGAAAAAATGGTATATTTCGTATCAAATGCGGAAAGGCGTATTTTAACGCTAAAGCGAGTCGCGCGTTAAAATACAATCCTCACGTGATACGAACGATATTTTTTGTTCGCTGTATACCGAAAGTTAGCCGAGTCGATGTCGTTCTGCGTGCGGAAAGTTGATTTTCCCGCACTAATGCGTTAAAATTTTAATTTTGTTTTCATTTTCCGCACACGTGAAATTTTACCGCACGTAAAGCGAGACCGACAAGGCTAAATTTTAGTATACGGCGGATAAAATGGTATATTTCGTATCAAGTGCGGAAAGGCGTATTCTAACGCAAAAGCGAGTCGCGCGTTAAAATACTATCCTCACGTGATACGAACGATATTTTTTGTTCGCTGTATACCGAAAGTCAGCCGAGTCGATGTCGTTCTGCGTGCAGAAAGTTGATTTTCCCGCACTGATGCATTAAAATTTTAATTTTGTTTTCATTTTCCGCACACTTAAAATTTTACCCGACTGGTGTGGTTAAATCAATTTTCCGCACGCAAAACGACACCGAAAAAGCTAACTTTTGATGTACAGCGGACAAAAAATATCTTATTGTCCCAAAATTTCTGAATTTTTTCATCAATATCCAAAATTTTCGATTGAAATAATAATCTTTATAAAAATTTTCTCAGGAGTAGCTTGATTAACGTCTCTTCTTGGCTTGAGTATAGCGGAGGGTGATGAAAATGATCGAGTCGAGCGACGAGTGGACCTATTTTTTATTGGCTGGAGGGAAGATCATTAACTTAGTCGAGAAAGAGGATATAAGACACCAATGAATTTCGCAACTAGGATTAACCACGACGATCGTAAGGCGCCTTAGTATCAGAGCTTAATCCCGTAATGGTCCAGAAAACGCTCTCCTAATGTAATTGATCACTGCTAGCTCATTTTCATTTGCTATTATTTTCTATCGTAAGTCGATTTAATGGATTCTCTATACGCCTTTCCGTCGTTGAAACGCGGTAATCATTTCCATTTACAAAGAGCGCCAGCACTCATCGTAAAACGTTATGGACAATTCCAACTTTTCGATTCTCGTTCGTACTAAACAAACGCGAGAAATGAAGAATAGATCGAGTTTCACTTTTTATTTTCCTTAACGTAAAGATCTAAACTGGTTCTATTGTAAGCTGACTGCAATTATAATTGAGTTATGCAAATGTAATGAAACACGAATTCGACAAATAGCACGCGAGTCAACAAACTCGAATTTCTCGAAACTATAGTAAGTTAAACGTAATTTACTCCCATATGTGTTCTAACTGAATGTGGGTTGCGAATTACGACACGAGGATGAAAGGATCGCACGAATCCACGGCCTAGTCGGCATATCGCGTACCGCTGACTTTGTCCCCTGAGTGCAACGGTAATCATTTCTAATTTGCAGTTATGCAAAAATACGTAAAGCTCAAGTACCCTAGATAATAATACTCGTTTCCCGTAGACACTCTCACGGGGGCTGTGAATTTTCCTTTTGCAAAATACTGGCCACCCTTGTCGCAAAGTACTTATATATATATAGGGTAATTTGCAAGGGACGATTCCACGCGCTCGAGAAAGAGAAGAACCTGAGAAATATGTGTACTGTCCTTGCTAATATAACGAGGATAGTCGACTTCCAAATCGACCCTTTGCGGTAGCAATGTAAGATGGTAAAAAGAACTCGTTTGCTTCTTACTTCCTTCTCGAGATGCGAGAACAGTAGATTTCACTTCTTCATCATCCAATAAATCAAAAAGGATCATTTTTATGGAAAAATTACGTTCTTATATGAAAAGAAAAGCTATCCATCGAGATCAGGATGTAACAACACTTATTTATGGAAAAATAACTAATAAAAATCCGCCCGCTTCGCGGGCACATTCTCATCGCGCGCAGCTCGCTTCGCTCGCAAGTTTGATTACTCTTTTCTCTCTTTCTTATTTAATTATTCTTCTAATATTTCTATACTCATTTCAAAATAATTGCTTACAGTGAGTAAAGTAAAAAGTGTTGGCAAAGTACTTTGTCCACGCTTTTTACATTTGTCAATGATTTGCTCTTCTTTTCTCAATGCCACGGACAATGATCGAGAAATCGATCATTTTGCCGTCTCTAAACTGGCTGAGAAAGTCGCATTTTCCGCGTGGGCATTGGAATATATCTATTTATTCCAAATATCTGAAAAAGGAAAAAATTCGTAGACTGTTTTTAAGGAAACGATTTTTTATTTTAACGCTTATTTTGTATATCTCATATTTTGGTTAAAAAATGGAATTTTTGAATTTTAATCGTATATTCTGAAATTAAAATGAAAAATATACGTTTTATCAGAAACTATGGCAGACAGAATTTGTAGATCTTACTGAAACGAACAATTTTGCAAATTTTCGTTTTCTGTCACGTGACATCGGTAATTACACACGAAGACTCTTTTTATAGCAATATATGTTTTATTTTATAATAATAATTCTAAAAAATATTAGGAATTAAGGGAAAATCGAGGTGAAATGGTAATTATTCTTAGCGAAATGAAAATTTTTCGCAGCCAAAATACTAAAGATTCAAAAAATTATATGAAAGTTTAGTATGGGTTATAGTAAAGTTTGATACTATTTAATATAGTAAATTATCATATACACTCCGAAAACAGTTTCTTTAAATCGAAGAAACATTTTTTTTTATATACGGCCAAAGAAAAGATTGCTTTAATGTAAAAAAATCTATTTCTTTGGATCAAAGAAAATTTTTTTGAATTAACAAAACTTTCTTTAATTCAAAGAAATTTTTCTTTGACCGTATATCAAAGAAACTTTTTTCTCAGTGTAGTATATCTAAAGTTTAATATTTCGCTGCGAAAAATTTTCACTCTGACACGTTTTTCCTGAAATTAAAACGTAATTTAGCAAAAATTGTAAACTTGGTTTTCTCCGAGCAATAATAAATTTTTTTAGCTGGAACTTTAGGACATAATAAAGAACATATTAACGAATGGCTGCAGACTTCAATTAGTTCTAAAACCTAAAAAAACATTCCTGTTTTACCGGCACTAACATTATTTTAATTGTCAAAAACAAATCAAAATCTACAACCATTCATTAATATGTTCTTTATTATGTCCCAAAGTTTCAGCTAAAAAAATTCATTATCGTGGAAAAATGTTGAGGTAAACTGATTTTATTCACTCAGAAAAAAGATTTGATTGAATCAAAGAAAATGATTTCTTTGAACGACTTTCTTTGATTTAAAGAAATGATTTGTTTAAATGAAATAAAATTTGTATGATCCAAACAAAATATCTTTGAACCAAATAAATATTTGTTTGAATCAAATTAATTTTTCTTCAAAGCAAAGAAATTAATGCATTGATATATGGTTAAAGATATAATTTGTTAGATTTAAGGCAGAAATTTATTTGATTCGAACGAATATTTGTTTGATCCAAAGATATTTTGTTTGAATCAAACAAATTTTGTTTCATTTAAACAAAACATTTCATTAAATCAAAGAAAGTCGTTCAAAAAAATAATTTTTTTGATTCAATCAAATCTTTTTTCTGAGTGTTGATTTAGTCAGCTGTACTTGTTGATCCATGGCCTTAGGGCCATAGATCAATCGGACCACGTGACTAAAGTATAAATTCGTTCACGTGAGATAACTTTTTAAATTTACAAAGCATCTTTATGAAAATTTTGGAAACCTAACAAAAAACAATAAAGCACGTCTTTTCTGTAAAAATAAGAAAATATTTTGTAAATTAAAAAGATATCTTACATGAATTTGTTCACGTGGTCTGATTGATCCATGGCCTTAAGTCAGTTAATTTATTTCCATGTGGTTTTTGATGTATGGAAAGAATAATATTTTAAATCTTGATGAATGAAATGCTTATTTAAATTAACAAAACGGCGATTAATCGACTCACTTGAGGTTTAGGTAATGTCAAATTTATGGGTGATCATGAAACGTAAATCGAATGTGCGATAGTATGCAAATTGTGTAACGAGAGGTCGTTTATTGCACAGTTTCATGTCCCCATGCATTTGAAATCCCCATGGCTTCTACCAAAAACGCGAGCTGCAAACGACCTTTTAGTCCCGGAGATATACTAACGGTGTGTCCATAGAAATATAGAGAAACAAATATATGCAGAGTAGGTATATTTACAATGAATTAACGGAGGCGTTAATGCAAAAACCCCTTCCGGTCTGCTATCCCATTAGTTTAAACAGATTCCCCTTCCCCAGTAATTGAGCACATCTGCGCGTTCCTGCAATATAGCGTCGAACTGTTCGCCGATTAAACACTCACCATCAAAAAGCGATTCGAGCATTGTTCAATTCAAACCTCGGAATTTCATTGTTCCGTCAAGGAGCATCAGTTTTGAGAAGTTTTAACAGAGAAAATTTTATAACAGTTTGTATAAATTCACATTTTGGAAGATCGACGACATTTGTTCTAAGACTGAGAAAACAGTTTCTTTGAATTAAAGAAATTTTTGTTGATTCAAACAAATTTTCTTAGAACCAAAGAAATAGATTTGTTTACAATAAGAAAAATTTTTTAAATCAACAAAACTTTCTTCAATTCCAAGAAATTTTTTCTTTGACTGTATATCAAAGAAACTGTTTTCTGGGTGTATTAAGTAAAACTTTAAACTATTAATTCTTAAGGAGAAAACTATACACAAATTTGTTCACAATTCAAGTCTAAAAACCTATAAATTACAAATAATGAAAATAGATTGAATGTTTATAGGACAAAAATTATTATTATTTTTCTTAAAGCAATCTGACACGATTCAGTTAAAATATCGAGAGATTTTTTTGTAATTTTTAATATCTAGTATAAATTTAGTTTATAATAAAAAATTAATACCTATTAAATTAGCAAAATAAAGGAATAGATTTTTAAAGTGCTCAAAAGTGAATTTGATCTTCAAGTTATATATGTATAAAACTTAACGGATTTGAATTAGCACTTGATATAATAAAGTGTTATATCAAAAAGGCTAGAGACAAGCTAATTCATCAAGTTATATATGAAAAACTATATACGATGTTAAAATTAAATTTTGAATCATATAAAAATATTTTTTTTTTTACTTTTTGCAACACAAAATTATTTTTATAAAGCAAATGAACTCTCTAAACCTGAATCTGCCTATTCACTGATGGCAGCAGCTATAAGTCTTTCACTGAGAAGCAGTGAAATTCGACTGATAAATCAGTGAAATAGATTGAACTTACTTTTTGAATCAGTGAAAGCTTCAGGTGGGAGTAATAAAACCAGCAATATATTTTAACGATCGGTGAACTCGTTTATTTTAGGCTAAACAACACTAAAACGAAATTACGTAATTATTATTATTTTTAAGGGAGGATAAATCAGTAAAATGTAGATGAAAGTTTTGAATTTGCGAATTCAAAAGTTATGTTCACGTGACGCATTTACTGATTCCTCAGTGAAATCAAAGCAGGGCACTGATTCATCAGTTGACATATTTTCACTGATATAATCAGTGACTATTTCACTGATTCAGGTTTAGAGAGAATGTTCATAATTTGGAGCCTATATTATTCCCTTCACAGTTACAATTCCTACATCCAAAAGGAATATTATAATTGCGAAGAAAATATTTTTTCGAAAGAAATATATAATGGAATGAAGAAAACAATTACTGCAGGAAAACAAAATAAATTGTTTTTTGATAAGATATATATTTATCATACTAATTTTCAAAAATCGTATTGGAAATAAAAAATGGTATTTTTGGCTAAATTATACAAAATATTATATACAATTTTTGCTAATTTAAGTTCTAATCTAGGGAAAAACATGTCATATTGAGAATTTTTCGTAGCGTAATACTAAAATTCGGATTCAATGTGTTGCATAAAAGTTGAAAAATGAAGCGAGTAATACGATTTTTCTAACAATTTTTCGTCTTTCCAAAGCAATTAGGAATAAACTTGTAAAATTAGTTATAAATTTCAAAAAGAAACAAAATATCTATTTTTGAGGTTCAAAACGGGTTGTTTTTCACATTTTAGATTTTTTTTTCATAATGCAATTATAATATCTTCTAAGCTTGGCAAAGTTCTTCTGGGCTAAAGTTAAGAGAAATATCCTGGAAATTTCCAAAGCAAACTAAATATATATTTTACAAATTTTTAATTCTTATATGTGGTGGCTATATATTTTAAGAGGCTGTTTGTTTTGTCCTTTACCCATGTGGAAATTTACTACTGGCGCACTATCATGCCAGTACCGTCGTCGGATTTCTGATACTGGCAGGATACTGGTGCAATATCGGCAAGATTACCGTCATAGTACTGGCTAGAACCCTAATGAAAACTCGTTTAAGAGGTGTCAGCCAGTATTGGCCCAGTGTTATCAGTCAGTACTGGCATAGTACTGGCTAGACACCTAATTGGGAGATACAGTCAGTACTGTGCTGGTACTTGAAAGTAGTACTGATCCAGTACTAGCAGCCGATACTGACTGGATTTTATCTGGTAAAATTTTGTAATTTCAAAAGTATTCTAACTTCTAGTATAACCATATTAGAAGCTAAATTGATCATTAAGTTTCACAATACTATTTAAAAGTGAACTCATACAAATTAAATCAAAAACATTTTATTGAAATTTCATATTCTGTACTCAAAAATATAGTTCTTTGGCAAAAAATCTGAAAAATGTATGGAACACAAAACGAAAAATAATTATGAAATTATTTATAAAAATATATTGAATGGATATGTCAAAAATAGATAAGTTGAAGGTTGTGAAAATAGTACGTTGGCAATTTGCCAGTAATGATAATTAGTACTCTGACATTAGTAAACCAGTACCTTTGTTGACATTTTGCCAGTAACGGTAATCAGTACTGCACCAGTAGTAAACCAGTTGAGCACCAACTGTCAATGAGATTCCTATGTCGGCATGTAGCCAGTATTTGGAGTCTGTTTATAGTCAGCACTAAGCCAGTATTGTGCCGAAGCTTGTCATAACTCATTTGTGGGTATTTGACCAGTAATAATGATCACTACTGCGGCTGTAGCAAACCAGTAGAGTGACAACTGTCAAAAAGACTTTTATTTCAGTTCATTGCCAGTTTTTGGATTCTGTATACAGCCAGGACTAAACCAGAACTGTTACGAAGATTAGCACACCTCCTTTGTCGGTATTTTGACAGTAATAGTTACCAGTACTGTACCCGTAGTAAACCAGTAGAGTGCCAACTGTAAATTAAATCCCTACTTCAGAGTTTCACCAGTACTGTCAAAGAATACTGCGCCAGTATTGCGCCAGTACTGCACCAGTAATATGCCAATGTTTGGCACAGTATTGACAGGCAGTACTGGCATTACTCCTCGGTTGAAACTGGCACAATACTGCGCCGGTTATAAATACTGTCTGGTCTCAGACTTTTCCACCTGGGTAACTATAACTAAAAAACACCAAATAAATTTGGGGTTAATCCCTGCCTAATTTAAAAATTGTCTAACTTTCACCTGAAGTATTTACATTTTTTACGATTTAGGGTGATTCAACACTAAAAAAAATGTTTAGTTGACCCAACTACTTCAGTTTATAAAATATGAGAGCTACTTTATTGATTGGTAACACTACTTTTCTCTAGATCTTACAATCTGTATTTATATTCCAAGAGCTCGGATAGAAATTCTACCATGAAAGTATTTGTGCCAACTAATAAATTATCAGTGGCATATTTTAGAAGCTAAAGTACTAAATTCAACAAACTATTTTTCCTGTCAAGGTCCCAGGACAGCGGCCAAAAATTCTTTAATATCTAAAAAATTAAATGATTTATTTTTCACCCAATGAAAGAAAATAAAGAAGTGAGACTTACAAAAAAGAATATAAATTTTTGTATTCAACATATCCTAGTCTGCAGTCATCAAATTGTCTTTAATTTCCCGATTAAGGGGGGAGATACCTCTAGAAGTTTCAAAAAATCAAAAATTTTTTTTTTGCTCCAATCGATTGAAAAACTATTCAAAAACATAATCCCAAAGTTCTATTGGTAACGCGTAAGTTGAATGAAACATATTTTTTCTTGTACAAAAACTTTAAGGCTCGTTTTCTCGAAACTAACTTTTTTTATCCGGCCGTCACGATTGCGAGCAAACTATTCAACCGATTTACTTGAATGAAACGGTATTTTATAGATAATTCTATATTCAAGGGCGTGGTTTTTCAACTATTTTCATGTAAAAAAAAAACGGGTAAAAATGGCATTTTTTTACGAAACGCGTGGAAATATACCCAATTTTTCGAAATTCTCAAAACCCCCCTGCTATGCACTCGATAAAAGCTTCCCGATTTATAAAAATTTTCTTTTATCGTTTCAGATGAAAAACCCAGCCAGGAAGTTGACGGCCGCAAAAAATGTTAACAGCGACGCTATCGACGGGATCCGTCATATTTCCGCCATTTTGTATTTTTCTATCATGAAAAATTGTTTTTTTGAAGTTAAATAATGCCTTCTAATATATGCAAAAAATCCAGACTTGCTTCGTTTTCATTCTCCCAGAATAAAATTGAAGAAAACTGCTTTTTTTAAGGGTTCTAGAGTAGGGTGGTCCAAAATGGCGACTTTTAAGGTCCTATTTTTTCTTTTTTCAAAATTTTGATTTTATATGGTGCCTGTTGGGACTTGAAATTTGCATGGGAAAATGCATGGGAAAAAGTCACTTTTTGGTATTTTTCGAATAATTGTTCAGAGTTAGGGAAAAGTTGACATTAAAGTTATAAGGCTTCTAGAGTACTTTCCAACGAAGAATTTGATCTATCATACATATGGATTTGACGCCCCTAACACACCCTCACGATGCCCTGAAAACTACCCTTAAATCGAAAAATGTATATTCTTCAGGAAATTGACTCTTTTAAGCAGTTTAATCTCCTTTTTTTTTCAGAAATCATTACTATAGGTCTATTGGAATGTTTACAAATGTTTTTTAGTTAATTTCCATTTATTTAAATAAATTCTATTTGTTTAAATAATATGTTCTTCTATAAAATTCGTTTTAAATCTGTTCTCTGAGATCGGAATGGCAGTTTATTATCTGAAAGTAACTTTATTTATTTCTTTATTTATTTATTAATTTCTTTCTATTGTTTAAACAATTAATTATTATTAATTTTCTACTTTTTTGCAATTTATGGAAAAAAAGTCAGCTTTTATTGTGATAAACCTATATATTTTAATTTCAAGGTATCCTCTATACATTATCTAATAAATCCTAAATTGTTTAAACAAATTTAATTTGTTTAAACATTTTTTTTTCTTCAATTCGCCTAAAATTCTGGTTTTTTGTAATAAACATATATATTTTAATTTCAAGGTATCTTCTCTACATTATCTAATAAATCCTAAATTGTTTAAACAAATTTAATTTGTTTAAACAATTTAGGATTAAACAGATTTAAAACGAATTTTATAGAAGAACATATTATTTAAACAAATAGAATTTATTTAAATAAATGGAAATTAACTAAAAAACATTTGTAAACATTCAAATAGACCAATAGTAATGATTTCCGAAAAAAAGAAGGAGAATAAACTGCTTAAAAGAGTCAATTTCCTGAAGAATGTACATTTTTCGATTTAAGGGTAGTTTTCAGGGCATCGTGGGGGTGTGTTAGGGGCGTCAAATCCATATGTATGATAGGTCAAATTCTTCGTTGGAAAGTACTCTAGAAGTCTTATAACTTTAATGTTAACTTTTCACTAATCCTGAACAATTATTCGAAAAATACCAAAAAGTGACTTTTTCCCATGCATTTTCCCATGCAAATTTCAAGTCCCAACAGGCACCATATAAAATAAAAATTTTGAAAAAAGAAAAAATAGGACCTTTATTTTTTTGGATTTCGAAACTCTTTGGGGGATCGTTTGCATCTAGCATCAAAAAAATTTTTGCAATGCATTTTTGGACCACCCTATTCTAGAGGTATCTCACCCCTTAACCAAAAAAAATACAAGTAGAAAAAATTTGAATATTTAATTATCACTCACCGGAATAGGCTTCTGACTGCACAGGTTCGGATGGAAGGGTGAAGTTACCAGATGCATTTGGAGGGCAGCCATTGCGGTTTTGCTGGGAACGCAGGGTATGTGTTGCGTGCAAAGACGGGCCACGAGGTGGAACCTCTGGCGGTGCCGGTTCCGGTGGTGAATCTCTACCGTTGTCTAAAAAAAACGAAAGGGAAAAAATTCTTCAGAACAATGCTAAGAATTTACTTTAATATCTTAAAAACTCAGAAGGAATGCTTAGCACTCTGAAAAGAATGCATTAAAGATTTAAAAAGTGTAGAAGTTGGAGGTTACAAGCACATTTATGTGATACCATGAAATGGAACATGAATGATAGAGATGCATCAGTAGTTGATTTTTACTGATAAGAAGAGAAATTAAAATAACAATTAATATCATCAACATTGTTTGATTCGTATGGATGAAAAAGAAGAGACAATGTTTTTAATTGTATTATAGGTTATGTATGGGTCAGAATGAATGGTGATGATTGATGAATTGCACGCTTGGTTAGAGGATGATTCTGTACTGGGAAGTGTGCATAAATTTAAGTCGAATGTACCTCGATTGGTCGTAGTAAATTAGACAAAACTGTGGATGCCGGCACAATAAACCGATAGTGCCACGTGTGCGGTTATTCTGTCGCCCATAGTTGTGCACAGTCACGTTTCCGTATCCGTATATGGATGTGCATATATATGTAAAATTAGAGCTATGTGTAACCATTAGAGGTTGTTAATGTTACAGAGAACATTATTGTAAATCAAGGTTAACTGCGACATAGCAGTCTATCGCGTTTTCGCGAAGCTATGAAACTTGCTCGCGGTGTTGCTCGGATATTCGATAATGGAACTCCAGTATCTAACCCGTCAAATTAAAATCTCGAACTAGATCGTTGGAATTTTAACCAACTCTAAATGCCTCAAATACAGGCGAGAGAAAAAGATTAAATTTCGGTTACACTCGAAAGGTATTTTTCATTTTCTGACAATTCAATATTTTTCAGGAATTGTTTTTTTAAATATTTTCTAAAGGTAGTACAATTGTGAAAATTATATCTCAGGTGAAAATGAATAATTTTTATTTTATGAATAGCATTATTATTATTGGAGGGATCATTTGAAAGAGGAAAAATTATTTTCAGTGGAAAAAATTTGAATCAAGAAAAATCATTTTATTAACCCTTTGTGGAGGAATGTCGCCGCGGAAGCGACATCAGATTTTTATCCACTAGAATAAAATATTCTATTATAAAATAATAATTATTATTGTTCTATAATAAAGTCTAGAATTCCATTAAACAAAATATTTTTTAATTAAGTTCATATATTTAAAGCTTTAGTACATGATATCGCTTTCTTCTACAAAATTTGTTCGACCCAATGAGAAGCACTTTTGAAAAAGCGCTCGACTGCAAAGGGTTAATAAATTTTATTTGCTTGAACTTGTTTTCTTATCGCTTTAATCAAAATTTTAAAAAATGATGCTATTATAATAAATCACGGATTATTTTTTTTAGGGGAAAGACTCTTTACAACTTGACCGTTTCCAATTTTTAAAAATAAATTCCTTGATGGTTGAAATCATTTAAAAACAATTTTATAAACAAATAACTGAATTTGATAATAATTGATTCATTTCCAAAAATTGAAAACGGTCAAGTTAAAGAGAATCTTTTCTCTGAAAAAATTCATTAGAATCACATCATTTTCAAAAATTTGGCTCGAAGCGATAAGAAAAAAAGTTCGGGGAAAAATAAAATTATTTTTATGTGCTTCAAATTTTCTTCTCGAAAAATAATCACTCCTCTTTTAAATTATCCCTTCAATAATAATATTGCTATTTTTGAAAGACAAATCATTTATTTTTGCATGAGGCCTAATTTTTGCAAGCTTACCGCCTTAAATAAATATTTATTTAGTTTTTTATATAAATTATATAAAATTTGATAATTCTTATTGTATATATTTTTCAACTTATTTTTTTCAATTTTAATTTCCAATACATTAGATCCAAACATTAGAAAAATGTTTAAAATTTATGTTCCTTTGGAAAAGAAACATTTTCTGAAATGTAATAACTAAAATCTACTTTTAAAATTGGAGATCTTTCAATTTCATTGTTTTTTCAATTATCACTTAAAATTTATAAAGAACTTTAAATAAAAAATCTATGAAAATTGAATGCATTCAACTTTGGTCACCACAATAAAAACTATTCCCAAGCTTTCATTTTTCAAATTTCATTATTTGAAGTTTTGAAGTATCGGAAAATCCTATGCACCTGAGAATTTTCAAGCTTTCAAAAACAAAAACTGCATCAATAAAAAATTCCAATTTTAAAAGTTGCAATAAATTAGAGGCGCTCCGAAAAAGTGTCGATTCACACAAGAAAATTAAAAACTTTAGCATTTTAGAAAATATAATTTATAAATATGAAGGCCATCTATCAACTGGACCATGTGACTAAATTATAGGCTAATTTTCCTAAATTTGAAAAATATAATAGAAGACGATAATGAAAGTCTGATAACTTTATTTCAATAGCAATTTTTCAAAGACGTCAAGTGAAAATAAAACTCAGAGAGTTATTGATATAATATTTTTTCATCCCCTCAGAATTTATCTTTGTGGATAACGATATCTGTTCTTTGTATATTTTGCAAATTATGTTTATCAAGTCTGCATTAATATGGCATTTCCACTGAACTGCAAAACGTGAAAAATGCATAATAAATTAATAAAATATTACCTAAAATTAAGGGGGTCTCCTTATCCAGAACCTTAAAAAAGGCACTTTTTCCCAATTTTCTTTGAAGCAGAAAATAAAAACACTGGTCAAAGATTTTTCGCTTATATTTAGGTACATATGTGAACTTGTTAAAAAAAAATTTTCATTTGAAAACAAGAAAAAATCTCGGACTTATCGAAGATCCCGCGCAGCGTCTCACCACGGACAATTAATTTTGCGTGCATGATATTGTCCAAAGTTTTTATCTGAAACACATATATATTTGTTTTTTTTATTCAGAAGGGTCTTCCGCTTATAGTGAACCTAAAAAATTGTAAAAAAAAATTTTTTATCGATCTTTTGAGTTACTTTCCAGAAAAGTCAAATTTTTCACCGTTTTTTTTGTTTAAATTGCGTTATTTATAATGAAAATAAATACTGTATCATGAAAACTAAAGGTTCACTATATGCGAATTTTAATTACCTACAAATAAAAAAAAAGTTTATAATAATAGCTTAATTGGTTCTCCTTTAATCGTGCACGCAATTTTGAAAAATGTGGTTTTAAGATAACGCGCTTTAAAGTTTTCAGACGGTGAAAAAAGCCTTCCGCTCGCTCCGCGTAAGCCACTGCTCGGAACTCTACCATCAAAACTATTCCGATATGGACTGTAAAATTTTGCGACAATATTCTCTGATAATAGATCCATCGATTGAAACAAAAAAAAAAAATCGATTTTTTGAAAGTTCTGGATAAGGAGACCCCCTTAACAGGAAACTTCATAAGAATACTCAAAAATTAAAGCCATATATTAATCTAACTACGCGACTAAATTATAGTTTCATTCATATAAGATAATTTTTTATACACAAAACATCTTTCTGATATTTTCAAAAATAGAATGAAAAATAATAAACCATATTATTTTAGACCTTATAAACATTATTTTAAATATATACAATCAACAGATATCGTTATCCACAAAGATACATTTTGAATGGATAAAATCTTACAAAAAATTCAAGAAACCAGGAAAAAAAAGTAAAAAAAAGGATGAAAGTGTGAGGACTGTTTGAATTCTACGATAAGACGATAGAAGTTGATAAAAACGAAAAAGTTGAGAATGAGAAGATGAGTTTTTATGAAGAAGAGAAATTCGCTTTGAATGGAAAGAATAAGGAAGAAGCGGCTAAATTGATGCACGCTTATTTACAAAAAATGATAATATCTAAGCAAACGAAAATAGTCCTAACATATTCATTCTTGCATAATATCTTATTAGTGAAAAAAGCTCAATCATTCTATTGCTTAAAAAAATTTTTATTCATAATAATGAGTTTTTGGTGTTTGATGATGGTTATGATCTGATCGCTTGAATTAAGTTTCCAACTATCACGAATTGAAACATAATCGAACTAATTCTACGACTTTATATTAATTTGATATATAAACTTACGTTTGAAAAATGATTTATGCATGAAACCGAAGCGTATTATGCAAAAAATGTGTAATTAATCATAGAGGCACTTTCGGGTAAATTGGCGCCAAAGAATTTTGCGTCTGAAGTCTTATTGTTCCCACGATTTATAAATTCTCTGATGTTATTAATATTATAAACGCCTGTTCTTTAATAAAATTTGTTTACAATTCTTTAGAATGATGTTTTTTAATAATCCATCCAATTTAATAAACACAATTCCCTGTATTGCAGTGTAAAAAATATATATATATTTTATCTGTACCTCAAAATAAGTTTAAAACTAATAAAATGTCTTACGAGTGACTTTTGCTATCTAGAAAATTCGATAAATACCTGCTTTCCATATTTTTCATGAAAGATTCATTCATTGGAGAGTTTAGCCAAGATATCAAGCTATTCAAACCATAATTTAAAAAAAAAATTAATCTTATACTTTTATTTTAAACTTTCACTTTCTGTTAGGTGCGTTAATTTAGCCGCTTCTCCCCCAAGCATCAATTTTTCAAGCAATTTAGACCTTTTTACCCTCTTCTATTATTTCTCTTTATCGTCAGTGACAATGTTCACGATAACACCACTACGCAAGCAATGTAGTGCTACTACTGATTACAACCTCATGTTTTTCAGAAGTCACGTACGTACCTGTGAAATAGGCAGGCATGGCGAGACCTGTGCAGTAACGAATGTGCAGAGAGAAAAAGGTAAGTGCGGTGCTAGGGTAAACAAACTATATTAAAATAACAATGAGTGCAATGATATACTTAATCAAATATTCTACCTCCCACTCAGAAAAAAGATTTGATTGAATCGAAGAAAATTATTTGTTTTAAAGGCTTTCTTCGATTGGATAAAGTTCCGAAAAGGTGAATCCTTCGATTTCTTTGAAACTGTATGTACTTACGTTTTTTGGCGCACTGATTACGAATATAATAGTGAAAATTGCCGACTAGCTGATTTTCATGGTATAAACCATGAAAATCATGGTTTTTGGCGTTTATCTTAAAAAACAGAAAATTTTGAAGAATTTTTAGACAACTGTTGTAGCTTTCATCAAAATGCAGATTTCATGTCTCATAAATTTTTTCGATAGCAGTAATAGTTTTCGAAAAATTCGATGAAAAAGTTTATGAAATGAAACTGCCGCGCATTAAACGGTTTTTTTCAAACACGATAGGGAAAACCTAACGCTCTTACTACTCCTACCTTTGCTACAATATCTCGAATTCTCTCCATATTTACGTATTTCGACACGCTAAGTACGAATATAATAGTGAAAATTGCCAACTAGCTGATTTTCATGGTAAAAACCATGAAAATCATGCAGTTTGGTATTTATCTTAGAAAATACTGAAAATTTTGAAAAATGTTTTAGACAAATGTTGTAGCTCTTTTCGCAATACATATTTTATGTCTCATAAATTTTTTCGATAGCAGTAATAGTTTTCGAAAAATTCGATGAAAAAGTTTATAAAATGAAACACTGCCGCGCATTAAAGGGTTTTTTTCAAACACGATGGGGACAATCTAACGCTCCTACTACTCCTAACTTTTTTACAATATCTCGAATTCTCCCCATATATACGTATATCGACACGCTGAGTACGAATATAATAGTGAAAATTGCCGACTAGCCGATTTTCATGGTAAAAACCATGAAAACCATGGAGTTTGGCGTTTATCTTAGAAAATACTGAAAATTGTGAAAAATGTTTTAGACAAATGTTGTAGCTTTCATCAAAATACAGATTTTATGTCTCATAAATTTTTTCGATAGCACTAATAGTTTTCGAAACTTTTGGATGAAAAAGTTTATGAAATGAAACACTGCCGCGCATTAAAAGGTTTTTTTCAAAGACGATGGGGAAAACTTAACGCTCCTACTTCTCCTGCCTTTGTTACAATATCTCGCATTCTCTCCTTATTAACGTATATCAACACGCTGATTACGAATATAATAGTGAAAGTTTCCGACTAGCCGATTTTCATGGTAAAAACCATGAAAACCCCATGAAAATTATTGTTTTTGGCGTCGGATGTGACGAAAGTTATTTTTCCCCTCAGTCATTAACCTGTCAGTTGAATTTAGCGAAATTTTCCATATTGGCTGAGACTAATACAAATTACCATGACTCTCATGGGGTTTTTAAAGTTTTCACCATGAAAATCGGCTTGTCGACAATTTTCACTATTATATTCTTGATCAGCATGCCAAAATACGTAAATTTACAGAGTTTCAAGGTAAGCTGACGCTTATTGGACTGAAATGTGTTCAACTTCATCAAATGTATCACTAATTTTTTCTTAAACTATCAATCGTAGAAAAAATGCATATTACAAAAAATATGTATCTCGATGAGATCTACAAATTATATACGTAACATTTTGCACTATTTTGCATATTGGCTGAGGTGAAGGCCAAAAACCATGATTTTCATGGGGCTTTTATGGTTTTTACCATAAAAATTGGCTAGTCGGCAATTTTCACTATTATATTCGTAATTAGCGCGTCGAAATACGTAAATATGAAGAGTTCGAAAGAAATTGGAGAATTCACCTATTCGGAACTGCACTCAAAATTTATTCAAATCGAATAAATTCCTGCCTTAAATCAAATAAATTATATTTTTGACCATATATGAATGCAATAATGTGTTTGTTTTGACGAAAAATTTATTTTATTTAAACAAATATTTAGTTTGCCCAAATATATTTTGTTTTATTTAAACAAATTTTATTTAATTCAAATAAATCATTTATTCAAATCAAAAAAAGCCTTTCAAACAAATTATTTTCATTCATTCAATCAAATTTCTTTCCTGAGTGTAATGGGACGAAGATGTAATCTCATACCACCAAGAACAATAAAATAATTGGAGATTATCACAGAAATGTTTAATTACATAAATCATCTCTTAGAATTGTAATTTCTAAAATTATCGATTCTCGTAATACTTAAAATATAAAATAGTGTTGAGAAAGTAATTGTTAAGTAATACTCTTGTCTCCATAATGAAGAAATTGATTTAAACTTTGATAATCATTTAAGCTTTAGAAAATGAAATTTGTATTTACCAGAGGTATTAAATTTTCGTAGCAACGTAATTAAAATTCCATCTGTGTAATTATGAAGACTGCGGTTTTATGATAATTTTGCCTCGAGCTTTTCGCAACTTATATTATCTTTGTAAATGAAATTGTTTAATTAGAAAAATTGTACGTATTAATAATTGAAAGAGTAATTTAAGTTAAAGAGAAGAAAATATTCACGTTTCGAATAACACTTAAATTAATATGAGTTGAGTGTAGCGTATTGCATTTGCTCTCCTCGAATAATTATGAACGACGTTATTGTTCAATGTGAACACTAACGGAAGGAGTCAGAGTAAAACAGATTCGGAAGGACAGTGAACGTAGAAGAGATGAGAGAGAACGAGCGAATTGCAGGTATGCGTAATATTCTCGATACCTGCAGTAATAAGCAGTAATAATTGTTTAATTAAATCGCAGTGTGAAACGCGCAATGTGTTTCTGTCAACGCCAGCCGCGTCCGGCGCCTATCTCGAGCGACTTTACCGTCGAAATACATATATGCATTCGTTCCAGTTATTGAACAATTCGCCAGCAGTGTGCGACAATGGAGACACGTGTAATGCGTAATTACGCAGCCAATATGGCTCCAGTAAAGAGGGAAATAAACAACAAAATTGTAGAAAAGTCACACGTAAAACTGCACAAGTACCTATGAACCCATAAACGCTTGTGCCTCACCAAATTTCACAAAGGTTCGTTCAGGTTGGCACCTCCACAACGGAATATCACTATTTATTTTATGCCACATTTTGGGGCTAATTTAAGGCGGTAATGCCGATTTTTGGGATCTTATATTTTTCTCAAAAAACTAAATTTTAGGTGGAGGTGCTGACGGCCCGATCAGCTAGCACCAGTTTAAAAAACTGACTATACCCGAATTTCGGGCTATTTTCGGGCTCTTGAAATACCCAAAAATCAATTTTGAAAAAAAACCCCTTTCACTGACAAACAAGCCTTCGTTTAAAAAAATACTTTTTGAGCAAAATAAACTACTCGGAGAATTTCGGGCTCTTGAAATACCCAAAAATCAGTTTTGAAAAAACAACCCCTATCACTGACAAGCAACCCTTAATTTTGATGTTAAGGGTTGGAGCCCGAAAATCGATAGATATTTTTGAGCAACCCGAAAATAACCCGATATTCTAAAGTAGTTTTTTTTCCAAAAAGTATTTTTCAAAATGAAGGGTTGCTTGTCAGTGATAGGGGTTCATTTTTCGAAATTGATTTTTGGGTATTTCAAGAGCACGAAAATAGCCCGAAATTCTGGAGCACTTTATTTTTCCCAAAAAGTGTTTTTCAAAATTAAGGGTTGCTTATCAGTGATGGAGGTTGTTTTTTCTAAAATGATTTTTGGGTATTTCAAAAGCCCGAAAATAGCCCGAAATTCGGGAGTAGTTTATTTTGCCTAAAAAGTGTTTTTCAAAATTAAGGGGTGCTTATCAGTGATGGGGATTGTTTTTTAAAAAATTATTTTAGGGTATTTCAAGTGCCCGAAAATAGCCTGAAATTCTGGAGCAGTTTATTTTTCCCAAAAAGTATTTTTCAAAATCAAGGGTTGCTAGTCAGTGATAGGGGTTGTTTTTTCGAAATTGATTTATGGATATTTCAAGACTCCGAAAATAGCCCGAAATTCTGGAGCAGTTTATTTTTCCCAAAAAGTATTTTGCAAAAATAAGGGTTGCTCGTCGGCGATAGGGGTTGTTTTTTCGAAATTGATTTTGGGTATTTCAAGAGCCCGAAAATAGCTCAAAATTCTGAAGCAGTTTATTTTTTCCGAAAAGTCTTTTTCTAAATCAAGGGTTGCTTATCAGTGATAGGGGTTGTTTTTTCAAAAATGATTTTTGGGTATTTCAAGAGCCCGAAAATAGCTCGAAATTCTGGAGCAGTTTATTTTTCCCAAAAAGTATTTTTCAAAATTAAGGGTTGCTTGTACTGGAGGTGCTAGCTGATCGGGCAGTCAGCACCTCCACCTAAAATTTGGTTTTTTGAGAAAAAAACAAGAGCCCAAAAATCGGCATTACCGCCCAAAATTAGCCCAAGCATGTGGCATAAAATAAATTGTGATATTCCGTTGTGAAGGTGCCAGCTGATTGGACCTTTTTCACAATATCACGATATTTCTTTTGTAATGTGAGCACATTCATTTCGAATTGTTGTCATGTGAAACCTTTGCACGCGTTCTTGATTGTCATTCGGCGTTGAGCTGTCGTGCATTCGTTTTTTACAAACCAACAGTCAACAAAGAAAGTTGTGCGTAATCAATAGTATTTACTGAAAGGTGCGAATAAAGCGTATGGTAAAGTTGCGAATCGATGTTTTGCGTCAATTACTTTCATCCTTGCAAATAAAACAGTGCAAACAAAGGGAAATGTAATAAAAGAATTTCCAACATGTCCAGAATGTCTACTTTTATTCCCCAATCAAACACTTGATCAATTTTGACTTCATGCCGGTTTGGTATTAAAATTCATAATCAGGTTCATGGAAATTTAATGATATTTAGGTTTTTTGATCATTATATCCGCCAATTTGAATTTAAAATTTTTTTACTTTAATTTAGGAAGACGTAATCAGAAATCCCGATAATATGACTTTAAACTTTAAATATGACTTTAAAATTTTTAAACGATTTAGACATCAGCAATTTTTGATCCACAGTGTTGAATTTTGAATATTAAAATTGGTACTATAGAATTTCTAAATACTAATTTCAGAATCGATTGGTTCCAATTAATTGAATTCACTTCAATTAAAACAAGGTTATTAATTATCAGGACCACGTAACTAAATTCCTGCAAGATAACTTTTTTAGTTCACAATATAGTATTTTGAAAAATTGAAAATTAAGGAGGACGATTCTACAAAACATTTTTTTTGAGAAAATAAAAGTGGAAGAGTTATCAGCAATGTTAGTCAACTGCAAATGTTTGCTAAAATAGAGTTGACATTCGGTTTTTATTTTCTTCTATTTTATTCTCATTTTCAGAAAGTAGAATATAACTGAATTAAATAAGTTTTTGAGAATTCTGTTGCGTTAACCCTTTAGTGCACAATGTACCATATATGGCACATTCAGGTGATTTTTATTTTCTTAAATATCTTCTACAATTTAACAAAAAAAATTTCAGAAAATATGACAAGCTTAATTAAAAAAATATATATACATCTTATAGAAAAAGGTAACGATTCAAATTTGTAGATCTTTTTGTAGTAAACAATTTTGTACCAAATTTGGACCAAAATTTTTTTTATGTAGATGGTTTTGGGTAATAAAGACAAAAGAGGACGAAAGAATGAAAAAGAACGAAGGAGTTTTGGAAGGTTGCAAGCTTTTTTCTTTCCTCCTTTTTGTTCGTTTCTCACAATCGTTTATTTAAAGACATTTTTTTGGTCCAAATTTGGTCATGTTTTTGTATTTTGAGGGTTCGTGCAGTACCATAACTTTTTTTCGTATCTCGTATAATTTAACTGGAAAATGGAATTTAGATATTGACTTTTTTCAAGTTTTAACATACTGTAACTTTTCTAATTTTTGTTCAATCGAAAAATGTAATCAGGATAATTAGTAGAGAATTATGAACAGCACTATGGGAAACCAGTATTAGAATTTTGGATTTTTTCACTAACACAAAAAATGCTCTTATTTGAAGAATTTCGAGTCATTTTTTACATAAAATTAATTATTTATGGTGAAAATGCACAAAGATTTTCCAGGAAGAAAATATTTTTCTATATAGCTGTAAAAATTGAAAAACTGAATTTTCAAAAATTTCATTTTTAAAAACTATGCTTCTTAAAAAATGTGCCATTCGGAAAAATAAATTTTTTTATTCGGATAAAATTGCGGTCCTTAAAAGGTTAGCGAGAACTTTCTTTCAGAGTAAATAGAATTCGAATAGCTATTGGTTATTACAGTTAATTTTGATCATTCTAATCAATTTTTTACACATTTTTTACTTAATGATAGTCGTTTTCTGTTGTTTATTTTATATAAATATTAACCAAATTTACAAAACGATCTTTTGTGTATAAAATATTTTAATGAATAAATAAAAATATTTTAATATTTACAAACGGCCTTAATTATGGTAAAAATGTTATCCTTCGATTATTTAAATATACAATACTTGTTTTTTAAGAGTATAAATAAATGAAATTTGTCTAAATTTGAGCGAAATAATTGGATTTATTTTTAAAAATTTGATTCTGTTTTTCAATATCTCTCTAAACTTCCAGTTTTTCCAGTTTCAATCTGTATTTCGAGTTTTTTTCCGGTTAGTAGAGATCCTGGCATTTAAAGGTGTGCACTGGGTACAGTCAATCTGAAAATTCGCCAATCTTTATAATGATTTATAAAATCGACAAAAACAGATCTATGAATAATTCCTACGAATTATGAAGGAGGTTTGCAAGCGAACTTTAGAAAAAAATATTTCAAGTTGAAATTATTTACTTAAAAAAAGTTATTTAGATTTTAATATTTTCTTTTCTCTTCACAAAATAATTGTAATTCTTATATTTAATTCTAACAATCAAGGCTTCATTTTACACTCCAAACGATTCCCTGCAATTCTATTTGGATGAGTTTCATTGAAAAAATTTTGTTTAGAAATTATACACTTATTATTGTTATAAACAATGATAGTTTAAATTTTAATAAAACTCATCCAAATACAATTGCAGAGATTCCTTCAAAAAGTTAAATGAGGCCTTGATCTTTAGAATTAAATAAGAATTGTAATTTTTTTGTGAAGCGAAAACAAAAAATAAAAATCTAAATAGATCCTTCATAATTCGTAGGAATTAATAATCGATCTATTTTTGTCAATTTTATAAATCATTATAAAAATTGGCGAATTTTGAGATTGACTGTACCGAGTGTAGATCCTTAATGAAATAATTACATTTTTCCGGTTCCCGAGCATTTTAACTCCAATCGACGATTGGGAAACGGTAGTCTGATGAAGGTGTTACCCAAGGGTTAGATGATTTTGGTGGAAAATCGTTCTACTAGAATGGTTTACCCTTCATAAAGATGGCTGGAGAGGGTCAGTCTGACATTGTACGGGTTGCAAGGTATTCGACAGTGACTCGACGTAGTTAGCAACTCGCTTGGGTAACTCAATTCCACGGACTGACGCTTCCACTCGGAACTACATATTCATGTAAATACCAATTATTTCCTGTGGTTGTGACGACGACAGTATCGATTTCTGCTTGCATTGATCTGTCTGGCGAATCCTAGGCTAGATTGGCTATCAATCCCAAGACACGTCAAAGTTCGATGGCATGATTCTCTTGCATAGTTTATTCAAAGTTTAAATATGAATATCCCGATAAAGAGCAGTTCCAATTCAACAAGATAACTTCTTCATTTATTCACTTGTTGCCAATTTGCATGAAGCACTAAAGCATTATATAATCAATAGATGAACGTTACTTTAAATATTTAAATGCAAATTCACTAATTTTGCTATGTTGTAACAAGTGAATTAAAAATATTCATTTAATCGCAAATATTCCTTATCACAAACAAAGTTTAAATTGTGATCTAGTTTGCGACATTTTTTGATAAAGCCTTAGATTGGTTTGCCTGTGTGACGTAAATCTTGGCGGGAAAATTCAAATTTTCTAATTAAGAGAATTTTTAATTTCTGTAAACATGTATTTATATGTGTAAATTATTATTTTCAATATGAGAATTAAGATGAATTTCATATAAAATATATGTGTGTGCGCTAGGTTACTTTCTCGAGAATTCGTTTTTTGAGGTTAAGTTCTGACATAGAAAGTAATATATCATAACATACTTCAAAATATTTTAAGACTGAGAAGATCAGTTAAGTTTCATAAATTTTTTAGATATAAATAAATAAGATAAAAAATATTTTTTTAAAAGCGATTTAATGAATTAACTTCAAGCCATGGAACAATCTGGTCACGTGACTAGATTCCTACTTTAGCGGCATTTTAGTTTGTGTAACTCCATTACTACAAAAACTAAGTTAGGTAACTACAACTTTTTAAAATAAAAAAAATCCACTAAAATATGTCTGCCTGGTCATAAATATTTACAAATATAAAAAAAAATTCTTTGAAAAAAATTAATTTCATAATTATAAACGTTTCTGACCAGACAGACCTCTCTTAGTGCATTTTATTTAGTCACGTGACTAGGTTGGTCCAGGCCTTAAGGCTATTTATGACTCATCCAATCCCTACCTTACTGACGCTTTTTTCGTCCTTCGCATTTCCACATTAATTGAGATATGAAGTTGAAACTTCGGGTAATTAAGTGAAAATCAGTAAAGAACGTTTTTATCTGGCCCTAAATTTTTATAATTATAAAAAAATCGTCATAAAAATAAATTTGTTTATATTTGTCAATATTTAGGAGCAGATGAAAGTTCCTTAGTGATTTTTACCTAATTACTCAAAGTTACAACTTGATATCTCAATTAGTGTGAAAATGCGGACGAAAAAAAGTGTCGTTGAGGTAGGGGTCGGGTAAGTCATACATGATCTTATCGTCATTGATCAACCGTACCACATGACCTCAGTAATAGCAATCACAGACTGTAAGGTTACCAAAAATTAATAACTAAAATAAATTTTCAGTAACCAACAAACCTGAGTAAAAAAGAAAAGGAAGCCTTTTTGGTACAGAAAATCCATTTTATTTATTGCTTGTCGAATGGCCTTAATGATTAATTATAATCACCGACATCGAGTGGTTCGGTTGATCAATTAGTGAATCTAGCTGATTTTTGGAATGAATATTCATTGAACATGCCTCTTCCGTTCAGGATGCCAGATCTATTTTATTTTCATTTTTCGCACTTTTATAACTAAATGAACTATCGAAAATAGGCCAAAAAATTCCTTTTTTTTTTTAAAAATAGGTGCCATTTTGCTTCATTTCAAAATTTTGGAAAACATATATCCCCAACGAAAGCCAACACGCTACTGATTAAAACTGTGTTGCACTTTTTTGTTTCAATCGACCTGGGATGCTAAAATCATGGTCACATTTTGGCTCAAACTTTCCGACAAAGTCACGTTCGAGGACGACTATACCGCAAAATTTTTTTTCGAAATTTTCATGTAAATATATTTTTTATCTTGAAAAAAAAACGAACATCATGCAAAAAAATCATTGTGATATCTTTTGCCATTCTATAGAAAAAAAAATGTTGAATTTTGGCCCGAAAATCAAGTCACAAAGTGGAAGTCCCGGGGGGGGGGAGGTTTATTTGATGAAAAAAGGCATGTTTTTAAAAATTTTTTTTTGGCGATACAGATAGTGTTAGTTCATTCAGTCAATTTCCATGTAATAATGCAACTTTTGAACAATAATTGCCTGAATTTTCATTGCAAAATATTGAAAATTGAGCGAGTGACAGTAAATTTCCGGAGACGCCTCGAACAAAAGGTTGTTTTGCGGTGTACATTATTACTTGCAACAGAATCATTTGAAACAAAAAAATCAAAGTGCATTTGTTAAAGGAGATGTTTCTCGAGGTAACCCTGGGAGGATTTTTATTTCGATTTTTCAATTTTTCATAGCACTTGGAAGCCAAAAAACTGATTTTCGCTAAAAAAAATGAGCTAATTTGTTATTGTAAATTTAACGATTATTAAAATAAACAAAAAAGCTCTCAGGAATACCTGGCGAATTATGTTAATTTTCCTCCGATCGACATGAAATTTTGACACAATATTCTTGAGATATTATGCAATCATTTCTTTAAAAATTTTTAATGCAACAATAAAAGCTTAAATCCCCCCCCCCCCCCCCAAGGGGACTTTGCCGGTCCTAAATCTGGATTCGGCGCTACGTCACTTTTATGCCTCACAAAATCTCTAACTCTGGACGAAATGATTTCAAATTTTTACCATATTTTTCGAACATACTCAGGGTCACTCGATCCAAATTTCGATACATTTGGACCATTGAAAAAAAAATTAAAAATAATATACAACAGTTTATTGTTCTGAAAATATGGCAATCTTTGGTACCAAGGGTTTTTAAAAATACTGATTTACGATTTTTACTGACCTTCTGAACTTATGTCCTGAATTCGTTCATCTTTTCTCAGGGTTAACAAATCAATCTCTAATGGTATCCACGATAAATTGTACCAAAGATTTCTATATTTTCAAAACCATAAATAATATGCTATTTTTTAAGTTTCTCCCCTTTGTATTTTTACAAGGAAAAATTTGTTGTACATTCTTAATTTTCTGTAAAATTAGCTATTTCAGACCAATTCTATAGTCTCATACGTGCAATGTTTTTACATCATTTTGTATCACAATGTTTACCCGTCACACGGGCCATTTTTTAAGTTTTTTCCCTTGTATTTTTATAGAAATAAATTCACTGATGAGGACTCCAATCTGAGTCGAAACGTTTAAAAACATGAAAATTTGAGTTACATTTTTTCTGGACCCTAAAGCCAACTAAGAACATCAACAATATTTGAATATTATTATCACTAAAGGGTCGATACAAGTGCTAATCATTGTTATATATTATTTTCAATTTTTTCCCAATGGTCCAAATGTACTTAGATTTGAATAGAGTAACCCTGAGTGTGTTCCAAAAATACGGTAAACATTTTAAATAATTTGGTTCAGAGTTACAGATTTTGTGAGGCATGAAAGTGACGTAGCGCCTAATCCGGGTTTTGACCCGGCAAAGTCTCCTTAAATGAACACTGAATTGTTGCAAATAAGCAAAGCTTGTGAGTTCCATACTGATAGGAGTTTATGAATGTATAGATTGGTCACTAGATATAATAGACTCTGTCGTATCTGATATCGTTAAACGGTACTATCCTCCATTAGTTGCCTCCCAAAGCATAAGGCAATATCAGTCGTCTTTCTAACACGATGTTGGGAGGGTTAATGTAACTAAACTCAGACCGTTGGGAACTATTTGCTAATAGATGCCACAACATACCCCCATTAGGCCGTAGGGACATTCCGTCGCTTGATATCGCATCGGCGATTCTGGTTCAAATTACGGACTCATCTGAGCCTCTGTTAATTACGTTAATTGCGATCTTAATAAAGAATGCTGAGTAAAAATCGATTACTCCAGTGGCGTAGTTACTGGGGGTGTTGCAGGTGGCAATCATCGGGGCCCCCTAACTCCAGGGCCCCCAAATTCCTAGGGCATCTATAAATTGGCCCTTCCACTTAAATTTTCGATTTTTAATTTTATTGTATTGATTTTATTATATATTTTAAACTTTGAATGTAGATATATATATATATGTGAAATATATATATTTCAAATTTGTCCACTATAATTCCGTTTCTCGACTGTTAATTTCTTAGTAGTAGCTGCTCGTTGGTATATCGATGCCACTTATGTTGATAAAATTAATAATTTTCAACTTCTTTGTAAAATAGTTAAAATTTTTTTTTTAATGTATAAAATAAAACATTCAAACTATCAATGTCAATTAGAAATTACAAATTTGACTACGATTTGTTTTTAATATTAATAATTGTGACATAGCTTCCAGTTATGTTTCTTATTGCAAATTTTGAAACATTGTCTTTTAAGAATAATTTAATTGCATCTCTAAAAGGTTGAATTAATCCAATTATAGCAACTTTATTTGGTCCTTTTCGATCTTGTATATATCTAAGAATTTTTCGTTCTATTAATGTAATAAAGGCAATTCTGATTAAAATTAGAATTAATTGAATTAAATTTAAAATTAAATAGTTTATAAGATAATGTTTAATTTTTAATAAAAATTATAAAATTTTATACATGAATTTTAAAATTCATTGCACTAATCTGCCATATTAAATATAATTTATAATATTTAAATTATTTATTTAATTTTGAAGATTAATACTTTATTGTAACTTAAAATTATAAAAATAAGTTAATTTTAAACTTTTAGATTCATAATCTAATAATAGAATTTTATTTCTTTTTTATATTAGATTTAATTAATATTATGTATATATATATAATAAATATTATTTATTTCATAAAATATCAAAAATTTTAGTGCACTGTGAGAAATCGGCTTTGGTTCCTGTGCACATAGCACATAAATTTTTTGTACAGTAGTTGCCTTGACCAAAAAAGTTGAGAGAAGCTACTACTTTTATAGTTATCATGACAGTAATTTGGACTTTTTTGTGTATTCGGTTGTTGTGACCAAAGTTGATGATTAGAATGAGCTTTATACGTACCCCAACGGTTAGTACACGTACATTTTCTTTATGTGTACTGCCAAGCTCCTTTGGTTACTACAACCGCAGCGTTCGCTGTTGCGCTAGACAAATCAAGTATAACTTTCATTGAAAGATATGCAGCCTAAGCTGAATCCTGTCAATTCTCGTTCTCGATTCCTTGACTATATTTCACCGTGCCAAGCATTATCAAGTAAATAATTCTATTATAAATATAGGTTGACAATTCTTTCTAAATGATAAACGATTTTGTTCGGGGACAATGCAATGCGTTCCAATTTTGCTGTCTCGTCGTATTTTGTCAAAACTATAGTCAGTCAAAAAAAGTTTATGGTGATGAAAAAAGTGACAATTTTTTAACTTAATCGACGAAAGTTATCATAAATATCATTATACCGGATTATTTTTCTTAGATCTTTTCGGTGAAACTTTATTTTTTCTAATCAAATTGAATTTGTATTTTGATAACTAAGAGAACCATACCTATAACCTCAAAAATAATTTTGGCTGGGTATTTACTGTCCGTAGACTTAGTCATTTTAACTAAACTCTATGCGCGGCTTTACGATGGACTTTGGTTCCTACAACCGCAGCGCTATGGTATTTCAAGTACCAGAATCGTGGTCTCAGTAACGTTCCTTGCAGTTGGAGTAAACACTTTTCAAATGTATGACAGCCACTACCATGATTGTCATGAGAACTTTAACATTTTTGTAAAGACGATTTTAACAAAAAAACTTTGGTCAGTGAAACCTAAAATTTCTCTCTGTGTGCAAGAACACTTATATATATATAAATTACATTAAATAACTTAATTTAAAGTAATGATTTTTTAAATCATATATAGTATATTTCTTTTTACTTTTAATGGATATTATTAATATAAATTTAAATTATATATAATTAATTTCTAAAATTAATACACTTTTCTGTCATAATAATTAATAATAATAATTAATGATAATTAATGATAGTAAATTTAGTTTACTTAATTTATTACATCAAAATAATCCTTTAGTCAGGCATATCATTAATTATAAGTAAATTATTCAATAAATAAATATTAAATAAATTATATATACTTCTGACCAAGTTTTTGTTTGACATCTTCGATTTTTTTTGTGAATGTTATTTTGTAACGACAGGTAATTTGAAAATATTTATTTCATTGATTAATTTTATGCATTTATTATTTTTAACATTTTTATAAACTTGCTTAATTTATATAGTCAAATAATTTTCAAATGAAATATTTTGGATGATCTGAAGAGGATGACATATTGTCTTCGAAACTTTGTCAGGAATTAGTATATTATGTGCCTAGGCACACAATGAGGGTGATTGCGTGACGAGCGACAATGTTCGCAGGAGATCGAAGCCAAGGCGTAGTCGAGGCGTAGCTAAGGCAAAGCCGAGACAAAGCCGAGGCGCGATCAGTCCTGCGAACATTGTCGCGAGTCTCGCAATGTCCCGAATTGTGTGCATTGGCACATATTCTATTTTATGTGACTGTGGTGCGGATACGAGTTTTTATGCGTACATTGGAATCTAATCTAGTACTTATTGTAGTTGTTTGCTGCGCTAGTCGTACGAAGCGGGCGCAAATTGGCGACTAGTCCCGGCCATTTTGATTTTATCGGTCTTGTGTAGTAGTCAGTGCTAACGCTGTACGAAGAAGAACTGAGAAGAAGAAGAATAAGAAATAGATTGCGTTCCGCTGTAAGACTATAATGCGCATGCGCAGTTCAATTTCTACATTGTATTCCTCTGTAACGGAATATACAACATTGCTTTACTCTCAGATGTAACGGAAAAACGAGTTTCCGCGGCTGAGGCACATAAAATAAATTGGAGTACAATATCTATATAGTCCGAGGTTGGTCATTTCCCTTTTTCTAATGAAATATATATTGAGATTTTTATTACTTAGGGGGGCCCCAAAGAAATTTTCCATCTGGTCCCGCAAGGTGAAGCTACACCACTGGATTGCTCACTAGAGACGAAGTCGCTTACGTCAATATGTTTGAACGGATAAGAAATTTTGATTCTTCTTAATGCGCATTTTGCATTCTTTTCAATCATTCCCTATTCGTTATTCAATTTAAGTATGAAAATGGATAAAAAAAGGAAATCGAATGACCAACGGACTCGGAAGGATTAGGAAGCATAGAAAAAGTATTGAAACGAATAGCTGTGAATAGCTCGCGAATTCAAACGGATAAGGTTTCAAACCTTTTATTCACAGTAGGAAATTCAAATTCTTTTTATTGGAAAGAAATTCCTTGGAGTGAGAAGTAATGAAATTAAATGAATTGTATCTTAAAATATTATTTCAATTGAAACTTCACGATATGATCCATAAAATTATATATCATCTGCAATTTCGAATTCACATTTTATAGTCCAAGGGTAATTGTACCAAGAAACCAGATTTACTTTAAAATCATAGTCAAACTGGAACTCTTGATTACTTTTCTCTTCGTGACTATCAGTATTGAATCAGTCCGGGGAGGAAGAAGAAAATAAAAAGGAAGGATCCCGCCGTGTGGAATCAATCAGGTAATGGCCTCTTCTCTTCTGCTCCACCCGGAAGTGTCGAGTTCATTGAACCGGAGGTTTAAAGATATTTTTTGCTTCAAGTTGCAAACTTTAAATAACTCAAGACACATCCCTCACTTTTATCAGATGACAGGATTAATTTTGACGGGTTTTATGGCAATTTTTTAGTTCACTAAAAGATCAAAAACAAATGTTTAATCGATCTAGCAGCAAATGAGTATTATCACAATAAAAGGTTCCGAGGTGATAAAGTCATCAATTTATTTTCTGATATCTTTTACTTTCTGGAAGTGGTTCTCTTCTAAACTATGTCCTGTCAACCGGAAAAGGTGATTGTCAAGAGGGGCCAAGTTTAGTGAATAATCCAGACGAGGGAGAACTTCCCAACATAAGTTAAAGATTGTTTTTTGGGTCGTGAGAGAAACATCTGGTCAAGTTTTATCCCATGCAGGAGGATTTTTATGAATTTTAAGAATTCTAATTGTCGACCTTATTCATCCTTTTTTTGTTTTTTGGTTCATCTGCTGTCTAAAAGACAATTTCGCTGAATTCAGGAAAATCATCATTCTAACTTATTTATCTTAACACTTCCTCAACCCTGAATTATCCCAAGACTTGCGTTTCAAAACGAACTTTTCAATGTTCTCTGCGTAAATTCGGATTGCCGATTTTTGTCGATAACAGTCACAAGACCAGGATCGGCTTCAAATATAATTAAAAGTACGAAATGATTTGTAAATCATCACCTCCAAATATTTTGAGCAAATCCTTTTAAGTGTTTGAGGGCATCTGATAGTTGAGCAAAGCAGCGAAGTCATGTGAACAACTTGTTCCAGTTTCTACATCTTTACGCAAAAAATTCAAAAATTTCAATTTTAAAATTTAGGAAATTGTAGAGAAGACGAAAATGGACGTAAATAAACTACTTTTGACCAAAAAAAATTTCCCACTAGATTTTGCTAAAATTGAACTTTTTATTTATTTTTTAAACCAGAATTTGTCTATTTACGTCCGTTTTTATCTTCTCTATCATTCCTCAAATTTTGGAAACAAAATTCTATCTATTTTGTAGAAAAATACGTAAAAAAATCATTTAGGACCGAATTTCTGCTTCAAGGGGCCCCTAATGTAGATATAATTTATCACAACATAACCTGCCAAATGCAAATATTATTGGATGAAATAAAGATTGAATTATTTGTGTTGAATTTTCAAAAAGTTTATTCTATATTTTTTTTTAGCAGAATTTTTGTTGACTAGTTTTTTTTTGGCTGGTTGGGGGCGTCTTTGAGGCCGGGGCCCTAAAGAACTGCTTATTTTGCTTATGCATAAATCCGGCTCTGAAATAATTCAAAAATTATTAACTAAAATGGACTTTCTATAACAAACATACCTTTTTCGCTCTGATGTTTACGACTGTTATAGACAATCCATTTTAGTGAATAATTTTTCAATAACCTTACAGACAATTTTTCAGATAGTTATAATCATAACGACATAAAATGACTAATACTGTGTATTTAAAATGATTTCACCTTCTAATGAATCAAAGAATAGTAAATAAGAGAAAAAAAAGTAGTGAATTAAAAGAGATTAAAAATTTTTAATCTCAAAGCTGCTTTGTGGAATCTAAAAGTATTCACAAAAATATTATCGTTGGCGTTCATAGAAAGGGTTTTATTTTAAAAGTCAACCTATTCCGTAAAGTGGAATTAAAAACCCGAGGACAAAAGAGGGATGAAAAAAATTCATTAATAATTACTTCACTAATAGACGTAAAAATTTACCAATACATTTCAATGCAATCCTTCTTACATTTTTTAAATATAAACACTTTTTCAAATATTTCATTAAATTTTTATATAAACTACACACAATGTATAAAATATGAACATAGTAGCAAGTAAATAGCTTTAAATTACCTTTTGAAACAAAAAATAATCAAAACACATCCACTGAACTATTCTTAGTGACTCAAGGCAAATATCCTCCATAAAATCGGGAAAAAAGCCGTTAGGCGTAAATTCTCAAAAACAAATTTGGCAAAGGCCATTCTCAAAAATAAATTTTTTTAAAAAATAATAAATTTACACGTCAAAATCAAATTCGAACCCGTGTCACTACAAACTCAAATTCATCTCAAAGTCCAAACAAAAATATAATTCGAAAATTCAAAACCGTTCGAATTCTCACATTACAAAAAACGACCAAATTTCGACCAAAAAACTTTCCTAGAATTAACGAGTATGAGCGGTTTCAAATTCTTGAAATTTACGCGTTTTAGTAACAAATCGATTGCCACAAACCTAATAGAATAATTCGACCCTGCCATTTTTCAATTTAACCTAGAAATTTAAAATAGGTTTTAAATTTCCAAAATTTCGTTAAATTCAATAGCACTTTGTAAATCATTTACAAAAGGCGCAGACAAGGATGAAGTTGTAAAAGGGGAATAGGATATCGACGCTGAGTAGAAAGGGGTTTTAGCTAATTGGTATCTGGGTGGTGTGAAAGCCAAGTCGTAGGAGGCAGTGGGAAACGAGATCCAGTCAAATTCGCTTAAAAGTTAGTCGACTCGCGACATCTGGGCCTGCGTGGCAAAGCCGCAGAGCTACTTTCCCATCTCGTGGTTTGAAAACTGCGTTATCAGGAGCAGGTTGCTCTGGCTACACCCCTGCCAAAGGGCCTGAGTCCTGAGCCGGAAAACCGGGAACCGGAATGCTCTCGGCGTCCCAAAACAATATAGTGGCGTTCGCTAACTTCCTGGTGACCTCGACTAACTAGACTCACTGAGGGTAATAGTTAACTACGTTAGACCACTCTCAGGGAACCAAAGCCAAAGCCACTTCGCGCTTCCTCGTCGACAATGGAGGCCAAACTCCGAAAACAGAAAGTCCTTGATTATTTAATGAGCCACTGCGTAAGGTACTTGCATTGTCAATTATTCCACTGTACGCGCAATCCCATCTAATCCGCCTTTAGATACCAACAGAGAAGCTACCCTCCACTAATGTGTTCATCTTCCTGATTGTTCTTGAGTTTTAACGCGAGTCTGATTATTCCAGAATAGAACTGTGACTTACCATTGCTCAGATGGAGACGACCATGCTCATCAGGATAGACACTTTCAGATCGATCACTGGCTGTAGAACTACTACTCAAAGCACTTCCATGACCACGGCGTGTTCTTCTACTCAAAGTACTTGCACCCGCAGAACTCGTTTTTTTCGATGCTGCTGCATAAACAGTTTCACCTGTAAACGTCAAAAATTCCATTAAAAATTGCTCTACTTATGAGGAAAATTCAAAAATAAATTCAAACTTGTATCATTATGGACTCAAATTCATCTTAACGTCCAAACAAAAGTATTATTCAAAATTTCAAGAATTCGAAACCTTTCACACGGAAAACAGTTTCTTTGAATCGTAGAAACATTTCTGTGATATACGGTCAAAGAAAAGATTTCTTTAAATTAAAGAAACTTTTGTTGATTTGAACAATTTTTCTTTAATGTGAACAGATTGGTTTCTTTGGATCAAAGAACATTTTTTTGAATTAACAAAAGTTTCTTTAATTCAAAAATTTTTTTTCTTTTACCGTATATCACAGAAATGTTTTCGAAAGTTGCGATCTTTTTTCTTACCTCCTTTATTGTTAATTTCTCATATTCAATGATCCTAGGAAATTTTTTTGGTCTAAATTTGGTCTAAATTTGGTCCTTATTTGTATTTTGAGAGTTTGAATACTTAGAAAACAATTTTTTTGAATGGAAGAAAGTTTTGTTGATTCAAACAAATTTTCGTTAATTTAAACAAATCTGTTTCTTTGGATCAAAGAACATTTTTTTGAATTAAGAAAACTTTCTTTAATTCAAAGGAATTTTTTCTTTGACCGTATATCAAAGAATTTGTTTTCACAGTGTTCGAACTCTCAAAATACAAATATGGACCAAATTTAGACCAAAAAATTTCCTACGATCAACGATTATGAGAAATTAACAATGAAGGAGGTAAGAAAAATGAAAGCAACCTTCCAAAACATTTCTTTGATATACGGTCAAAGAAAAAATTTCTTTGAATTAAAGAAAGTTTTGTCAATTCAAGAAAAATGTTCTTTAATCCAAAGAAATAGATTTGTTCACATTAAAGAAAATTTGTTTGAATCAACAAAACTTTCTTTGATTCAAAGAAATCTTTTCTTTGACTGTATATCAAAGAAATGTTTTGGAAGGTTGCTTTCATTTTTCTTGCCTCTTTTATTGTTAATTCCTCATAATCGTTGATCCTAGGAAATTATTTTGGTCTAAATTTGATCCTTATTTGTATTTTGAGAGTTCGAACACTAAGAATATAATTTCTTTGAATCAAAGAAACATTTCTTTGATATACGGTAAAAGAAAAGATTTCTTTGAATTAAAGAAAGTTTTGTTTATTCTAACAAATTTTCTTTAATGTGAACAAATCTGTTTCTTTGGATCAAAGAACATTTTTTTGGATTAACAAAACTTTCTCTAATTCAAAGGAATTTTTTCTTTGATCACATGTCAAAGAAATGTTTTGGAAGATTGCTTTCATTTTTCTTGCCTCCTTTATTGTTAATTACTCATAATCGTTGATCGTAGGAAATTTTTTTGGTCTAAATTTGGTCCTCATTTGCATTTTGAGAGTTCGAACACTGAGAAAACAGTTTCTTTGAATCAAAAAAACATTTCTTTGATATAGGGTGAAAGAAAATATTTCTTTGAATTGAAGAAGATTTTGTTAATTTGAACAATTTCTCTTTAATGTGAACAAATCTGTTTCTTTGGATCAAAGAACATTTTTTTGGATTAACAAAACTTTCTCTAATTCAAAGGAATTTTTTCTTTGATCACATGTCAAAGAAATGTTTTGGAAGGTTCCCGAGTCGAAATTTCGAGGGCCTCATATGAGCCTCTTGGTGATGTTAAAGCTCATTTGAAACATTTTAAGCCTCCACAACCTCTTTAAAGCCTATTGATAATCGTTAAGTCACCATTTAACCCTCTTTAACCTCTATATTTTATTTTTCAACCTCTTTTAACGCTCAGGAACCTCTTCAATCGAGAAGAGCCTCACAGGTACTTTTCCCATCATAATGTATGACCTCCTTTGAAACTCTTGAGCCTAAAACGCACGTAAGTCAAGTCTGGAGGCTTAAAAGAGGTTCAAAAATACGAACAAGAACCTCTTTTACCCCTCTTCAGCCTCAAAATTATGTCGCTGAGGCTCAAATGAGGCCTTCGATTTTTCGACTCGGGTTGCTTTCATTTTTCTTGCCTCTTTTATTGTTAATTCCTCATAATCGTTGATCGTAGGAAATTTTTTTGGTCTAAATTTGGTCCTCATTTGCATTTTGAGAGTTCGAACACTGAGAAAACAGTTTCTTTGAATCAAAAAAACATTTCTTTGATATAGGGTGAAAGAAAATATTTCTTTGAATTGAAGAAGATTTTGTTAATTTGAACAATTTTTCTTTAATGTGAACAGATCTGTTTCTTTGGATCAAAGAACATTTTTTTGAATTAACAAATCTTTCTATAATTAAAAGGAATTTTTTCTTTGACCGTATATCAAAGAAATGTTTTGGAAGGTTGTTTTCTTTTTTCTTACCTCCTTTTTTGTTAATTTATCATAATCGTTGATCCTAGGAAATTATTTTGGTCTAAATTTGGTCCTCATTTGCATTTTGAGAGTTCGAACACTGAGAAAACAGTTTCTTTGAATCAAAAAAAAATTTCTTTGATATGGGGTGAAAGAAAATATTTCTATGAATTAAAGAAAGTTTTGTTGATTCAAACAAATTTACTTTAATGTGAAAAAATCTGTTTCTTTGGATCAAAGAACATTTTTTTGAATTAACAAAACTTTCTTTAATTCGAAGAAATTTTTTCTTTTACCGTATATTAAAGAAATGTTTTCGAAAGTTGCTTTCTTTTTTCTTACCTCCTTTCTTGTTAATTTCTCATATTCGTTGATCCGAGGAAATTTTTTTGGTCTAAATTTGGTCCTTATTTGTATTCTGAGAGTTCGAACACTAAGAATATAATTTCTTTGAATCAAAGAAACATTTCTTTGAATTGAAGAAAGTTTTGTTGATTTAAACAATTTTTCTTTAATGTGGACAAATCTACTTCTTTGGATCCAAAAACATTTTTTTGGATTAACAAAACTTTCTCTAATTCAAAGGAATTTTTTCTTTGATCACATGTCAAAGAAATGTTTTGGAAGATTGCTTTCATTTTTCTTGCCTCCTTTATTGTTAATTACTCATAATCGTTGATCGTAGGAAATTTTTTTGGTCTAAATTTGGTCCTCATTTGCATTTTGAGAGTTCGAACACTGAGAAAACAGTTTCTTTGAATCAAAAAAAAATTTCTTTGATATAGGGTGGAAGAAAATATTTTTTTGAATTGAAGAAGATTTTGTTGATTTGAACAATTTTCCTTTAATGTGAACAAATCTGTTTCTTTAGATCAAAGAACATTTTTTTGGATTAACAAAACTTTCTTTAATAAAAAGGGATTTTTTCTTAGACCTTATATCAAAGAAATGTTTTGGAAGGTTTCCTTCTTTTTTCATACCTCTTTTCTTGCTGGTTTCTAATAATCGTTGATCCTAGGCCATTTTTTAGGTCTAAATTTGGTTCTCATTTGTATTTTGAGAGTTCGAACACTGAGAAAACAATTTCTTTGAATCAAAGAAATATTTTTTTGATATACGGTCAAAGAAAATATTTCTTTGAATTGAAGAAAGTTTTGCTGATTCAAACAAATTTTCTTTAATGTGAACAAATCTATTTCTTTGGATCAAAGAACAATTTTTTTGAATTAACAAAACTATCTTTAATTCAAAGAAATTTTTTTTTGACCGTTTATCAAAGAAATGTTTTAGAAGGTTACCTTCCTTTTTCTTTCCTCCTTTTTTTCTGGTTTCTCATAATCGTTGATCCCAGGAATATGGTCCAAATTTAGTCTTTTTTGTTTTTTGAGAGTTCGAACGGTTTCGAATTCTTGAAATTTTGAATTATACTTATGAGGAAATTCATTCCATGAGAAAAAATGCGTTGAAAGCTTATTAATCTACTGGCTACCAATTGTCACTATTTAAATTAATAATCAAAGTTTTTTTAAACTGCAGCAGTTATTCTTTAAATGCCACAATGTGAATTCTCTTTAAAGTTTTTCCATAGAAGGGAGGTAGAGATAAATTTAGTAAATATTAAGAATTAAATATCCGCTCATAAACGAGAAAGTTTCTCTTGGAAATTTAAAGCTTGGTAAAATTTTGTTTCTCTTGTGCATTGCTGACGTCGCAAGAGGAACATTTACGCATTTTTTCCACGGGTCGTAGTTCATCTCAAAGGGCGACAAGGCTAAGTAACTATGCAACATGAATATCTGCCTGGAGGGCGACGAACTGACTAAAGCTAGCTTTGTTCAAAAAGATTCGACTTCCTCGTAGACGTGCATTTAAAAATGAAAATTTAAACGAACCGTTGCCACTGCGAGACCTGTCTGACGAAATACTGCCATTATAGTGATGACGTCGCGAATTCGTGCTTTCGAGAGGAAAAGGAGAAGCTTGACGATGATTCGGTGTCAATGTTGGAGGAGGAGTCGGAAATGGAGTAGTCGAGTTGTCTGTTATTGCCGCTCCCTCCGTGTCCGATCCGGTACGATAAGAGCGATCTGCACCTAAACAAAAAATAAAAATAAATATTCCCGTCTATTAACGTCAGAAAGAATTATTCGAATATCTTCAGTTGGACTAAATTGATAGAACTGTCAGTTGCTTGATATTCCTAATAATTGATTATCAATGAGAACTTTGAAATATTTTTTCAACAAGTTTCAGTTTACTTTGCAATACAAATATCAAAGCTCTTAGCTTAATGCAAGATTCGCAAACTCTAGTTACACACTCATGCGAGACAGAATGTCTCAAAGTAGCAAACTCACTTTATGCTTTTATCGTTCTTGTGTCAACAATACAAGGTTTGAAGTTGAAAGGTTAGCTTCACAGCCACCAGACCAACAAGATTCTAATTGATTTTCCGGAAAAGATGATGCGCATGTATCGAACGGAGCTTGAAATTTCCTAAACGAGCAAAGACCACTTGAAACATAACTATTACTCATGTTTTTTCTTTTTGCGATTCCAATTGTTTATGCGAAATTATTTAAGCAAATTAGCAAAAATTTTGCAACTTCAAAAAACTGATAATGACAATCGATTCTACGGGAAAAAACAACTCGAAAATCTCTATACCATTTTTTTGTACACATGTAATCTTTTACCTAAAAGCAACCCTAAACCCTAATCGGTTCGAATAAAATCTTGATTTCCGGATAAACCGTATATTTTATTTTCTAACGATAATACACTAACAAAATAGAATCTGACAAAAAAATGGTATTAAGGTTTTCGACTTGTTTTTTCCTGTAGAATCGATTGGCATTATCAGTTTTTTGAAATTGCAAAATTTTTGTTAATTTGTTTAAATAATTTCGCATAAACAATTGGAATAGCAAAAAGAAAAAACATGGGTAAATTTGTTATTCATTTGGACAGTAATCCAATAGTTAGTTTGTTATCTAGCCTGGATTTCGCTTGGGTAATAATGGGTTAATGAATCAAAGTTGAAATCACTAGTCAAATTGCGGAGCTAACGAGCATTTTAAATGAGTGAAAATTTTGACATACCTTAAGAATAAGGTAGCAAAATTCAGATCCTATTAGACACTCATTTACGGATTGTTTCTTAACTTCAGCTCGTTAATTTTTTTTCGCCTTGGTAAATTGGTATTCCCTATAATAATACTGTACAAGGTATGAGAAATCGCGTTTCTAATTTTCTGTTAAATTTCCTTTATCCCATGCCGAACAAAGGGGCAAGATCCCGATTGGAAAAAGATGAAACGGGATGAACCGCGGAAGGCAAAAGATTGAATCTTGTCGGTAATTAATGAGGAAAGTTTTACAAACAGCCCAGGGCGTACCTACTAAATGCCTCGGTAAGAACATCAATTCTATCCACAAGAAAAGTATCAACTTGGATAATAAAATTTTCGATCTTTCTTGTCTACCTGTTAATCTTCAACTGCTCAATCAATCTACTTCAATAAAGCGATACCAAAAATTATCAACTTACTTTAATATTTAGAGACTTATGTATATTCATTTTTTACAGATTCCTTCACCTCATCTACCTTCTCAGATTGAGTGACTATTGGGTAAGAATTCGTGAAATAGGAGACTTTTTTCCTGACTTATGGAATATAGAAAACAATGATTGTTTTTTAGAGTACGCTTCAATGCTAAAGTATTAGTAAAATATTTTGAAAAAATATTCACAATTACAATAGATATTAACAAAAGACTGTTTTTGAGAAATTTTTTTCTAACATTTCTACAATGAAAGTGAAGACTTTCGATGAAATTTCACCCTCGATAAAAATTGTTCAAAACTTATTAAATTTTTATAAAACAAATTAATTGTTTACAAAAACAAAATTGTTTATTATAAACAATTTTAATTTTAACTTTCTCGATGTTTTCATTGAAAATCGTTTAACTCTATGTATTTGATGTCTTCGGAATGTCAAACGGGAAAAAAAATTGAGATTCTGAATTAGTCAATGAATGTCATCCGTTTTTATGATTCTTGAAATCAATTTTTGTGCAGAAAAAAAAACTTGAAAAAGCATTGCGATCGAACGTGTCGTGATCGGGCGACTTACTCCGGCTCACAAAAACGGATGCCATTCATTGGTTAATTGAAAATCAACATTTTTTTGCCGTTTATCATTCCGATGACATTAACAAACACATTCTCTAAATATGAATCATTCAAAATCCACTGATTATCAGTGAGATTTTACTGATTCAAATAGCTAAAAAGAGGTTACTGTAAATCAGTCAAATTCCACTGATTGCTCCAGTGAAAATCAACTGATTTAACAGTGAAAAGATGTTTTCCACTGATTTAACAGTGAAATATATTTTTTCACTGATGAATCAGTGAAAAGGCAAATCACTGATTCAATCTGTGAAAATTTGACTGATTCAGATTTAGAGAGTATAGAGTTAAACGATTTTCAATAAAAACATCGAGAAAGCTATTCAAATTCAAATTGTTTACAATAAACAATTTCATTTTTGTAAAAAATTAATTTTTTTTTTTATCAAAATTTAATAAGTTTTGAACAATTTTTATCAAGGTTGAAATTTCATCAAAAGGCTTTATTTCCATTGTAGAAAATTTAGAATAAAAATCTGCCCGCTTCGCGGGCACATTCTCATTGCGCGCTTCGCTCGCAAGTTTGAGCACGCCTAGGGCGCGCGATTCGATCGTCGCGCTTCGCGCTCCGTTCTTTCTGGACCTCGTGCTTCGCGCTCGGTCTTGTGCTCTTCGCATACGTTTAAGTTTATTTCTTATAATTTAATACTGAAGCTCAAACCAATTTTATAATAATATTACACATGATGTAAATTACACATTTTCTTAAAGTCACTGAATTTCTTTTTGAATTTAAGTGAAACAGGAAATTCAATTTACTTAAGGCTCTATCGGCCTTAAGGAACACATTCTCATCATGACACTCGCGCTTCGCGCTCGATTTTCTGTATACATTTCAGTATAACTTTTTAATAAATTACATGATTAAAAGAATTTACTTTCTTCCACATATCTAAAAAGGAAAAACAATCGTAGACTTTATTTAAGGAAACGATTTTGCAGAACAACGCTTATTTCGTATCTCACATATTTTGGTGAAAAAAATCGAATTTTTTCAATATTAAAAATCAAAAAATTAAAATATACATCCTGTCGAGAAATTTCTCGATAAGAATGTGTAGACCTTATTTAGCCAAACAATTTTTCATCTCAAAGTTTTTTTTGTATCTCACATATTTTGTCTAAAAAATGGAATCTTTTCATTTTAATCGTATTTTTTGGAATTGAAACGAAAAATATATGTTTTATCAGAAACTGTGTCAGACAAAACTTGTAGATCTTTTTGAAACTAACAACTTTGTATTCTTACGTTATTTCGTATTTCGAATATTATTGTTAAAAAATTGAATTTTGGATTTTCAATAGTTTTTTTTTTAATTAAATAGAAAAATATGCATCTTATGAAAAAATGTTACAATTCAAATTTGTAGGTCTTTATTTATTCAATAATATTGTATCATAACGTTTTTTCGTATCTCGTATAATTTAACTGGAAAATGGAATTTTGACATTGACTTTTTTCGACAGACAGACAGACAGACAGACACTTTCGTAAAAACCATTTTTTCTGACTCAGGGGGTCTCAAAACGTAAAGATTTGATGAAAATTTCGAAAGTCATTTTTCACATAAAACCAATACCTTCTCATCCATGATGAGAATGTAAAAATTCTCAAAAGCACTCTTTTGTTAATATTTTAGGAATACTCTAAAAAAGCAATTATTCTTTTCTGTATTCCATAAAGTTGGGAAAAAAGTGGTCCGTTTCAAAAATTCTTACCCTCTTGAAAAACCCATAATAAGGTTCCAGTCTCTAAGGTAAATCTAATCCACGTTCAAAGAACGCTGGCATTGGCAAAGATCCCATTCCTCTAGTAATTTCAAAATCAGAACGATGTCTTTCCAGGGACATTTCTTGTTTCGTGTGTCGAGGTTAAGGATCCTCGCGATACTACCGACATATAGAGACCGAGATGGGCACTTCGATAAAAGTCTGAGAGTGAGTGGTCTTGGGCGAAGGAGCGCTGATATTGCTCACATTAAACTTTCATATTCAATCTTGCCACCCAACGCTGGTCGGTTTTCTATTTCCTCTTCTCTTTCCCTCACGTGTAAGAACGAGAGACTAAGATTGGCATCAACCTCACGTGTAATTGCGTTATGCCCTCTTCTTTCCACGAACCTTCTCACAACCGCAACCTCTCCTCCAACCTTCTCATCCTTCGCTGTTCTTCCACACTATCCACCTATTCTCATTCCACCAAACTATATTGGATTTCCTAATCCATATGGATTCGAAAACGTCATCCTGGCATTTAGGAGGATTCGTTTCTCTCTTATCGCTTGGTACGAGCAGCATGTAGACACTTCCTAGGCGACTAATGTTATGCCCTGTCGCCTTTACACGTTTCACTGAATAAACAGTACAATCCGCGCTCTCTATAGAGCCACCTCGGGCGTTTAGAGGAAGTGTTTTCTTAGAAAAAGCCTTCCCCCTCCACTCGCCATAGCGAGCGCGCTCGGATTACTTTTTACCTTCCCCAATAGGGCCGCTCGAAACGCTGCTGCGAGACGAACAAAACCTCATTAACAATTTGTAATCGAAATTTTTTAATAAATAGATAATTTAGATAATTTAGATAATAGATAATTCTTCTCTAAGTGTTTTGAATGCGCGGCCCTATTGAGAACGATGGAAATTAAATTCAGCAGTGCACATGGTGGGGGAAACGTCAAGTACAGATTAGGGGTAGAGGCCATATTGAGAGTGGCCCTATAGAGAGCGCAGACTGTATAAATTATCCTAGAAGCAAGAGAATGTTTTTTCTGGAGTAGTGGTCAGTATAGACTTTGGAATTAGCGGTTAGATTAGGAATTTTGATAGAAAGGGGATAAAGTAGGAATACAGGTGTCAGATGTTATTCGATGAATATAACGAGTTCGTATGAAGTTAAAGGATGTATAATCCCATTTCTCATTCTGCATTCGTAACCTCATAGAATAAACTCATAACCCAGTAACATTCCTCCACCTCCCGGAGGGGTTGAAAATGGTAATTTCTCTGTTCTTTCCCTCTTCCTACTCTCATAGCAATGTTGCCAGTGACAGAAGCCATGTTTCTGATCCGACATTTAATTTGCGTCGCCGTTCTGCCGCCCTTCGCGATTTCAGCCTGTGTCGTGTCTCAAAATTACATTTTTCTTCTTATAATTATCACGTCTCCGAACTCATCGATATCTGACAGTCTACAAATTTCGTTCGATCGTGCGCATCACATCTGGAAAAATCATAATTGTGAATTACGGAACATGCCAGGAGAAACTCAATACAGATTTCAATGTCTTGAATGACAGAAACATTGATGAAGATGGCACAATCGTTATTTCTATTAACTTTCAATTCAAAGCATGATAAGATGTAAAATTCTAAACATATTTTTACTTGTCATTTATTCATTGACACTACTTTACGTTCAAGGCAATGAATGAACCAGGCCACGTGAGTGAAATATATATTAATTCATTCTTGTAAGGTCTCTTTTAATTTACAACTCATAATCTTTCTAAATATTTGGAAAACATAATGAAAGAAATCAAAGAAGGTCTGTTATCTTTTTATTGTTTACAAATATTTTACTAGAGCAGAGTTAACACTATTATCGCATACAAAAATTCCCTAACTTTTCCATCTTTTCTGGGTTTAGGATTTGAATTTAAAAAATTTTTAAAGAATATTTTATATAAATAAATGCGTAATGAAATTCGCAACATTTATAACTTACATTTATTTTTATTGGAATACAAATTATAATATGATAACTATCTTAATGTCAATTTAAAACTTTTATGTGGAACAATAAATAAATAAATATAATAAATTTTATTAACTTTATACTTATTCAGAAGTTAAAAATAATCCCTGAAGTACTCTGATTCTGTTAGAATTTTTAATTATTTCAATCAGTGAGTGACTTCTTGCTTTATAATCGGTCAAAAGTGATTGATTTTCACTTAATTAAGGTTATTCATCCACAAAAATTAGACCTCAGGCAAAAAAGAACCTTCTCAATTTTATCGCTCTCAATTTTTGGAAATAAATTCTTTAATGTTGAAAATCATTAAAAATCAATTTTCCAAAACAAAATTCTTATAAACAAATTGCTGAATTTGATAATAATTTATTCATTTTCGAAAATTGGAAATGTTTAAGCTGTAATTTATTGAAATCGCATAATTTTTTAAAATTTGGTAAGAAGCGATAAGAAAAAATTTGGGGCAAAAATAAAATTTATTAATTAAATTTTTTTTTTGTGTTTCAATTTTTTATTCATGAAAAATAATCTTTTCTCTTTCAAATTAGGCCTTCAATAATAATTTTTCTATTCTTGAAAGCAAAATTGTCTATTCTTGCCTGAGGTCTAATTTACGTGGATGAACTACCTGCAAAATTTTCGCTAAAATAAAATTGAAAGACATTATTTAAATTGTTTCAATTCTATTTTCAAAATTTTATGAAAGATATTCAAACCAAAAACGTCATCTCAAAGGAACTTTTACATGAATTTGGTTCACATGAACCTGGTTCAGATTTTAAATAATTTAATCATTCATAATTTTTAAAATGTTAATCGTATCTTGAAAAAGGATATTTATCAATCATTCCAGACTTATAATTTATTTCTTGTGTTACAAACGTCCTTATTAGGAGTTTTAACAGAATATTGGTTTGTTAAGATTCAATGTCAAACCTAAGGAAATATGCGGTTTGGTTCTCTTCATAACGGATTATGTCGTTTACGAAAAGCAGGAAAAGGGAGAGAGCTTTTCAGGAAGTGACGATAAAGAGACAGACAAACAAAGCATACACTTAGAAATTTTTTTTGGAAAAACTCCTATAGATTGAAGAAATTTTGAGTTATGAAGCAAATCGTGATAAGTTTCCACATAGCCATAGAAAAGATTTATAGAAAAATTGCGGAATTAAATTTTATCTTAAATTTCTATAATCTATAGTAGTTTTTACAAAAAAATTTTCTCAGTGTAAGAAAAAACTCGCTGTTTTAAATTGAAGGGATTTTTCACCTGTTGAAATTGTAACGATCATTACCTAGAGGAGTTTTTAGACTTCAAAATTTTTTCAAAAGCTAATTTAACTGAGAAATATTCATTTTTTTGTGAATTTTTGGTGAAAGCAGTTTATGTAGATACTATGCAGAAATGATGCAAGTTAATGCTTTCAAATCGTAAGCACAGGTCGTAGACTACACAGTCACCATAGAAACGATCCCCTGCAAACAATATGTCGGTGACTTCCCATTCCTGGACGAGACATCGACCGTTTAGTCTGGGAAAGAGAGCATTTTCTACCAAGGGACAGATCGAGAATCAAATTCCTCCAGAGGAATATGGTTTAAAATAATATTTATCAAAGAAAAGTTCAGAAATTCTTAACGATAGATCATCATGAGTGACAGAATAACAAAAGTAAAAAAACTTAAGGCCATGGGCCAAGCAGGTCACGTGACAAAAATTATATGTTAATCCAACCATGTAAGATAACTTTTTTTGTTTATAAAATATTTTTAAATAATATAAAATTTTTTTATTATATTATATTTATATAATAAATATTATAATATTTTATAATATCATTTACAATATGAATAATATAATATAATATTATAATTTATAATATTAAAATAAATAAAACTTAAAATATTTTTAAATTTTTACTAATCATTTCTCCAAAATGAAATTGAAAAAATCTGACCGCTTCGCGGGCACATTCTCATCGCGCGCTTGGCTCGCAAGTTTGAGCGCGACTAAGGCGCGCGATTTGATCGTCGCGCTTCGCGCTCCGTAATGCTCGATCGTCGCGCTGCGCGCTCCGCAATTTTTGAACGTCGCGCTTCGCGCTCCGTTCTTTCTGGACCTCGCGCTTCGCGCTCGGTCTTGTGCTCTTCGCATACATTTTAATTTATTTATTATAATTTGATACTGAAGCTCAAACCAATTATATAATAATATTACAGATGATGTGAATTACACATTTTCTCAAAGTCACTCAATTTCTTTTTGAATTTAAGTGAAACAGGAAATTCAATTTACTTAAGGCTCTATCAGCCTTAAGGAACACATCCTCATCATGGCGCTCGCGCTTCGCGCTCGATTTTCTGTATACATTTCAGTAACTTTTTAATAAATTACATGATTAAAATAATTTATTTTCTTCCCAATCTCTCAAAAAGAAAAAACAATCGTAGACTTTATTTAAGGAAACGATTTTGCAGAACAATGCTTATTTCGTATCTCACATATTTTGGTGAAAAAAATCGAATTTTTTTAATATTAAAAATCAAAACATAACATATACATCCTGTCCCGAAATGTCTTAATGAGGATTTGCAGACCTCATTTAGGCAAACAATTTTCATTCTAAACATTTTATTTGTATCTCACATGTTTTGTCTAAAAAAATGGAATTTTTTAATTTTAATCGTATTTTTTGGAATTGAAACGAAAAATATATGTTTTATCAGAAACTGTGTGAGACAAAATTTGTAGATCTTTTTGAAACGAACAACTTTGTATTCTTACGTTTTTTTCGTATTTCGAATATTATTGTTAAAAAATTGAATTTTGGATTTTCAATAGTTTTTTTTCTTTAATTAAAAAGAAAAATATGCATCTTATGAAAAAATGTTACAATTCAAATTTGTAGGTCTTTATGTAGACAATAATATTGTATCATAACGCTTTTTCGTATCTCGTATAATTTAACTGGAATTTTGATATTGAATTTTTTCGAATTTGAATATGCTGTAACACTTCTAATTTTGATTTAATCAAAAAATGTTATTATGATAATTTGTAGAGATTTATGGGCACTATCAAAAACCAGTATTGGAATTTTTGATTTTTTCAAAAAGTTATTTTCAAAAACACAAAAGTACCCAAGTGCGAATTGCCGAAGGTGATAATACGGCACAATATTGGCCCAGTCTCGGCAGCCAAGAGTCGGCCATTGTTATTGGGCCAGTGTCACTGTTTGCATCGGTCAAGTGCTGGGCCGAAGACGGCGGCCTTTTTCGTCTGTTTAAATTGTTGTCGTTCCCCTCTTTGTGGTATAGGAGTGAGGGAGACAGTTGTAGCGAGAGAGAGCGACGAGAGGAATGCCTCGCCTCGCTCTTATTATTTTCTAAGTTGGCAAGGAGTGTTGGAGAGTGGGAGAGATAGAAAGAGACAGAGGGAGAACAACGAGAGGTATGCCTCGCCTTGTTCCCGACGAAAGCGACGAGAAGTTACTTCGCCCCGCTTCCGCTAGTGAAAAAAAGAGAGAGAGTGAATGACGAGAAGCATGCTTCGCCTCATTCACGTAAAAGAGAGAGAGGGGGAACAACGAGAGGTATGCCTCGCCTTGTTCCCGACGAAAGCGACGAGAAGTTACTTCGCCCCGCTTCCGTTAGTGAGAAAGAGAGAGTGAATGACGAGAGGTATGCCTCGCCTCATTCACGTAAAAGAGAGAGAGGGGGAACAACGAGAGGTATGCCTCGCCTTGTTCAGAGAAAGAGAGAGGGAGAACAACGAGAGGAATGCCTCGCCTTGTTTTCAACGGAAAGCGACGAGAAGATGCTTCGCCTCGCTTCCGTTAGTGTGGAGAGAAAGAAAATAATGACCAGAAAAGTAAGTTTGAGTACTTTATTGGCGTTTGGTCTTGATCTAGCTCATGGTGAGTGGAGCGTTAGATCTGATTTTCCAAGCGAAGGGACCCCTTTTTATACCCGAAGGGCTCGAAGGGAAAGTGCGTGGGGGTAGGCGCAAGCGTGGGGGTGTTCGAGATGCGTGGGCATGATGCACTTGGTGGCGTCACCACGCGCCAATCGAGACGCTCCGGCGCTTTGCGCATCCCCTCCGCGGCGCGTGCATCGTGCTTTCCGATAGACTGGGTCCGCTGAGACAATCCTCGGTAAGCACGCGCTTTTCTTTCACCTGAGTCGTTCGATGCGTATCCAATGGGCCCGTTCGGGAAAATGCTACATTTACAAACAATTCTTAAACTAACTTAATTAACCTTATTAATATATCTTTATACTTTAAAAATACTAGAATTGATTAAAAAAATTAATGAACATTTATACAAACTAAATTAATCCTTAAAACTAATATTCTAAGGTCCCACCAATGTCGTAGACGGAAAAGTATAAAAATCTAAACAATTTCTAAATATTAATAATTTAAGAGTCTAACTTATGTCTAAAAATTGGGAAAGATCTGGGAAGTTTGAATCTATTTAAAAGGTTAATTGATTTTTAACTTGTTCTTGTGAATTTATTTATTGAAATTCTGGTAACGGTAAGGCGCATGACAACGGGTTGGCCAGCCCGTGACAGTAACTTACCGTAACCGAGAACTTCTCTATGCATCAATGATGGCGGGCGACGCTTGGACGCCGTAGAAAAAGATGGAGGATACAAGCATGGGAGGATAGATAGAGAAAGATAGAGTTGGTGAATATGGCGCCCAAGTAAACATTGATGCTTAGTGACTGAATGGAAAAACTTAATCTTCTACTAATGAAATTACTTCCCAGTTCCTTTCCCTTGAGATGAGCAAACCAAAGGTCAGTTAATAAAAAACTAAAAAGACTATTATACGCTAGTGCGTGTATAAAAATTTACCGACCTTCAGCCGAAACTTGGCTCAGTATCGGCCCTATACCAAGCCGATTGTCATTTTTACTATGGCATCCAGATCTGAAAGTAGAAGAGCCAGAGTCGGGCTCATGGACGGCACATTACTGGGCCATGTGTCACTTTTACTACGGCAAACTATTCTGGAAGTGAGAAAATCAGAGTTCGGCACAGCATTGTCCCGTTGCTGTGCCGAAAACAAGTGCTGGCGGCCAGAGTTTGGGCCAGCATTGGCCGCCAAGTGCATACCGAAGTTATCATTCCAGCAACGGCACGATATTGGCAGCCGATCTTTGGCAAATTTTTGGCGATGCTGGGCCAGTGTTGGGCCGTATCTAATTTCGCACTTGGGTAGTGCTCAATCCCTCAATTTTGATTGGATGTGGCTGGTTAACGAACTTGTCCTTACTTTTTCGGCTCCGATAAAGTGTACCAAAGCTCAATTCAATCTGATAATTCTATCGAGAGTTATGCCGCACACGAGCTACTACAGACAGACAGACACTTTCGTAAAAACCCTTTTTTCTGACTCAGGGGGTCTTAAAACGTAAAGATTTGATGAAAAATTCGAAATTCATTTTTCACATAAAATCAATACCTTCTCATCAATGATGAGAATGTAAAAATACTATCTATATCATACCTAACCTCTACCACAACATATTGAAAACAAATATTTATCAAGACAGACTGTTTGAGGTAGTTCATTCACGAAAATTAGACCTGAGGCAAAAATAAATAATTTTTCTTTCAAGAATAGAAATATTATTATTGAAGGGCTAATTTGAAAACGAAAAGATTAGTTTCTCTGAAAAAAATTTGAAACATAGAAAAATAATTTTATTAATAAATTTTATTTTTGCCGCAACTTTTTTTCTTATTGCTTCTTACCAAATTTTGAAAAATTATGCGATTCTAATAAATCACGGATCATTTTTTCAGGAAAAATATTCTCTACAACTTCACCATTTCTAATTATTTTTCTGTATTTCAAATTTTTTTCATGGAAAATAATCTTTTCTTTTTCAAATTAGCCCTTCAATAATAATATTTTTGCCTGAGGTCTAATTTTCGTGAATGAACTATCTTAAGGTAGGTGATCCAAGAAAATTAGACCTCAGGCATAAATAGATAATTTTGCTTTCAAGAATAGCAATATTATTATTGGAAGGCTATTTTGAAAGAGAAAAGATTATTTTACATGAAAAAAGTTTGAACTACAGAAAAATAACTTTATTAATAACTTTTATTTTTGCCTCAACTTTTTTCCTTATCGCTTCTTTCCAAATTTTAATAAATTACAAATCACTTTTTCAAGAAAAAGATTCCCTACAACTTAACCATTTCCAATTTTCGAAAATGAATAAATTATTATCAAATTCAGCAATTTTTTCATAAAAATTTCGTTCTGGAAAATGTTTTTTAAATAGTTTCAGCCATTAAAGAATTTTTTCCTAAAATTGGAAACGGTGAATTTGTGGAGAATCTTTTCTCTGAAAAACTGATTATTGATTTATTAGAATCGCATAATTTTTGAAAATTTGGTAAGAAGCGATAAGAAAATATGTCGGGGTAAAAATAAAATTTATAAATAAAATTTTTTTTCTGTGTTTCAAATTTTTTTTAGAGAAAATAATCTTTTCTCTTTCAAAATAGCCCTTCAATAATAATATTGCTATTCTTGAAAGCAAAATTATCTATTTTTGCCTGAGGTCTAATTTTCGTGGATGAAAACTACCTTAAGACCATGGATCAACCAGATCATGTGACAAAATTCCTGTAAAATTCCATGCAAGATAACTTTTTATCTTAAAAAAATTTTGTTGAAAATTTAAAAAATACAACAGATGACGATAAAGATCGTCTGTCGACTTTGAGTGAAAATGTTGCAAAATTTTTTACACTCAACTGTAATTGTCGGTAAGTTTTCCAATGTTTAAAAAAAAATTTTACTTAAAAGAAGTTAACAGAAGATCTTTATCGTCTTCTGTTGTACTTTCCAAATTTTCATGAAGATATTTTGTGAAATAAAAAAGTTATCTTGCTTGAACGAATTAATGTATAATTTAGTCACGTGATCCTATTGATCCATGGCCTTAAAGTCCACAATTTTTTCACAAGGAAATTTTTCTTTTATGAAATTAAAACTTTCTGAATTCTGTAAATTTGTAATAAGAAAGCTTATAAAACAGAAAGCTACTAAAATTACTTAATTTTCAGGTCTTCAAGATTTATCGTTTCAAGTATCGAAAGTTCGGAAATTTAAAACTTCTTTGGATCCAGTCAATTAAATTATTCATCTCCCAGATTTAAAGGGTAAATGGAATTTCCATTATAAAAACAATTTACCTCAGAATTGAATTTCTGAGCCATTTTCCCTCTGTCATAACAACCTTCTTTCAGGTTTCCCATTCAAAATCTATTGATAAATTTTTTATTATTATTAGCCTGCTTCAGCAAACATGCTCTTTATAACACACATGTGCGTTGAATAATTTCTTAGTCATAATAGTGTTTGTTTCCGAAATGTGAGGCACGATTTCGGTGATAATTTGGTTTGAGTTTCTGACCTCGAATTCATTGCGCTTTACCACACGAGGACGAAAAATAATTGAGGGTGACACGCGTGCTCGCCACTTGCTGGCATAAAGAATATTGCCACTGTACGTGTTGTAAAGTCACCAAAGCACCCTGACGTTATTTTTTGCCTTCAAAAAAAGAGCAATGCGAGAAAGTGAAAGAGGAATTGAGGGAAAAAGAGGGCCGGAACAGACTTGTGTAGAGACACCCTCAGTACATACTGGAGAACCATTCACATATATACATACTACCTTTATACGCAAGTTCAAAGGCACAGAATTATAAAACACTTCGAGCGCTCTGAGCTTCTACACAAAGACTGGTATACCGACAACCTCATCGGTTTGTAAAAGGAAGGATGCTAGTTTTCTTCACGAAAAAACGAAGCAGATTATAAAAAAAAAACATTCAATGTTTCTACCTTGAATAAAATCTAAAATCTAATCGAATACCAATTATGAGTTTAAGGCAGTGTTGGGTAACTTCTTCTATAAAAAGTAACTCGTTACAGTTACGTTACTTTACAAAAAAAGTAATTAGTTACCGTTACAGTTACTTTTTCAAAAAAGGAACTCGTTACAGTAACGTTACTTTTCAAAACAGTATATCGTTACAGTTACGTTACTTTTCCAAAAAGTAACTCGTTACAGTTACGTTACTTTACAAAAAAAGTAACTCGTTACCGTTACAGTTACTTTTTCAAAAAAGTAACTCGTTACAGTAACGTTACTTTTCAAAACAGTATATCGTTACAGTTACGTTACTTCTTCAAAAAGTAACTCATTATGGTAACGTTACTTTTCAAAATAGTAACTCGTTACAGTTACGTTACTTTTCAAAATAGTAACTCGTTACAGTTACGTTACTTATCCAAAAAGTAACTCGTTACAGTTACGTTACTTTTCAAAACAGTATACCGTTACAGTTACGTTACTTATCCAAAAAGTAACTCGTTACAGTTACGTTACTTCTTCAAAACAGTAACTCGTTACAGTAACGTTACTTTTCAAAACAGTATATCGTTACAGTTACGTTACTTTTCAAAACAGTAACTCGTTACAGTTACGTTACTTTACAAAAAAAAGTAACTCGTTACCGTTACAATTACTTTTTCACAAAAGGAACTCGTTACAGTTACGTCACTTCTTCAAAAAGTAAATCGTTACAGTTACGTTACTTTTCCAAAAAGTAACTCGTTACAGTAACGTTACTTTTCAAAACAGTATATCGTTACAGTTACGTTACTTTTCCAAAAAAGTAACTCGTTACAGTTACGTTTCTTTTTCACATAGTAACTCGTTACAGTTACGTTACTTTTCCAAAAAGTAACTCGTTACAGTAACGTTATTTTTCAAAACAGTAACTCGTTACAGTTACGTCACTTTACAAAAAAAGCAACTCGTTACCGTTACAGTTATTTTTTCAAAAAAGTAACTTGTTACAGTTACGTCACTTCTTCAAAAAGTAACTTGTTACAGTTACGTCACTTCTTCAAAAAGTAACTTGTTACAGTTACGTCACTTCTTCAAAAAGTAACTCGTTACAGTTACGTCACTTCTTCAAAAAGTAACTCGTTACAGATAGGTTACTTTTTCATAAAGTAACTTGTTACAATTACGTTACATTACAAAAAAAATAACTCGTTATGGTAACGTTACTTTTCAAAACAGTAACTCGTTACAGTTACGTTACTTTACAATAAAAAGTAACTCGTTACAGTAATGTTGCTTTTCAAAACACTATACCGTTACAGTTACGTTACTTTTCCAAAAAAGGAACTCGTTACAGCTATGTTACTTTTTCAAAGAAGTACTTCGTTACAGTTACGTTACTTTACATTTCCAAAAAAGTTCTCCATTTATAAAACTTTAAATCAAAATAAAGCGGGTAAGATTTAGGAAATGGTAAATAATAGCATATGGAAGGAATATGGTAGGACATAGTGTGTTAAAATGAATTTATAAAAAAAATTATTAATAATACCAAGAAAGTGTTTTGAGTTTAGCTGCATTGATCTAACACTGTCGGTAATATAGTCTGCAAATTTACTGAAATTACTTATTTTTATCGACATTTTTTTTCATCATTATGTATATTCAAGACATAAAAGACCTGCATCAGTAATTTTTGATTAATTTCCCCAAAATTTCAAGACGATATTTTAATCTCCGTGGAAATGTAGTTACAGAGCTGTAATCGTCAATAACACTTCAGTTTTATATTTTAGAATACAAAAAATTGCAGAATTTTAACTAAAACGAAGTTAACAGACGTTCCTTATTATTTATAAAATTGTAATTGGTAAAAATGTCCACATGATACTATTTATATATAGAAATATCCTTTTTTTGTTTCATTATGGTAGTTTATCACTTTTTCAAGGAAAAGAGTCTCTACAACTTAACCGTTTTCAATTTCTGAAAATGAATCAATTATTATCAAATTCAGCAATTTTGTTATAAAAAATTTCGTTTTGGAAAATTAGTTTTTAATGGTTTCAGCCATTAAAGAATTTTTTTCCTAAAATTGGAAACGGTGAATTTGTGGATAATTTTTTCTCTGAAATAATGAATCGTGATTTATCAGAATCGAATAATTTTTAAAAATATGGTAAGAAGCGATAAAAAAAAATGTCGGGGCAAAAATAAAATTTATTAATAATATTTTTTTTCTGTGTTTCAAATTTTTTTCAGAGAAAATAATCTTTTCTTTTTCAAAGTAGCCCTTCAATAATAATATTGCTATTCTTGAAAGCAAAATTGTCTATTTTTGCATGAGATCTAATTTTTGTGAATGAAATCTCTGAAGTATTTTAAGGCCATGAGCCAAGAAGGTCACGTGACAAAAATTATCGACGATTACAGTTCTGTGACTACATTTCCACGGAGATTAAAAAGTTGTCTTGAAATTTTGGGAAATTAATCAAAATTTACTGAGACAGGTCTGTTATGTCTTGCACTGAGAAAACAGTTTTTTTTAATCAAAGAAACTGTTGAAGCCTAAACCTTTGGGCATAAGTTATAATAGTATTTCGCTCTGTCTACAAACTAACCATTGCGAGATTATCCTATGTTAAGCCTTGTCATTTTACTGCACTTCGAACTACAGATATTTTCATGTTTATAGGATCTTTAGGGTTTTTCCCTACATCTGTCTAGCTTCTTTACGACCTCATTTATTGTAGGTTTCCAAGTTCTATGTTTCCTCTGAGATTGTAATTCGAAATTGCTCCGCCTGCTTCGAGCCCTTTGTGATGTAGTTAATAGTGTCACTTTTGACCATCCCCACCATCAATTCAATATCTGTAACTACCTGAGTAAGAATTTCTACTTGAACCCCTAGTCTAAGTTTTCACTTTTCGACTGGCCTCTCTACGATTGTCTTCACGAAGCCAGAACAAGAACTTCATTCATTTTTCACTCCGCGCTAACCAACACTGTAACGCATCATCTTCTCACCAATAAATATACAATCCACCGCAATCAAGATTATTCTATTCCAACAAATTAGATCCTTTACTCTTAAGTGATTATAGGAGTGGTTACAGCTCATCAGCTAACGTCTAGCAAGTGTAAGTTGTGGCCCGCATCGCAACAGAAACATTTATTTTATTTTCGGTAAAAGATAAAATTTCTTTGAATTAAAGAAAGTTTAGTTAATTCATAATTTTTTTTTGATCCAATGAAATAGATTTTTTTACATTAAGGAAAGTTTTTTTGAATGAAAAAACTTCCTTCAATTCCGTATATGAAAGAAATGTTTCCTTGATTCAAAGAAACTGTTTCCTGGGTGTGAATATTAATAAATAATAACAAAAAAATAATTTTATTAATAAATTTTATTTTTTCCCCAACTTTTTTCCTTATTGCTTCTTACCAAATTTTGAAAAATTATGCGATTCTAATAAATCACGGATCATTTTTTCAGGAAAAATATTCTCTACAACTTCACCATTTCTAATTATTTTTCTGTATTTCAAATTTTTTTCATGGAAAATAATCTTTTCTTTTTCAAATTAGCTCTTCAATAATAATATTTTTGCCTGAGGTCTAATTTTCGTGAATGAACTATCTTAAGGTAGGTGATCCATGAAAATTAGACTTCAGGCGAAAAGAGATAATTTTGCTTTCAAGAATAGCAGAATTATTATTGAAGGGCTAATTTGAAAACGAAAAGATTAGTTTCTCTGAAAAAAATTTGAAACACAGAAAAATAATTTTATTAATCAATTTTATCGTTGACCCAACTTTTTTTCTTAACGCTTCTTACCAAATTTTAAAAAATTATGCGATTCTAATAAATCATGAATCATTTCTTCAGAGAAAAGATTCTCCACAAATTCACCGTTTCCAATTTTAGGAAAAACATCATTTAATGGCTGAAACCATTAAAAAACATTTTCCAAAACGAAATTTTTATAAAAAAATTGCTGAATTTGATAATAATTTATTCATTTTCGAAAATTGGAAATGGATAAGTTGTAGGGAATCTTTTTCTTGAAAAAGTGATTTGTAATTTATTTAAATCGCATCATTTTTTTAAAATTTGGTAAGAAGCAATAAGAAAAAAAGTTGGGGCAAAAATAATATTTATTAATAAAATTACTTTTCTGTATTTCAAATTTTTTTCATGGAAATTAATCTTTTCTCTTCCAAAATAGCTCTTCAATAATAATATTCGTATTCTTGAAAGCAAAATTATCTATTTTTGCTTGAGGTCTAATTTTCGTGGATCAACTATCTTAATAAAATTTTTAAAAAATGTATTTTAACACACTATGTCTTCCCGTATTCTTACCATATTATATTATCTATCCTTTCCTGAATTTTGACCGATTTATTTTGATTACAAATTTTATATTTGAAGAAAAATCAATAGCGAGGGACTGAATTGGTCACGTGACCTGGATGGTCCATGGCCTTAAAATAGCACCATAAAAATATTGGGAAAAAGGGGAGAATAGGTGACAAACTAGGATTCCTGTTGTTGAAATAATTATTTAGGGTATTTTTGTATCTGAAACTTACGCAAGTTCGAATATATATAGCTTTTGTGAAAAGAGCACCGTGATCTTCTCGTAAGAAAGTTTATTCAGTCCGTTCCTGTCTACATGGCGCTTTTCGTGCTTTTATGATACCGCGACGAACCCGCTTCCTCTCGGCAATAATGAATAGGTACATCTGCTATATTTTCCGAAGCGCATAAGAACTTTTCTCATCATCCCAGAAAACTGCGAATTACATATCGATAACTTCCGTTATTGTCGACGCAACCAACCGCAAGGGGTGGTCCTGTAACATACTATCTTGTTGCGATATAAGGGTGCCCGAGTGAAACTTTGAACTTCCTGCCTCTGAATTTTTTTCTCATTCACCAATACAGCTTTGAGTCTGTGTCGTCGCTCGAATATCGTCGAGGAAAAAGGGAGCGATGAAAGTGCCTCCCTCGAAATGATAATTTTGAGTCAACGCGTACCTATGGGGTGTCTTGTTTGTTGTACTGGAAAATTAGCTTTTCCGTCTATGGACGATCAAAGTCGAAAAAGATTGGTTTCAGGCTTTCATACAAAAACTAATATGTAAAATGAAACATGACTGTAATGCAAATTGACAAGCTTCCTTTTCTTATTTCGATCTTTTTTCAACATTTTAACTTAATCTTAAATCTGATCACTCCGCGTTTGAAAATACTTCATTTTCGTATTAAAAACATTTTTACATTCTCATCATGGATGAGAAGGTATTGGTTTTATGTGAAAAATGACTTTCGAAATTTTCATCAAATCTTTACGTTTTGAGACTCCCTGAGTCAGAAAAAAGGGTTTTTACGAAAGTGTCTGTCTGTGTATGTCTGTCTGTCTGTAGGTCGTGTGCGGCATAACTCTCGACAGAATTATCAGATTGAATTGAGCTTTGGTACACTTTATCAAAATTGAGGGATTGAGCACTACTTTTGTGTTTTTGAAAATAATTTTTTAAAAAAATAAAAAATTTCAATACTGGTTTTTGATAGTGCTCATAAATCTCTAAAAATTATCCTGATAACATTTTTTGATTAAATCAAAATTAGAAATGTTACAGCATATTCAAATTCGAAAAAAGTCAATATCAAAATTCCATTTTCAAGTTAAATTATACGAGATACGAAAAAACGTTATGATACAATATTATTTTTTACATAAAGACCTACAAATTTGAATTGTAACATTTTTTCATAAGATGCATATTTTTCTTATTAATTTAAAAGAAAAGCATTGAAAATCCAAAATTCAATTTTTTAACAATAATATGTGAAATACGTAAAAAACGTAAGAATACAAAGTTGTTCGTTTCAAAAAGATCTACAAGTTTTCTCTCACACAGTTTCTGATAAAACATATATTTTTCGTTTCAATTCCAAAAAATACGATTAAAATTAAAAAATTCCATTTTTTTAGACAAAACATGTGAGATACAAATAAAATGTTTAGAATGAAAATTGTTTGCCTAAATGAGGTCTGCAAATCCTCATTAAGACATTTCGGGACAGGATGTATATGTTATGTTTTGATTTTTAATATTAAAAAAATTCGATTTTTTTCACCAAAATATGTGAGATACGAAATAAGCATTGTTCTGCAAAATCGTTTCCTTAAATAAAGTCTACGATTGTTTTTTCTTTTTGAGAGATTGGGAAGAAAATAAATTATTTTAATCATGTAATTTATTAAAAAGTTACTGAAATGTATACAGAAAATCGAGCGCGAAGCGCGAGTGTCATGATGAGAATGTGTTCCTTAAGGCCGATAGAGCCTTAAGTAAATTGAATTTCCTGTTTCACTTAAACTGAAAAAGAAACTTAGTGAATTTGAGAAAATGACTAATTTACATCATCTTTAATATCATTAAATTGGTTTGAGCTTCAGTATTAAATTATAAGAAATAAATTTCAAATTAATTAGTTGAGTTTGAAATTTTTGTCACTGCCTACATTATCGGAGGATCACTAGTCGCGTATCAGATAGGATACGTTGTCGACAGGTGTCCTCGTAGACAATTTCAAACTCTTATATCGCAAATAATGCAAATAAATTCAATATTTAAAGAATTTGAAAATCTTTCTGTGGAAAAAATGACGCTTTCGACTGCGCTGGGATTCGAGCCCAGGTCTTTCGAATTTAAACGTATGCGAAGCGCGAGGTCCAGGAAGAACGGAGCGCGAAGCGCGACGTTCGAAAATTCCGGAGCGCACAGCGCGACGATCAAATCGCGCGCCTTAGGCGCGCTCAAACTTGCGAGCTGCGCGCAAAGCGCGCGATGAGAATGTGCCCGCTGTCCAGACGAATTTTGTCTTTTCGCTCTGTCTCTCTCTCTCTCTCTCTAATCTTGCGCTAGAGATGTGAAGAGTATGTATTTTCTATTCATCGGATGTGTGAATGTGTTATACGATGTGTAGCCTATGATGTGTGATTAGGCGTAACGATTGACTTCGGATATACTCGATTTGTTCCGTAGCGGCTCGAGCCGCCGAGATTTGAAAAGAGAAGAGAGAGAGCCAGTGCGTTTTGTGTGTGCTTTTTTAAGCATGATTAGGCAGTCGTAATTAAGAAGCTCTTGAGTAAAGCTCTTGTGAAAAAGTGTATCACCACCTACTTGTATCTTGTTTCTACAAGTCAGGTGCATACGTTCTCTTTTATACCGCGTTTTAGTGACGCAATAATTGATATAACATTCAATTTATTTGAATGTAGCAAGCGCCGAAAGCTTGTACGCTTAAAATTATTTAACAACTGATCAGTGTTAAACGCAGTGGATAATAAAAAAGGACAAGGGGTTTTTATGCCGCAAGGCTTTTCCTCTTGGAGCAATTAAAGGCTCAAAATTGTGTTTAATTTTTAAATCGTGTCACGCCACAAAAAAATATTATAGACATGAAGTTCGTGAATTATACCACGTTGGTAAAGTTTCCGACTATACACCCGCGAAGCGGGCAGATTTTTTTATTTGAAAAAATTTCTATATTTTATTTACCCACAAAATTAAAAAAAATAATTCGATTTATTGTATTTGTTTCAAGTGATGAAATTAAAAAAAAAATTTTATACTTTTTTATATTTATATATCTACATTTATTTTCCAAGTGATATGCAAAATGCTCAAGTTTGGAAGAAGACATATTATTTATTGGGAATAGTTAAACTGCGATACGCCATCTGGTGCCAAAAATCTGAATGAAAAAGAATAGGTCGCTAGAATTGAATATACCCGTAAAAAATGTAAACAAACCATTTTCTCCAAAACCGTCAAAAAATAAAGTTTTTTGCTCGATTTTTGGCTGTAACAACAAAGATAGCAAAAATCCAGAACTAAGTTTCCACCGCTTTCCTGAAGCTGGAAAAATTAAAGTTAAGTGTCTAAATAAACTGGCATTGAGTGTAATGATTGACAGAAGAATATTGTGGGAGAGGATTTTGAGGATGTGTAAAGAAGTGACGTCAAATATGCGAGTATGTTCGCTTCACTTTGTTAAAGAAGATTACACACGGTTTACATAACCAAGTAAATGACTTGCAATTCGTATATATGTTGAATCTGTGTGCTTTATAGTTTTAAAGTTTGTCAATTAAATTTAAGTCGATCTACATGTGTGTAAACTTATTATAAACTTTACTACCATTACTTAACCTCAAACTTTAATCGATTGTTTCTGAAATATAAAAGTGAATTCTAGAATTTAAAGTATTTTGTGTATACTATTTCCAGAGATGAGTTGGCTATTTCATACTAATATTAAAAGAAGATTATTTTTGAATTGATAAATTGATGAAAAATGCTTTGAAGAAGTAGTTTATTTATTTTTAAGTTAACATTATGAGATCTATCTGTGTTTAATATATCGTGTAATGAACGTATAATTTGTTAAGTTAAGTAGTATTCAAACATAAAAATAACAGATTTGCCGGGTTTCACGACCAGAGCGGCCTACTCTTTCCACCACTTATCTTCTAAGACGTCACGACCGCCGTTCCCAATAAACTGAAATTATTTCAAAATAATAATGGAAATTAAAATTATACGAGGGGAATCAAATTAAAGCGTTGGACAGTATAATTTGAATAGAATATTACACAGTTATCACACTTTCGTAATAAAAATATCTATTTTTTTGGGATTCACTTGTACTTTGGGATTACGCAATTTTATTTAGTAAAATAAAAAACGAATTTTTTTAATTGTTTGTGGTAAGCTTATAATTGAACAAAGTATTTTTCAAAAACTTTATTTGTTAGAGATTTTGGCAATAAATAAAACTCAAACATTGATAAATTAGAAAACCTAAGGACATAAGTCAAGAACACGTGAGGTCCCAAGTGCGAAATTAGATACGGCCCAACACTGGCCCAGCATTGCCAAAAATTTGCCGAAGATCGCTTGCCAATATCGTGTCGGTGCTGGAATGATAATTCCGGTATGCACTTGGCTGCCAATTCTGGTCCAAACTCTGGCTGCCAACACTTGTTTTCGGCTCAGTTTGGTGTAGAGCCGATGCTGGGCCAAGTTTCGGCTGAAAATCGGTAAATTCAAACAGTTGACAAAAGCCGCCTTCGTCGGCCCCGTACTTGACCGATGCAAATGGCGCCACTGGCTCAATAACAATAACAATATTTTTAATAATCTCACAGACTAATAATAATTACGTACGCTACGTAGTCCAGTTGGCACGTCGCTTTAAAAACTGAAAATTTATTAAGTATTAGAAAATCAAAAATCAAGGGATGTTTAAAAGCTTTAATTCGAAAAACTATGACTCCAGTAGTCTTCATTTTTGAAAAGTAAATCACAAATTCCTTCAATTTTAAAATTTTCAGACAGAGAATTATACAAAAAACATCCACTGCCTAAAAATAATACTAATTCCAGAATTTTTTCAGGACGCGAAACACCCTTCAATGGTGAAAATTTTCTGTAGGAATATTAGTGAAGCTCGTAATAGTGTTTTGAAATTTGATATAGCTTGAGTGTACACATTGCTATATAGAAAATGGGTGGGGATAAACGTGCGAAACACGAACACAATGGAAATGCTGAAGCAGGAGCATATGTGCCATTCCATTCAAGTAACCATATGCATATTATATTTTCAAAGTAAATACATACTATATTTCTCGAAAAGGTAATGCAGGATTTCAACTCCTTCAAGTACAAAAAGTGGTAGCAAAATCTAGCGAAACGCTCGAGGCCATGATATATATATATTCTCAAAGAATCTACGTATTTTTTCAAAAAAAATTGAAAGTAATCTGAATATGAAGGAACAAAATCTCTTTTGCAAAGATAAAAGGACACTGAAAAATTAATTAATACACCTTTATGAGTTTAGGGAACACTGAGAATGATGAAAACAAGGAAATCGGAACTGATTACTAAAATTTCTGTGAAAAAAAATGTGCGTTTGGTTTTCTCCAACTGATTTCCCAATAAATCAAAATCACCAAGCGTGAAAGAAATTTCAGTAATCAATCCTGATTTCCTTATCCGTTTTCCCCGTGAAAAGAGATAAAAAATCCTGTAAAATATATTTAAATTGGACTTGCATTGACCCTTAATTAATAATTGATATATGTTGATTAAAGCCAACTACCAACATCAACACATATTTTCAATACATTAAAAATATTACAAACTTTTTTTTAAATTATAAAATGGTACGCGCACTCAGAACAAAAATTTTATAATTTTATTCATTTTTTGCTGTTTTGGCATAGGGCCAGTTTCTTCTTATTTTCTTCATTTAAAAATATAATAAAACGTAAAAAAGGTAAAAAATTTTATGTCTTATTATATCTATCATTGAGAATTTTTGAATGAAGAAAATAAGAAAAAACTAACCTTATGCCAAAACAACAAAAAATTAATAAAATTTTTGGATCAATATGATAGCAGACATGTTTTCAAATATGTCACGTTATAAAAATTGTATACTTTATTGACTTGACCAAATAATACTATAATACCAATACCAAATACAAAATAATACCAACAATACTAAACAAATACTTGAAGTTTAATTGAAGTAATTAAAATGTTTACTTGCTCTCTAAATCTGAATCAGTCAAAATCTACTGATTATCAGTGAAACTTGACTGATTCAAATAGTTAAAAAGAGGTTACTCTTAATCAGTCAAATTTCAGTAAATAATTCAGTGAAAAATAACTGATTTAACAGTGAAATATATTTTTCTAACTGATTCGATCAGTGAAAATTAACTAATTTAACAGTGAAAAATATTTTTTCACTGGTGAATTAGTGAAAAGGCAAATCACTGATTTAATCAGTGAAAATTTGACTGATTCATATTTAGAGAGTGGATCAACAAAATCTTACCAACTCTGAATTAGTAAAATTTCACTACAAATTAGTTGAATGTTACTGAAAATTAGTAAATTACTTCACTAATTGACAGTTAAACGAATTCTCACAAGTTCGAAATTTAAAGATCGAATTTTGTTGATTTGTGTACTCTCTAAACCTGAATCAGTCAACGGCCACTGATTCGCAGTGTCTATTCACTGATGGCAGCAGCTATAAGTCTTTCACTGAGAATCAGTGAAATTCGACTAATGAATCAGTGAAATAGATTGAAATTATTTATTGAATCAGCAAAATCTTCAGGTGGGAGTAATAAAACCAGCAATATATTTTAACGATCGATGAACTCCTTTATTTTCGGCTAAACAACACTAAAACGAAATTACGTAATTATTATTATTTTTAAGGGACGATAAATCAGTAAAGTGTGAATGAAAGTTTTGAATTCGCGAATTCAAAAGTTATGTTCACGTGACGCGTTCACTGATTCCTCAGTGAAATCAAAGCAGGGCACTGCTTCATCAGTTGATATATTTTCACTGATATAATTAGTGACTATTTCACTGATTCAGGTTTAGACAGTATAAAACATGGGCCCAGAATTTTTCATTCAGGTTTATGGATCCACGCAGGAATATCCAAATATACGCAAAGTAAAGTATCAAAGTAGCGACTATTTCAATCACGCCCAGTGCACAGGAGATGGATTTGTTCGATCGCTTTTTAGACGGATACAAATGACTGCCATTTACGCCTGCATATGTCAAACATTGGGCTCGATGGCTTTATCGTTTTCAATACTTCAATTGCCATTGATCTTTGAATTGTTTCCACAAACAATATGATCTCCGTAAAATCAGATTGAAAAGCAGTTGTACTAATAAAAAGTTTTATGAGACAGGAGAAACAATATCCTTCAGTACTGCAACTTAGATTCGAAACTCACCCGCTGCTGTTTTCTAACTTGAACTTAAATTCGAAATTTATCTCCTTTCTCGTTTATAATCAAGAAAATCTGTTTAACCTTCTTGCAGAGAATTTGATTAAAATAAAGCATTTTCAAATCTCATTTTCGAAATCTGCACAAATAAACTAACAGACTTCATATAATCCCATAAAACTTCCTTATAACTTGAATACCATAAATTGTATCATATCAACCAAAGATTGATTGTTCATTAAATCAAAATTTTTCCAACAAAGTGTTTCATTTCCCACATTTTTCTGGAATCAGATATACGATTTGTTATTGTTCGATTTCCAGGCGCAGTCCGATTGAAATCAAAGGATTGGATTTCAGTTATATTTTTTCAGTTCAGTTATCAGTTTCACGTTATTAAACGTACTTTCAATTGTGTCAGTAACATTCTTCAAAAAGAATAAAAGAGAGATAAATAGTTGCCTTTTTGAATAAAGTGCACATAAAGATATCGAAATTCAGATTTAGTTTAGCCGCACGCGCGGCGTCCTACAAACCTTTCGGACGTCCAGGTTTGAACAAAAGAAGCATTTGCATTTGCAGGTTGGCACCGAAACGAAGTTAATCCCAAAGGTGGATAACCCAATTTTGAGTCGGACGACGTAAAGCATCGCACGGGAATTATGAGGCACGGCGATCCTGAATAATTTCAACGTTACTGTCATTCGTTTCGCATAGCCGATATTAATTATTGCAGGGAGCGCATTAATTACCTTTTGCGAATAATTAACATGCTGGACATTGCAACCTTAGCAGACACCTACGTTTCGTTTCCTCTGTCCTCTACCTTAAAACCCACCCGTTTGTCCCTTCCGCCCTCCTCGTACCATCGACCCAACCATACGCTCGACATCTGAAATATTAATCATGACTTATACACGGTGCTGCGGGACTGGGGGCATTCTGCATGTGCATTATTAAGTGGCTTCGCATACGAGTTATGCTACGTAGGCTTGTTCGTATTCCGCGGAATACGAATAAGTGTATAGTTCACATTTACAAGAATATGTATGCTCGAATACCGGTAACTGCTATTTCCGGCACTTATTTCTAACCAAGTAATCTATCTCCTTTGTGAGAAAACGACAGCTATGGACGTTAACGAGTGTAATTATGTCGTCAGGAGTAGAAAATAGATCAGTGGGTAAAGGAAATTATAACGAGCCAACAGCTAATCTATATAGACGATTAGAGAGAGAAACTATATACATACACGGAGAAAAATAGTTCGAGTAATTTTACTCAACTTCCGATCAAAGTTTGAATATATGGAAAAGATAGAAATTATTTAGTATCACTGTAACTATTTATGATGTATCAATTGTTTAAAAATGAATCACAGTTGAGTAAACTTCAGAAGTGTAGAGTAAACTTCACTGAGAAAAATAGTTCGAGTAATTTTACTCAAGTTCCGATCAAAGTTCAGACATATGGACAAGATAGGAATTATTCAGTATCATTGTAATTATTTGTGATGTACTAAATGTTCAAGAATGAATCACAGTTCAGTAAACTTCAGAAGTGTAGAGTAAACTTCACTGAGAAAAATAGTTCGAGTAATTTTACTCAACTTCCGATCAAAGTTCAGACACATGGACACGATAGGAATTATTTAGTATCATTGTAATTATTTGTGACGTACCAAATGTTCAAGAATGAATCTCAGTTCAGTAAACTTCAGAAGTGTAGAGTAAACTTCACTGAGAAAAACAGTTCGAGTAATTTTACTCAACTTCCGATCAAAGTTCGAATATATGGAAAAGATAGGAATTATTTATTATCATTGTAATTATTTGTGATGTACCAAATGTTTAAGAATGAATCACAGTTCTGAAAACTTCAGAATTGTAGAGTAAAGTACACGAATAAAAATAGTTCGAGTAATTTTACTCAAGTTCCGATCAAAGTTCAGACATATGGACAAGATAGGAATTATTCAGTATCATTGTAATTATTTGTGATGTAACAATTGTTCAAGAATGAATCACAGTTCAGTAAACTTCAGAAGTGTAGAGTAAAGTACACGAATAAAAATAGTTCGAGTAATTTTACTCAAGTTCCGATCAAAGTTCAGACATATGGACAAGATAGGAATTATTCAGTATCATTGTAATTACTTGTGATGTAGCAAATTTTCAAGAATGAATCACAGTTCAGTAAACTTCAGAAGCGTAGAGTAAAGTTCAGTGAGGAAAATAGTTCGAGTAATTTTACTCAAGTTCCGATCAAAGTTTAGACATATGGACACGATCGGAATTATTTAGTATTATTGTAATTATTTGTGATGTACAAAATGCTCAAGAATGAGTGACAGTTCAATAAACTTCAGAATCGTAAAGTAAAGTACACAAATAAAAATAGTTCGAGTAATTAAATGATGATCAATTTCAAAAGTCAAAGTCAAAGAGTTTATGTATCATAAATTCAACCGATGGTTCGTAAAACGGAAGGTAAAATTTTATTGATTTAAAATAATCTTATTTTTCATACTATTTTGAATAATGAAAAGATTACCATCTTTTTCGTAAAAAGATCCAAAGATGCAGAGTGAAAATTTCGAGGAAAATAATTCTGTATCTCATTCTATTATTAATCCGTTCAACTGTAAAAATTGATAGTTAAAAAAGTTTTGAAACAATAGTAGATTACAATATTGCAAAATTGAAAGGTTTTGGCAGAAAATATTTTAAATATTTTTCCCTTTTTCAACTTTCTAATGAGTTGTTTTAATAAAAAATACTAAATGTTCAAACATAGTTTATTTTCAGATGTGATTTTTAGATAGATTTTTTTCACAATGTTTCATTTCATATTCTAAAATATAACATTCATATTTCATTAATGATTTAAAATAATTTATCAATATTTCTTGTAAAGAAATGACGTTGCAGATTAATTCCTCTTTTTGGAAATTAAAAAAATAAAAATTTATAAAATCTTTTTACCTATACATGATAAATAAAATCGCATCATTTTCAAAAATTTACTAAAGGGAATTTGAAAAAAGTTGACTCAAATATAAAATCTTTGCATAATTTCACCATAAAAATTTTCTTAGTGTAGATTCCATACAAATAGAGAAAACAGATTCGATTCATATAATGTTGATGTTGAACTGATGATAAAAGGAGAGTTTTAAACGCGAGGATAATATAATAAGGCATGCATTAGAGATTAGAATGTGTCCTCTCTGCTAAGCACCTATGTGTGTATATAAATGTATGCATACATATATAATATATAAACGTATATTTAGAAAGCTAGTAGTGGCAACGACGATACTATTAAACCCATTCTCGATAAGAGGTAGTTTGTTCACAACTCGATTACATGATATTAAAGAGCCAAATGCAGGTGGTGATACAACCTCTGACAACATGGGAATAAGATTTAGGAACGCATTCGAGTGGCTTCCATAGTCCATTTATACTAAAAATAGTATATTATGCAACTACGGAAAAAAAAATGTATTTTGCGAGTGTGAAGTTTGATGCCCGAGAAAAGCGAGGGTAACAACCACACGAGTAAAATAAATGTTCTTCCCATGTTGCACACGATTTTTTTTCTACTATGGGGTCAGAAAATGGATTTGTTCGCCCCGCACGGGGCAATTAAGTCTACTTTATGGCCCGCTAGTAGAAAAAACTATTTTTCCTACTAGCGGGTCATAAAGTTCATTTTATTGCCCCCTGCAGGGCCATGTTGCACGCGATTTTTTTCTACTAGGGGGTCAAAAAATGAATTTTTTTACCTCACAGGGAGCAATAAAATGCACTTTCTGACCCTCTGGTAGAAAACATGGATTTTTTTACCCCGCAGCGGGAGAAAAACTGCACTTTTTGACCCACTAGTAGAAAAACCTATTTTTTTACCCCTAGTGAAAAAAAAATTATGTGCAACGCGGGAAAACATTTATTTCACTCGTGATATACTATTTACAGTAAAACCTATCGTAGTCGACACATATGGGAGATATCATTAGCTTGGTTCAGTGCTGTGGCAACAGGTGCCCCTGTGTTTAGTAAAACAATTGTACCGGCCTGTACGCATTTTTTTGTGTTTACTTTTGTGCAAAAAGGTAAGTAAAAGTTAGTTTGAAAAATAATCAGTTCTTTTTGTTGATAATTTAAAAATTTCATGTATAAATTCAGTCGATAAAAAACTATAAGGAATACTTAGTGCTTTTAGTGGAAAATATATAGATGACAGTTGAGGTTATGTTGCACAACTGTGCATGCATATTTAAGATCTTTATAAGTTGAAATATAATTGGTTATGAAAATGTGGAATGAAAGTGAAAACAATATTAAGTAATCTCTGATAAGCTGGAAATAATAAGAAAATTAGATGATTGTTTGGAAAAGACAGGAAACAATAACCAAGAAGTGAAACCTACAGAAAAAGCGTTATGGACATGGTTTAGTCAGAAACGTAGCCTTGGAGAGCCAATGACAGGACCCCTTTTAGTTTATAAAGCACTGTTATTCAATAAAAAATTCAATGGCCAATCAGATTTCAAAGCCAGCAATGGATGGTTGTGTGGGTAAGAAAATTATGATTTCTAAATTAATTTTTATATATGTATGTACACGGAAAAACTTTTTATATCAATTTTCACTATAGTATTTTTTAATTTAGGGAACAGCGTATCACTCTGAAAATTTTTATCAGTAAAAATACTAAACTTTAGAAGAATGATATGAAACTTTAGTCTGAATTATATTAAAATTTGCAATGAACTATGCCGAAGTTTCTTATCACTCTTCTAAAGTTTAGTATTTTTACTAACAACAATTCTTAGAGTGATATGTTTTTCCCTAAATTGAAAAATACATTATTAAAAATTAATATAAAAAGTTTCTCCGTATATACATGTACAATATGTTAATATTTGTCAGAATCAGATAATGTTTGTAAAGAAAGAAACACGAAACAGATAAAACTATGTGCTAGAATTCATTATAATTTTCATGTTTCTTTAATCATTTTTGAATTTATGAATTTGAAAATTTCCAAAAATTTGTAATATTCAAAAAAAGGCATGGTATCCGCGAACTGGCAGTTCAGGATAAACGTCTTTCAAGCGATTTTCAAGCAGCAGAAAAATTTACAATGCAGATGAGTCTGGATTATACTGGAGACTATTGCCGATTAGAACATTTGCTAGTCGTTCAGATATTTCTGCACCAGAACGAAAAATGTCAAAAAAACCGCGTAACTATTATGTTATGCGCAAATGCCACTGGCTTTCATAAACTACCCACTTTGATGATCGGTAAATTTAAACGGCCACGTTGTTTTAAGAATATGAATGCAGCGAAATTGGGAGTAGTTTATAAAAGTGAAAAAAGTGGATGGATGGACAGCGCATTGTTCGAGGATTGGTTCATCATCAATTTTATAACAGAAGTGGAAAAAAAGCGAAAAGGTATAGGAGTAAATAGTAAAGTCGTTCTACTGGTTGAACGTCGTTGAATCCTTGAGAAAATTGGCATTAAAACATGTTGCCGAATTGATAACTGACGCATGGAACGACGTTACGCCACAGAACATCCATAATGCTTGGAGAAAACTTCGTCCCGCATTGAACAATACTGACGGCAACGACTACGATTTTATAGATCACTCTAATGCCGGGAATATTACTGATAATTTGATGACAAATGCAGAAACGAGTGTTTCGGAAGTCCTACAGGTTCTCAGGATGATACCAGGTTGTGAAAAATGCGACACGCAGATGATGTCCAAGCTTGGTTGAATATTGATTCAAACGACGAAGGGGGGGGGGGGGTTTAATGACAATGATATCATCCTAAACATTGCACATGAGGTGAGTTGAATTCATTAATTTCATCAAATTCGTTAAGGTTTAAGAAACTGAAATTTTCACTATTTTTTTCGAAATTTTCTAGATGTCAAGAGAAGAGCTTATGGATGTGATGGAAGATGAGGAGGAAGCAGATGCTGTTCAAAAAATACCGTCAACTCGAGAAGCTCTGAGTACAATTAATACGGCCATTGCGTGGCTGGAATGTCATGGCAATACCAAAGAAATGACTGTAGATCAAGCTAAAAAGCTAATGAAAAATGCAATGACTGATGATGTTTGAATCATTTAGGATCTCAAGTTCTTCAAATTATAAATGGTTAACTAAAATATTTCAATATATGTATAAACTTCTAAGAATTTAAAGGTTTTCGTAGATCATAACTCAAAGTTGAAAATAAATACATAATCAACAGAAAAGACTGATACAAGATTCCTTGACTAATTGATATTTAGAACACAAAATTACCTAGTTTTACTACAAATGTGATACTAAAGAATAAATAATGTTTGACGTATTACAAATTGCATGAGATGTTGTAAAGCATACTAAACGTAATATTGTTCCTTCATAGTTGTTTACCATTGTTCTATCCCTTTCCAATCTATTATATACAATTACACCCATTACATTATAACTATGTACATACATATCAGATTTTAATATAAATAATATTATTAATAATGAGACGCGTCAGAGTGGGATGTTCGTTACACGCAGAAAAAAGACAGGCAAAATTTACTAACCAGGAACAGTAAATGATTTTAAGTAAATGTAACAGTAAAAACTGTTAACATAGCTGAAAAGAAATGTCGGAATTACTGAGCGTTTCGTAAATCTCATAGTAAAATCAAAGTAAATCTAACTCTGTCACTTGTGAGTTAAAAATACCTTTATCATATGTATTAAATACAGGATGATAAGTACCATTCACTGGAACTGAATTACAACACTAGTATAGTACACATTAACGAAAGATAAGTAGATTTTACCGATCTGGATGTTTCGCTTAACTCGCGAACATGTAACGAAAACATAACCTTCATGTGTAAATCACGTGTGCCGGCAACGCTAGGTGTAAACAAAGGAATTCCAACTGCAGTGAGAAAAACGGATCATAAAACCTGGATGTTAAAAGTAGGGATAGTATTCGGTAAAATCAAAACATTCATTCTCAGTTTTTCATATAATTCGTTTCAGAATGTCGTCCGAGTGCTTCCGACGTTATCCGAATAGCTTCGTAGACTCGAATCCAAGTTTGTCCAACTCAGTAGTGGCTTATAAGCGACATTTATTTCGGAATATGGCAAGCGAGAATAGCCGAGAGGCTTTAGGCGGTAGGAATGCGTTTAGTTAATGTAGATATAGGTAGAGTTAGAGGGTTCGAACCCAAAAGCGATTCTGAAATTTAATTTCAAGCGTATGCGATTATAAATAGTGTAGCATTGTGTACTTAAATATGTGAACATAAATGAGGTATGATAATAATATTTGTGTATGTGTTCCCACTGAAACCTCCCCTCTTCTGAGTGCCAAAGCTCTCCCCTCTATCTTTCTTTTGTTTTGCACGCGTTAAATCTGGTATGTTTCAGTTTATAATCCAAGATATTATCCGATACTATATTTTTTTTAACATCTACAGATTATGGTTTTAATAATCTATATCGCTGTTCCATAGTTAATAGTCCAAGATTATACCCGGTAACATATTTTTCATTACCGTTTACCATCCATTTTTCTCAGTGTGCAAAGAAAGTAGCCAAAACAAAAGAACTGTGTTATCCGAAACGAATATGCTACTTTCACTAAGAAAAATCGGTAAAGCTACTGTCTTGTAAGTAATTCTGACATTCGACAAACGTAAAGAGCACTAACATTTTGGTCAACTACCGTTACAGTAAGTTACATTCTCTTACACGCTATGAAAATGTAACAGAATAATAAACATTTGTAGCATTTAGAAACAGTGTAGGATAGCAATTGGCTCGGTGAAATTTACTGATCCGCAAGTCAGTACCACTTATGTATTCATATTTGTAACTACCAAATCTGATTACAGTTACTTGTTCAGCCTAGTAACATTCAGTTAACTGGCCAGTTGTCCATATAAGTACTTGGAAATTAAGTAAAATTTACCGGATTTTCAGTATATTATACGGAACTTTTTTCTGCGTGTAGGAGAGTGTCGGCTACGATAGGTTTTACTGTAGTTAGTAATTTTTTAAAAATAATTTTAGACTGTGATTGTCATTAAATTCGGTTCTGACCGCTCGTTTGTTCTTGATTCAACTATGCAGGTTTCAATATATATGCACCTAAAAGGAAATCACTTACTATAAGAAAAGCTGAGAAGCTTTATGCTGTTTAGCATGAGCTGCGTTTGCAATTTACTAAAGTGTGGTCGAAAGCTGTCTGTGGAAATAGAAGATAGCTCGCAGAAACTATTGGAAAATTTATTAGCAATATACGAAGATGGATAGCTGCCAACGTTATCACTCGAGAATGCCTTTGTGTCTATGATGACATGCAGGTGTGCGTGGCTGCTATGAACCCAGTGATGCCCTGCTTTCGACCATGTTGCGGTGGCACCCCTTACAGATATCAACACAGAGACAAACCGACATAACTATGTATATGCACTTACGGTTATGTAGGCATGTACTTCGCATAACGCTACATGGCATCTTGGGCTAAGTCGAAATCCTAATTTAATAGAGTGGATTAATGCAATGGTTCACCAGCGATAAGGCCTTTATAGCTCGTAAATGTCCTAATTTAGTTTCACAGAAAATATTGCGCTCGACAAATTTAAACGTTAAATTGCATTTTAACCAGGGTTCTGTTTTAAGATCAAAATATGCAACACATGACAAATTGTCGGGCCTTAGCCGTTTTTATACCTTTTTCAGATCATGGTCTGAATTCAATAGAACAAATTCCAACTTTTAAGATTAAGTCTTTGTATTTGAAGTGTTAACAGAAAAAACTAGAGGTTCTGTTCTATTTAGTCTTAAATCAAGAGTGGTTCCTTTAGAACTTTCCCTTTCCCTACCAAAAATGGTTCTTTTAGAGAAATTTTTGGAAAAAGGGTCCGACGATTACGGGTACATACAATTTATTTGAAAAAATTGTTTTGACGGATTGATAAATTTGAATGTTAAAATTTTAAATGTTTGGAAATAAATTTAATATGGCTGTAATTGCAAAAATTCATAGATTGTGGATTTTTAAATTTCTAATCGAAGAAGGGCCAGAATGAGGCCATGGACCATTCAGACCAAGTCCTGTACAAGTTTCATGTAAGATACCTTTTTAATTTAAAAAAATATCTTCTTTAAAATTAGCAAATATAAAAAAAGACGATGAAGAACGTCTGTTAACTTTGTTTGAGTGAACATTTTACAAAAGCTTTTACAGTCAACTGTATTTAACGATAAGTCTTCCAAAGTTTTTTTTAAATTTTTACTAAAAAGAAGTTAGCAGACGTGCTTTATTGTCTATTGTTGCACTTTCCAAATTGACAAAAAGATCTCAAGTGCGAAGTTAGATACGGCCGATACTGGGCCAAGTCTCGGCTGAAGGTCGGTAAATTTATGCAGTTGACAAAGGCTGCCGAGAATGGGCCAATATTGTGCCGTATTATCAGCTTTGGCAATGCGCACTTGGGATGTTTTTCAGACATTCTATCGAAAAAATTGGTTTTGAAAAAAGCAAGATTCTGGTTCCTTTTCTTACTTTTTCGCAAGGGGCTAAATTTGACAATATAGAGGTTTCTTTTTTTTTTGCTCCTTTAGACACCAAAAATCGGTTCTAATTAACACTCTTGTTTTTTCTATGTTTAAAAAGTGATTGTGATTCCTCAGAATAAGCTAAAAGATTTATTTTTCTTGACATACAAGTTTGACAATTTTACTTTATTTGTTAACAATGTGTCATCATCGCGAGAATGTAAATTCAGCCCATTGAGAGGACTATAAACGTCCAAGCCAAATGCGAATAATGTGAATAATGACGTTGATTCCCTGTCGACGCGAAATTACTAAAATCCAAAGTGATACATAGCCAACGGGAGTCAATGTTAACAATGAATTACAATGTGTGAAAATTCAAGAAATTAAATGCTTATACATCAAAATATTTACTATGGTACAAATAATCAACAGAATTAATTAAATAATAGAAAGCAGGGACATCTCTAGCAAAGTCAAAAAACAATTGTATTTAAAAATTGGATAGAGAATCTTCTTCCCAAGAAGATAAAATCTCGTTTATTAAAATCCCATTATTTTTGAAAATTTGGTACATGGCGAAATCAATAAAATTTTAGTCTAGAATACAATTCTTGCATAAAAAAAATAATATTTTCTCTATCAAACTATATCATTAGTAATAACTAATAATATTGCGATTCCTAAAAGTATAATCAAATATTCTTTCTCGCTGACCTATTTTTCCGCGAGGTAACTACCTCAAATTTCCAGAAAATTACAAGTGAACCAAGTAAACATGTTATATTCAGTGATGCTTTCTTTTTGTAAAGTAGTTCATCCACGAAAATTAGACTCCCGGCGAAAATAGATAATTTTGCTTTCAAGAATAGCAAAATTAAAAAATTTCATTTTTGCCCAAAGATTTTCTTATCGCTTTAAGCCAAATTTTCAAAAATGATGTGATTCTAATAAATCACCGATCATTTTTCCAGAAAAAAGATTCTCTACAACTTAACCGTTTCCAATTTTCTAAAATAAATAACTTATTACCAAATTTAGCAATTTCTTGTTAAGAATTTTCTTTTGAAAAGTTGATTTGTAATGGTTTCAGCCATTAAAGAATTTATTTCCAAAAATTGGGAACGGTAAAATTGAGAAGAATCTTATTCCTGAAAAAATAATTAGTGATTTATTAGAATGGTAGCATTTTATAAAATTTTGTATGAAGCGATAAGGAAAGCAGTTTGGCAAAAATAAAATTTGTTAAATACATCATTTTTCTGTATTTCAAATTTTTTTTATGGAAAATAATCTTTTCTCTTTCAAATTAGCCCTTTAATAATAATATTGCCATTCTTGAAAGAAAAATTATCTAGTTTTGCCTGAGGTCTAATTTTTGTGGATGAACTACCTTAAAAAAAAAGCATCACTAAATCTAACATGTTTATTTGGTTTACTTGTAACTTTCTGGAAATTTGAGGTAGTTATCTCGCGGGAAAATAGGTATCCGATAAAGAATATCTAATTATGCTTTAGGGAGTCGCAATATTATTAGTTATTACCAACGATATCGTTTGGAAGAGAAAATATTACTTTTTTAATGCAAAAATTGTATTCAAGACTAAACTTTTATTGATATCGCCAAATACAAAATTTTGTTAAATACTGGAATTTTAATAAATGAAATTTTATCTTCTTGGGAAGAAGATTCTATATCCAATTTGTGAATACAATTAAATTAATACCGAATATAAGTATTTGTTAATTCTCTTTATTTAAAAAAATGATTTTCTATAAATTTTAACACTGAAAACTTCATATTGAAAAATTGTATGCGGTCAAGTTGTGGAAAATCATCTTCCCGAGAATATTAATATGAATAAATTATTCCTCTATGTTCCAAGTTGTTAGATGAAAAAGAACCTTTTCTCTTTTAAACGATATTTCATTAATTATAATATTGTAATTCCTGAAAGTATAATTAAATATCTTTTTCCCTGAGGCAACTACCTTAATTTAAATTTCATTCTCCTGCTCTATTTATAATACATATGAAAAAGAATAGAAATTTTTCACTTGACTGGGTTGTTGCAATATTGTAGAATTGAAAACATCCTCAAAGAAACCTTGAGCCCTTTTTGGATTATGCTATAGTATTTTCGTATGATGGAAGCACCCTAGTCTTGTCAACGTCAGTCTCCAGTAGGTAAGAACATCTTTACTCTCATTACAAATTTACTTTCGTGTCGACTTGTCTCTCGGAAATCTCCCGAATCTAGCCTTAAGCAGGTACACTGATCCGATGCTCTTTGGAGGACGCTAGGCAGTCGAAAATACGGACTGACACGGAAAGCCAAGAGAAGAGGGTGGACTTTCTCAATCCCCCAAACTCCCTCGAATCAGAAGCTTTGAGTGCGTTCCATGTTATGTAATGTCACTTAGTGTGAAACTTGGTGACGCTAAGCACTTATCATGACACTTCGAAAACCGAGGAAAAATCTTAACTGATTTCCACTTTAGAGTAAACATTATTATAAATATCTAATAATTTGATAAAATATTGGAACAGATTAATTTTTAAGATAATGGATTTTCGTTTTCAGGAATCACAGTTTTGAATAAAGTAGTACCAGATATAAATTTAATGCTGAGCATTTACTGGGCGTAAGTTTACATTAATTAAAAATTTTTTACGGCTTAAGGGGATTACAGGCCTCACAGTCCCTTTGGGATGATTTACGCGGATAGGGTACATTTTTTAACAAAAATTGGGTATGAAAGAAAGTTATTGAAAAGAATAAACTCTTAATAAAAGGTAAATAAAGACGTAATACTTTTTATTTTAGCAAGTAATAAATATATTCAAATTAATTAGTTGAGTTTGAAAGAGCAGTCGACCGACAATCGAAAGACTTGGGCTCGAATCCCAGCGCAGTCGAAAGCGTCTTTATTTCCACAGAAAGATTTTCAAATTTAATAAATATATTCATATTTTTGTACACAACTGTACTTCACAAATTTTCGGACGTGAGTATTAAATAGGAAATTACCTACATATCACGACTATGTACTCTTTAAATCTGAATCAGTCGAATTTTCACTGATTGAATCAGTAATTTTGCTTTTCACTGATTCATCAGTGCAAAAATATTGTTCACTGACAAAGCAGTTAATTTTCACTGATTGAATCAGTGAAAAAAGTATTTTTCACTGTTAAATCAGTTGATTTCCACTGAAGTAATCAGTGAAATTTGACTAATTTACAGTAACCTGTTTTTAGCTATTTGAATCAGTCAAATTTCACTGATAAACAGTAGATTTTTACTGACTCAGATTTATAGAGTATGTAAGACTAATTAAATTAAATTTCAATTAACTTTCAACAAAATTTCCTTTTTTTATATGTTTTATACTTTGGTTAAAGAATGAATATTATTTCTTTAAATTTCAGTCTTTTTATTAATAAGTATACTTCTAATAACACAATATGAGTTTTCTTGACTTAATTTTAAGTTTAAATAAATTACTAATACAATACTACTGTATCGGTTACATCTATACACTTCTTTTTAAATGCTTAGGTCTTTTAAATACCGAATGATGTTTATATCATTATTGCGATGGTTTTACTTATTACACCTAACATTAACATGTCGTTCGTCGCTGATGTTATTGGCTGAGGCAGTGCGTACATCGACCAATCATAATTTCTTGAATAAAAGCGCTCGAAATTTAAATATTATTTAATGACAGTTTCAAAATAGTGAGGTCATTAGAAGAATGCAACGTTTGTATACCTCGATTTTATACAGATTTTAAAAAATGCACACTAATGGCTGAAAATAAGGTACTGTGGGCACCAAATCGTGAAAATATGGGACTTTAGGGACCTCAACTGAATATAGATGACAATAGGGGATATAGGGACCGATCTGTGAGGCCCGGGGATGTGTTACTTGAAAAAAAAAATAGCAAGTTCGTGTAAAACAATTCGATCGAGTTTTCACTTGTTTGTGTCGAAAATACATAAAATTTCATTTTAAAAATTTGTGAAATGGTAGATAAAATGAAAATGGACATAGATAGACTACTTTTGGTTTTGATAATAAAAAACAGAAATTTGATAGAGTTTGTAAAAATGAACTTTTCCTTCTTTTAAAAAATAAAACTTGTCTATCTACCTCCATTTTCATTTACTCTATCCTTTCTTAAATTTTCAAAACAAAATGTTATGTATTTTGATAACCAAAAATTAGGGCACAGGAATAAATACATAATTTTTCTTTCAAGAATAGCAATATTGTTATTGAAGGGATTATTAAAAATAAAAAATATTAATTTCTGTAAAAAAAATTCAAAAATAGAAAAATAATGTATTTAAAAAATTGTATTTTCAAGTAATTTTTTTTCCATACCGCTTTTAACAAATTTTTAAAAATGGTGCGATTTTGATAAATCATGGATCATTTTTCCAGGGATAAGAATCTCTACAAGTTGACGGTTTTCAATTTTTTAAAATGAATTAATTATTATCGAATTCAGCAATTGGAATATAAACATTTTGTTTTGAAAAATTGTTTTTTAATAGTTTCAGCCATTAAAGAATTTATTTTAAAAAATTGGAAACAGTCAACTTCTAGAGAATCTTTTTCCTGAAAAAATGATCTACGCTTTTTAGAATCGCACTATTTTTAAAAATTTGGTAAAAAGCGACATGAAAAAAAGTGCAGTTTTAAATAAAATTTGTTAAATACATTACTTTTCTATATTCCAAATGGTTTTTACAGAAAATAATCTTTTCTCTTTTAAATGATTAATTCAATAATAATATTGCTATTCTTGAAAGCAAAATTATCTATTTTTGCCTGAAGCCTAATTTTCGTGGCCGAACTACCTTAAATGTGATAAAATTTGTTAATTTCCTAAATATCACATGGCCTTAAAATAAATATTCACATCTTTTTTAATGATGGGCACTCAATTACCTTTCGCATTTCAGAAACGGTGGAAAAATTCAGTTTTTTGAAAGTTTTTTTTAGATAGAATTAAGGTCATGTAGTCAGACCACGTGACTAAACTATGGATTAATTTATGTAAAATAATTATCCCTGTACTCCAAATATCTCTCCGGTTATTTAAAAAATATAATTCAATAGTCGAAAATTACTTCTCTCTAAATCTGACTCAGTCAAAATCGACTGATTATCAGTGAAATTTGACTGATTCAAATAGCTAAAAAGAGGTTACTGTAAATCAGTCAAGTTTCACTGATTACTTCAGTGGGAATCAACTGATTTAACAGTAAAAAAATACTTTTTCACTGATTCAATCAGTGAAAATTAACTGATTTGTCAGTGAAAAATATTTTTGCACTGATGAATCAGTGAAATGGCAAATTACTGATTCAATCAGTGAAAATTCGACTGATTCAGATTTATAGAGTTGGCAAGTCTTCTTTGAAGTCTTTTATTACATTTTCCAATATTTCGAGAAGATTTTTTATATAAATAAGAGTTACTTTATGTGAATGAACATATAATTGACTCACGTGGTTTAATTGATAGATGGCCTTAAAATTATAATACATTTTGATAAATTTTAATTATTGGTTGAATTTAAGTATCCGTATAAAAGACCATTATCAAAAATGAAGGAAGAAAAAAAGAAATACATAAAATCTACAACAAAGTACTGAAATTCCTAAACTTTCTAAATTAAAAATATAATAAAGGGAACAAAATCAAAGAGTAGTAGGAAAACCGTTATTAAATTGAAACTAAACGTGGGTTTGACATAGTTGTAAATTGTTTTGATGAAATTATCGTGAAGGTATTTCATTGTTTGTCATCTCATCCAAATAATTTCCCTGTTAACTACAGATTTCACTCGTCATCACACTCGTAATGAGGTATTTGGACACTAGTACTACTCCAGCGACCTCGACTAATTGTCCCATCGCGAATGACGACAGTTTCACACACGACCTTGATTATTCTCTCTGAAACACAGTGAAAGGTAGAAATTCGCATGGACCAGTCACCACAGGCATCGAAATTCGAAATACATCTACAAAACGGACATTGGCCCTGTCTCGGCTCTTTTGCAGAAGGCGACACTGCGCACACAGCGCACATGCCAGTCTGAACGCGGTTGAAAATTCGGATGGAAATGGGAAGTGAGACTTGAGGGAGAACGAAGGGACAGGAATTGGTGTGAGAGTGGTAATCGGTAGCCAGTGAACTGGAACAAACGCAGACAGACATGGGGTAGCGTTGTGCTGTCATGAGTCGATTCATTTCTCTACAAGGAAAGGATGAACCAGTCATACAGCATAACCGTATTTTACGTAACTATCTATAAACGAACATTATTAATCGCGAGTCCTTTTACGGTTACGAGCAATCGTTTTCTTACTTTATGCGTCTTCAAGAGATTTAGAGTGAACATTGCTCAAATTTGAATTTATCTACTATTGGAACTATGAAACTCAAAAGAGATCATGCAAAGTGCATGAATACTTTATATTAAGTTTCAATAGAAACTGCCTTAAGTTCCATTAGATCCTGAAGATTTTTGTCTTGCGAAAAAGGAGGTCGAGGGAAAAATATTTAATTACACTTTCAGGGAATCGTAATGTTATTATTGATGATTTCTTTCAAAAGAGAAAAGGTTATATTTCGAAAGGAAATCCTGGAGATAAATGAATTATTTTTTTTAAAAAGTTTTCTTCCTTAATTCTTTCTTTTTATATCGATAAACAAAAGTTTTTGATAAATTATGTCATTTTTATAAATAAGAGCTTAATTTCTTGAGAAGATTCTTCGCAACGACCGCATTGAATTTTTCAATGCCGAAAATATTGTTTTGAAATTAATAATTAAAAGGAATAATTTCAAATTAATTAGTTGAGTTTGAAATAACCGGCAATCGAAAAACCTGGTCTTGTATCCCAGCGTAGTCGGAAGCGTCTTTTTTTCCACAGAAAGATTTCAAATTCTTTAAAATTATTTAAAACGAATAATTATATTTGTCATTAATTTAATTATATTTAAAAATTGAACCCGGTAAAGTTGTGAAGAATGTTCTTCTCAAGAATATAAACTCTTATTTATTAGAATCGCATCATTTTTGAGAAATTAGTGTTCAGCAATATTAATAAAGGTTTTTAAATAAATCATTATTGTGTGTTTAAATTTTCTCATGAAAAATATACTTTTATCTTCCAAACGATATTATTCATAATAATATTGAAATTTGTGAATGTATAATTAAATATATTTTTCTGTGAGGCAACTACCTTAATTAATACAACAGATCAGAATTAATTTGAATAAAGTCAACTCGTTTAATATAATTGAAATTCATATACATTTCGAAGAATCCAAGAATATTATAAACTAATAGAACATAATTTATAATGAATTAAAGGTGGGTTTTAATTCATCTCGATTTGACACAAATGGTATGTAATTGAATTTTACAAAATCAATTTTAGTAAATTCAATATTTCTAAGCGAATTCAATTAAACTTTATTAAATTTACGATACCAAGTATAATACAAAATTAATTTTAGTTGAAAAAAACTTTATTTTGCTGAATTCGATCAAATCTAAGTTAATTCAACAAAATTCTATTAAATTTAAATCTATCATAACAGATTCAGCTGAATTAAAAGAATACCATAAATCTGAGCTAAAAGTTCAGTTTACAACAAGTAAACTCATTTACTGAAATTAATGTGAAAAATAAATTTTTGAACCTCTGAGAAAATTATTTAAAGGTTAGAAAATAATATTTTTATTCAAGAAGAAGCAAACATTCTGTACTTATTCAAAAGTGCTAAAAATTTAACTCGATAAAATGTAATTACACCATTAGACATTTATGCTCAAAGTGTACACAAAACTACCAGATTTAACTAAAAATTTAGTTTCTTTGTATTTTTAGGCTAATTTCGAAAACTTCAGTTGATTGCTCCTAAGTACTAGATACTTGTACTCAAAAGTGATTTAAAATTTATACAATTTTACGTTACACTTCTGACTCAAAATTATTCTTAAGGCCATGGATCAATCGGACCACGTGACTAAATTATACATTTATTCGTTTATGTAAGATAACTTTTTTAACACGTTCCGTGCCAGAACGATTTTTGAAGACCTTCTGTTCAAGCCTCAGCAGGGGTCATAAACGCCCCACGCGGCACAGAACGTGTTAATTTACAAAGTATCTTTCTGAAAATTTGGAAAGTACAACAAAAAACAATAAAGCACGTCTGTTAACTTCTTTTTAATAAAAGTTATGAAAAATGTTGAAAATTTCGAAAACTTATCGACAATTACAGTTAAGGTAGTTCGTTCACGAAAATTAGACCTCAAGCAAAAATGAAAATAATCTTTTCTCTTTCAAATTAGCCCTTCAATAATAATATTGCTATTCTTGAAAGCAAAATTATCTATTCTTGCTTGAGGTCCACTTTTCGTGAACGAACTAACTTAACTGTAAAATTTTTTGCAAAATTTTCACTCAAACAATTATGAAAGACGTTCCTTATCGTCTTCTGTTGTATTTTCCAAATTTGCAGGAAGATATTTTGTAGAATAAAACAGTTACCTTTCATGGACTATTATAAAAATATGGTCACGTGGTATGGTTGATCCATGGCCTTAAACTTAAAGGCATATGATATTTAGTAAATTAAAACATTTTATTGATTTGAAGTTTCTACTTATTTGTGTACAAAATACATAAAATTTTGTTTTCAAAATTTGGGAAATGGAAGAGGTGATAAAAACAGACTCAGATAGATAATTTTTGGTTTGGTAAATAAAAAAAGTTCAATTTTAGCAAAATCTATCGGAATATTTTATTCATTGTCAAAAATAAAATTTGTTTATTGACATCCATATTTTATTTTATATATTCATAAAATAGAACTTGTACCGATCCTCAAATAATAATTTCATACGATGTTGTAACATTCAGACATAAATATATACTAGTTTTTTGGTTGATGTATCTTAAAGTTATGTGCTAGAATTTTATTGTTGTTCCTAAGGAAGTTTTTAGGTAATTCATCGATGTTTTCTGCACAATTTATGTGTAAATTTCCTCATGGACTTTTACATTTTTTACATTTTTTACATTTTTCACATTACCAAAGTTTACTCCAAAATAGGGCTCACATGTGCAATATTTAATTCAATATATGATGCGACATGTTTTAGAACATGTCTGCTATTATATTGACCAATAATTCAAAGAATTTTTATTCATTTTGTTATTTTGGCTTAGGGTCAGATTCTTTTTACTTTCACATTGAAAATTATTTCAATTTGTCAACATTTATCAATTTCACATTTTATATAAAAAAATTTCATTTTAAATTGCAAGCTATGAGATAAGTTTTTGATTTTTATGCCTTTCCTCATTTTAATAATCTTCTATATTTTGATCTTTTAATGAAATTTTAAACTGATTTTATAATTTATGGCACTGAAGAGGGCCCCCATATGTGGACGAAACGTTTGCCTTACTTTTTATGCTTTTTTATTTCTGCCATTGATAATAATTTTTAATGTGAAAATAAAAAGAATCTGACCCTATGCAAAAATAACAAAATTAATTTAATTCAATGTTTTAATATTTTCGAAATAAATATCACTGATGAGGACTCCGATCAGAGTCGAAACGTTTGAAAGTAGACTATAAAAAATTTTCCGGAAATTTTTCCGAAATAGTTCCTACTATTTGGTCGAAGAAATATCCAGTTTATTAGGAAAGAAAGATATATTTCATAATTTAAGTGGAAAAATATCCAAGAAAAGTAAACAAATTTCCGTTTTTGTGGAATAATTTCCACTTTTCGTGGGAAAAAATTCCTACAACGATTTGTGAAATTTTCTCACCTTTTTGATATATTTCCTAATAGTTCGAAATTAAGTCTGAAAATTCGGTCAATTTTCCTCAAATCTGAAATATTTTCACTTTCTGAAGGAAAATCTATGCTTCCTAAGGAGTTATTGTTTCTGGACTCTAAAGACAATTATTAACAACAAAATCGTATAAAATTTTATTTTATTTCCAAATTTCCAGGAAGACATTTTGTAAAATATAAAAGTTATCTGACACGAACTTTTCTAATACTGTAAACTGATGTAATTGATTTTTTAAAAGTTCTTGCTTTAAGGTGGCTCCACTAGGACGGGCCGTATCAAGTCGGGGCTCGATTGAGGGTTATGGGAAATATGATGTTTTTTTAAATAAAAAAACTGTATATAATAAGGTATATAATTTTTTATATAACAATAAAAAAATTAATTTTTCAGTAGCCCCTTTTACAGTAGATTTGGTAACGTTGTGCGGCTCGCGATACGACTTGTGCTCGCATGTGTTCATTCCCGCAAAACCAACTCGAAGCCGGATAGTTTCGTTACCTATTATTTTTTATTAAATACACAATGAAACATTAATAATTCACTGTTGAAATCATAAAACCTCATTTTCAAGCAGTAGTTCATTCGTTAAAAATAAATATAAATTATTGTAATTTAATATTTATAATTCTCATGATTAATTAAGTACTTCTCAATTGCAGATATTTTATGAATAATTCTTTTAATTGTTACTAATATATCTACATATGAGAATCGCAAGATAAAAATATCAATAAGAGAACGTCTTAACCGACTTTACAACGTTGCCACATCGCACGGATAAAACTCACCGTTACAGATTCATCATAAATTTCCAAATTCTAAATTAAATATCTTTATTATTACCCCGATCAACAGTACTTTTTTTTGTAGATATGGATTCAGCAATTACTTCTGCACAATATATATATATATATATATATTTTGAAAACGGTAAACGTCTACTTTGACAGTTATGAAAGGATATGTGACTTCGTATTCCGAACCCTCCTACTCTCTAAATTTGAATCAGTAAAAATCTACTGATTATTTCAGTGAAAATTGACTGATTTGACAGTGAAAAATATTTTTTTTACTAATTCATTAGTGAAAGTTAACTGATTTAACAGTGAAAAATATTTTTTCACTGATTCATCGGTGAAAAATCAAATCACTGATTCAATCAGTGAAAATTTGACTGATTCAGATTTAGAGAGTATCTTACTAATGCATAAGGAGTCAACTTTGAAAAAAATTTTCTCATCGTTTATGCCCGCAACAACCCTTGAATTTGACGGCATCGGAAAGCTCGTACAAAATACTTCAAGTACAAAAAAAAATTCGCTTCATTAATCATTAATTAAAATTTGGTGGAGCTACCTTAACTCAAAAATCCCCGACAAATCTAAATTCCCAGATTTCTCATCAAGAAGACACTCTGTCATCAAACTTGACTCTGCAAGACGTGTTTTATTATAGGAAGAACAAAAATAAGAGCTACGAGTGATCGGTAAAAGTCCAATTTAGTTGCAAGTTGTTTCGTCACACGCCAAAGCAGAGAAACTAATTTAGAAATACCTACTGCTTTAGTTAACACTTTCTGTGAAGGTTCAGTGTGAATGGGTGGAAGTGACGGGTGTGAGTGAGTTTCTGAGCGTTTGATGGAATATGATGGACGAGCTTGAAAACTCCAGTTATTGCTAAGGCGAGAAGAGAGTCCCAGAAGAAGAAGTCCGATTCTGAAGTAGCCAACCACGGCTCGAGGAGGGTGAAGAAAAAAAGTGGGAAATGAAAGTTTCGCTTGTGCTTCTGATATCAGTCGATATATCGACGTCCAAGGCGCTGTCGCAAGTGATTATCGAATGTCTTGACAGTTCGTAAAATAAGAGAAATTGAAAATGGAATGGTTTCCATCATTCGGTATCTTTCAAGTTCATCCATCCTACTCATCCTCTTTATATTTTTAAGTAACGGATAGATCTATTAAATTTAAAAAGACTCACCATTGTACTGTTGGGCCATTAGTGATGCGAGAACTTGACCAGGACTTCGAGCTCCTCGATTTACAGCGGAAGCCGGTCCGACGCCATGACGGGTGTTATCTTCCTCGTCACTACTAGATTGCGCAGTTCCGCCATATCCGCGCCTTTCTCGCCATTCCAGGGACCGTTGACGGCGCAGTCCACGGCCCCCATTCGAGTGCCCACGACCCAACGTACCCTCTCCGTCCATCACTGCGGCATCTGAAACATAAATTGAAATTCTATCAGTCAAAGCAGAAACTGCCAGGCCTGGGCCAGGGCAGAGACCCAGGATTGAGTATTCGGAATATAGAGTGCCAAGTTCGAAGTTAGATACGGCCAAACACTGGCCCAGCATCGGCAAATATGTTGCCGATAATCGTTTGCCAATATCGTGGTGTTGCACGGAACTCCGGTATGCTGATACTGGGCCAAGTTTCGTCTGAAGGGCGGTAAATTCATACAGTCGACAAAGGCCGCAGTCGTCGGCCCAGCACTTGACCGATCCAAACGGGGAAAAAGGCTCAATAACAATAACCGACTCTTGGCTGTCGAGATTGGGCCAATATTGTGCCGTATTATCAACCTTGTTAATTCGCACTTTGGGTTGTATGTACTTTTTCCGACAGCCAAGTTAGGCCCGGGCCTGCTTCGCTATTGATGTAGAGCTTGGGCCAGGCCTGACCGTGGATTGTGGTCCTGTCTAGTACCTCGACAAAATTTGTTCTTGGAAAACGACTTGTTTTCTGGTATGCACTTGACGGCCAATTCTGGCCCAAACTTTGGCCGCCAACACTTGTTTTCGGCACAGCAACGGGCCGATGCTGTGCCGAACTTCGCCTTTCTCTCTTCCATAATGGTTTGCCGTGGTAAAAGTGACACATGGCCCATTAATGTGCCGTCCATGGGCCGGACTCTGGCTCTTCTACTTTCGAAACTGGATGCCACAGTAAAAGTGACAATCGGCTTTGTATTGGGCCGATACTGGGCCAAGTTTCGGCTGAAGGTCGGTAAATTTAAACACTCGATAAAGGCCGCCATCATCAGTCCTGCACTTGACCGATGCAAACGGTAACACAGGCTCAATAACAATAACCGACTCTTGGCTGTCAAGATTGGGCCAGGATTGTGCCGTATTATCAGCTTCTTTAATTCGCTCTTGGGGTTGTACGTACTTTTTCCATAAGCCAAGTTAGGCCTGGGCCTGCTTGCATGTTGATGTGGAGCTAGAGCCACGCCTGACCTTGGATCCTGGCCCTGTCTAGTACCTCGGCAAAATTTTTTCATGGAAAACGATTTGTGATTTAACCTTATTTGTCACTTAGTATCTCTAAGTATGAGTTCAATTGTCATTTTGAAAGCACTATCCTAGGGAGGAGTTACAAGTTAAGCTTTATTTTCCTATGATGTGTTGAATCAGGGCTGGGTCCAGGCAGAGGTCTGGAATCAAACTTTTGGAGGACAAGGTTGCATATACTTTTCTTTGGAGCCAATTCAGGTTTGATTCTGCTTTGGCGTTCCATGCGAAGGCAGAAGCCTTACTTAATCAGAGAACCGATCGGGGCCCTAGCCTGGGCCAGTACATATATGCCCGAGGTACATTCCGTAATTCAGCTTTACTTGTCATTTAATTTAAGTAAGTAGTAGTTCAATTGTCATTTTGAAAGACAGCTTGGTCTCTTTCAATGTTTAAGACTTCAAGTGTTTGTGGTCTCAGATGATTGAAAGCCTGGATGCCTCATCTAATTTGCATCGTGACAATTTTGCTTTGAATAGCTGACTCTGAATAGACACTCGAGTGGAGACGATAGCACTCGTACGATAGTGGACATTAGTTTTCAATTCGTTTAATTACAATGAACCTTCTCGAAAGGATGTTTCATTGTCGAACTTACAAAAAACAGAAGTAGCTTATCGATTTATAAAAGAACCAGCAATTTTTGAAGGGGTGTTCAAGATGGCAATTTCAAAAAACCAAAAGAAAAAATGTTGAGATAAAATGAGGAAAAATGAACTTGAACAAAATCAAGCTCCTTTCAATTAAAGAAAACAAATTCTCAAGTTTACCCTTCAATCTCTATACAGCGGGAGGTATTATTTGGGGAATTCTCTGGATAAATACTGTACAATTATTTAATTGAATAAAAGTAAATTAAAACCACTACTGCATGAAGGACAAAAAGGGATACTCTCTAAATCTGAATCAGTCAAATTTTCACTGATGAATCAGTGATTGGTCTGTTCACTGATTCATCAGTGGAAAATATTTTTCACTGTTAAATCAGTTAATTTTCACTGATGAATCAGTGAAAAAATATTTCTCACTGTCAAATCAGTCAAATTTGACTGATTTACAGTAACCTCTTTTTAGCTATTTGAATCAGTCAAATTTCACTGATAATCAGTAGATTTTGACTGATTCAAATTTAGAGAGTACAATATCGATTCCGTGAATTTTGTGGTGATCGCACATCACATAAACTCGTCAAATATAATCTTAAACGCTTTCGACTGCGCTGTGATTCGAACCCAGGTCTTTCGATTGCCGGTGAGCAGAGTCGACCGGCAATCGGAAGACCTGGGCTCGAATCCCAGCGCAGTCGAAAGCGTCTGTTTTTCCACAGAAAGATTTTAAAATTCTTTAAATATTTGAATTCATTTGCATTATTTGCAATATAACAGTTTGAAATTGTCTACAAGGACACCTGTTGACAACGTATCCTATCTAATACGCGACTAGTGATCCTTCGATAATGTAGACTGTGACAAAAATTTCAAACTAAAACTAATTAATTTGATAATCTTAAACATTTAAGGTAGTTCGTTCACAAAAATTAGACCTCAGGCAAAAATAGATAATTTTGCTTTCAAGAATAGCAATATTATTATTGAAGAGCTAATTTAAAAGAAAAAAGATTATTTTTCATGAAAAAAATTTGAAACATAAAAAAATAATTTTATTATTGCAATAAATTTTATTTTTGTCCAAACTAATTTTCTCATCGCTTCGAGCCAAATTTTTAAAAATGATGCAATTCTAATAAATCACGGTTCACTTTTTTAGGAAAAAGATTCTCTACAACATGACCGTTTCCTATTTTTGAAATTGAATTAATTATTATCAAATACAGCAATTTGTTCATAAAAATTTTGTTTTGAAAAATTGTTTTTTTATAATTTCATCCATTAAAGAATTCATTTTCAAAAATTGGAAACGGTCAAGTTGTAGAGAATCTTTTTTCTAAAAAAATGAACCGTGATTTATTAGAATTGCATCATTTTTAAAAATTTGGCTCGAAGTGATAAGAAAGTAAGTTTGAGCAAAAATAAAATTTATTAATAAAATTATTTTTTTGTGTTTCAAATTTTTTTCATGAAAAATAATCTTTTCTCTTTCAAATTATCCCTTCAATAATAATAATGCTATTCTTGAAAGCAAAATTATTTATTTTTGCCTGAGGTCTAATTTTTGTGAACGAACTACCTTAAAGGGTTAGTCTCATACGAATTCTTAAAAAAATCGATTTTCCACTAACATCATTTTTTAGAGGAAATCGATGCTTATAAATAGTTTGAAAAAGTCATATTTGTAGGTGGCATCTCCAATTGAGGGTATGACAATATTTTTTGCAAAATTTATAAAAAAAAACTTTATGGGCTTTTTTTCGAAACAGAATTTGTTGACCTGGTAGACACGTTAAAAAAACTATTGAACCGATCAAGCTGAAATTTCGCAGGCTCATTTTACACATGTCTGAATATCACGTGAACTAGAATTATTATTACGCCTAAATCTTAAGTGATTTATTTAAACAATTAACCCGTTGCGATCGAGCGCTTTTTCAAGTGCGCTTCTTGCTGAGTCGAATAAATTTTCTTGAAGAAAGCAATAAATATATGAAGTTAATTGGAAAATATTTAAATATTTCAGACTTTATTAAAGAACAATAATAATAATTATTTTAGAATAGAATATTCAAGGGTCCGTATCTTAAAACAAAAATCATCAAAAATTAATTAAAAAATTTCTTTTATCTAGTTTAAGACTTTCCATTACATGTATAAAGATATAGATTATCAAAAATGTTTTCTTATAGGGTAAATGTGCCAATTACTGCGGATCGAAAATCAAGACGGCTTTTAAAGTTAAAAAAAAAGATTTTGAGATGAAAAAAGTCGTCGCGAATTATTTTTTAAAGCAGTATTAGGTATTAAGTAAGTAGCATGCAGTCCTTAAACCCTGAAAAGAAACCAGATTTACTTAAAAAATGCGAATCTAAAAAAAATGTTCCATGTAGGTATTACTGCGGGTTTGCATGAATTACTGCGCACCAATTACTGCGGAATCCCCAATTACTGCGCTCCAACTACTGCAGGAAACCCAAATTTCTGCGCACGTAATACTGCGATATTATTTTGAGTGAACTTACAATTAATTTATGAGTGTTGAACATTTTATTTAATCTCAATTATAAAAAGTAAACACGACGAACCATTCTTAACAAATTAAGATTAATAATTTTATTAATTTTATTTAATTTAACTTAAAATTATATCACTTGAGTTCCTCTTGCATCTTTAGCAACGATTAAGGAGTGTTGAACATTTTATTTAAACTAAATTATAAAAAGTGAACATGAAGCATTTTTAACAAATTAAGATTAAATAATATTATAACTCTTATTTAATTTACCTTAAAATTATATTGCTTGACTTCCTCTTGCCTCATTAGCAACGATTTTGGAGTTTTCAACATTTTGTTTAATCTCAATTATAAAAAGTAAGCATAACGAAGCATTTGTAATAGATTGAAAGGTTATGCAGTGCCGCCTGACAGATCGCAGTAATTCATACACCTATGAAAATCATGTACCAAATACTGTTTTGGTAAAAAAATGATTAAAAACGTATTTTTTGTTATTTTGCATAAATATTTAGAAAAATAAGATATTTACTTTGCAAAAAATATTATTACAATAAATATTTTATTTTCAGAAACGGAATTATAACAAGTTTTTCAGAACGTGTTCATGACCTGTCAACAAATCTAAGCATTAAAACTATGGGAATTGGGAACATGAGAGTTTCAAATTGCAATCAATTAGCTACAAATATCGTAACTATTGATAATTCGTTGATACTTATTATGCTTGGATTAGAAATTAATTGTTTTTAATTGTTCTGTAGCGTTATATATCTTTAAAACATTGTATATCATTAGTTTTATTTGAAACCGCAGTAACTGGGGCATCCACAGTAATACCCACACTTACCATATAAAATAAAAATTATGAAAAAAATGCTCAATCGTGTGAAACTAACCCATTAAGGAAATTCGCAATATATACAGGATGTCCCAGGACTCAAGGTACATATTAATATTTTTGAATTCCAAAAAAAAAATGGAATGAAAAATTCTAATACAAAAAATTTGTGAAGTGTATAATTACTGAGTAATTAGCAATTAAAATTGACCAATCATAAAAATGCGTCAGATAGACAACTGTTTATATGCTATCGCTGAGAGTGTGAGAATGCAAGTTTAGATCGTATAATTTCTCCTCAGTTTATTTTTGTAAGAGGTATTGATTCTTTGGTGCAACTTCACACTTAAACGAGATTTAAAATTTAACAAGTATCTTTTTCGTAGCTTCCAAATTAGAAAAAAATTGCTGGCTGAGTTAATTACCGTACTTAAAAATGTATGCGTTTTTGAATTCTGTACAATCCTCCAGAATTCTTGGAATTTTCGCAGAATTCTTTTGAGTTCTTTAGAAACCACACCTACTTCTAAAGTGCTTTGCGAAGTTCTTAAGCTCAGGAATCAAACTGATATGTTCCCAGTTCGGAAAATTGCCACTAATTATTAGACACTGTTTACTAAAACTTCAGTGACATTTTCAGAATTGCTAAACCAAATACTGAAATTTCACTAATAATTAGTAGAAATTTTCACAAAAGTGAATTAGTGGCATCAGACTGTTGTCGTCGCGTCTTAACGACAAGCAGACAGAAGAAGTAGTAGCAGAAAGAAGTAATTTTTATTGATATATCCCGAGCAGGATTGAATAAAAATCTGGTAAAGAGAAGTGCTTCGTTTGAAAGCACGTTGACTTCTCTTTTTCAAAGCAATTTGTCTTGATTTTTCTTCAATCCATTGATTGTTTTACAATACGAAAAAGTGTGTTCACGGAGAAAAAAAACTGTTGAATCAACAGATGTCAACTGCTGGAATAGGGACAGCAGATTTTTTTTGTAATATTTACAGATTTTTCTGTTGGATTCACACATTGTTTGTAAACTCAACAGATGAACCTGTAAAATCTACAGAAATGTCTGTTAGAATTACGGATTTCTCTTTTTTCTTGAAATCTGCAATTCTAACAGACATGTCTGTAGATTTTACAGGTTCATCTGTTGAGTTTACAAACAATCTGTGAATCCAACAGAAAAATCTGTAAATATTACAAAAAAAAACTGCTGTCCCTATTCCAGCAGATGACATCTGTTGATTCAACAGTTTTTTTTTCTCCGTGTTGGTTAGTGCAAAATCGTGCGCGGCGAGAGACAGGAGTTGCTACTAAGCAGCGAAACAAATTCACGCCCGCTCTACTAGGACATTGAAAACAGAAACTTCTTTTTCATCAACTTCGTTGCCCTGGGAGTGTTAGAAATTAAAATAAAAACCATCGGTAATGTACCTTAGTATCGTTTCATTTATTTGTTTTGATTTATAATTATAACTTGTACAGTCATTATAAACTTGTTGCTCAGTCAATATTAAATAAATAAGTTTTCTAAAAAAAACAAAATTGCTAGTGTCTTGAATTTTTTTGTCTGTTCTTCTGCCAAATTTAAGAATATGATAAATAAATATATTTAAAAGCTGGCATCACGGTGTTAAAGTGGTTTCTACAGAATTCGAGAGAATTCTGCGGAATACCAAGAATTTAGGAGGATTGTACAAAATTCAAAAACGCATACATTTTATGTAAGGTAATTAACTCATCAAGCAATTTTTTCTAATTTGGTAGCTACGAAAAAGATACTTGTTAATTTTTAAATCTCGTTTAAGTGTGAAGTTGCACCAAAGAATCAATATCTCTTACAAAACGATACCCACGTTCTAATATGTCATATCCCACATCCATTGGTTAAGTCAGCGCCAGCGATGTGACAGTCAATTTTTATTTTGTGATTAGTATTAAGTTTATTTTAAGAAATTATTTAATAAAATGAGTAAGAAGGTAATTACAAATAATATTTTTACAACTCCAATTAAATCTAGAGCATCCGCTAAAACCTCTGTTTGTAGATCGATTAAAAACAACTAAAAGTAAATGGCAACAATTACAGGCATTAAAAAAAGTGTTGCTGAAAGATATACACTGCTTCTATGATAATATAAAATATTTTGATGATACTGACTCTGCTTCTGACCAATCTCCATCAATAAAAAATTTGGAAGCCGAGAGTAAAAATATAGTTAAGGTAACTGAAAAGACTAAGAGTAAGAAACGAAAAGCTAATCAAGTTAATCTTGGTGTTAAAAGCAAAGTACTGCGTACTAATAATAGATTTAAAAAACCTGAAGATAATGACATTAATTAGAAAAAAAATTGTAATAATACCAGACGAAAGAGGACAAGAAATTTTCAACAATCTCAGCAAGAAAATGTACCTGAAGTAAAAAAAAAAAATTAAGAGTACTTAAAATGAAAAAAAAAATGTTTTAAGCAACATTAAAGATAGTAAAAATAAAATGTATCAATAATGTTATATTATAATAATTATGAATTAAACAATACAAAATAAGAGAGAAAAATGTTATGTATGGGATGAAACAATATTTAATTACAAAACGATTAAATCAATTTTCTTTCTAAAATACATTTTTATTTTTTCTTCTTGCGTAACCCACATAAATATCATAAAATTAATTTAAATAATTTTTTTTTGCTTTAATTATTATTATTTATGCATTTTTATGAACGCAGAAAACAAAAATTTGTTTACATTTATTTATTTGTGCTAGCAAGACGTTTTTATTGTTTCCTGAAAAATTTTCCAAATGTGGGATACGACATATTAGAACGTGGGTATCGAAAAATAAACTGAGGGGAAGTTATACGATCTGAACTTGCATTCTCACACTCTCTCAGCGATAGCATATAAACAGTCGTCTATCTAACGCATTTTTATGATTGGTCAATTTTAATTGCTAATTACTCAGTAATTATACACTTCACAAATTTTTTGTATTAGAATTTTTCATTCCATTTTTTTTTGGAATTCAAAAATATTAATATGTACCTTGAGTCCTGGGACACCCTGTATAGCAATAGGAGTGATATCCCTTGTAGGAATATATTCTCATTTTTCACATCTACATTCTTGTCGATTTTCGACATATCACAGAAATAACTGAGCGTAAACTCTCGTCAAGTTCGACGCGTCAAAAACTGACTATAGCATCATGAGATGAAAAGGGATAGTGGAGTGATGCTGAGTACAGTAGCAAGGTCGTGAGGTACTTCTCACAACCACTTTTCTCACTTGTTATTCAATAGCGGCTAACAGGTCGCATCCTCTGCACGAGGGTACTTTAGGGTGTTTTGTTTTCTCAGCCCTTTACGTTCTTCTTTTCTTATACGGCAAATGCGCGATAAACATAAGAGGCCTATCGAATTTTACTTAAGGTAGTTGATCCATGAAAATTAGACTTCAGGCAAAAATAGATAATTTTACTTTCAAAAATAGCAATATTATTATTGAAGGGCTATTTTGGAAAAGAAACGATTAATTTCCATGGAAAAAATTTGAAATACAGAAAAATAATTTTATTTTTGACCCAAATTATTTTCTTATTGCTTCTTACCAAATTTTAAAAAATTATGAGATTGTAATAAATTACAAATCACTTTTTCAAAAAAAAGATTCCCTACAACTTAACCATTTCTATTTTTCGAAAATGAATAAATTATTATCAAATTCAGCAATTTGTTTATAAAAATTTCGTTTTGGAAAATTTGTTTTAATGGTTTCAGCCATTAAAGTATTTATTTTTCAAAATCAGAAACGGTGAAATTGTGCGAAATCTTTTTTTTGAAAAAATGATTAATGATTTATTAGAAGAGCATAATTTTTTGAAATTTGGTAAGAAGCGATAAGAAAAAAAGTTGGGTCAAAAATAAAATTTATTAATAAAATTATTTTTCTGTGTTTCAAATTTTTTTCATGTAAAATAATCTTTTCTCTTTCAAAATGGCCCTTCAATAATAATATTGTTATTCTTGAAAGCAAAATTATCTATTTTTGCCTGAGGTCTAATTTTCGTCGATCAACTACCTTAAGTATCGTAGTGATTCAAGTTAAAACAACACCTTTCTTTCTAATTTAAGGGGTTAGTCGCAGTCGGAATTTTCAAAAAATCAATTTTGGGTTTTTACACCAAGAAAAAGTATTAGTCGAGGTTATCCATTTTTTTTGTAAAAAAGGGTCACGAGTATGTTTTTTTACTCTGTATCATCCAAACACCTTAGTCCTTACAGCTAGATTAACTGAGTAGCAATGATTAAAATTTTTAGTAAAACTTACAAAATCCGATTAATCGGTCCGTTTTGTAGCTGGGACTATTTTCATACATTCTCATATTGTATCGATCTTATAATAGAAGTTACCAATACTTTTTTGTAAAACTTACTAATTGCATCAATTGCTATTAGTATTTGTCCAGTTTAGTTATTACAAAAATATATATTTTGCCGAAATAACTGAGAATCTTTGTATTAAAAACTATTCTAATATCCTAATTAGAAACAAATGAATTTTTTCATCCGTACATGAATAAAATAGTAATTCCAACTTTTGAAAAAATGTTAAATTTATAATTCAATCTATTTTATTTCGGTTAAAGTCAATAAAAACTTTCTTAAGTCAGAATTGTTTAGGAGAAAAACTTTTTTAATTATTGTTTTTCAAAATGTAACAAAGGTTGATAATTGTTGACATGTTTTTCATCACTAACTGCACAACAGTTTACAATTATACTTTAAATACTTTTCTCAATTTGATGAAGAAAAAAAGCAAAATTTTAAGTAATCAATGTATGTAACGATTTCAAAAGGATTCAAAACAGTTGATAAGCGGGTAAAATCTAATTCGTCTGTACAATTATTTCTTGAAGTTTACTATTATCAAAGAATTGCAAGTCATGTTTACACAAGAAATATTGCTGAGTAAAAACATAGTTTGCTTTCTCTTTAAATTTGAATCAGTGCGAAATAGGACACTTAATAAAGTCAGTAAGGATTTGCACTGACAATCAGTGAAATCTCATTGATTAAAATTTAGAGAGTTTCTATTAATAAATATCACTCGAGTCAAGACATTTTTTTTACCAATCCTACTTTTTTAGAACAAAGTGTAACTATTTTATTTTGACAGAATGCAAAAATTAAGGGGATCTTAATGTATTAATTAACTAAAAATTTTTAGTTTTTAGGGAATTTTTTGACATTTGAATAACTTTTTTTTTTTAACCAATTTTCATGATTCTTTTTTATTTTATTCCTTACAATGTGTAGCAACTTTTTAAGTATAGAAAAAATGTGATATGACGGAAAAAAAGTTGCAAATAAAATAAAATAAAAAAATAAATAAAAATATCCCAAAATATAAAAAAAAAAAATGTAGTTATTTTTTAGCTAGAGTGCTTTTCATACTCAAATCTATTGATAATATGACAAAGAATAACTGGTAAAAATTTCAAAGGCCTGTATCTAATACTTTAGATATTATTCAAACATAAGTTGTAACAAATACGGAAAATCACAACTTGCGGAAAACGGATTTTCCATATAATTCAGAAATATTTGTAAATAAATAAACAAACTATTTTGTGTAAAAAGCTAATTTTGTCTAAAAACGTAAATCGTAGTAACTTCTCATTCTATTTATTTTTCCAAGAAAAAAATTCAAACTGCCCTGAAAATTTACACACATACCCAAAAAAGTATAGAGAATGAAAAAATAACATTTTTGGAAAATGTGAAAAAAATCAAAAATATATCAATTAAAGGTGGCGGATCCCCTTAACTCCAGATGTCAGTGTGAAATTCAACTTGTGATGAAGAGGTAAAATTGAACTCCATAAGAAAGAGTGAAATTTTCCTCTATTTGACTATAATTTCACCAGGAAATTTAGAGTTTAGTTCAGAAAATCTGTAAAAATGTAAATATTGCAGTAAAAAGCATTCATACTTGTTTATGACGAACGATAATTTTTTCACTCAAGTATAAAACCTTCGTCTGATTATAAAAGACGAAATGGTTAGAGTTCCATCATATTGCACGTCGTCGAAACCTCTGCCATTTCGCATGACATCCATCGTTTTAATAGAACGTTTTTATAAGCGGTTATAAAACGTAAAGCAGGCCATCTAGCCGGTCATTGAGACTTTATTGCTATAACTCACAAGGTCTGACATTAAGGGTTGATAATACATATAACGGCCTGTATATAATATTAAATGTGAAGATATGAAAGATATGAAAGTTGATACAGACTCGTCGATTATTTTTTATGTCATACGTTACGGGCTTCTACTCTTATCCTCTTCTACTCTCTAAAGGTTCGTTTCCATCGACAAGCATCGTCACTCGACTTTAATCTATTATATTACATCTTCTCTTAAAAATTACGATCGTACACTATGAGTTATTGACTTGCGGTTTTAATCAGCGGTTCAGTGTTGAAATATCAGTAGCATATTGGAAAATATGTTGTTTCTAATAATACATTGTATTGCCAAGTGCTACAAGTTAAATTTTCAAATTTCCTTACAAAACCTGATATCTCAAAATAAAAATAAAAAATTTCAAAATTATTTTTTTAGTAGCTAAACAATTCTTATTCTATGAAAATTTGAAATTTTTCAGGAGGCGACCATTAATTATGTAAATTTTTTAAAATTTAGTTGAAAATAAATTAAATTTTTTAATTGAAATTTCATGTATTATATCATATTCAATCTTATTTCAAATAAATTTCTATGTTAATTTTAAAATTCTTTGTTCTTTATTCGAACTTATCACGATTTAAACGTATATGCATATCTTTACTTTTCACATTTAGAGAATTTTTTTAAAAATAATTTGGCGAATAACTTGTTGAAGAAAAACATATCTAAGCGACAATAATTTAGAGAATCTGGAATATAAACGTTAAAATAATACAAGGTTAAGAAATGTTGTAAATATTGTAGACTGCGTGTAAAATTATAAATTCCCATTACAATTAAAAATATCGTAATTAGGAAAAACTCGATAAGTGATAAAGAAAAATGATAGAATCAAGTATCCAATAAAGCGATGACTCTTTTTCCTAAAACGTAATTATAAAAAAAAAGTAAAAGTCTTGTATGAAATCATGTATTGTGCTTATGGACCATTATTGGTGCGAAGTCGAAAATGAAAGTCAACGGGAAAGAGTTCCTGTTATCGGTGAGGTTGGCCACACGTGTATATTATTGCCTAAAGTTGCGACCTTCCTCCTGGTGGTCTACCGATCATGAAACGAGAAAGTTTTCCTATAAGCATCAAGCTACGTTTCAGGAAGATTAAATACGATGCGCGTGACTGGCTATTGCTTTGTTTATTGGTATGAAGAAAGCGTATAACAAATAAAAACGATAAAATAGAAAAACAGAAAAGTAACTTTAATCAAGATTATTCTCACACAGATAAAGTAATATTAAAAGATATGAGTCAAAAAAGAACCATAATGTACAGGACCGCATTTACTTTCTAAATCTGAATCAATCAAAATTTCACAGATTGAATCAGTGATTTGCCTTTTCAGTGATTCACCACTGAAAAAATATATTTCACTGTTAAATCAGTTGATTATCACTGATTGAATCAGTGAGAGAAATTTTTTCATTGTTAAACCAGTTAATTTTCACTGAAGCAATCAGTGGAATTTAACTGATTTACAGTAACCTCTTTTTAGCTATTTGAATCAGTCAAATTTCACTGATAATCAGTAGATTTTTACTGATTCATATTTAGAGAGTACCTTTCATTTCGCCCCTGGGCAGTAATGAAATTGCCTCCCCCCACTTTCGCCATTTCAGCCTTAAATTTTCTTGACAAATTTTCACTGCGCAATGGATGAATGTATAAATACTGAATAAATTACATAGTCAACTGAGAAAATTCTTTTAAAAGATTACACTCTAAAATTGTACTATTAGGAGAGGAGTCGGAGTTGAATTAAAAATTCATAATTAATTCAACTTTTGCTGTTCCAAAAATATAAAGACACTTTTCAATGAAATTTCAAATTCGATAAAATGAAAAAAAAAATTATTTTCCAAAATTTGCCACCCCCCCAAATTTTCCACACATGAAAGTTGCCCAAAGTGCCCATAACTTGAATGCGGCCCTGATAATGCATTTTCAAAAGATAAATGAAAGTTTGACAGTATGCTTTTATTGTCGCTGTGAGTAAAATTGCTCGACTTGATGAGAAGATGAGAAGAGATGGTTAATTTTAATTGAACGGCTAATTACGTTCGTTAAAGATAAGGTTGATTCCGTCTTTCTCTTTAGCAATTGCGTTAGTCATAATGTTTGAAGATTCTCTCAAGGAGAGATTCTTGAAATAATTTTCACTGAAGCAGGAAAGCATTCCGAACTATATATCAGAAAGATAAATAACAATTAATATATGGGAATCAATTGAAGAAGAGATTGTTGCTTTGTTTGACTAAGAAACTTGGAAACAGTGCAAGATACTTTGCTAGGTTCTAGATCTATATTTATTTTCGAATACATATAATCGCTCATTGTCTAGGTGAACGTGGAAATTCACTTTGTATCCAATTAAATGGCTCCCTTCCTGTTTCTCGTCCTCCCTTTCCTCCTGTCTGTTGTGTACGAGCCGGAGGCAAAAGCAATATCCTATCGCGACGACACCATCTACCGACACTCCTGCAGAGGGCAAGGATAACGAGACAACGGATAACCCTGGGAATAATTTTCCATGACTTATCATCGAGTTTCAACAGCACATGCCGCTCTAGTAAAGCTTTTCTGCAGAAAATTATTTAACTGATTGAATAAAGTGATTTCACTTCAAAGTAGTCAGTGATTACCATTAATTAGTATTAGAATCCCTGTAGACAAAAGTAGAAAGAAATATAGTATATTGTGAAAGAAGAGAAAAAAAAATATTTTTTCGACTAGTGGGCCATAAAGTGGATTTTATTGCGCCGTGATGGGAAAACAAATACATTTTCTGACCCCATAGTAGACAAAAAATCAAGTACGACACGACAAAAACATTAATTTTAATCGTGTAAATGTTGCCCTGGCTTTGCTCGTGCTATAAACTTCACACTCGCGATAGTATATTGTGCAACTACGAAATTTTATTTTATTTTGTTCTACTAGCGTATCATAAAAAGGATTTTATTTCCTCGTGCTGGACAAACTATTCCATATTCTGACCCCCTAGTAGAAGAAAATCAAGTGCGACACGGGAAAAACATTAATTTTATTCGTGTAATTGTTGCCCTGGCTTTGCTCGGGCATCAAATTTCACACTCGCAATAGTATATTGTGCAACTAGGAAATTTTATTTTTTTCTACTAGCGTGTCTTAAAAAAGATTTTATTTCCGCGTGCTGGACAAAAAAATCCATATTCTGACCCCTTAGTAGAAGAAAATCAAGTGCGCCACGGGAAAAACATTAATTTTACTCGTGTAATTGTTTTCCTGGCTTTGCTCGGGCATAAAACTTCACACTCACAATAGTATATTGTGTAACTAGGAAATTTTATTTTATTTTTTTCTACTAGCGTGTCATAAAATAGATTTTATTTCCTCGTGCTGGGCAAACTAATCCATATTCTGACCCTTTAGGAGAAAAAAAATCAAGTGCGTCACAGGAAAAACATTGATTTTAATCGTGTAATTGTTGCCCTGGCTTTGCTCGGGCATAAAACTTCACACTCGCGATAGTATATTGTGCAACTAGGAAATTTTATTTTATTTTTTTCTACTAGCGTGTCATAGAATGGTTTTTATTTCCTCGTGCTGGGCAAACTAATCCATATTCTGACCCTTTAGGAGAAAAAAAATCAAGTGCGTCACAGGAAAAACATTAATTTTACTCGTGTAATTGTTGCCCTGGCTTTGCTCGGGCATAAAGCTTCACACTCGCGATAGTATATTGTGCAACTAGGAAATTTTATTTTATTTTTTTCTACTAGCGTGTCATAGAATAGTTTTTATTTCCTCGTGCTGGGCAAACTAATCCATATTCTGACCCTTTAGGAGAAAAAAAATCAAGTGCGTCACGGGAAAAACATTAATTTAACTCGTGTAATTGTGGCCCTGGCTTTGCTCGGGCATAAAACTTCACACTCGCGATAGTATATTGTGCAACTAGGAAATTTTATTTTATTTTTTTCTACTAGCGTACCATAAAAAGGATTTTATTTCCCCGTGCTGGACAAACTATTCCATATTCTAACCCCATAGTGGAAAAAATAATAATTTTTGTCTCTAGTTGCACAATATACTATTGCGAGTGTTAAATTTGATGCCCGAGCAAAGCCAGGGCAACAATTACACGAATAAAATTAATGTTTTTCCCGTCTTGCACACGATTTTTTTCTACTAGGGGGTCAGAATATATATTTGTTTGCCCAGCACGAGGAAATAAAATCCACTTTATGACCCACTAGTAGGAAAAGTTAATAATATCCTTGTAAAATAGCTTTACTTGGATAATATTTAAATGATACTAGTTTGCATAAAATAATAACAGATTTCAAAAACTTTAATTTTTATTTTCTGAAATAAGGGAAGTTTTAAGTAAAAGCTGTTATTCGTTTTTAAGACATCCTTAATAATTGTTTCTTATTTTCCAAGAAGTTAACAAAGAAGGAGATGAACGATCCTTGAGGCCATGTATCCAATCGATTATGTGACTCCAGAAAACATTTACAGAATTTCCTTAGTTATTTTTGTACAATAATGATTTTTTCTTGGTATTTTGGGATATGCTCAGATATGTCTTGTGACTTCTATGAAGATCAATTAATTGAAAAAATAATTTCCTATAATATCGAATGAGTCAAGAAGAATTATTTTTTTTATCGGCTAATCCAAATTGAAAGCACGAAACCTGTCCTTCATTATATACAAAAATTTCACCAATAAAGAATTATTTTCGAAAAGGAGTGGCGAAAACCAAATTTATTACATTTTTACCGGGGTCACGTAACCGATGTGCTACATGACCTCAAGGGCACGTGAAACTCCAGAAAAGTAGCAAGTTTATGTGAATTGGTCCAGTTTCTTCAAGTTTATGTACAAAATACATAAAATTTTGTTTTCAAAATTTGAGAAAAGGCAGAGAAGAATATAACGGACGTCAATAAACAACTTTTAGTTTTGACAATGAATAAACGGTTCGGATAGATTCTACAAAAATTGAACTTTTTTCATTTACCAAACCAAAAATTTTCTATCTACGTCTGTTATTATCACCTCTTCCATTTCCCAAATTTTGAAAACAAAATTTTATGTATCTTGGACACAAATATGTAGAAACTTAAAATCAATTAAATGTTCTAATTTATTAAATATCATATGCTTTTGAGTTTAAGGCCATGGATGAATCAGACCACGTGACCAAATTCTTATAATGGTCCATGAAGGGTAACTGTTTTATTCTACAAGATATCTTCCTACAAAGTTGGAAAATACTACAGAAGACGATAAGAAACGTCTGTCATAATTATTTGAGTGAAAATTTTGCAAAAAATTTGATCGTCAACTGTAATTGTTCGAATTTTCAAAAAAAATTTCATTAAAAAGAAGTTAACAGACGTACTTTATTGTCTTTTGTGACATTTCCAAAATTTTCAGAAAGATACTTTCTAAATTAAAAAAGTTATCTCACATGAGCGAATAAATATATAATTTAGTCACGTGGTCCGATTGATCCATGGCCTGAAGTATTAAAAATAAATTCGGACTATGAATACGGGTTGGAGGTTTGCTTTGAAAAGTTTATTGGCTTTGTAATGTTTATAAAAAGCTTTTCCCAACGCACTGGATCGTCGACTAGATAAACAGAGTTTCTTTCAAGTGGAAATTCTCTCTGGACGAAAATGGACGAATCGATGAACAGGTTTGACGATGATGAATACGAGGTGGGCCAGCCTCTCTCGAGCTACGCGTGTCGGGTGGAGGCGATCGTGTGAAATGGCAAAGCAGAGTTTGCCGAAGGGGACTTATTACGTCCCTGGAATTACCATATAAATTATCGCATGATGAACCAGCGCCGCGCGAAATCTCGCCCAGTCTTTGTCGAGGTTTCGGTCACGGTTAATGGTCCACGTCGTTTAATTGAGATTCTAGCGTGATCGGGATACATAATCTCCGAGGACTCTCATTTAGATGACAGTAGCGATCGGTAGCCACCAACTACTAAAGTTCATTCTTTTAAACAAGCAATTTCTCCCTCAAGATGAGTTTTTCTCTTTACAAATAGTATAAAATGGCAAAAATCACCCCATCGACATAAAAGCTTTAATATGCTAATTAATTTTTTGGAAAGAGGTATGTTAATTTCTCCATTCAGATGAAAAGGCCAACTCCTTTCATCTAATTTTCTTTCCGCACGTGAATTTTCCAGAGGCTTTTTGAAGTAGCTAAAACCGAGAAGCATTTGAACGATTACGAAGGGTTGTTATCAGGGGTAATGTTTTGACCCTCAACGAGTTGTCTCTTGACGGCTAGAACTCAGTGAGCTCTCGATGAATATGCAGAAGACTTTCTCGAAGCATATCTGGCTACAGAGGCCGTGCTTGGTACCTATGTTTCATGCATTCAGATGTCCTTCTTACAAGCTAGCTAGACGTACTTAAGTGGGACTTGAACGACATCGTCGTCTCGCGTTTCCTTCGTTAGATATCGTTTATAAACCTGATTCACATTTCTCGGGAAATCCCTGCCCACGACGTGCCATGCAAGTCCTGCTCGAGGATTCGAGCGACAACGAGGAAGTCGTCAAAGAAAATGGCACCGCAGTCGTTGAATTGCCAAGAGCACTTTATTTTCAAGCAGATTTTTGGGTATAAAACTACCCAAATGAATGGAAAAGAGCTCTAATTTTAATGCTTGGAACACTGAGAAAAATTTTTACAATTCGGGTGTAATAACTATGGGGAAGCTATCCAAGATTATGAAAGGCATATTTCTGCTTAAAATATAGATTCATTTTTCTCAGTGAAAGCTTGATCGTTTAGATTTTGATAGTATATTGTGCAACTGGGGAAAAAAAATTGATTTTTTGTCTGCCATACACCGAAAGTTAGCCTTGTCGGTGTCTTTTTGCGTGCGGAAAGTTGTTTTTCCGCACACTTAAAATTTTTCCTCACTAGTGAGGAAAAATCGAATTTTCGCACGCAAAATGACACCGTCTCGGCTAACTTTCAATATACAGCGAACAAAAAATATCGTTCGTATCACGTGTAGAACGTATTTTAAGGCGTGAGCGGGTCGCGATTCACTCGCGCGTTAAAATACGCCTTTCCGTACTTGATACGAAATATACTATTGATACCTCCAGTACGTGTTAGACATAGTTTAAGGATTAAAATCAACTTCTGAGTATAAAAACAACACATTCGTTGATCACTATTAAAATATTATTTTTGCATTGTGCATTCTCGGACGTAACACTAATGCGAGTGTGCAGTTTCATGTCCGAGAAGAGCGAGAGTAACAACCACACGAGTAAAATTAATGTTTTTCCTGTGTCACACTTGATTTTTTTTTCTACTAGGGGGTCAAAAAAAGTATATTGTGCAACTAGGGAAAAAAAAATTATTTTGCGAGTGTGAAATTTGATGCCCGAGCAAAGCGAGGGTAACAACCACACGAATAAAATGAATTCTTTTCCCGTCTCGCACACGATTTTTTTCTACTAGGGGGTCTGAATATGGATTTGTTTGCCCAGTACAAGGAAATAAAATCCACTTTATGGTCCGCTAGTAGAAAAATGGATTTGTTTGCCCCATACAGGGCAATAAAATCCACTTTATGACCCGCTAGTAGAATAAAGTAATTACGAACCTAGTTCTTACGATTCAGAAAGGGAATTCAGAGCCTAGACTTGTAACCTGGAATGATATGTCACGTCCCGCGACGTATTAGAATGTACTATAGGCACAGGCTAGGTCTAGAGAAAAGTCTGAGAAAATTACTAAAAGAGAAAGAAAATCACCTATTGAAAAGAGAGGTATAACTACGTCACAGATATCGGGAGACTGCGCAATGCGTGACGTCACCAAAAAACATAACATAAAAAGGACACGCCGCCAAGGGTAAAACTGGTCTTGTGAGCAGAATTTAAGTGCAGTAAATTTCTAAAAACTAAGAAGGATTCTCAGCGTGAGATAATTGTACCGTGCAGTTTACCAGTGTGAAGACCCGAGAGTCATAAATTTACCGTGGTCCGTTTTCAAATCCTTGAAAGGATTCTAGAGTCAATGTCTAAGTGAGATAATATTGTTGTCTTCCTAACACCAACAGTGTTGCCAGATGTCTGAGTCGCTTTCCCCCTAGATTAGTCCCTATTTTCCACTAAACAAAAATTTTTTCCACTAGATCCTGAAATGATTTTTTTTAGTAGTAAAATTCTTATATGTACATGATAAATTTTTCTTTTTTCAACATTTAAACGCTCTGTATATATTACTTTTTAAGAAAAAGAAAGAATTTCAAGGGAATTTCTGCAGAAATTCGAGAACGCTCGCTTTTGGTAGCTGTGCCGACCTAACGTTTAATGACGCGCGTTTTTAAAATTAGGAATTTATTTCGAAACAGTAAACAATGAGAAATTATATTGGTTAATATTTAATCGCTGCTGATGGCTTTAAAAGTGTTGATAAAATCAAAGATTATTATAAATATGGTTCTTTTTTCAAGAAATTTGATTGACTATTTAAAGGAAAGAACAGTTATAATTTACTTGTGCTTTGGTCATTTTTGGAACATGTGTACAATAAACCAATGAAATTGAGCGTTAATACTCGCCTAGGAAGTACAACCAATCACTTGGCTTATTTCAAATTAAACAATTACGGTGATTGGAGGATATTAGAGATTTTAAAATAAAATAAGATAACCCCCTAAAAAAAAACCGTGAATAAAAAAAAACCAATAAATTTTCCCACTAAAGAATTTCTCCCCCTAAATTCCCCACTGAAGGACCAAAAATCCCCTAAATCTAGTGGAAAACCCCCTAATCTGGCAACACCGCACACCAATTGGATTATATTGCTGTCTTTCTCACACCTGTGCGGATTAATTAAAAGGGAACCATTCGAATAAGTCAACAACAGGTACCGTACTTCTCTCTCTATCTTCTGTCTTTTTCCAACTAACCAGCCTGTGCCTCCAAATTACATACCAATTGTATCGACATTTTTATAAATTCCAAATTATAATTATTTTAATAAATTTAATTTGTATCATTTAATAATCATTGTGTCCTTCATTGACTTATCCTCATCCCTAAGCGAGGATCATTTGATCCTAACTTAAAACGAGGAACCTTTGATCAAAGTAAGTATTTACGTACTTGTGACGTAACAGATAGTAGAAACTAAATTAGACGTGTATCACTATGAAGCTTATCATATTCGCCATGAAGACAGAACTGCGGGCTAATGTGATACGTACAATACCTTGACAAGGTATACGGGAATATATTAAAGGATATCCCTAACTTTGAATAGTATGCGTTCCACGGGGGTCTATTGTCTATAGTTGTATCACTCTATCGTGCGACCTAACTGTTAATCAGCGAAGCAGTTTCATCTTCATTTGCCAAATGGTCGGTAAATCCGAGTTTCGCGTCACCGGCTGTGGGAAAGATGGTTTAGCACGGAAACGTGATTCGCTGTGCCGGTATAACCCTCGCGACTAATAATCCCTTCGGATTTAGAATGGATTAAATTAATTGCTTGAAAAAATAAAGTAATCACGTATAATGTATTTGTACAGTTGCCTAAGGATATTTGAGTTCTAGGGATATTTGAGTTGATTGTCAGTATGAGAAGCTCCCCTTTTCAAAATTTAATATAATTCAGAAGGAATTCACGTGAATTTGATCAATAATTGGAGTTGATTATCAATTTATGCAATAGGATTTAAAATTAATTAAAATTAAATCTATTACTTAATGATAGTTTAAAGAAATCTGACAATTTTCATTCTTGTCAATCCATCTGTGTTACAGAATTATACAACACAATTCAGCATAATTAAAGCTAAATATAAGTAGATTTAAACCGATTCAAATAAATTTCAGTGTGATTGATAAAGTTTAAGTTTTTGGTGGAAGATTTAATTAAGTTTCAGTAAATCTGAGTAAAATAAGAGTGAATGTTATTGAATTTAACCAAATTCAATAAGTTAAAAGTGAGCTTAATTACGATAAGTTTAGATAAAAGAGAAGACAAAATCAATTCAATTTAAATGAGTTCCAGTAAATTCAGTATTAAGTTTAACTAAATTGAAATTTATTTCACTATTTCAAGTTTGAACTCGAACTTTCTTGAATTAACGGAACTTAACCCATTACACCTCTGCATCCAATAATCTTGAGTAATCAGAAATTTAGAGTACTTGAGATTGTTGGATGCAATAAACACAAAAATAGAAAAAATATTCAAGTATCGTTTCTGGCCGTAATAGTATATTGTGCAACTAGGGAAAAAAAATTTATTTTCCGAGTGTGAAGTTTGATGCCTCAGCAAAGCGAGGGTAATAAACCACACGAGTAAATTAATTTTTTTCCCGTGTCGCACACTGAGAAAACAGTTTTGTCAAATCAACAAAAATATTTGGTTAGTATTTAGCTAACAAAATTCTTTTGTTGTGTCAACAAAACATTTTGCTATATCAAACAAATTTTGTTACTTAAACAAAATGTTTTGTTGGGACAACAAAATACTTTGTCATGATAACAAAAAAAGTTTTGTTGGATAAATTTTTTTCTCAGTGCACACAATTTTTTTTCTATGACGGGGTCAAAAAATGGATTTGTTCGCCCCGCATGTGGCAATAAAATCCACTTATAGACGCGCTAGTAGAAAAAATTTATTCAACTCAAAATATTCAAGCAGTAGAAAGATTTCAACCTATTGGGAAAATTTGAGTCGACTTGAAGTAAATTACAACTTTTACAATTCAATCTCGACTTTTTAGCACATGATTAACAATTTACTAATTTCACTCAAGTCAACTTAAAATCATTAAATTCATCTTAAAGAATTTAATTACAGCTAAGTGAAAAAGAATTCTGAAAATGTAGAATTCATAACACAAAATTGAATTTAGTTTAAATGTAAGTATTGAAATAATAGTCGAGGTAATTTTAAAATTCAGTTAAAGAAACAAGAAATGATTTTGAATTAAGTATGGCTTTAGAAATAAATGAAATTTAATTATTTATTGCCATGAATCAAGAGGATCACGTGACGTCGGTAATTCTAATTACAATATGTAAATTTCTTTAAAAAATAACAACTAAACTGGATTTTCGATACCAGACAGACGAGAAAAAGAAGAGCCAAGAAGGTCTGTCTGGTGCCAAAAATATATTATTAGTTATTAATTTTTATTTGATCTCACATACTGACGTATTAATATTGACGTCGCATACCGACGTTACGTGGCCTGGTTGTTCCATGGCATTAAGGTGGTTGTCGTGCGATTTAACAGTTTTCAACAAAATTTTTCCAAAATTTGAGTGAATATGTACAAAAAATTATTATCTAAAAATGATTACCTTTTTTAACTTAACTTTCTGTTCCTATGAACGCAAATATTATCAATTGCAATATCATATATCGTAAAATATCCGAATATTATAAAAATGCAAAATTATAATGGGTTTCGTTACGTTACAAAAAATGGGACATTTTCACTCGTTTAATTTTAGGATACATGTAAAAAATCTCCTCTATATATCACGAAAATTTAAGGAAATTCCTAAAAAAAAAAGGCGAATTTCACGAAAACTACCTTAAAGTCTTCAAAAAGAAAATTGGCCAGGAGTTTGCCAGAGATTAGATTTTTATTTTATTTTTTGAAGTATAAATAAACTTTCCCTACATTCTTTGATAAGAGTAAAGAATAACAATTTAGTGAAATTTGAGTGAATTAGTTAAATTGATTTGCTGAAATATTTACCCTAAAACTAAAGAAGTAAAATGCACGTAAATGAAAATTTGTTGAAACGTTGTGCCTACTTCAGTTGTCATAGTAATTCGACTAACAAATTGGGTAATTTAATGTATTCGTTGTGGAAATTATAATTGAATTTTTGCAATTACGAGCGCAGTCGTGTCGTATCTCGATTCTCGACGGCCGTCAACACCTCGTCACTGATGCCGACGATCATTAATATGATAATTCACTTTCAAAAGTGTAGCGTTAATGCACGACGTCGATAAATGCTTTAACGAATATTCCGTTTGACCGGAGCGTATTCGTTGTGGAGATAATTTGAAATCGTTCACAAGAGAAGGGTTCTTCCCTATTTTTGAATATTTTTCAAATTGTAAATTACCATTCATTACGAAATCAGTTTCTGTTTTAATTCGATCATAATTCTGAAAACTAGAATTTTCTAAAATTCATAAGCACAATTTTCAGTCCAGAAACGAAAACTCACTATTTTCTTAGTAAACTCCAAACACGTAAATGTATGCGAACAATATCGGTTTTAGACTTAACTGTTGTCAGCAAAGTGTGCTTTTGTGTAAACGTAAAAGCAGTTACGCGAAATAATAGCGACATTAAGTAATGTTTTAAGTAGCCACAACGCATTTTGACATAAAGCCTCTTATGCAAGAGGGGAAAAGTAAATTCTAAGTTTTGTTCGTGTTTGTTCTGTAACTGGTCAACGCCGCAAGCATCAATAACTGCCGACAAAAACGCTTCGGAAAACTCGCAAAGCGGCTTAGATTCGTTATTACTATGAATGCGCTTTGAACTTTTTCTCTTTGTTATTTATAATCGCCGTTCCCTCAAGTTTGCAAAATCCGAGCGAGTTATGACAACCGGACCTTTAAAAAAATTTAATGCTAAATAATTATGATAATAACACAATTTTATACTCACAGTGGCGATTCAGGGCAGTTGTCAGAAGCTGCTGATCAATGTCCGCAAAGTCAGCGGTACTAAAACATAAGGATACAATAAAATTAGAGATGAACTGAAGAAAAATCGTTTTAATAACAAAAACAAAAAAAACAATAATGAAACCAAAGTGTGGTGCCTTATTTAGACCTTTATTAATTATTATTGTGTCTATCGCTCAATTTAGATTTTTTTGGGAAATTTTTGAGTAAGTAGATGCCAAAAAAGCAGTCGTCCAATAGGGATGATTTTTGGATGAAAGTTTTTTAATGTTACTTCACATCAAACAAAAGTAATTTTTGCAGAAAAAAGTCGAGGTCAAAACCTTAGAAATACCTCAAGCGTAAAAAGGATATATCGCGTAAACATTAAGTGTTTTAAATTGCTATAAAATAATAATTATCAAGAATTATTGAATTTCCTTCGATCCAAAATCTCTTATACATAGTTTTATGTGAGCAGCAAAAAATCAAATTTTGGCACGGGCATGTTTTATGTAAGAAGATAGTTGTTTTTCGAGTGTTATATAACTTCAAAATATATTTTTTTACTTGAAAATTTTATTAGAAAAAATTGCAAACAACGGATTTTTAGAGTAAAAAGACCCCTTAAGGCCATGGATCAACCAGATCACGGGACCAAATTCTTGTAAAAGCTCATGTAAAATAATTGTTTTATTGTACAAAATATCATCCTGAAAATTTGAAAATTTGAAATTTAGAATCTTATGAACTACAACATATTCAAAATTCAGCTAATTTCACAGGGGCTGGATTTTAATATGAAATGTGCGGGGTCCTCTTTACATTTAACTGTAATTATCAATAAGTTTTCTAACGTTTTTTTCCATGTCTCGAATATTCTGGTTGAAAAGCGAATTTTTTATTTCCAATTGCATTTTTTAAAAATAAAAGCAAAAAATATACATCTTATCAAAAAATGTGTAAATGGAAGTTTGTAGAACTTTTTTTTAGGTTTTCAAATACAGTAACTTTTATAATTTTGGTTTTATTGAAAAATTTCACAATGATAATTTGTAGAGCTTTCTGAAAACTATCAGAAACTATTATTAAAGTAAAGGTTTTCTCCAAAAAGTAGTTTTAAAAAATACGAATAATAATATTAGTAGCGACCTCCCATAGAAATATCACGTCTATATCAAACACCCTAGTAAATTCCAGCACATAAATTCTGAAATACCTACGTAAAAAAAACTAGACATATTTATGTATAAATCTAACTGAAAATATAGATGCGGGTACATAATAGAACAAAACCTAAAAAGATTATTTATAAAAAAAATAGCTGAGAACTAGTATAAGAATTCTAGTGTTCAAATATTTTTTTTTAAATCGCGTATCATAACAAAAAACTGTTTTGATCATTTTATGTTTGTAAAATATCAAAAGAAGGTAGTGAGAATATAGCAGACATGAAAAATATTTTAAAAGTAATCTTTGGTAATGTGAAACAACATGAAAAAATTTTTTAAAAAATAAACAGAAAAAAACTTTGATAAAAACAAATTAAAATTCTTTCGAATAAAAAAAATTGAATAATGGTACATAAAAGCCGAGTGGATGTCATTTTGTGTGCGGAAAGTTAATTTTCCCGCATTAGTGAAGTAAAATTTTAAGTATGGGCAAAAATTAAAAAACTTAAAATTTTACCGCACGAGTGCGGAAAAATAAACTTTTCACGCGCAAAACGACACCGACAAGGCTAACTTTCGGTGTATGGCGGACAAAAAAAACTTTTTTTTTCAGATTCACGAGATAATGAAACTTGAACATTCGTTAAAAAAAGTGAGGTTCAAATTTCACACAAATATAATACCTTCTCATACGTGATGAGAATGTAAAAAGTTATCTTACATGAACGAATAAACGTATAATTTAGTCACGTGGTTTGATTGATCGATTGCTTAAAGAGAAATGTCATTTAAATTTAGGATTAAAGCGGAGACGGATTATCTTCCAAATGGAGGTAATAAAAAATTAAAGAATTCGCATTTGTATATACGCGTGCCCGGTCGGATGGCGGATAACCTGTGCATGTTTGATACCGGAAGTGCTTCAACCCTGGGTACCAATCTCCCTTCGACTGGCTCCCTACATCCCCCGACTCTTCCGCCATCAAACTCCTCTCGCGCGTTGTGGTTTCCGCAACCTCCGTAGGGTCATTAGCCAACCATTCATTATGCAACTGCGAGGCTGTATTGCGTCAATATTGGGGGTGGAGCGGATTTGGGTGCAGAGGAGGGGTTAGAGGCAGATTGTTGGTCCAATCGATAACAATGCGCCGTGTTTACAGACCGGATAATCAACAGACTCCGGATTCTACTCCTCCTACCCACTTGCACCAAAGATCAAGCAAGTGGGAATTACACTTCGAACCGTAATCTAGGACTGATACGAGATTCCGTCCCGCGTATTATCAACACATGCGGAAGCCTATCTCAAATTCTACTTGAAACTTCTTGGAAGATTTCAATAAAAAAAAAACTGTTAAGAACTCCATACTCTATCAGGAGTTCAAATTCACTTGTCAATTATAAATAACGAGTATCATAACTGGATCAGAAGTTAAAAGATTTTAAGCTAGAAAGATCTAAGATATACGGGTCATTCCATATCAGATTTACAACAGAAATTTTAATATCGAAGAAAAGTTTTTCTAGCATTCTCTAGAGCAAAATAATCAACACATATTTTTTTATTCCGAAAAAAATTTTTTTTTAAATTATATATAATATTTAAAGAATTTGAAAATCTTTCTGTGGAAAAAAGACGCTTTCGACTGCGCTGGGTTTCGAGCCCAGGTCGTTCGACTGCCGGTCAGTGAGAAAAATTTAAACTCAACTAATTAATTAGATATAATGTTTTGAAATTTTGAATTTGGAAAAAACAAACAATTTTCAATCACTGATTATTCAAGAATAATTCGACGTGGAAAAAAGTTCCTAATAATAAAAGGTTGTTAATTGTGTGTACTTTTCATAAAAATATAAAAAAAAAATTTTTCTGGTTATTTAAGCTGAAAATTTTGTAAATGTTATAAAAAAATACGACTTTTTCAAAGTCGGACTATATGGTTTTTCGATTATCCGGACTAAACATATTTTTATGAAAAGTTCACACGATTAACAATCTTTTATTATCAGGAATTTTTTTCCACGTCGGACAGTTTTTGAATAGTCAGTGAGTGAAAATTGTCCGTTTTTTCCAAATTCAAAATTTCAAAAATCATCACATGTATAAATATTTTATTTTTAAAATCATGAAATTCGAATCGAAACTGTAAAGAGAAACTGGAAACTTTCTATGCTTTACTATTGAGATTAGTGTGCATCTATTTCCTTTGTTTTCACTTCTAAAAAATTCTTGGGATTCTCGGAAATATATCAAAACTCTCCGGAATCTCTCAAACTCGCAAAAATCTCTTGCAACTCTATAAAATCTCTTGGTATTTTTCAAAGTATTTCAGAAATAACCGAAATTTCTGGAAACTCTTCAAAATATCTTGAAGACTTTCGGAATCTGTCAAGACTTTACAGAAATCTCTTAGCTTTCTCCGGAATATCTTGGAACGCTTTAAAACGTCTTAAAAATTTGTGAAATTCTTCTAGAATCATCAGAAAATCTCGCAAGTCTATAAAATCTAGTGAAACTTTCCGGAGACTTTCGAGACTCGAATATCATGTGCTTCTGTACAATCTCTTAGGACACTACGAAATATTTCAGGATTTACCAAAATACTTTGGAACTCTCTGAAATCTCTCAGGAATTCGCAAAATCCTTCAATACTCACAAGAACATCTCAGAACTCTCCGGGATTCCTCGAAAGTCTCTGAAATCTCTTGAAACATTTTGGAGCCTTTTGAAACTTCCTCGGGATTCGCCAAAATATCTTAAAACTCTGTGAAATCTCTTGGGACACTATGGAATCTTTGAGAATTTTCCAACAAATTTCAGAACTCTCTGGAATCTTTCGGAGCTCTATGTAGACTCTTAAAAATACTTTGAAACCACCTAAGACTCCCTGAAATATCTCGGAACTCTCAAGAATCTCTTGCAGTTCTGTGAAATCTCTTAGTACTTTTCAAAGTACTTCCGAATTCTTTGAAATCTTTCTAAAATTTAAAAAATCCTCCAATGCTCACGAGAATATCTTGGAACTCTCCGGGATTCCTCGAAAGTCTCTGAAATCTCTTGAAACATTTTGGAGCCTTTTGAGACTTGATCGGAATTCGCCAAAATATCTTGAAACTCTGTGGAATCTCTTAGGACACTACGGAATCTTTGAGAATTTTCCAAAAAAATTTCAGAACTCTCTGGAATCTTTCGGAGCTCTATGTAGACTCTTAAAAATACTTTGAAACCACCTAAGACTCCCTGAAATATCTCGGAACTCTCAAGAATCTCTTGCAGTTCTGTGAAATCTCTTAGTACTTTTCAAAGTACTTCGGAATTCTTTGAAATCTTTCTAAAATTTACAAAATCCTCCAATATTCACGAGAATATCTTGGAACTCTCCGGGATTCCTCGAAAGTCTCTGAAATCTCTTGAAACATTTTGGAGCCTTTTGAAACTTCCTCGGGATTCGCCAAAATATCTTAAAACTCTGTGAAATCTCTTGGGACACTATGGAATCTTTGAGAATTTTCCAACAAATTTCAGAACTCTCTGGAATCTTTCGGAGCTCTATGTAGACTCTTAAAAATACTTTGAAACCACCTAAGACTCCCTGAAATATCTCAGAACTCTCAAGAATCTCTTGCAGTTCTGTGAAGTCTCTTGGTACTTTCCAAAGTACCTCGGAACTCTTAAAATCTCTTTGAAATTTACAAAATCCTCCAATACTCACAAGAATATCTCGGAACTCTCCGGGATTCCTCGGAAGTCTCTGGAATCTCGTGAAAAATTTTGGAGCCTTTTGAGACTTCCTCGGAATTCGCCAAAATATCTTGAAACTCTGTGGAATCTTTTCGGACATTACGGAATCTTTGAGGATTTTCTAAAAAATTTCAGATCTCTCTGGAATCTTTCAGCGCTCTATAAAGACTCTTAAAAATATTTTGAAACCACCTAAGACTCCCTGAAATATCTCTGAACTCTCAAGAAACTCTTGTAGTTCTGTGAAATCTCTTGGTACTTGTACACTACAAGAAAACATAGTATTCTCCGATATACCTCGGAACTTCCTGGAATCTCTCGGGACTTCCCATAATATTTTGAAACTCTTTAATTTCTCAGAGCTCAACGGAATCACTTGAAATTCTCCAAAATACATCATAACTTAGGAATCTCATAAAACTTTTAAGAATATCTAAGAGTTCTGAAAAATCTCTGCAGACTTCAGAGTATCTTGGAACTTTACGAATCTCTCAAGACGCCTTTTACTTACCGATTATCGGAATCTCATCGAAACATTTAGGACACCCACACAGTGAATAGTTCTTAGTTTTTATGTTTAAAAAATACGCAGAAAAATTCACTCTTGAATATACAATGCGGTAACATATGAACCTTTATGCATTCAAGTTTTGAACCCACTTTCTCCAAGAGGGCAGCAGTTTACTTATCCTTACTATTCCTCCCACACTTTTTCTCATGGCGGATATTTCGTATGAAAGTTAATGAAGTTTTTGCCGTACATCTGCAGTCTTCTGAAGCAGGGGTACCACAACGCAAATTACCCCATTTCTCTCATTCTTCCTTTTGCTCCCTTCTCTTTTCGTTGCTTTATTTTTCGTGCCGCGAGAAAACTTACCATCACAGCAAGCATCAGAGGCGAAAAGCCGGCCACGGAGAAGCGTATATGCATGAACGCGCGAACAGAATCCGTGACGTAGACTTTACAGAATAGTGAGCGAAAAAGAGAGACAAAGAGAGGAAAAGATTGGAAGGTATAAAGAGTGAGAGGGAAAGCAACCAGAGGTTACCACCGTCAAGAAACTTTTGTTTAAAATTGGAATTCCTTTGCGGCTCGTTGGGACAAGGAATGCAGATAGGGTGAAGGCGACAAAGACCAGCAACATTTGAGACTAGGAGCACGATGGAAGAAGCAAGGCAAAGCACGATATTGTTTCGTCATAAAGGGAAACCGCTTACGTTTGGATAAGAAAACTTTTAAGAAAAGCCTCTCAAACGTTTACTTTGACTTCGTATGAGCGCCAGAAAGATTATGGCAAATCGACCATGAACTTGTAACTTCATGAACGCGTAAGGATTTTCAAAGTAGGGAAACCTTCTAAAATGAAGGTTTCTTCAGAAAACTATAAAAAAAGAAATAAAAAATATTCTAAGGAAAAATACAACATGATATTTATGTATGAAATGTATATTTTATATTTCGAAAGAGACGATTGTTGACCTCTAGATCCAACCCTAGTCGAGACGATGGCACTCTCGTGTTTCGCGACAAGAAAAAAAAAAAAAAAAAAAAAAAAATAGAATAGAGTTCTACCACTGGAAATGCGAATATAAGGACTACGATAAACAAACGTTAATCCACAAATCCTCTGGCAAACGGCGAAAAGCACGCTCTACATAGACGAGAGTCAGGACTCTAGACAAACCGGGACGGGTGCGTCTGTTGCAATATCGATAAAACATTGATCCCCCATTCGTGCTTGAAGCCTGCTATCTAGGATTCGAGTAGCGTTAGACGAATCGGCGAAGCCTGAATAGATATACTGTATACATGTGTACGAGCAATGCTCGCGGTCGATATCGGATTAATTTTATTTCCACTACTTTTGTTTCCTTCAGCTTCCAGAACAAGGAACGTGCCGTATCTACTTCCATTTTATTTCAACAAGTGTAGCTTTCATCGAAGAAAGTTCGAAAATCAGGGTAAAGAATAAATTTCTCAAAGCGATCTTAAAAATAACGAAAATAACATATTTTCGTACGCGATTCGTACATGCTATGCAGATAATCTTTTAATAAACATTTTAGACTTATGAATCATAAATAGCAAAGAAGGAATAGTTTAAGGTAGTTGATCCACGAAAATTAGACCTCAGGCAAAAATAGATAATTTTGCTTTCAAGAATAGCAATATTATTATTAAAGGGATATTCTGAGAGAGAAAAGATTATTTTACATGAAAATATTTGAAACACAGAAAAATAATTATATGAATAAATTTCATTTTTGCCCTACCTTTTTTTCTTATCGCTTCGAGCCAAATTTAAAAATATTATGCGATTTTAATAAATCACGGTTCATTTTTTTAGGAAAAAGATTCTCTACAACATGACCGTTTCCTATTTTTGAAAATGAATTCTTTAATGGCTGAAATTATAAAAAAACCATTTTTCAAAACAAGATTTTTATAAACAAATTGCTGTATTTGATAATAATTAATTCAATTTCAAAAATAGGAAACAGTCATGTTGTAGAGAATCTTTTTCCTAAAAAACTGTACCGTGATTTATTTGAATCGCATCATTTTTCAAAATTTGGCTCGAAGCGATAAGAAAATAAGTTTGGGCAGAAATAAAATTTATTTATAAAATTATTTTTCTGTGTTTCAAATTTTTTTTCATGTATAATAATCTTTTCTCTCTCAAAATATCCCTTTAATAATAATATTTCTATTCTTGAAAGCAAAATTATCTATTTTTGCCTGAGGTCTAATTTTCGTGGATCAACTACCTTAATGAATCTTTATGATTTTAAATGTTATTTAACATAAAAAAATAATGCATTTAACAAATTTTATTATTACCCGAACTTTTTTTCTTATCGATTCATACCATATTTTTCAAAATGCTGTGATTCTAATAAATCACGGATCATTTTTTCAGGAAAAAGATTCTCTACAACTTCTCTAAAATGAATAAATTATTACCAAATTTTGCGATTTGCTTATAAGAATTTTGTTTCAGAAAATTGATTTTTAATGGTTTCAGCCACTAAATAAATTATTTCCAAGAATCGAGAACGGTAAAGTTGTGAAGATTCTTTTTCCTGAAAAAATGATTCGTGATTTATTAGAATCGCATCATCTTGTAAAATTTGGTATGAAGCGATAAGGAAAATAGTTCGGCAACCTTAAAAGTTACAAGTCTTGGTTCCTTGTTTTCAATTGTAAACATCAAGCGCGAAGTGCGAGTTTCGCGATGAAAATGTATTTTTCAAAGTCGGGGTAACATTGAGAAAATTTAATTGACATTTACAATATGATAATATTGACTTGACTTTGAGTATGAAATTAAAAGAATTATGCAAAGAACATAAGATCGATTGCGAAGCGTAACGATTGAATCGTGCCGCCTGAAATAAAGCAATAAACAAATTCTGGAAGATACTCAAGATGCGTGATAACATACAAGATAATCCCTAGTATGAAGAAACTTAAAAATTTCCATGACAAAAAAGTGATAATAGCAATAAAAGTAATAATAGCATTAAAAACACGTTTATCATATCACAATGTGGAATTTTTTTTTTTAATAAACCAATTTTAAATATAGAATTTATCAATTTTATTAATTTTATTTTTGACTGCATTCTTTTTGGTAATGCTAGAAAATAATTTTGCCAGAAAAAATATTGTCTACAATTTAACCGCGTTAATTTTTTTTATTTGACAGAGATAAAAAGATTAATCAAAAGTGTGTTTCAAAGGCATATAGATAAACCGAACTACTTGAATGAATTCCTCTAAAAATTCCTGTAATATAAAGTTTTTAGTTTGAATGTCTTTCTATAAATTCTGAATATTTTTCAAAATTTTTACTGAAAAGAATCTAACAGATGTTCTTTATTGTTTTTCATTGTGTTTCACAAATTTTACGAAATATAATATGAAAACTAAAAAATTTATATCACATAGTATTTATATCTTTAGTAAAATTGAGTATATTAATTGAAATATGTTTTCCGAATTTTATAACTATTCGTTATATGCCTTGAAATTCTTTTTCTTTACTTTATTCTTAAGAGATTAATAGTTAAAACATGTTTTTAAATTTGATCAACATTACAGCAATGATAACATTGTCGTAAATATAATTTCGTAAATTTTAAACCAGTAATGAAGTTTAATGGGTTTTTCTTCAAACACTAGATTTATAAATAGTGGCAGCATACTATTAATTAGCAATAGACTCAACTAGAAGCTTATTGATAAATTAGTTTTTTTAAAAGAAAAAATGAAGATCGTCGTTTTTGCTCTACTATCTACTTTTGCAGTCACTGTTACAATTGCAGGTAAATTTGAAACAAATTTCATAATACATGTAACAGACTTTTTATTCATTTTGCGAGTACATATATTAACTTTGAAGCCATATATTTTGTTTTTACTATGAGGCAGAAAAATGTTCACATATTCCCACTTTTTATGACCCCATGAATAACTTTTTGAATGTTTTATAAGTATTTAAGAAAAAAAATTGATAATACAAAACTTTATGTAGAACCAATTGAAAGTTTTCTTGAGAGACTTGAAATTTTGTTGGAAAAGCAAAAAAAAAATGTAGGTTGTATATCAACAATCCATTCACTAATGTAATAAATATGCATGACTGGAACGAAATCTCTATACAAATTCGCGATAAAATGTATTTTTTCTACTAGAGGGTTATAAAGTGGATTTTATTGCCCTGTGCGGGGATTTTTTTTTTTACCAGGGGGTTAGAAAATGGATTTGTTTACCCCACACGCGGCAATAAAATCCACTTTATGACCCGTTAATAAAAAAATCAATTTTTTGACCCCCAAGTAGAAAAAAAATAGTGTGCAACACAGGAAAAACATTAATAGTAAAGATTTTCAAAATTCTTTACTATTTGAATTCATTGGCATTATTTGCGATATAAGTGTTTGAAATTGTCTACGAGGACACCTGTCGGCAACGTATCCTATCTGATACGCGACTAGTGATTCTCCGATAATGTAGGCAGTGGCAGAAATTTCAAACTCAACTAATTGATTTAAAAACATTAATTTTCCCTAGTTGCAAAATATATTATTTCCGTGTTGCACAATGTACTTACAGTTCTGAACGTTCATTGAACGATGACAATTTTTTTTTCATTCAAAACAAAATTAATGATTATGTTTATATTTATGGTCCTAAAAATATACAATCTTTCATAAGATATACGTTACTTTTTAATTTACTAAAGCGAGAATTAATCATTTAGTTTACAAAAATAGTATTTTCTATCGTTCAATGAACGTTCAGAACTGTAAGTACATTGTTGCACACTGTATAACGCTAAGCGGAACGTAAAAGTTAACGCTAGTTTCATTATAACACTATTCGAGTGATTTTTAATCTCGTACAATCATGATTTCGAAGTGATTTACCCCTCGTAAAAATGTATATTGTAACACTAAAATGCTTTACACGATCTTTTCATAATTGAAAACTCATTACTTGAATGGCAGTTTTCATTCAATCGACTGAAATAATACATTAATTGACTAAGATCAGGAGAAGCTCAAATGATTCTCTTTTTGAGAGGAGGGGGTCTTAGATAAGAATTTTCGTGTTTATCAGTAATGTTAAAAACCTGCTCCATTTCTTACTGCGCAAGCGTGAAAAAGAGGTTGAAAAAAGAGGCGAGAAGCAAATCATATTATTTGGCGGACTAATTCTAAATTCTAATATACGTAACATTGGTAATTAAGAAAGGAAAAATCATTATTCTTCAAATTTTATTTTTATTTTGATTCTTTACATATTTTATATGATGATTGACGATTTATATTCTTCCAATTATTAATTTTACGTGATTTTAGAATTCGAATTAACCCTCCAAATAATATGATTTGCTCCTTGTTTCTTTTCGCCACCTCTTTCTTACGTTTGCGCAGTAAAAAAATAGAGCAGGTTTTTTACATCACTGGTGTATACCATGGATAAAGACAATTTTTATTATATTTACTCCACTGTGAAAAAATAATTTTTCTTTATACAGGAAATAATTCAACATCATTATTGGAGGGAAAATTAATCATAAGCAAATACGATGCAGCGATTTATTCGAATATGAACGATCCAGAAAAGAAAGCTTTAGCTCTTCTAAAAGATAAATATGGAATTTGTATTGGCAGTGGAGTTGCCATGAGTCCACACCAGATTATAGCTGCAGCTGATTCTGTTAAAGATTATATAGGCAAGAAAAACTATGGCAATATGAGCGTAACAGTTAACGGTGAAATCTCTTTAATTTCAAAAATCATAATGCCTGAAAATAACGATAACGAACATGATTTCGATTATACTGATCTTGCTTTGATAGTGGTAGGTATATAGGAAATTAAAAAAAAAATTTACAATAAAAAAAAAGACGCATTAAGTTTTTCTTAAAAATCTGTTTTCTATCTGCTTGGTATTTTAATATCATATTGTGCAACTTGAGAAAAAAATGTTTATTTTCGAATGTGAATTTTGATACCCGAGCGAAGCCAGAGCAATAATCACATGAGTAACATAAATGTTTTTTTTCTACTTGTGGGTCATAAAGTGCAGTTAATTGCCCCCTGTGGGGCAAACAATAGTCTATTATGCAACTAGGAAAAAAAAATTTATTTTGGGAGTGTGAAGTTTGATGCCTAAGCAAAGCGAGGGTAACATTGGCACGAGTAAAATTAATGTTTTTTCCGTGTCGCAATCGATTTTTTTTCTACTAGGGGGTCAGAAAATGAATTTGTTTGCCCATACGCGGCAATAAAATCCACTTTATGTTCCGCTAATAGAAAAAATTAATTTTTCTACTTGTGGGGTCAAGAAATGAATTTGTTCGCCCTGCAGGGGGTAATAAAGTTCACTTTATGACCCGTTAGTAGAAAAACACTTTTATTTAATTCTTTACCATTTAAATTTCGTGAAATTTTGATAGCACTTTTTCCTTTTTAGTCTTTTATTTCTATTTACATCACAGTTATAAAAATGTAATGATTTTCTTTACTCATCTTGGTGTCAACCTTCAAAGTGTTTGTCGTGCCAAAAAGAGGTTTCTGGAAAAAAAGTTTTTCTAGGATTTCGAGAGTTAAAATGATATTATCAGTCATGTTTTATGGAAGAAAAAACATTTTTCTTTTTTTTTTTTTTTTTTTTTTAATTTTGTAAAATAACACTTTTGGTCATTATTTTGTAATAGAATTTCTTCTTGATATCGCCCCTTACCAATTTTTAGAAAATAATTGTGTTTTCATGAATCACGGCTTATTTTTTCGGATATAATATTCTCTATAACGGTATTGTTTACAATTTTAAGAATGAAGTTTTAAATGGCTGATATCGTTAAAAGAATTTTGGAAAAAAATAATTACTATTCTTGACGACTTTTTATTTGTTTTCAAAATTGGAAACTGTAGAGTTGTAGAGAATATTTCCCGTGATAGAATAAGCCATGATTTATGAAAAAACTATTATATCTTAAATATTGGTAAGATATAATAGATTGAAAAAATTCTATTACAAAAAAGATTTTTTGAAGTATTGTTTTCCGTAAGTTTTAAATTTTTTTCATACAAAAATTATGTTTTCTCTTTCATAAGATACGACTGATAATATCATTTTAAGTCTTAAAATTATAGAAAACTTCTTTTTCAAAAACCTGATTTTTAGCACGACAATTACCTTAAATGAAAATATTTTCAAATTTAATACAATATTATTTTTTCAGACCCATTATCTATTCAAAAGTTATTTAACCGATAATCATATACCAAAACATTATATGGAATATGCTATGCTAAATGACGAAACTTTATTAGTTGGATGGCAAAATTACAACCTGCCATTGAATGTTGTAAGTTATACGGAAACTTTACCAATAGACACAATAAAATTAAGAAAATTCGATTTTTACTAAATTTGTATTTTAGAATTTTCAACTTAAAGTCATAGGAAGAGGTGTAACATGCACTAATAATCTCTCAGAAGTTGATACCATCAAAATATTCTGTGCAAAACTAATTTCGAACAGCAGAACGCTAACTATGGAAAAAGTAATATACATTCACATAGATTAACCACAATTTAGTACAAAAATGTAATTTAAGGCTATGAATCAACCAGACCACGTGACCTTAGTAATTAAAATTACATTCTGTGAAGATATTTAAAAATTATTTAAATAAATGTATTTTCTGTAGAAAACAGAAGAAGAAAAAAGTGTGTCTGCTTTGAAAAATCCACTTTATTTATTAGATTTTGAACAACTTCAGAGATTGTAATAGTAATTACCAACGTCATATGATTCTGGTCATCCATAGTTTTAATAAATATTATGTTGCATTTAAGTTTTTAAACACGAAATTAATCGTTATTATTCTGACTTTTAGCACAGCATTATACAGGATGAGGCACATAAAGTGTTACAGAGCGATAGCACTCAAACTATTCATCATATCCAAAAATGTTTCAGACAAAAGATTCAGTGTTCAAGAAGGCCTTTATATTCGACCACCCTATTTTTTTATCGGTAGAGACGCTAAAGCTACGTCAAGATCAACTCCACTTTTTCAAATGAAACCATGTATTTTTTTTCGATGACATTATTACCGATTTTAAGACGAATTCAGCGACCTACAACACAAGGTCATTCTAGTCACGCAATTTTTAAGAATATTTTGATATGTTGATGGTGCATATTACAGATGGTAAATATTACAGAAACGTCCAAGATTTGTATGCGGCTTGTTATTCGGATAGGCAACAAGAATCGCACATGGCTTTTAAGCGATTAGCTGACCGTTTCTGTCGCTTCGGTACAGTGAAACAAACACGAGTCAAACGTCGACCAATTGTTAATGAAAATAATGCGGCTGCTATCTTAGCTTTTGCTGCTCTAAATCCACATGCGAGCAGCAGCCAAATGGAAAAAGAAGTGTGGAATTAGGCAGCGATCTATATTAAGAATCTTACATCAACACAAGTTCTATCCGTATCGTATGTCATTACATCAGGATTTTTACGGCAATGATTCCCTAAAACGCGCAAATTTCTGTAATTGGATTTGTAGAAAAATGCGCACAGATGTCTCATTTTTGAGTCATGTTTTCATTTCTTTACATTTCTTACGATACCCATGATAATACACATCGATAGGGTATTGTTGACATCGGCAAAAAGTAAGCATTTTCTGTTGACATATCAGTTAGACACGCATTACCTCCTAATGTGAGTACATCGGAACGCGAAAATGAACGATTTTAAAGAATATTTTGATATGATGATGATGCTTGGGGAATGCCGTAAACATTACAGAAACGCCCAAAATTTGTATGCGGCTTGTTATCCAGATAGGCAACAAGAATCGCACATGGCTTTTAAGCGATTAGCTGACCGTTTCTGTCGCTTCGGTACAGTGAAACAAACACGAGTCAAACGTCGACCAATTATTAATGAAAATAATGCGGCTGATATCTTAGCTTCTGCTGCACTAAATCCACATGCGAGCAGTAGGCAATTGGAAAAAAAGAGTGGGATTAGTCAGCGATCTGTATCGAGAATCTTACATCAACACAAGTTCCATCCCTATCGTATGTCATTACATCAGGATTTTTACGGCAATGATTCCCTAAAACGCGCAAATTTCTGTAATTGAATTCGTAAAAAAATGCGCACAGATGTCTCATTTTTGAGTCATGTGCTTTTTTATAATAAAGCTAACTTCACAAATACCGGAAATGTGAATAGGCATAATATGCATTATTGGGCAAATGAGAATCCTCGATGGATGAGAACTGTACCATTTCAACATCCGTGATCCGTTAATTGTTGCTGCAGCATTGTCGGCGATCACGTCATTGATCCATATTTTTTTGAAGGTCTCTTGACTGGGCAAGTTTGTGCAAACTTTCTGCAAAACGTACTACCTCAATTAATGGGAGACGTGCCTTTGCATGTTCGCATGAACATGTGGATGCAACAAGAGGGTGCACCACCCCATTATGCTATGTGTTCAAGACAAGTGATGAATGAGATTTTTGACGAAAAGTGGATAGGACGAGGCAGCCCTGTAGCTTGGCCACTTCGTTCGCCAGATCTAACATCACCAGATTACTTTTTATGGGGTTTTGTCAAAGAACGCGTTATGGCGATAGCACCTACCACGCCTGACGACATGAAAGAAAGAATACGCCGAGCATGTACCGAAATTACGCCACAAATGTTGGCCGAAGTTAGACGGTCTTTTCATCAGCGAATTAACAAGTGCTTACAAGTCGAGGGTCATCACTTCGAGCATCTTCTGTTGGTAGACTCAAACCAAGGTTAGTGGATCCTTTGAAAGTGATTATTCCGATATGTTATGCGATCGAAAAAAATACATGGTAAAGTTGACCTTGACGTAGCTTCAGCGCTCCACCGATAAAAAAAATAGAGTGGTCCAGTATGACGACCTTCTCGAACACTGAAACTCTTGTCTGAAACATTTTTGGACATTATCAATAGTTTGAGTGCTATCGCTCTGTAACACTTTATGTGCCTCACACTGTATATTTAAATTCTGATTATAGTTAGATTCGGGGGCTCCGTTGTTCAAAGAAGGAAAACTGGTAGGATTTGTTTCTCAGCGCCATTGTCCACTTAAAACTGGAAATATCATTTTCACATGCCCTTACGGTAACGGAGAATTCATCAGTAAATCGTTAACGAAGTCCGCATTACCCACAACTCATTAAAAACTATAATCTTACTTGTTATAAAAAATATGTCAAGGTTATGTATTACGAAAATAAATATTTTTTTATAAGCTCACTATGTTCAGTTTATTTATACTCAACCTAAAATTAATATTAGGAGAACATTTTTTAAAAAGTTAATAAAAAACTATTTAAAATTGAAAAAAAAAATTTTTATAGTTTTTTTGTAAAGTTTTCTTTGTATGAAAATGATTACTACATACTGTAAACATCGAATGCTGGGCATGGTTTTCGATTCTTTCAGAAAAACAAAGCTAAAGTACGTCGCCTAATTAATTTTTTTTCAACGTAAACAAAGCATTTAACAAAGATATTACATATAGAGCAAGAGCACTGAGAAGAATATATCTTAGTTTCTTCTTTTTTTTAGGCGAAATTCTCCTATAATTTATGGCGTTTTAACCCCAGAAAATCTTTATAGAACATTTTCCTATTTTTTATCGGACTTTACTTACCATCGGAAATTGTGCTATAAAATAGGGGGCTTCTTCCGAAAAAACATTATACGATTTCCTGCTCAAATGTCTAATTAAGACTTTTTCAAAACAGTAAAATATCATTGTTATGATTTCGGAATTTTTCCTGTTTTTTATCGGAATTTTTTCGACACAAAAAAAAGCAAAAATTTATTTTCCATTTTATCAATCCTTTTCTCCTTCCCTCTTCTCTTTATAACACGTTTCTACCTTCATTTTTCTCAAAATTTATATATTTACATTATATATTATATTTTATATCTATTTTATAATTTTTTATAAGGTCAAAATTATAAAAAAATTTATACATTATGAGCATTAATAATGTAATTTTATGAAAACTGAATAAATGTACTAATTTTGTATATAGTAAACCTTATGAATATTTTATAAAGTTTTCTGTTTTTATAAAGAACTTTTTTTTATTAAAAGACGAAACTTTATAAAATTTTTGTATAGTTGACTTTATAAAAAGTCAGTATTTTTAAGAGGATTCGTTTTTTTTTACAAAAAATCGCATTTCATAAAAAGACTGGACTCTATAAAAAAAATTAAAGATGACTTCATAAAAAGTCATTAATTTTATGAAGTTTTGTATTTTCATAGAAAGTAGCGTTTTATAAAAAAAAAATAAAAATTTATAAAAATATTTTCAAGTTCACTTCCTCAAATAGGTAGACTTTATGAAATTCACTTTATAAAATAGGCATAATTATTAAGTTCACTTTGTAAAATACATTAATTTTATTTTCTGATCTTTCTAAATCATTTCAGTCGATTATGTCGATCATTAGAAGAGTGTATCACTGTATGTGATAACGGAACTCTACCATATCGACCTTATCAACCCATGATTCAGAATCGAAAGGACCTGGGCTCGATACCCAGCGGAGTGGAAGCGTTCCTTTTTTCACAGAAAAATTCTTCAATTATAATTTAAAAATTCCATCTAGTCTTGCGAGACGTTACATTAATTCTGAATCATGGGTTGATAAGGTCGATATGGTAGAGTTCCGTTATCACATACAGTGATACACTCTTCTAATGATCGACATAATCGACTGAAATGATTTAGAAAGATCAGAAAATAGTTCTCGGTTTATCCGTAGCCATGATTAGGCGTTAACAAGTTTCTGTGAGAAAAGTTGTGGAACCTCCGTAGCTCAGATGACAGAGCATTCGACCGGCAATCGAAAGGACCTGGGCTCGATACCCAGCGGAGTGGAAGCGTTCCTTTTTTCACAGAAAAATTCTTCAATTAATTTTATTGAATTTATAATATTGGTGAACTTTATAGAGTTTATTTTATAAGATAGGCATGTTTAACTTTACAAAATTTTTATGTACATATGTACACTAAGTCACTTTGTGCGCCAAGAATATACTATTCGAGCATGACGCACGGTTGTATACACACGCACACAAGAACACTGCTCACGTGAGCATGCCGCAGATTAATGCACGGAGTCGTGTATAGTTGATGCCATCAGTCCGAGAAAAAACTTCAAAATCTGCCTTTAACTTGAGGTTTTTATTCTGATAATTTATCGGAAAGCTGACGGACCATAGAAAGTTCCATAATTTATCGGACTTTTTTAGAATCAGTTACTGTACATATTTTCTTTAACCTTTTAGCTGCGGGGAAATTTCAGTACAAATCGACCTCTTATAAAATACAAAATTAATACATAAAATCACTGTATATCTCAGGTAGAGTCCCCGACGGCCCGACCTGACTGCTGGTCGATATATCGACCAGCCCCGCAGGCAACGTAAAGTGCAATGTAAAAAATTTGTCTTATTTGTCATGAAGGTTTGAGAGGGTATTTCTATGTAATTTCACGCGCTGAATATGAAAAAAATTCCCACAGACACCAAAGACCTTGAAAATTGCTAATTCAAGGTCAAATTTTATTTCTAATATAAACCAAGTTCTTAGAAGGTTTTCGTGTGTAATTTGATGCGCTGAATACCCAAATCCAACATTCGCTTACGCAAAAAATGAAATGTGACCTTGACTGTAGAATTCAGTATTTTTTTCGTATTCAGTTCATCAAATTACGTAGGAAAACACTCTGAAATCCTCACTTTTACTAGAAATGAAATTTGACCTTGAAATACCGATTTTCGAGGTCGACAATGTTTCGAGGAATTTAATAACTATTTTTTACGTATTCAAAACATCAAATTTTGCCTAAAAACATAAAATATTTTGTGCCTCTTGAGTGGTCGATATATCAACCACCCCCGCAGCTAAAAGGTTAAGAAACGTAATATTTCCGTCAAAATTTAAATAACAACTTTCCTATAAAAAAAATTAAATACTTTGCCTTATATCGATCAACAGCATTAAAGTTAATTTAAAAGTTAAATAAAGATATCATTACATAGAAAAATAGATAAGCTTCCTTAATTATAACTTTCAATTTCCTTTTTTTAAGTGAATTCAATTTGAATTAATGCAATAAAAAAGAAAAAAATGTATGAAACATAAATAAAATTGATGAAATAAAAATTCGTATGAAATATTATGTGTACATGTATGTTTACTGTAGATTCGTTTGTTTATATTTAAGTCGCTTTACAAGCAACAGAGACCGATAATTTAGAAATTTCCATTCAAGTTTTAATGCTCATTGGTTTTTAGAACAGTACGATAAGTACAATACACATTTGGAATTACTAGTCTCGATTTAGGAATAAGTGATAACAAATTTCTTCACAGACCAAGAGTAATGATGATAATCTCTATTGCATTACTTCCTCTCCTCGCAGTTACCTGTGGAGCTACAGGTAAAATATAAATAAATTTACCATTAATTATCATTAATAGTATATTACGTGCCCAGGCACATAATCTAGTATTGTAGTTGTTTGCGGCGCTAGTCATTACACTTGATATGTCACGATTAGTCCCGGCCATTTTGATTTTATCGATCTTGTGTAGTAGTAATGGATTGTGCTCCGTTGCATGGCTTTAGGCGCATGCGCAGTTCAATTTTTGCATTTCATTCCTCTGTAGCGCAATATACTACATTGCGCTACTGTTAACTGTAGCGAAAAAACGAGTTTGCGCGCCGGTGGCACATAAAATTATTATCTATCATCTTAAAAACTCTTTGCATAAAAATGTATAATCTAGAGACAGACAATCACCTCTTTTAAAACATGCGAAAGATTTGACCAAGGGTCTAGCGTGGTAAGCATTGTGAAATGGCCCCTATAGCCAATATTTAAAATAACCTACGTTGTGATATTTCCTCGCCATGAGAATACGATACATACAGTTTTTAGCCTCTAACCTTGAACTGTCCTTGAGATAATCGAGAAAGTACATGTAGATTCGGTTATTCTTTAAACTCATTTTTCTCAAAAACTAAAGGAGCTAGACAAATAAAACGAATGCCACTCGTTGGGGCATATTTCAAAGAATATTATATATTTTTTTCATATTTTCACACAACTGTTAGTAGAGAAAAAAAAAACAAAAATATTTTATGTGCTTCCGGCGCGGAAACTCGTTTTTCCGTTACAGCTGAGAGTAACGGAATGTTGTGTATTCCGTTACAGAGGAATATAATGTAAAAATTGAACTGCGCATGCGCATATAGTCTTACAGCGGAGCAGAATCTTCTTCTTATTCTTCGTCTTCTTCGTACAGCGTTAGCACCCTACTGATAAAGCCTTGTAAATTTGAACTGGGCATGCTCTATTACAACAAGCTACTACTACACAAGATCGATAAAATCAAAATGGCTGGGACTAGTCGCGAAATATCAAGTGTAATGACTAGCGCCGCAAACAACTACAATACTAGATTAGATTCGAGTGTACGCATAAAAACTCATATCCGCACTGAAGTCACATAAAATAGAATACGTGCCAATGCACACAATTCGGGAAATTACGAGACTCACGACAATGCTCGCAGGAGATCGAAGCCACAGCTTCGTCTCGGCTTTGCCTCAGCTACGTCTCGGCTACGCCTCGAATACGCATCGGCTATACCTCGACTACGCCTTGGCTTCGATCTCCTGCGAGCATTGTCGCTCGTCACGCAATAACCCTCATTGTGCGCCTAGGCACGTAATATATTATTTTAACATTTTTTTTACCATAGTTCTAATTCATCTACACCAACCAAAAAAATTGACAATATTGTTTATAGTATGCAATTTGACCTCAAAAAGTTTCATCAAAACCGAAAAGACGCTTTTTCTGCAATAAATGAAACATTGTCCGTACTAACTATGGTAGACCGGGGCTAGTTGAAACACAGGGCATGTTGAAATTTGGGGTCTTCAGCGAAAAGTATTCACCAGTGTACAGCACTGGTCATAGCATTATTGTTTGCACTCACACGTACATCAAATACTATGACCGGTGCTGCACTCTGGTGAATACTTTTCGCTGAAGACCCCGAATTCCAACATTCTTTGAAATATTCCCCAAAGAGTGGCATTGGTTTTATTTTTCTAGCTCCTTTAGTTTTTGGGAAAAATGAGTTTAAAAAATAATCGAATCTACATGTAAAGAGTTTTACAATAGGGACATAACAATTTCGTATCTTTATATGAACGCACCCTTAAACTTTTTTAATGAACTGTCAATGTCAAAACGTTAGTTAAAGTCAACATTTTCATCATGGTAAAGTTCACGAACCAGCAGCGTTTGGAAATTATTAAAAATTACTACCGAAATTATGAGTCGGTGGTCGCAACTTTAAAAGCGCTTACTCCAATTTTCGGCTGTAATAATCGTCCCACCCGACAGGCTATGCGTGCTATAGTGGATAAATTCGAGACCAAATTTACACTATTGGACGTACTGGTGCCAAAAAGACGTCGTATTGCTCGAAGCGAAGAAATAATCGCAGTCGTAATTGCATCGATTCAAAATGAGCCAAATCAGTCGATTCCACGTCGTTCTCAAGAATTGGGCATCGCTCAAACGACACTGTGGCGTATTATGCGAAAAGATCTTGGCCTACATGCTTTCAAGATTAAATTGACTCAAGAACTAAAGCCACTTGATCATTTGAAACGCCGAAACTTCTCCAATTGGGCTCTGGCAAAGCTTGAAGAAAATGAAGAATTTCATCAAAAAATCATGTTCAGCGATGAAGCTCATTTCGGGCTTAATGGCTTTGTTAATAAGCAAAATATGCGTTATTGGTCAGCAACAAACCCAAATGTGCTTCTTGAAACACCGTTGCATCCGCAAAAAGTGACTGTTTGGTGCGGTTTTCATGCCGGAGGTGTGATTGGGCCGTATTTTTTCGTGGATGAAAACGAACGTCATATTACCGTCAATGGAGAGCGCTATCGTGCTATGTTGGAAGAATATTTGTGGCCAGAATTGGATGAACTTGACATCAACGATATGTGGTTTCAACAAGACGGTGCCACTAGTCACACAGCACGCGTCACAATCGATTTATTGTAAGGCAAATTCGGTGAAACTGTTACCTAGAGAAATGGTCCGGTCGAATGGCCGCCTCGTTCATGCGATCTAACGCCATTGGATTTCTTTTTATGGAGCCGTATCAAGTCACTGTTCTATGCCAACAAGCCAGCAACTTTAGACGACCTCAAAGACAACATCCAACGCGAAATTGCCAACGTTCCAGTCGAAATGTGTACGAGAGTGGTGGAAAATTGGGTCCAAAGAATCGACCGCTGTAAACGGGCTCGTGGTGGTCATATGACCGATATCGAATTTCATTCATAAAATGTAATGCTTGCACTAAACCCACAATAAATTTGAACTCAATAAAATGCTTACCACGCTAGACCCTTTTAAATAAGATCTAGTATCAAGCATTCGATTGCATTTGCACTAAGATTTTTTTGTGCAAGTTTTCAACCCAATAGCCGCCAAATTAGATGAGTTATCGCGGATTATGTGAATTTCGATTTTTGCATTTTTTACCTCAACTAATAGTTGGGAAAATCTGAAAAAATGCACAGCATTTAGTATTATCAAGAGGAACTTCTGTAAATTTTTCGCGAATTTTTGCGTAAAATTCGCAAAGAAAAAAATTGCATAAATTTTTGCATGCAACTTTTTTGATGAAAAAATTTGAGAACAAAGTTGAGTTTTTCGTCAATAATATGTCTACTAAAGACGCGTATGTGATAATTTTTTCAGATTTTTAAAAAATGTGGACGACACTTAAAAAATCGATAATGTCCAAAATCTGCGGTTTCGATAGTACTCGTCGTTGGAACTGTATTATTACCGGTTTTTGTTGTAGACGATATTCGTTTATCGTTATCGCTATATATGCCTAAAAGATTTTCAAAACATATTTATATAAAGCAAATAGCATTGAGAATAGTGAAAAATAAAAAAAGAATAAAATACGAAAATCATAAAATAGTTTCTCTTAATAATAATGAAAATTGCGTTCTAGAAATTAAAAATTTATCTTTATCGATGATCATTTATAAACATTTAGATTATTTTCATAATTTAAAAGTGATTTACGATTTTTGATTGCTAAAGAAAATTTTCAATTGTATTATGGACGTTGCCCTGGTTTTATATAAAATAACAGAACTCGTTAAAACTTGAAAGTATGATAGATTAGAGTGTTTTGAACTCACACGCGTTTTATGAGCATCACTTATAATACTAAAAGAAGAGAAATTTGAGAAAAATGATGAGTAGTTTAACACGTGGTCTTATGAAACAATGATTGAACCAACCAAAAAAAAACATGTTATAAATTAGAAACATAAACAAATCTTTGGTGATATGACAAAAAATGTCTGATAATTCGACCCTCAAAGTTTCAGGCTTGGTTATAATGCTTATTTTTAAGATATTAATAAAAACAATAACGAAATAACATGTTTGAGATAAACTTGGCAACGCCGCATCTTAGAGAAATCGAAGAGAGGAAGGGTGCCACAGTCGGCGGCACTTTCAAATGCATTTTAATGCTCGGAAAATAGGCTTACAGGTTATTTTGGAATGCGTTGTAGGGTGGAAATAATTATTTGTTGATAAAAAATAAAAATCTTTTAATTATTCTTTTATGATGAAATGTAGATGAAAATAAACATAAACTCTTTATAAGAAATATATAATTTTAAATTATAAATTTTAGAGAACAGTACGTGTTTTCATAAAAAAACATTGAACACTTGAATCGTTTATAAACGCATTTTTAAGTAACTTTAATATCATATTTTAAATTACATAATTTATAATATCACTTCAATAATACTTTAATTTTAATTCTATGCTTCAGTTAATGATTTCAAGTGATGAGAAATAGCATCTAAAATTTTTTTGTTTTAATAATTGTCGCCGATCCATTTACTTTGCCTTCTAAAAGCTGTGTTGCAGAATCTTTGCCTTTTTCATAGGCATCAATTAAATCTTGATAACTAAAATTTGACTCAGCTAATGTACACGTGCTATACTCAACTCCGCGAGGCGACGTTGCCAAGTTTCAACTAAATGTAGATAATCAAGGTGAATGCTCTAGACAAAAAGATCCAGGGCAACGTCCTTAAGAATCGAAAAATAAAGATAAGAGATGAGATTAAAATCTCTTGAACGTTCATGTCTGAGTTTCATACACAATTCTATTTTTCAACTTCACAAAAATATTTGTATTTAAAAAATGAAAAATCTTTCTCTTTGCGTAGAAAATAAATCAAGACTATCATTGGAGGAAAAAATACTTAATGGAATCTCACCTTATGACCATGAATTGTACACAAACTTTCCAAACCTCCTAGCCTTAGCTAGTTTAAGAGATTCAAACGATGTGCATTTTTGTACTGCAATCGGTATAAGTGATTACCAATTTTTAACTGCAGCTGATTGTATCATACCATATGAAACTGAGCCTGATAACGGAAAAATCTTTGTGAGAATTGGGTTTGGTGTTTACTATGTTAAATCTTTGAAGACCCCTCGTAAGAATAAAAAGAAGGATTTTTTTTATAACGATCTTGGTTTAGTAACAGTAAGTCATTTGAACAATCCTAAATTGTGTCATAGAACAAAGCATATACATATTTTACTTTTTTATTTGACGTACACTCAGAAAAAAGATTTGATTAAATCAAAGAAAATATTTCAAACAAATAATTTTCTTTGATTTAAAGAAATGATTTATTTGAATTAAATAAGATTTGTTTTATTCAAACAAAGTATCCTTGAAACAAATAAAAATTTGTTCAAATCAAATAAAATTTAGCCTTAAATCAAACAAATTATGTCTTTGACCATAATTATATCGATGCATTAATTTCTTTGTTTTGAAGAAAAATGTATTCGATTCAAACACATATTTATTTGGCCCAAATATATTTTCTTTGAATTAAATAACATTTGTTTTAAACAAATGTTATTTAATTCAAATAAATCTATTGTTTAAATAAAAAAAAGTCTTTCAAACAAATTATTTTCTTTTGTCCAATCAAATCTTTTTTCTCAGTGTATACAAAAGTATAGCGAGACTCAGACTTATGCTTTTCTACACAGAAGCTATTTCTGTATGGACTGAGTTAATCATAAATTCAAAACGTAATTTTTTTTAAGGTCCTCGCCAAAATACCTTTTGAACTGCAAATTCAACTTCCTAACAAGTTAAAAAATTTCATTTATGCATCTTATCCTGCTTTCTTACTTGGATGGGAAAATCCTGGATTACATATAAGTTCTGTAAGACAAAAAGAAAGTTTAAAAAAAGATAAATTAAAATAAAGAGAACTAGATTAAGAGAAATTTTTCTTTCAGGTTCTCCAACTTAAAGTCTCTAACGCAGGAAGTATTTGTACCAACAATGCAACGAAATTGATTCCTGAAACCAAAAAAATATTCTGTGCAGTTCCATTCAGGATCAACCAATACGGATCTACTTGCGAAGTAGGTATTAATACCACAAGTCATTGAAAAAGATTATTTTAAAAATTAGTGCTTACTAAAAATCCATGAATCAGATTTGTCACCCAATAATCAATAAATAATTAATCAACTTTTTCTTTCTTAAGTTTCTTATAAAAAAATTATTTTGGAATATGATATTTTTTTAATTTTAAACATTTTTAAACATTAAATTCAAACAATTATTTTTTAGAAACCTAGAAAAATATTTCAAAACCAATTTTATTTTAGGTAGATCGAGGAAGTCCATTGTTTCAACTGAATAAGATGGTTGGAATTCTTACCAAACGGCACCCTCAAAATTCATTTTATCCCTTCGTATTCACAGACATTCACGAAAACTATGATTTTATTTTCAAGGCATTGAACGAATCGTAAAAAACAAAGAAACATTTCCTTCAATGTAATAGTATATTATGTGCCTAGGCGCATAATGAGGGTTATTACGCGACGAGCGACAATGCTCGCAGAAGAACAAAGCCGAGACGAAGCCGAGGCGCGATCAGTCTTGCGAGCATTTTAAGCGAGTCTCGTAATTAACCGAATTCTGTCCATTGGCACATATTCTATTTTATGTGACTTCGGTGCGTATACGAGTTTTTATGCGTACAGTCGAATCTAATATAGTATTCATCATGATTCTCGTCCATTGCATTTGATATTTCGCAACTAGTTCCGGACATTTTGATTTTCTCGATCTTGTGTAATAGTAGCGTATTGTAATAGAGCATGCGCAGTTCAAATGTAAAAGGCTTTGCCAGTACGGTGCAAACGCTGTACGAAGAAGAAGATTACGCTCTGCTGTATGGTTATAGGCACACGCGCAGTTCAATTTTTACATTACATTCCTCTGTATCGTAATACACAACACTACGCTACTCTCAACTGTAGCGTAAAAACGAGTTTACCCGCCGGAGGCACATAAAATACATTTTTAATTTTAGGAAATTAGCAAATTTTATTGATTCCAAGTTTCGACATGTTTACGAGGTGTGTCCGAAAAGTATCCGACCTGCGTTCATATCTCCGCGTTGGTGCTATTCTTCGTCATCCGGACGGTGGCATCCTTCGAAGTAGTACCCATTTTATTGAACCACACGCTCCCAGCGGTGCTTCCACATTTTAAAGCAATCCTCGAACGCAGATTTTGGAATTTAATGCGTCGCATTACTCTGAATCGTCTCGATGTCGTCGAACCGCTTTCCTTTGAGCGCCATTTTCAATTTTGGGAACATCCAAAAGTCGCAGGGAGCTATATCGGGATTGTACTGACCATTTCAAAGTTGTCCTGAGCGATTTGAGAGCGAAGGTCTTTCAGCTCGGTCGTGAGCAATTTCAGAATGAATTCCGCACACACGCGAGTCATTCCTACAATCTTATTCAAAATTTCCTAAACAGTAGTTTTCGGCATTCCGAGATCATTTTCTAGTTCACGAACAGTCAATCGACGATCACCTTCAATCGCAAGTCGCACACGCTCGATGTTTTCCGGTGTTGTTGTCAGCGAAGGTCGGCCAGAACGAGAGTCACTGTCAACAGATGTGCGGCCACTTTTAAACCGCTCGTACCACTCCCTTTATCTCTGTTATGCCCATACTTCCATCCATAAAGGCTTTCTGTATCATTTTAATCGTCTCCGTACAACTCTTGCCGAAATTGAAACAAAACTTGATGCAAATTCGTTGATCTGTTCTTTCTGTCATTTTAACTGTAAACAATTGCGACGAACGAAAAAAGCACGTTGGACATAAACACACGCTGCGCGCGACCCAAGGCGTCCGGCCGGTAACCACGGCATTCGGGGAGTTCTTGAGGGAATACTGGTTACGGTCATACCCGCAGAGGCCAATCGAGCGCTCTGGCGCGAAAATATAAACGCAGGTTGGATACCTTTCGGACACACCTTGTATGCCCATAATAAAATTTAATTATAGGAAAATCTTTCGCAACATTTTTTTCAATATCATAATTAAAAATAGACTAGATTGTTATTTGTGTAGATTTTGAAAATATGTAAATTAATAATCTGAAAAAACCGACCATAGAAAGTTTAATTTTATTTCTAATTTAGAATAAAGCTACAATCAGACGCGCTTCAAAAAGGAGTACTGAAAAATCATGTTTTCTTATAAATATATTAATTTGTACCTTTTAAGCTGATTTAAAAATAATTTCAAATTAATTAGTTGAGTCAAATTCTTTAAATATTTAAAAATAATGCTTATTATTTCTTAAAATCAAAAAAATAAGAGAAATTGTGTTTATTAACGACATTCGTTTATAATGGATTCTTTTTTTTTTTGCAAAAAATGTAAAGAGTAATGACAGGATTTTAGGATGTATTCTCGAAAGAAAAAGAAACAGGAACAAATAGAAACAGCTTAAAAATACATAGAACTCATTGGGAGTGATTGTAATCTGCCTTTTAGAATGGTTGAAAATTCAAGTCAAATTCTGCATAATTTTGAAAAATCATTTTAATTCATTATTTGCCAAACGGTGATGTGCAGACTTTACATTCTCATCACATATTTTAATGACTACAGGAAAGAAAATGAATGAGTTAAAGATTTTATCAAAATATGTTGATTCTGAAGATCAGACGTTTTTTACCGAATACTTTGCCTTAATCTACAAACATAAAGCAGTCGATGATAATGTTATTTTATCTGACGAGGATTTAGGTACACAAACTTATCAATTTCGTAATTTATTCTTGATTTTGTCACATACAGTTGTCAGTAAGCTTAAGGTCATGTCATACTGGAGTCACGTGGCCAAGTAATTTATTTTTTCTTGTCGCTGACATAACTTTTTTTGTAATTAAAATACCAACCTGAAATTTTAGGGAATTCTAGAGAGAACAATGATCTAAGTTCGTTTACCTCATTTGGGTGGAAATTAAAAGAAAAATTTCTCGAAAAAATTAAATATGGAGAATTTTTTTCGTTCGTTGCATTTCCACACAAAATGAGATATCGATTTGAAACTTGGAAAAATTAAATAAAAAGAAAAAAATAAGGTCAATAAAAAAAATCAATATCTAATTCCCTTAAGTTTAAAATGGATATCTTATTTCGTATGAAAATGTGACGGACGATAAAAATTCTCCATATTTAATTTCTTGGAAATTTTTTTTTCAATTTCTACCAAAATAAAGTGGATAAACGTAGTTTATTGTTCTCCATAGCATTTTCTAAAGTTTCAGGGTGGTATTTTGATAACAAAAAAGTTATGTGGACGGAAAAAAATTGATTATTCGCTTGTTCAGGATTTTCTCGACTCCTCAAACGTTAAAAAATATTCCCATTCAGATGGTTAATAAATTGAATTATTAGGAAATTTTACCTTCTAGATGGGAATTTTTATCGGTAATTTAGCGCATTTTATAATAGAAATCCTAAAAAGTGTGAATTATCAAAAAAAAGTACGTGGCTTTACAATTTATCATGTTTACCAAATAGGTTAATTAATTTAGGCAAACATTGTTCTCCGTGTGCACATCAAACAATTGTAAACACTTTCGCAATTCCGTCATAAAAGTACTGTTCTAGTAAGATATCAATGTTCTCATTTTGTATTTAGGTTCAATAACTTTAACAACTTTTACCATAGAAATTATTAATAAATGCAAATTAATTCTCAGAAATACTAATCTCAATTGAAAAATTGTCAACGAATTGATGTTTATAAATGAAAAAAATGAAGATCATTATCACTCTACTATGTACCTTTGCAGGCACTAGCGCTACAGGTAAATTTTAAATAAATTTCTTTTTATCATTATAATTATATTATATTATTATCATATTTAATATTATTTAATAGAGAGAGATAAGTTTAATAATATGATGAAATTCAAGAAAAAGTAAATATTTTAAAATAATTATAAATAAGATTCAGTTAAAAATTTTACAATAGTATACTCTAAAAACAAGTGTGTTACTTCTACACGTGAATCACGGTAGTAACTTTTTAATGTACTTACAGTTTCGAACGTTCATTGAACGATGAAAAAAATTTTCTTTAAAAGAAAAACTTTGGGTATATATAGAATCAGGGTGCTTCAAAAATACGATCAGTACCAAAAAATTTTGAAGTTTTTAATACCAGGGGTGGAAAAGACCCCTTAATGACTTGAAAACTGTAAAAATGGCTATTTCGTCCCAAGCACGTTCGCTTAGAGCAAAATTTCATGTTGCTGTAAATGGGTCTTGCGATGCCCGACAGACTGGCACCTTCAAAAAATAGGGGACGAAATTAGACAAACCACCCTTAACAAAAAAAGACTCTAAAAAGTGGAAAAATGGCTATATCGTCTCAAGCGCGTTCGCTTAGATCAAAATTTCGGGTTGTTTTGAATAGCTCTAGTGATGCTGTCGTGTAGAGCCTCACACAATCAAACACGCCGCGTGTCAGTGTGCCTCCACTTCCTCGCTTCAAGGTCTTTACAGAATAGGATTTTAGAAACTGACGTAACATCGAAATCCTTATGTCGTGCGCGCGCATCTATTGCCAACTGCAGAACTTTTATTCCGTTATTCCCGCAACGGGAATGCGAACGCGATGAAAGTTCTGCAGTTGGCAATAGATGCGCGCGCACAACGTAAACTCTATGTTCATGTCATGTCGATGTTACGTCGCTTCCTAAAATCCTATTCTGTAAAGACCTTCAAATTCATGCGGTCAGCTGTTGAGCCACGATTGAGAATTATGTTTCTCTCATCTTCTTACAATTATATTACATTATTATACTTCTTTTTTAGATTCTTTTTTTTCGTGAGGAGGAAAAATGGCGAAAATCATTTTTCACTTAAATTAAAAGTCAATTAATGTTTATAATTTTTAAACAAAATATCAGTTTTAATATTTTTTATTTTCATAAATTTACTGCTTTAATTCGAAAATTATGTGGAGAATATTCTATATAAAAATATGATTCAATATGAGATTCAAGTTTAAAAAATAAAGGGTTTGAATATTTGCACAATGCATAATTAATATCCTAATTTACACATGGAATAACACAGTAGGCTTTTTCTGACATTGAGAAACATTTTAACCGAATAAAATACTTTCAAAAGTTTTTGAAATACGCAACATTTTCCACAGGTAAATTTCAATATGGAAATGCGAATACAAGCTTTGAATACATAAAAAAACAAAAATTATATTTCAATTTGCAGATGGAATAACAAATTGAGATTTCTTTGTTATTAAATAAATCAATGTAAATAACGAGTTTCATTATTTTAAAACATTAATGAATGATATCGGAATTCGCATACGAATTTCCGGTGTGGAAATTTTAGTCGGGGACTATCCAGTCCACGGTTGGGGAGCCCGACTTTAAGTCGGGACCTGGTCGGGGAGCCCAGTTTTAAGTGGGGCTTTGGTCGTGCTTTCTGGCTGGGATCCGGTCAGAAACGTCACGCTAGCTTGTCCAGCCCCCGACCGGGGAGCCCAGATGGTGTATGGTCGGGGAGCCCGACTTTAAGTCGGGATCTGGTAGGGGAGCTCAGCTTTAAGTCGGGATCTAGTCGGGTTTTCTGTCTGGGATCCGACCAGAACCATCACGTTCGCTTATCCGGCCCTCACCGGGACTTAGCGGTATTCTAGCAGGTTTAAATATTAAAATAATAAGATGACAATTTTAATTCAATTTTTAAAAAATTTCAAAAAAGGTTTTGGTTGCCGTAACCAAAAGTCGGGTTCTCCCAAACGAACTTTGGATGGGAGTTCTTGATTTCTGGTTGCTGCAATATAACCTTTTTTGCGTGTAAAGGCTCATTTTATACCTTAAAAGATTCTCTAAAACTCTTTTTTCTTATTTAAAGCTCTCTTCTTTTCGCACGGATTCTATTTTGTTCTTTGATGATCTCTTTTCTATCCTTGATATTTCAAAAAACAACTTCAAAATTTGAAGTATACATTTACAAAATGTATCAAACAATTTCACAAACAAAAGGTAATCAACTTTCTGTCGAAAGCGCTTTTAAGGTTATGTATTTACACACACAAGTTTTTTCATGGCGAGAAACTTTAATTTAATTTATTTTTTAATTTTTTTATTCAGCGTTTCAAACCATTATAATAAAAATAAAAATTGTATCTATATATACTTATTTACTTTTACCCTAAATTTTAAAAATCGTCCTTTTCAGATCAATTTTAAGTTAATGTTATACTAAAAATATTCATCTGATAAAATAAAATATTTCATGTTAATTTCCTTTGAAAAAAGTGGGCACTGTGTGCTTAATATTTTAACTATACGCACTGATTATTACTGGTTATGACGCTGAATAAAAATTTGACCATAAAGAGCGCTCGGCCATATCTCTCGACTGGGTTTTTGAATAAAAATAATATATACCTGGCCAGCCCCCTACCATCTTCCGACTGGACATTTGAGTAAAAATATACCTGGCTAGTCCCCGACCATATCCCGGCTGGGCTTCTGAATAAATATATACCCGGCTAGTCCCCGACCATATCCCGACTGGGCTTTTGAGTAAAAATATACCTGGCTAGTCCCCGACCATATCCCAGCTGGGCTACTGAATAAAAATATACCCGGCTAGTCCCCGACCATATCCCGGCTGGGCTCGACGTAAAAAAACAGTGGCCCGACCAGCCCCAGACCAGGAACCATGCTGTAATAGGGCTAAATGGGGCTATTTCCACACGGGTTACACCCTTTAGTATTTTTTCCTTATGAAGAGCTAATTCAAGAAACATTTACTGTATAGTAAAATACTTTGAATAAAATTTTTTGAAAAATGTAACTTTATTTACAAGTCAATCTAAATATATACACTCGATATTCCCCCAAACGAGATTCCCTCCAACGAGCGTTCCCTTACGCACGAGTGCGTCACCGGTCCCTACAACGTGCAGCTGATCGACCTCTCTTCTCCCACTATTATGGGATAAAGAGTGTTCGAATTTGAAAAAAAACGCGCATAACAACAATTAGAGTACTCTCTAAATATTTATCCGTAAAAATCTACTGATTATCAGTGAAATTCGACTGATTAAAATATCTAAAAAGAGGTTACTGTAAATCAGTCAAATTCCACTGATTGCTTCAGTGAAAATTAACTGATTTAACAATTAAAATATTTTTTCCACTGATTCAATTAGTGATAATCAACTGATTCAACAGTGAAATATATTTAAATCTCGAGTGTATATATTGAAATTACAACATAAGATTTCTTTGCGAGGATGCAAATTTGAACGATATTTGATTGATTTGATTTTATTCAAGAATGACAAAGATCATATCTAATTTTGCATATGAAATTACAAGTCGAGATTTGAAAAATATTCCTCTGGAATAAAATACTTTTATGAAGTCTATCAGAATACTTAATAAGATTTACATGGCAATTTCAGTATATAAGTGGAAATAAAAGATTTGATTATTTTTATAAATGATTAAATTATATCCCATTTTGCATATACGAAATTACATGTTGAGGTTTACTTAATATAAAGCAAAATTGACAAATATTATACTATCAAATTACTCTGAAAAAACTTTTAGAATACATAACATTATATAGATAATAATGAACAGGACTTGTATTGACCCTTAGTATTAATATTCAATTATTTTGTATGTTCTTAGTTGGCTTTAGGCAACTAAGAACATCAACAATATTTGAATATTTTATAGATAACTTCTTATTTTTAAAAATTAAGACATTTTAATAATAGTTAAAACCACAGGTGGGCCTGTAATTTCTGATGGTAGTATATATATTCAAATTGACTTGAAAATAAAGTTACGTTTTTGAAAAAATGTTATTCAAAGTATTTTACTATATGGTAATTCCACATAATTTTCGCATTAAAGCAGTAAATTTAAGAAAATAAAAAATATTAAAACTGATATTTTGTTTAAAAATTTTGAACATTAATTGACTTTTAATTTAAGTGAAAAATGATTTTTTGAGTGTTAAAATCATTCTACAATTTTACAAAATCATTCAGGAATTTATTTTGGGTTAATCTTTGTTAAAATATCTAAAAAAGAAGTGCAATATTTGAAATGATATGTTTTGTAATATTGACATTGGCGTCTTTTTCCCGCCACTTTTGTAAGAAGATGAGCGAAACATATTTCTTAATCGTGGCTCAAAAGTTTTGAGTCTTTTTTTGATAAGGGTGGTTTATCTAATTTCGTCCCCTATTTTTTGAAGGTGTCAATCTTTCGGGCGTCACTACACTGAGAAAAAAAATAATGTCACAGCTACAAAATAATTTTGTTGATCAGTTTTGGTTGTTCTAACCAAAATTTGGTTGCGACGACCAAAAAAGTAGTTGTAGTTACAAAAAAGTTTGTTTGGCTCAAACAAAAAATTTTGTTAAGCCCTTTTTGTTGAGTGTATGAAAGAATTTTGTTGGGCATACCAAACACACATCCGCGCAAGAGCTCTCTTTCGATTCATGAGGAACGCTCGTTGCTTTTGTTTTCAATATGGTGGATTCGAGCTAAAATCACTTATCTACATTTAGGTGGTTAATATTATTTGTGGTTTTAAAGAAAATAAAGTTAAACTAAGAGTTGTATATGTGTTTCGAAAAGGATGGCTGACGTTGAAACACAACAGATTTTAGAGGAATGGGGCCTAGGATCTCTGATAGATACATTTCCAGGTAAGTGATTTCGGTACATTTTATTCGTGTTATTTAATCTCTCAAATTTTAACAACACACTTTAAAGTAATATCGCTATTACTATCCAAAGAAACACCTTATTTTTTCGTTAAATTCAATGTAGTATACAAGATAAATATCTTTAAAGTGTAGGTTAGATTATTCACATAGGAAGTGAGAATATGTATTACTTATAGACGCTTCAAGGTTAAGATTGACTTCAGAATTTCTATAATTTTTCATGGACGTTATAAATAAATTGAGAATAGGATTTTTTAAATCAAAGTTTTAAAAGACTGCACTAAGTATTTTTCGTTTTGTCTATTATTATTTTATTACTTTTTGTGATATAATATTGTATAAATATATATCAGTCGTAATAATAATATCGTAATGGAAATATGACCATCGTAAAACTGGAAAATATGAATGAATTTCATACGAATAAAGTATACAATTCTTAATTTTTAGCTGAAGGAATTGGTTTTTGTGCAGAAACTTTTGGAAAATGAGTTGTTGGGTGTTCAAATTAAATTTGAACGCAACTTGAATAATTATGTATCTAATGAAACACCTCAAGTTCCTCTTAAATCTGTGACAATTGAATCCACTAATGAGACCAGTAAGCCCAGCAATTATTCGAAAGATAAGCAATTAGGGGAAAGAATCGCAAATAAGTCCACAAACAGTGAGGTATGTAATTTCTTGTCATTTTGGGATTGCATGCTTCTTCCTATATCTTATTTTTGAGAGAATCATAAAATAAAAAATAAAATAAGACAACTGGCTTTAGATATTAAAAAATAAAAATAGACAGGACTAATTAAAATTTTAATTTACTACAGAATGAAATTATTGCAACATTTAATGATACTTCTGGAGAAAATTTGCTTGAAATAAATAAAGAAAATGTGGAACCACAGACTGAAGAGACATCTTTAACGAAAAAAGAATAATTTTTTTTAATACAGGGTGAAAGGAAAAATTATTGGTAAAATATTATTTTATCTTTTTTATTCAAGGACTTTTATCAAATTTTATTTGACACATTCAAAGGAAGAGTTATCCTAAATGTATATGACAAAAAAGAAGAATTATCTGATTCTGATCAAAGTTCGATAGTAGACATTATCGTTTCACATTTGTTGTGTTTTACCGATCCCTTCGGTCAACCGTAAGAATTTAAATATTAATAATATTAATACAATATTAATACAATATAATATTAACAATAGTAATTCGTATAATTTTTTGTGCATATTCTGAAGGTTGATAAACATGTTTCAGATTTCAATTCAAAAACTTTCATTGTGAAATTGTAGCCAAACAAATTTGTGAACTGTGTTTGTTCTACGAAAGTTTGCGTTGTGTTAAAACTTCATGTATTCTTTATAATGTAAATGGGGATGCATTCGTAACTTGGTACTAATGTGTGCGTTATAAAGTCTGATATATTTCACAAAATAAATAATCATGTTTTCTCTACACTCTGTATGTTATTATTACACTTTCCAATACGTATAATTATAATAGACACTAATGTAATTATAAATAATTGTAACTTCTTAATTTAAGGCGATAACTCCTTTATTTTGATGTTTATAAATGAATTAGAATATTTTCTGTATGGGACAAAAGCTATAGAAGGACGAAGATTTCATTAGTTAATTAAAGTGAATTTTATTTTAAGACAAATCTCTTAATTAATCACAATTTCATCTAATCATCCGTATTCCGAAATTTAATTATGATTAATTAAACAGAATTTCTACAAATAAAACACATTTTATTAAATCAATCCATTTTGTCCTTCTGGGTTTTTTTTCATATACAAAATATTTTATATTTTATTTACAAAATAAATTTTTCCCTGAACAAAGTAACTGTTGCTTCAAAATAAAAATTCCATTGCTTCAACAAAACTATCTTGTAGAAACTACAAAAGTTTTGTTCAGTTTGAAAAATTATTGTGTTGAGCTAACAAATATTACGTTAACTCAACCAAATAAGTTCATTTAATCTACAAAAAAATTTTGTTGTGCTTACCAAACTTTTTGGTTGGTCCAACCAAACGCTCCAACAAAGTAATTTGGTTAGCTCAACAAAACAATTTTGTTGCTTCTATAGCAACCAAAAAATTTGGTTGGGTCTACCAAACTTTTGTTCGGTCAACCAGACATTTTTCTCAGTGTAGAGCTATTCAAGACGACCCGAAATTTTGATCTAAGCGAACGCGCTTCAGACGATATAGCCATTTTTTCACTTTTTTGAGTCTTTTTTTGTTAAGGGTGGTTTATCTAATTTCGTCCCCTATTTTTTGAAGGTGCCAATCTGTCGGGCATCGCAAGACCCATTTACAGCAACATGAAATTTTGCTCTAAGCTCACGTGCTTGGCACGAAACAGCCATTTTTACACTTTTCAAGTCATTAAGGGGTGTTTTCCACCCCTGGTATTAAAAACTTCAAAATTTGTTGGTACCGATCGTATTTTTGAGGCACCCTGATTCTATATATACTCAAAGTTTTGCTTTTAAAGAAAATTTTTTTCATCGTTTAATGAACGTTCGAAACTGTAAGTACAATACACAACTTTTTAGGCATTTGAAGTGTGTATTTTCAATACACATTACAAACATAACGTTTAATTTTCAAACACTTTAACGTTTTGTACCCGAAAAATTGAGTTGGGAATGTTTAGTAAGTACACACTTCGCTCAATTACACACTTGACAATGTGTGTAGTGTGTAAAAATTACACATTTCACTATACACACTTGTTTTTAGAGTGTACATCACAAGAAAAGACTAACGAGATTTTAAAGAGAAAATAAAGCAGAAATGCTACATTTTTCCTATTTTCCTCTCCGTGAATTGCTAAAAGTAAATTTTAAACGTTATATTCATGATAAGGTTTTCAATTTTGGATGACTGAATACCTAGAAGAAAGTTGTTTTGATTCAAACAAAATTTATTTTAATCAAACAAATAGATAATATCACTCTCGATAAAAAACGCCCCTTTCCCCTCTCTTGGTACTTAATATACTATTATTACATAAAAATTAATGACCAGACAGACCAATCTTATTGTTAGTACATTTCATTCAATTTTACAATTTTTCAAGCCGGTATTTCATTTTGCATAGAAATGAGTTTACAGAAACTTAAATGCCGGTAAGGTAGAAATCTTTAGGTGATTCACGGCTTTAATTAATTAATTATTTCTACATATAACCTACATATTTATTATAATGTAAAAACATAATTTTTATGTGCAGAATATAATTTAACATCATCATTGGAGGCAAAAATAGACATGAAAGGACACCAGCCGCAGCGGCCTTTGATGAGGAGAGATCCAAGACTGGCAGCTTTAGCTTATTTAATAAATGCAACAAATCAACATGTATTTACTGGAATAGTCGTAGCTAAACACCACGTTTTAATCACAGCTGATTGTGCTAAAGAGTTTGCACATATACCGGGCTATAATGGCTTTAGCGCGAAAATTTTTGCTGTATATTATTCTATAATACACGTGGAAATGCCTGAAAACTATAATTGCGAGCCTGATTTCGAATATGCTGATATTGCGTTGTTAACAGTAATAAATTTGAAAATTTTTGAATGTATCTCAAGAACACAATGCTTATTTTCTTATTATTTTTAAAATTTGTTTTAATTTTGGTTCGTTGTTGTTTTTTGCTCGATTGGTTTTCAATAACAAAAAGCTGGTCAGTGTCAAACTTATTTACTTGAACAATAGTTTGGCAATTTCAAACAGAAAAGAAATAAATTATGCCATAATCAAGAATCCCTATTAGAGTAACCTGAAATTCTGAAAAGGGCATACTTAAATTATTTATTCGTAACTGAATATTTTAAACTTAAATGTTTTAAATTTATTCTTTGATTTTTCAGTTGAACGTTTCACTGATAACCACCTACCTATCAGTTGATTTTTTTGCAAAATATGAGGAAGATTATACAGATGTTGGTGATACGATTATATTAATTGCATGGGAACATTTCGACACAGAGAGTCCAATAATTTCAGTACGTTACGACAAAACTTTGCGAATAGATACAATAAAATAAAGATTCAAATCTAAATAAATTTTTTATTCCAGAATCTAGTACTTCAAGTCAACGGAAGAGGACAAAATTGTACTAATGACACCTCTGCATTAAAAACCGATAAAATATTATGCGCAACTCCAATTGTGGAAAAGCCAATACCATCTCTTACTCCTGTAATGTACATTTCTATAGTTTTATAATAGTTTAAGAAAGAAAGTAACATAAAAAGTGTATTTACTTAAGTTTTAAACGCTAAGCGAATTTGAAATTTGACTTTTAGAATAGTATTGTAAAACTTAACTTTTTAAATTTAGGTTGATCGTGGATGCCCGTCGTTTAAAAATGGAATATTTATAGGATTTGTTTCTCAGCGCTTTCATCCAAAGAAACAAGAAAACTTTATTTTTACATGTCTAATTAGTAATTACCATCACTTTATTCATATGTTGGAAAAAACAAAACAATGGTCAGAAACCAACACAACAAAAAAGTAACTGTTTATAAAACACGAGTAAATTTGTTGAAATGAAAATAAATATTTCTTTCAATATTCAAAATGTTCAGTTTATTTATATATAATCTGAAATAGTAGTTTCATGTCCCGTGAGTTTACCGACGCATGTTATAATGAGATCAGCAAATCAATGGAATGATCAAGATGGTACAAGGGTAGTCCCAGAAGTACCCGAACTGACGTATACATGACGGTTGTTGTTCGAAAAAAAATTACTATGCTCAAAAGTACCAACCTTACACGGAGAAACTCTTCATTGTAAAATTTAGTATTATTATATTTATTTTTACTAAAAGTCAATAGGAAACGAGGATATAACGTCACTTTTTTAGAAATTACTATTTTGAATATTAAACTATGGAGTTACTAATAATATTGGAGAAAATTGTGAAATAATTGTACTTATGCCTAAATACAAAAGCAAGTTTTATTTCTTGAAATAGTAAAATCGTAATCGACACTTCGAACGAATTATATTGAAGTAAACTCAATAAATGTTTCATTAATGGCTAAAAAAGAATGTTAAGTTTTCAAAAGACAATACTAAAGTCACATCTTCTATCTAACCGAATTACCATAGTCTTTTGGAGACAGTGGAACCATATTTATAACTTTTCCTACCGAGAATAGGAAATAATTGCACCTCCATGATATAAAAAAATCAGTCGTAAGAGAGTATTTATAAACATAGTTACATATTTACATACACATACACGTACCAGGGGTGTTAGTTGAAATTTGCCGGTTTTACTCATAGATGTCGCTAGAGATATGTATACATTTCTACAATTTGGCATCTATGTCATATTTTTCTATGACATTAACCTTCAAAAATAAACAGTTACATTCTGCCAAAATAATAGCATCATAGTTGTTTACCTCAGTGAATATATCGAGTTTCGTTCCAAATAAATCGCATTTGCGGCATTCGTTGCTTTTCTTACTTCATCAAAAGAAAAAAGCAGTTGAAGCTCATCGATTGCTGGTAGAAACTTATGGTGAACATGATCCAGTGATTAGAACATGTGAAACATGGTTTCGTCAATTTAAAAGTGGAGATTTCGAGTTAACAGATAATGAACATCCTGGTGCAGCGAAAAAGTTCGAAGACAAGGAATTGTAGGCGTTATTGGATGAAGACCCAACCCAATCGCAACAACAATTAGCCAACGTTTAAAAGCCATGGGAAAAGTCCAAAAGTATGGAAAATGGGTACCACACCAACTGAACGATAGACAAATGGAAAATCGAAAAACCATTTGTGAAATGCTGCTTCAACGGTTCGAAAGGAAATCTTTTCTGCATCGAATTGTCACGGGGGACGAAAAATGGATTTATTTCGAGAACCCGAAGCGGAAAAAATCATGGCTTTCACCTGGTGAGGTCGGCCTATCGATTCCAAGGCCAAATCGCTTTGGCCGTAAGACAATGCTCTGTGTTTGGTGGGACCAGTGTGGTGTGGTGTACTTCGAGTTATTAAAACCTGGTGAGACGGTGAATACGGATCGCTACCGACAATAAATTATCAATTTGAATCATGCGTTGATCGAAAAACGGTCGGAATGGGCCCGAAGACATGGCAAAGTTATCCTACAACATGACAACGCACCGTCTCATACCACTAAAGTGGTGAAGAACACATTAAAAGCATTGAATTGGGAAATATTATCGCATCCGCCATACTCTTCAGACCTCGCACCCCCAAGCAGAAATTATGACACTCTGCCGACTGTGACGATCGGTTAAATATTTGTCCGATGTAGGAGATCGACTGTTGATTAACAACGTTGGTACAATGTTGGGAAACAATTGTCCCAAACTTATTCCGACTGTGGAAAAAGTAATTTACCGACAGTGGATGTACAAGGTCTATCCAGTGTCTATTCAGCCCCGGTAGTCGACTGTAAAATACCAGCGTTTGTACAATGTTGGATGTACAACAGGCCCAACCTTCTTCCGACTGTGGGAAAATTAATTTTCCGACAGTAAATGTACAAGGTCCACCCAGTGTCTAATCGATTCTGATAGTCAACATTGTAAAATACCAGTGTTTGTACAATGTTGGATGTACAACAGGCCCAACATTTACTGCGGAAAATTACTTTTCCGCCAGTTGGAAGAAGGTTGGGCCTGTTGTACATCCAACATTGTAAAAACATTGGTATTTTACAGTGTTGACTATCAGAATCGATTAGACACTGGGTGGACCTTGTACATTTACTGTCGGAAAATTACTTTTTCCACAGTCGAAAGAAAGTTGGGCCCATTGTACACCCAACATTGTACAAACACTGGTATTTTACAATGTTGACTATCAGAATCGATTAGACACTGGGTGGACCTTGTACATTTACTGTCGGAAAATTACTTTTTCCACAGTCGGAAGAAGATTGGGCTTGTTGTACACCCAACGATGTACAAAAGCTATTTTTTTCCAGTCGATTACCGGGACTGAATAGACACTGGATAGACCTTGTACATCCACTATCGGAAAATTACTTTTTCCACAGTCGGAATAAGGTTGGGCCTGTTGTACACCCAACGTTGTACAAACGCTAGTATTTTCCAGTCGACTACCAGGGCTGAATAGACACTAGATAGACCTTGTACATTCACTGTCAGAAAATTACTTTTTCCACAGTCGGAAGAAGATTGGGCCTGTTGTACACCCAACGTTGTACAAACTTTGGTATGTTGCAGTCGACTACCAGGGCTGAATACACACTAGATAGACCTTGTACATCCACTATCGGAAAATTACTTTTTCCACAGTCGGAATAAGGTTGGGCCAATTGTTTCCTAACATTGTACCGACATTCAACCAATCGTGATAGTCGACAGTGTCATGAATTCGGCTTGGGACGTCGACTTAAAGTCCGCGAGCTAACAGACATGGACATAACAGAAAGTTGCGCGCAAGATGGGTGCCGCGTTTGCTCCCAATGGAGCAAAAACAGCGTCATGAAGATTTTTTAATCCAGCGTTTGCTGATGTTTCACAGCAATAAAGCCGATTTTTTGCGTCGATTCTGAATCATGGGTTAAAGATGGGTCCATCATTTTCAAAACCGAAATGCAATCAACGCTGAGTATGTTGCGAACATATTACAGCGTTTGAGTGATGAAATCAAGAAAAAACGGACTTATTTGGCGGAAAATAAAGTGTTGTTTCATCAAATTGCTTTGTTACGCACCCTATTTGTCAGATTTAGCCCCTCGGATTATTTCCTCTTTCCAAACTTGAAAGAATAGCTTAGTGGTCAAAGATTTGCCAACAATGAAGAGGTGGAGTCTGCGGGTAATGGCTATTTCGAGGAGCTCGACGGTTCTCACTATAAACAGGGTATCGAAGCTATTGAACATCGCTGGGAAAAGTTCATCGAACTAAAAGGAGACTACGTTGAGAAATAAAGGTATTGTTTCCAAATTTTTTGGGTTTTCTTTGTTAGGTCGGCTACTTCTGAAACTACCCTCGTATTAGTATATCGACGCCTACAAAATCGACCTGCAAGGTGAACTCAAACAGTAAACAGTAATTTTTTCTTGGATTAGGGGTAAGAATCTTGATGTTATAAATTGAAAACTTTGTATTTTTTCAAGCCGTGATTAGAAAAATAAAATATCATTGACAATGACTAGCTATTTTGGACTTCTTACTATTTTTGGTAGTAAATATGGTGGTAGCTAGTTACTTTTGTAAATAAGTAACAAATTGATAACCTTTTCAGTAATTTTATTCAGTAACGGTAACTGTAAAAATCTTGACTTTTATCAAAACGGTTTGGTTACGGCAACCAAACTTTTTCTCGCGTGAATATAAGCTTTCTCTGAGCTACAGGCATTTTTTTATCACGACATTCGAAGTAGTTTATTGTTTTTACAATGATTCTTTTATTTTTACTATTTGATAGTTACTTTTATTGCAAAAATAAAAAAGTTATATTATGAAACGGTAACGATACTAGTAACTATTTATTTTTTTTACCCATGACTGACTATTGCTTCCTTCTAAATAAAATACAATGAACAACAAATTTCTCAATGATTAGTGCAACAATCAATCAATCATGATTTAAGTATGTGAACAAAACCAAATTGAAATAACGTAATCAATATTTATCAAACTAGGAGCATTTGTTCTTATTCAAGGAATTAAATATTGTATACATATTGTTGTAGGTACAATACAGATGCTTATATGACAAATATATAAGCTATCTTTATTGTACTGAGTACAATACATATGGTGATCCGGAAAATACTCTATTCATTAAATAGGGATAAGCTATTTTATAGCAAATTTTTAACTGCCGCATTTCACTAACATAGTAAGTTTTAAGACAATTTTTCTTAGTTTTTACCACAGGCTAAAATTTTGTGCAAAAGTCGTAAAATCCAGGAAATTTGTCTTTACTCACATTTTTTCCACAAATTAATATTTTATTTTGATTAATTAATATATACAACATTTTATGTAATTTGGATACAAAGATGTAGAAACTGGACCAAATTGTTCATATGAATTTTCTACTTTTCTCAAGTATCACATGCCCTTAAGAAATTAAAAAGAAAAAAATATTTTGGAAAACATTTAGGTACCACAAAAATGAAAACACTTCAAAAAATAATGGAATAAAATTTGCCGTCTCATAATATACGACAGTGATGTACATAATGCAATTAGTCTAAGTATATAATGAATGGTAGGAAAGAAAATGGTGGTTGGTTCGTCATCCTTTCTTGGTGACCAACAACTGGGTCGGTACTTGTTTAATTAATTTGCAGGTAACCCACGTCCACGTTCCCATGGGAGCGGAGTGCACTGTGTACTGTGCGAGCATTACTGCTAAACTCATTAGCTCGCAATTATCGAAATTACAGTCCGAAGTTGGAACCGAGTCTTCCGGCGTCTCCTAAGGTAGCAGAAATGTATCTAGATATCCAGTTCGCTGCATGATCACTGTGACCCACCAGATACATGTACTTGGATAAGTGCCTATCTCGCTAATTATTCGCATTAACCCCTGACCTGGAACCGGAAAAGTTAACGGTGAAGAAGGCACGGAGCACTCGCGTGCAGATCGTCTTTTTCTTCCTCTTCAAATTATGATTTAGTATTAATTGTCACATTTGAGAGGGACTTCCATCCACCTCGTGCGTTCCAAAAAATCGAATATTTTTTTTTGCATTTTTCGAATCTATGAACCATAAAAAATGTCGTTTCTAGAGTTACAAAGTTTTAAAGATGACTAGGATTTAAAATTTAACTTAAAACGCGTTTTTCTCAAAACTATTTTTTTCGAAACTGCGACCACGATTACAAGAAAATTATTTGGTGGATCAAACTGATTTTTGGATTGAATATTCATTGAACATGCCTCTTCCATTCGGGATGCTAGATTTACTTTATTTTCAATTTTCAAACTTTTATAACTAAACAAACTATCGAAAATAGGCCAAAAAATTCATTTTTTTTACAAATAGGTGCCATTTCGCTTAATTTAAAAATTTTGGAAAACGTATATCTCGAACGAAAGCCAACACGCTACTGATTAAAACTGCATTGCGCTTTTTTGTTTCAGTCGACCTGGGATGCTAAAATCATGGTCACATTTTGGCTCCAACTGTCCGACAAGGTCACGTTCGATGACGACGATACCGCGAAAAAATTTTTTCGAACTTTTCGTGTAAATATATTTTTTATCTTGAGGAATAAACGAACAAGATGCAAAAAAACAAAAGATGCAAAAGATATAAAATGGATATAGTCTTTAACTTGAAAAAGATTTTAAAATACAAGATTATAAGGATCGATTTCTCACCACTCGTAAAAAGATTTCCTTAAACGTATTTAGCGAAAGAGCTAGCAGTCGCACCTGTGAATTTCAATGAGGTGCAAATCCCTGACGTTTAAGATCCATCCACGTTGCCCACAGCAAAAGTTTTATTCTGAATTATTATGGATAAATTATGGCATCTACTTCTATCCAACTTTATCCTATTTCTCGCTCGTTTCTGTAAAATGATGACAAATAACGCGCAACGAGGAGTGCGTTAAGAATAGCAACGAGGAGAACATTTTTCTGTACATTTCAGTAAATTTTGTGCACTTTACTAAAATTTTAGTACTACTACTTTATTTTTAAAGGAATTAGAGGGAATTCAATTTTGAAGAAAACGTAAGGTCCTTTGTGGAAAAACTTAACTTTTTTATGGTAGATTGGTATTGCGCTAAAAGAATTAGAAAGACGGGAAGAATAGAAGTGAGTCGAGTAATTTCTGTAATTATTCCTAACAGTTACGTCTCACCGAGGATGGTCTTGAGACTTTTACCCTGATGAGTTTTCAAGGAAGAGCAAGGCTCATGCCGTCAAGAAAATTTCGTGACTTAGAAAGGTACTGAGGATCATTCCTGTAAGGACTTCACAATGTGGTTGGAAAATATAATTGAATCGCTTTTTTCAAAGGGCTTTGTTAGTAGGAACTTGAAATATAATAGTTGAGGAAATTCAGAAGAAACTTTGTTGACCGTCACTTACATTATGACAAGACAGGTTGGTCGATGAAATACTTTATTTTCCGTTCAAAAATAAAATGTCTACCGATTCTTCAAACCTTTCAAGTTTTTAATATTAAATTATTCGAATTCGAAAATAATGATAATTTAGTTTTCAAATTATTAAAATTTCACGTCTGGACATTTTAACCAATTTTGAAATTCTAAGTTTCATTTTATATTTCTAGATAATTTATATTCTAATTCAAGCACAGAAAAATAAAACTTCAAAAGGGTTAAAAAGAAAGGGGATTTAAGCTCAAAATGAAACAAAGCGGTTCCTTTTGAGCTTGCTGCAATTAATTTGGAATTCTTACTTTTTTCTTGTGGAATTTCAAACATATTGTATCATTTTTTACAATCGAGATTCTCTAAATTCGAATCTATTATAATATTCTCAAAAAATATTTTCCAAATTCAAAGATACTTTTTTTTTTCTTTTTCACAAATTTTAAGCCGTACTACATTTTTCTCGGAATCGGTAATTAAAATCTCCCAATTTCATAATTTAAAACTTTCTATTTTTTCGAATAAATGTAAATAATTGGAAATATGTACAATTAAATATAATTATAACGCGACATATCTAAAAACATTTCTTTTATTATGTTGACTCAAAAATTACAGAATTTTTTTTGCGTTTTATTCTATCTACCATTGATAACTTTTGAATGAAGAAAATAAGAAGAAACTGACCCTATGCCAAAACAACAAAAATTAATACAAATTAAAAATAATTTTTTACTAAACTACACGGAAAAAAATAGTTTAGTAAAGTTTATAGGACTATTTAAGAGTTGGGGATACAGGCTGTTACGGAACCGAATTCTAGAAAATTTGAAGAACTTTTCAGAATAAAATGCAGAACTGTCAATGATTTTTCCTGAATGTTTTGCATCTTATCCTGAAAAGTTCTGTAAATTTTCTAGAACTCTGTTCCGTATTGCCTGTATCTCTAACTCTTAAACAGTTCTATAAACTTTACTAAACTATTTTTTTCTGTGTAGACTCAAGAATCATCAGTTATTATTGAATTTCAAAATTCAGTATTGCAGAAAAATTTCAAACTCAATATGGAATTGTTAGTTATAAGACATTTAGAGAAATAATAAGAATATATATAACTGCATAAAATAAAAAATAAAAATATGGCCAGAGGGTATCAAGACTGTTAGATTATTTTGTCACATTTGTCACAAATGCGAAGAATCTAAAAAAAAATATTTTGAACTATGTGGCTTTTTCGTTTTCCCTCAAGGATATCTCTAATTACTCTATAAACTGCAGTGATTTACATAAAGTGCAAGAAACTGCTTTCCTCACACAGAGATCGATTTAACGGCATTCCAAATCGTAAAATACCATCACTGCGGAGTGAAACCTTCAATTTAGGGCCTCGAGGGTATTATACAAGCGACTAATTTTCAAGCAATGCCGAGGAAAGCGGGAACCCGAGCATTCCGAGACCTTAATCGTCCGGGTAATTAAAGCACCAGATAGTTACGTCTATCGTAGAAGTCGATAGGAACAATCAAGCTCGCTACCCACAAAATAACCAAATCCTATCTCATCCTCATTACTATTACTTGAATCAAAATATAATTGCAATTCAAACCTGGCAGGTACTGTTCTATTCACAAACAATGATTTTCAGTTTGAATTAATCATATTCAGTGACAAATTAACAACTGTGATTAAATTAGTTCAAAACTGCAAACAATCTTATTGAATATTATTACGTTTGAGGACATGTATACCACAAGTGAGTCACATGATCAAGAAAAACAAATTCTAAGAGAGGATTCTCAGCTTCTCTTCAGTTTAGGTAACAACAAAATTAATTTCTTTAAGGGGTTTCATCACCTTTGCATTTAGAAAAAAAATTTTTTTTTTATTGCATAAAAAGGTATATTTATTGTCCAATAGGTATTTGGGTATAGAGCAGGCATAGCAGATTAGAGGTATATCAAAATTATAGTACTTTTTTTTAGGTTATTAAAACTTTAAACGCGTTTTTCTCGAAATTGACTTTTTCAAATTGGTAAGTGACGCCATTTCAACAATTTTTAACCGATTGACGCGAATCTTGTTTTAAATAAAATATTATTTAATTATCTAGTGGAGTACCTGCGATTTTTAAGATTGATTGACAATTGTTTATTTGTTTAACAAATTAAGGTCGCTTTTGTGGGCGAAAATCGAGTGTTACATTCAAATATGCTCACCAGTTTTTCAAAAATGAATATTTTTTTATAATCCTGGGTACTTCACTAGGCAATTTTGTCAACATTAAGAAAAACTTTGTTTTTTTGTTCCAGGTGCAAATCTCAATTTTTAGAATTTCTTGCCGCGGACGACCTCCGAAAATTTTTTTTTTTTGATTTGGCAATACTCAGCCGCCATTTTGTATTTCTTGACAAACAAAATTTTTTTATAAAGTTAATGTATTAGTTAATAAACTCTATAAATTTTAATTGCTTTACGTTTTGTTATCTGCTTGAAAATAAATTATAAAAATGACACTTTGTTCAGAGGCTCAAAGGTGATGAAACCCCTTAAGACCATGCAGTAGCCTGGTCACGTGGCTAGATTCCTACTTTACCAGCAGTTCATTTTGTGCAACTCTATTTGTATAAAAAATAGGATACGTAACTGAAAATTTGTAGAATTAAATAAAATTCTTTAACATAGGTCTGTCCAGTCATAAATGTTCGTAATTTTTTTAAAAATTAGTTTCATAATTATAAAATGACCAGAAAGACCTGTCTTAGTGCATTTTATTTACTTTTACGAATTTTCAACTTGTTACCGCATTTTTTACAGAAATGGGATTACACAAATTGAAACTTCTGGTAAGGTTGTAATTCACGTTCCGATAAAATGAGACATCGATTTTAAAAAATGCGAAATTAATGAAAATGTACTGAAATAGGTCTTTTGGCTCTTAGGTTTCTATAATTATAAACAAAATAATTAAAAAATAAATTTTTGTTACTGTTCTTAAAGTTCGAAAGTCGACAGACCTTCCTTAGCGCTGCATTTTCTTTAATGTCGCAAATTTCCAACTCGATATTCCATTTTGCATGGAAATGAATTTACAGACAATAATTTCGGTAAAGTAGAAATCAATAAGTAATACAGTAACTTAATATGGACGTAGGAATAATGGGACTTTGGAGAAAGCCTAACATAGAAGTCCGCGAGATGTCTTTAAGACGTCCAATGTACCTGTCTCCATTGGGAAGCCGGTAAATTGTTTTTGTTAGTCACGTGACCAACTTGTTAAATCGCCTTAAGGCCGTGTGGTAGGTTCTGTCATTAACAATTATACACGATTGCTTTATTAAAAATAATAACTGTAAAAAAATTTCCGAAGAAGACAGCAATGCAGGGAAATGTAAGACATTACTGTCTTCTCCGGAAAATTTGTTTAAATTATTATTTTAATTATAAAGCAGTAGTATATAATTGGTGACGTCAAAGTCTATCATACGGCCTTAAGGCCATGAATCAACCAGACTATGTGACTAATTTCCTGTAAAAGTTCGTATAACATAATTTTTCTATTTTACAAAATATCTTCCCGAAAATTTATAAAATACAACAGAAGACGATAAGAAACGTCTGACAGCTTCATTTGAGTAAGAATTTTACAAGAAATTTTACAGTCAACTGTAATTATTAATAAGTTTTCCAATTTTTTTTCCAAAACTTTTACTAAAAGAAAGTTTTTTTCCGCCGTAAACCGAAAGTTAGCTTTGTCGGTGTCGTTTCTCGTGTGGAAAGTTTCTTTTCCCGCACCAGTGCGGTAAAATTTTAAGTGTGCGGAAAATCAACTTTCCACACGCAAAACGAGACCGACTCGGCTAACTTTCGGGATACAACGAACAAAAAATATAGTTCGTATCAAATGCGGAATGTATTTTAACGCGCGAACCGCTCTTGAGTTAAAATACCTTAAGGAATTAATGTATAATTTAGTCATGTGTTCCGATTGATTCATGGTCTTAAATGCGTGAATGGAAATTACACAATTAATTTCTCGACATTCAAAGGCTTTGATTTAGTGTAAGCATAGGGGTTGCAACCCTTCTGAACAAAACTGGAAACGCATTCTTAAGCACTTGCTTTGGTGATGTTGTTTTCATCTCCGACTCTATAGAAATAAATTTTTAATGCATTACAATTACGCTCAGATTTGAGTGCTCTGTTTGAAATGGGCCGAAAGTCTGTAAGGAATATCGTCAAGCCAAAGTCTTACAAGCCCTTAAGTAGGATCCGCCCCATTAGTAGCGAACTCCCTGCGGTTCACCCTACATTTACCCTCGTTTGGAAGCTTTTCGGATGTATTCTTTTCCGAACGTGTTCTTCGAAAGCAGCGTGACGACATCGTTATCTGACAGTAGTGTAGCTAACATGGGGTCCAGAGAGTATAATAAAATAATTCTCCTGGGGCCCATTTGGCTGCTAAGAGACTGATGCAAAACAATATAAACTTGAAATTATTATTTTTTCAGCACGAGCCTTTTATTATCCTTAAAATCCATCACACAGATATATAGTTTAGACTAAATACAGAAAGGACCCCGCACCAAAAGTACAGAAAATGGCCTTATGATAAAAAATTATAAAAAAATTTTTTCTTGTATTTTCGAACCTGCAAACTAAAAATTCGAAAGAAAAATGTCAGAAAGATGGACAGTTTTTAGACAAACACTCGTCAAAGTTTCTATTTTTACATGTATTTTAATGGAAAAATGCTTATTCTAGCAAAATGTTTTTTTCCTCAAAAACTCTATGATAGATTTGACTAAAACTTTTATATTTTGACGATCAGGCGTACCGAATCAAAAGACTCATACCCACAAACTAGAAAGATTAACGATTCTTTGGGTATACACCATGTTTTTGGGGGTGTTTTCGTACCCTAAACATCCAAGCAACATATGTATATCATCATTTCTTAGTAACTAAAATCAATAGAGATTTTTATTCAACCGCTACGATATGAAATAAACGACTTTCAAATAAGTACAAGGTTGTTTTGTTATCCCTCGAACATTGAATCCGGAATATGTACATGTCTTAATAACTAAAATCTATTGATTTTAGTTACTTAAAAATGATAATTTCCATACTTGGATACTTAAGGTAGTTGTTGCGCCAAAAATCAGTCTCTGGAAAAAGAAGTTTTTCTATGATTTCAAGACTGGTAATTATATCATCAGCCGTGTCATATGTAAGGAAAGACACTCTTTTTAATAAAAAAAATTTTTAAATTACGAAAAATAATATTTTAATAATGTTTTTTGTAATAGGATATTTCCTTATTATCGCTCCATACCAAATTTTCAGAAATGGTGCGATTCTGATAAATCATGAATCATTTTTTTAGGAAAAGGATTCTCTACAACTTTACCGTTTCCGATTTTTGAAAATGAATCAATTATTATCAAATTCAGCAATTTGTTTATAAAAATTTCGTTTTGGAAAATTGTTTTTTAATGATTTCAACCATTAAAGAATTTATTTTCAAAAATCGGAAACGGTAAAGTTGTAGAGAATCCTTTTCCTAAAAAAATGATTCATGATTTATAAGAACCGCACCATTTTTGAAAATTTGGTATGGAGCGATAATAAGGAAATATCCTATTACAAAAAACATTATTAAAATAGTATATAGCCAAAAATAGAGGCTTTAAAAAAAAGACATTTGACTCAAATAAGCATTTTTCCATTAAAATACATGTAAAAATTGGAACTTTGATAAGTGTGTTACTTTTTTGAATTTATTGAATTTTTAAAATATTTAAAAATATTTAGACTTGGATGAGTTCCACATGTACTGAGTAGTTGAGACTTTTTGTGTGAACTGTTCGCATAAATTGAAAAAATTATCAGCAAAATTCTGGCGTATTTTGAAATTGAGCTGTTTATATTGAAATTTAAAAATATTTAAGGGTGACTGGGGTGACTTCTATATGTGCTGAAGTTTTGAAACATTTTTTGTCCCTTTGGCATCAATTGAAATCATTATCAGCAAAAACTGGGCGGATTTTTGAATTAGGTTGTTTTTGTTGAATTTTAAAAATATTTAGGGATAGCTTGGATGAGTTTCAGATTCGATGAGGGGTTAAAAGGTCTTTAAGAAGTTTTGAGGGTTGCACGTGACTATTTTCTCTCATAAAATAGCAACTTTCATGCATTTGAAAATGAAATTATTTTTCGTTATTGATTAATGTTAGGAACTTCAGACTCATTGTTTAAGGGATGGTAAAACATCCCCTAAAATTAGGTCCAAACATATTCTTGCTGTGTACGCTTCCTCTACTTATTGGAAAGTCGTTTCATACCGTAGCAGTTGAATAAAAATCTCTATTGATTTTAGTTACTAAGAAATGATGATTTACATATGTTACTTGGATGTTTAGGGTACGAAAGCACCCCCAAAAACATGGTATATACCCAAAGAATCGTTAATCTTTCTAGTTCGTGGGTATGAGTCTTTTGATTCGGTACGCCTGATCGTCAAAATATGAAAGTTTTAGTCAAATCTATGATAGAGTTTTTGAGGAAAAAAAACATTTTGCTAAAATAAGCATTTTTCCATTAAAATACATGTAAAAATCGAAACTTTGACAAGTGTTTGTCTAAAAACTATCCATCTTTCTGACATTTTTTTTCGAATTTTTAGTTTGTAGGTTCGAAAATACAAGAACATTTTTTTTTTACAATTTTTTATCATAAGGCCATTTTCTGTACATTTGGTGCGGGGTCCTTTTATTAGTATTGAGGCTATAGGTCACCCAAACCACGTGACTGAATTAAAAGTTAATTCATTTCTGTAAGGTGTCTTTTTTGTTTACAAAATATTTTACTGACAATTTTTAATAAAGAACGTTTGTTAACTTTGCTAAAGTGAGTTTTCTCATAGGAAAAACAACTGGGAAAGCTATTTGTAATTATAGATAAGTGTTAAGTATTTACAAAAACATAGTTTACAGATTCCTTGTAGTGCCGTATAAGTTGGACAGACACTTGAGTCACATTTTGACGAAATTGAGTTTCGTATATGTCTTCATTGAGGAGGAAAAACGGCATCCATCTGAGTAATAAAAATTTCAAAAAGTTCATGATTTTATCGGTTTCATTATCGGATTTGAATTGAGCTTTGGCATTTCTTTATCGGAGCTGAAAAAAGTAAGGACAAGTCCGTTAACCAGCTACATCCGACCAAAATTGTGAAGATAAGAGAATTTTTGGTGTTTTTGAAATTTATTTATTGAAAAAATAAAAAATCAGGGTGGCCAATTTAGTGATTTTGACATAAATTTAGTGTTTTTCAAAGGCAAATTGTCTTTTTTGATCATTGTTTGAAAAGACAACTTAGTGATTTTTCACTGTATTAGGTGTATTTTTAGTGATTTTGATGTTTTTTGTGTTTCTTGAATCCATTGCTTTTTAAAACCAAATCAAATGGTCGTAACATTTGAAAAATAGAAATTTCAATAAAATTGTACATTGATTTACTGAAAAAATAAGAAAATGTACTGCCTAAAATAGTTACTTGAACATGAATTAAATACTTCACTGTTACATCTAATATAAATAATTTCAAATATTATGCAAACTTAATTTTATAGTAATTGTGCCTGTCTTTGAGTTAATTTTGTATTATATGCACAATCAGTGTTTTTTTACTGTTTTTATTCATTTTTATAAAAATATAAATTCAAATTTCACGCTTTTTAAAGTCTAGTGAAAAGTTAGTGATTTTTCAGTGTTCCAGTTTTAGTAAGTGTTTTTTCATGCTTCCAATTGGCATTCTTCATTTGAAGTAGCAAAAATTGCAATAATGTTTTTTGATGGTGCTAATAAATATTCAACAATAATCTTCATAAAATTTTTCAATTGAACCAACATTTGAAAAATTATAGTATGTTGAAACTTGAAAAAGTCAATATCAAAATTCCATTTTCCAGTTAAATTCTATGTTCCAACCAGAATATGTGCAATAGAATAAAAACGTAAAAATGCAAAATTGTTCGCTTTAATCAGGTCTACAAATTCTGTCTGACACAGTTTCTACTAAAATGTACATTTTTCGTTTCAGTTTCAAAAAATACCTTCAAAATTCAAGAATTTCATTTTTCAGACGAAATATATAGATACGAAAAAAAATATGGAATGGGGAATTATTTGCCTAAATGAGGTCTACAAACTCTCATTTGGACATTTTTCGAGAGGATGTATATTTTATGTTTTGATTTTAAAAACACAATTGGAAATTAAGACTTCCATTTTTTAACCAAAATATGTGAGATACGAAATGAGCGTTGAAATGAAAAATCGTTGGTTTAATGTATCAACATTCAGCAAAATTAAATTTTAAAATTTTATTCTGAGAGATAAACGCTTCTGTTGATTTCCTCCGTTTGAAGCTTTCTAGACTTGAGTATCTTTTTAACTGGAACCGCAATATACTCTATCAAATTTTCCAGATTTTCAGAAATATATTCCGCAACCAAAAGAATTTGTTCCAGGCATAATTTAATAAATAATGTAACTAATTTCAGTCAATCAATGATCTCAAAGCGAAAAAAAATACTTTCAAAGTAGTCAATGTTCTAAAGTTACATAATGAATTATCCAACTCTTTATTGACACAAACTTTTCTGTCATGAGCTCTAAACTTTTATGAAGGATAAAGTGTTAATCTGTTTTGTTGGAAAATCGAATTTGCGATAATTTTCCGTCGATCAGTCATTATGCTCGATACTCTCTATTCCGTGGTAGCGCAGGTGTTTGGAAAATCGGAATGAATTAAGGTAATTGCAAAAGTACTCTTGCCAATATTAAGAGAATTAACAAAGATTGATAGTTTAATATAATGAAACGTATAAGAAAAAACGTTTTTAGCATCCAATAAATCTAACAGATAATTACTCATTGCTGAATGATAATCAAATTTATATGCTGATAAAATAATTTCTGAAAATTTTTCGACGAAAAATAACAAGAAAAATGAATGGAATTCTTGGTTTTCGAGTATCGTAATAAATCAAGTTTAGCTTCTATAAAACAGTGGCACGCAGCGGAAATGTAGTTAAATGTCTCAATCGCTGCAAACTCCAACCGGTAAGTCCGGTGGCAATAGTAATTAAGTGCTTAGTGTACCCTCTTGAAGGGAAAGCTTTCGAATCCGGAAAGGAGGGTAGATGTAATTAGGATGAGTTGTGTAGCTGCCAGCTACTACTGTGCTCTTGATTTTATGTACTTAACTAGTGCAACAAGACATATACATATATATCATAAAGTGCAGATTTTCATCCTAACAAAAAAGAGTGAAACTTTACCAAAATCGAGTTGTATTTCAGCATTTCATTATTGTTATCAAGACACTAGTTAGTTTTTCCCTTGATGCAACCAGCGCCCCACTGGGAATCCCAACTAGTTCCCGGCTAGTCATGTAAGTATTTCCCCTCCCAGGCGGTAGTGTGGAAAAACTAGCTTCAAACTGGCAGGGAAAACTAGCTGCAAACTGGCAGGGAAAACTAGCTTGAAACTAGCGAACGTCAATTAATTGTTTAATGTCCAATGAATGTTAGGAACACCCGCTGAATTAAAAAAAAAAAATAATCAATCAAATTAATTGGCGAAAATTGAAAAATTGTACAATTCATATACATATTTGTCTGTAATTTCGTCTCCCGAAATTGAATCTGCCAAAAAATGTGAGAAGAGATACTCGAGTAATCAAAAATTAAATATTAGCAAAATAAATCAACAATAGTAATTTTTAAAATGATTTGTGATTTTTTTAAAAAAGATAATTTACGTATAATTAAAAAATATTTTATTTATTCGAGATGTTTTGTATACTTTATAAGACACTTTAAACTTTTACATAATTTCAGAATATTTAACAATAACTTCTCGATATTTAGCATTTAACACTTCTTTTTCTCCCCTACATCTACGCACTCGTTTAGAGTTTAATTTTCATTTTCGCTCATCAGATTCCATGTTTGCTTTAAGGTTCAAATTCTTACTTAATAATTTAAATCTTATTCAACAAATATGCCTGACTCGCTGCGTTATCTTTAAATATAAGTCAGGTTAGGTAAAAGTATACGTTGAAACCAGTTGAAAAACAATAATTCAATATCAACCGGTTTTTTCACACACTGCCTCACAAGTTCGTGCTGGGGAAAACCTAGACTAAAATTCATTAAGGAAAACTAGACATGGACTAGACAGCCGGAGTCGAGTTTTGACTAGCTAGGGATTCAAGGGGAAAAACTAGACTTGGGAATATTATTATTGAAATAATTTGAAAGAAAAAAAATTAATTTCCAAGAACAAAATTTGAAAAATAAAAAAATATCAAATATTATTTTTACCCAAACTTTTTTTCTTGACGCTTCATACCAAATTTAAAAAAATGATGTGATGATTCCAATAAATGACGGACCATTTTTTTAGGAAAAAGATTCTCTACAAGTTAACCATTTCCTATTTTCTAAAATTAATAAATGATTACCAAATTCAGCAATTTGTTTATAAGAATTTTGTTTTGGAAAATCGAGAACGGTAAAGTTGTGAAGATTCTTTTTCCTAAAAAAATGATTCGTAATTTATTAGAATCGCATCATTTTGTAAAATTTGATATGAAGCAATAAGGAAAAAAGTTCAGCAAAAATAAAATTTTTTAAATATATTATATTACTGCATTTCAAATTTTGACGTCTGTCGTTAATTCTTAACACTAAAGCAGTGCCGGATTAAGAATGTTGAGGCCTGGGGCCAATATTTTTTGAGGGCCCTCAAAATTTCTAAAAAAATTTTAATCTCGGGAAAATAAAACTCCATAATAATTTTTGTATGTTTTTTATAATTGTGCTTTCTTCTAAACGCTTTGAAGTTCTAAACTAGAGAAGCTTTACGCGATTTTTCGTTTTAATTGGATAGTTACATTGGACTGGTGGAGGCCCTCAACTGGTGGAGACCCGAGGGCCATGGCCGCTATGGCCCCATGCGAAATCCTGCCCTGCACCAGAGTAAAAGAACGAAAAAACCTTACTACTATAATTCCTGACGAATTTGGTAATTTTACCATAGAAACATTTTATGATCAAATTACCTTTCTCTTTTTTTCCTTTTTTCATAAGACTATTTTCATTATTATAAGTTTTATGATGAAGTTTCATTTTCGCGAATCTCGTTAATTTTGAATATCATTTTGATCCAACGCGCTTTATTCGAGACTAGGCAGTGGGATCTCGTTAACTTTTAAATAAATTTGAACCTCGGGAGTTAACTGTATCCGATAATAGGACATTGGCGCAAATTTAGCGACCACGAAACGCGAAGCAGCAACTGGCCAAGCGAAGAGAGAATACATCGTTTCCCCATCCACCTGGAAGGTGAATGAATTCCGTTACGATGCATGCTATGCATTATGACGTGTTTGCCATAATCATATTTGGGATTCTATATCCTCTGCGTTAGTTGCAATAGGCGATGATGATGGAATCCCTCCGTCGCGTCGACCCTGTACGACTAAAATTAGATACATTTATGCGTTTATCCTGATTTGGCTTCAGAAAATTGTTCCGTAAATTATGGCCAAATGGGTTCCCGCTATTTTATTCGCTTACAAAGGTTGCTCAATTTTAGTGAAAAAGCCTGAATAAAAGGAGAAAATGTAATATTGTGTGCAGTTTTTTAAAATTAAGTTTAAAAACCATTCTAGTTCCTATATAATCATAAAGAACATTTATTACCAAATATTTTGATTATTTCACATGTAGAGAAAATACACTAACGGTCAAAAGTTTAATTTCACCTGTTGTTTAAGCGATTGTCGAAGTGTCTTTATTTTAATAAAAACAAGTTAAACATTTTTTTCAGGAATGGAATGAATGTTAATAAAACTTTTTATCTACTGATCCCAAGTTGAATGCAAAATGTTAATTTTATGAGAATATATTACAAGAAACGTCAAATTTTGACCTTTTTGGAAAATGTTAATCATTCCGAAAATAATTAACATTTTTAAAAGTTTTTTGTTTCTTTTTAAAGGTAAGTTTTTATAGTAATTTGTTAACTGTTCAAGAAATTTTCAGAACTTTATCCTAGATTTTACCCTGGGGTCAAACATGATACAAAACCTAAGTGCGAATTGCCGAAGTTAATAATATGGCACAATATAGGCTCAATCTTGGCAGCCAAGAGTCGGCTATTGTTATTGGGCCAGTGTCACCGTTTGCATCGGTCAAGTGTTGGCCCAACGACGGCAGCCTTTGTCGATTGTTAAAATTTACCGATCTTGAGCCCAAACTTGGCCCAGTATCGGCCTTATCCAAGCCGATTGTCACTTTTACAATGGCATCCAGTTCCGAAAGTAGAAAAGCCAGAGTCCGGCTCATGGACGGCCATGTGTCACTTTTACCACTGCAAACCATTCTGGAACAGAGGAAACCAAAGTTCGGCACAGTATCGGCCTGTTGTTGTGCCGAAAACAAGTGTTGCGGACAGAGTTTGGGCCAGAATTGGTCGCCAACTGCATACCGAAGTTATCATTGCATCAACGGTGCGATATTGGCAACCGATCTTCGGTAACATTTTTGCCAACGCTGGGCCAGTGTTGGGCCGTATCTAACTTCGCACTTGGGAATAGTCGTAAAATTTTAAAAATTTGTAGCTTCTTAAAAGAATTTTTTATATTTCAATGTATATCATATTTTCATAGAATTTAGGAATATTTATGAAAATATTGATATTTTGTATTTATTTATATAGTGTATAGAATACTTGGTATAGAGTAATTTGGTTCGATTTTGTAGAAATTTAGATTTAAAATGAATCCAAGAACATTAAAAAGTGTTGATTATTTCAAAAGTTATTTTAAATTGAAGAAAGCATTGAAATCTTGACTATTTCTGCAATAACTTTTTCAAAACTTAACAAAACGAATTCATGCTGCGCTCATTTTATAAAGAATTTTGATAGCTTTGAATTCAATTAAGACAACAAATTTTTCCACTCGCATAATTCAAATTAGGATAATTTAAGCAATTATCGAAAAACAGGTGGTCCCACAATTCCGACCGGTAGTGTATTTTTGTAAAGTTAACATTTTGCCTTCAACTTCGGATCATTAGATGCAAAATTGTATTAACATTCATTTTATTATAAAAAAAAATATTAACTTATTTTTATGAAAATTAAGACACTTTGACAATGGCTCAAAACATCAGATGAACTTAAACTTTTGACCGGTGGTGTATTGTGCAGTAAATAACAACAGATTTTATTTCTTTCACTGAATAGAAAAAAAATATGAATGTCACAGATAAATGGATGACTTTATCAAGAATACGAGGATTTTAGACTACTTTAGGAACAAATTATTACAATCACGCTTGACGACACATGATAAACGTATTCAACCGTTTCCTCCTTCCAAGCACGATACAATTTATCGTTTCGTAACTTTTGCTCGTATGTTTCCTATATCGAAGTCACTTTCCCCGCATGGAAAGTGAAATTGAAAACGCAAGAGACGGTACTTGCCAGCGGAATATCTTCCGAGGAATCACCGTGGATAAGACAAACTACTTTATACCTCAGAGTTTCAGATTTTAAATCGCGAGGGATAGCTGACATGGGGTTGGACGCAAAAGAAAAATGGGTAGTAATTTTCTTCGGAGGGTGAAAAGTAAGAATGTCAAATTGTTGGCTCCATTTTGAGGTTGGGGTTGCTGAGAGAGGAGCAAAGAAGTATCCAGGCAAGAAGGGGCCTTCTAAAAATGATGTACGAGAAATGATGAACGTAATGGTTTCTTATCATTCGGAAGACTAATCATCCACTGGGTCTTAATTCAACGATAAAACTTTCATCACACTTACAAATTTTCTTGATACCTCATAAATAAATGCATGAGACATTAATAAACGTTAAGCAAATAAAATATAGTTTATCTTCTAATATTAACTGATTTTTTAAAATTTATTTATTTTTTTTTAAATAATGAGTTTTTCAGGGTGGCCGTTTTCATCGACGAAAATAATTCCCGGTCATCGAATATTTTTTCCCGGTCATTAAAAAAATAGTTTCCAATGAATAACAGTTAATGCAATGGGTTTTTAAAGGTTTAAAATATTTTTTATCTAATATTCTGAAATGTAATTTCTCCTGGTATACCGAAATCACGAAATAAGGCGGGAATTTCGAAATGCATAATATAATATATAAGTAAATCACTTTATGTAACACATTTAAAACAAATTGAAATCGCTTTTATTAAAAATTTAAAAAAATTCCCGGTCACTTCCCGGTTTTCCCGGTTTCCCGGTCAAGCAGCCACCCTGGTTTTTATAAAATTCGGGGTGCTTACTGAAATGGAATAAAATTCTGTAAGAATTCGAGAATTTTTCTTCAGACAAGTCAATTTAGAAATTTCAAATGTTTGATCCTTTGAAAATTGAGTGCTTTCAACTCCGAGACGGATGGTCAGAATATAGACCAAGACTTTTCTTCTATCTTTTATTCCAAAAACTATCTTTCTGATTTTCATGAAACTTGGTGAGCAGATGTTTATGAGGTCGTTGAATTTAAATCTGATCTATAAATTTTCCTATTCTAAACGGCGAATCCAATATGAGAGACAATATTACAGAAACGTGATGCAATTTTTTTCATAACAAAAGATGCAATCTGCGTGGAATTGTTTTATAATATGGTCCACCATATTAGATTCACGATTTTCAAATTCAAAAGCCATGCATTGCTCTGGATATTTTTCGTTTATGATTTTATTCAAATTTGCAAACGAATGTAAAAATCCTTCTCAGCAATAAATGTTGAAAATGCCCAACTATAGTATTCTTGATTATTTTTGAAGTTGGTGAATTTCAAAGCCACAAGATTTTGAAATTCTTAAAGCTTGAAAAAATTTTCAAAAACGTTAGATTTTGATATTGTAGGAGTTTTTGTAGTATAGGTTTAAAAAATTACGTTCCCAGTTTCTACTTTCAAATGTATCGAATTTACAAGAAGTTAATTGTGAAAAGGTTAAATTTTAAATATGAACTATCATTTTCAACGCAGGGGAAAAAAGCAACGCTTCTCGAATTAATAATATGAGCACGGTGGAGAATCTCCACAGTACGTTGAACTTGGAAGCTTCCTTTAAAAGTTAAATTTAATCAGACCAAGTTCACTGCACGTCCGATGAACTTCGACTCGCGAGTGTGTGGATCAAAAACTAAAAGTTAATTATTTACGCTCAACATGCAAGAGTAACTAAAACCATTTGAAAAATGAAACACAGTACTCTCTAAATCTGAATCAGTTAAATGTTTACTGATTGAATCAGTGATTTGCCTTTTCACTGATTCACCAGTTAAAAATTATATTTCACTGTTAAATCAGTTGATTATCATTAATTGAATCAGTGGAAAAAATATTTTCACTGTTAAATCAGTTAATTTTCACTGAAGCAATCAGTGGAATTTGACTGATTTTTTTTAGCTCTTTTTAGCTATTTGAATCAGTCAAATTTCACTGATAATCAGTAGATTTTGACAGATACATATTTAGAGAGTATGATATTTGTATTTTTACAATATGTTACCATATTTTCAAATTTCCCAATTAAACTTAAGTTAAGGGGACCCTTCACCTTTAATACATTTATTTTTTGAGTTTAGACCTTCCATATATTTTTTTTATGTTTTGGGTTTTTTTTAAACTCCAGCACTTTTATGTAATTTAAAACGAAAAATTTTGAGTTTTTTGGGCATTTTTTGACTTTAAATAACTTTGTTTGTTTTTTAACCAATTGTTATGATTCATTTTTTATTTTATTCCTTAAAATGTGTAGCAAATTTTTGGGTATGGAAAATCAGATAACATGACTGAAAAAAGATACAAATAAAATAAATAAAAATATCCCAAAATATAACCATAAATTATTTCTAGTTATTTTTTTAGCTAGAGTACTTTTCATACTCAAAACATTGCTAGACACTGTGAGGAATAAATAAAAAAAAAGAATCATGACTATTGGTTGAAAAACAAAAAAGTTATTCAAAGTCAAAAAATGCCCAAAAAACTCAAAATTTTTAGTTTCAAAATACATAAAATTGATGGAATTTTAAAAAATTCCCAAAACCTTTCTAAATACAGGTACTAAATATTTTTAAAAATATATGGAAGGTCTAAACTCAAAAAATAACATTAAAGGTGGCGGATCCCCTTAATACTTACTATTTCATTTAATAACTTCCACTGTGCTTAAAAATTAAGCTGGTCTTTCTTGGAAATTATTACAGAATCTAGAGCACTCGGCTAAGTGCTTTTAGTTTAAGATTCTCACTTTAAAGAACAGATTGAAAAAGATGAAAAGCAGGGAGAATTCTGCCTCAGTTATTTTACGTAATTTGCGTAATCTACTCTTAGTCGTCACTCATTTTTTTTTTTCTTAACAACTTCCTCTATTTGCATGCATGTATTGAATTCTAAAGATTTTACATTTAGAAGTTACTATCTTACGGATTTTCATGACCTGCATTAAAAATTTGTATTTAAATTTAATACTTTGAAATTATTCTTAATACACTCGAAATCTGAATTAGTCAAATTTTCACTGATTGAATCAGTGATTCGCATTTACACTGATACACCAGTGAAAAGGATATTTTCAACCGTTAAATCAGTTAATTTTGACTGATTCATCAGTGGAAAAAATATTTTTCACTGTTGAATCAGTTAATTTTCACTGAAGTAATAATCAGTGAAATTTTACTGATTCACAGTAACCTCTTTTTAGCTATTTAAATCAGTCAAATTTCACTGATAATCAGTAGATTTTGACTGATTTAGATTATGAGAGTAGACTTTGTCATCAGGTGATTAATGGATTTTTCAAATTTTTGTAGTATGCTCAGTGTAATTGTATTATATTATATTGAAAAAGGTAATCTAAAGGCGAGTAGAGGCCGATCCAGAGTCCGATACAGTTACCAACGGCGAGTGCGAGGGCACTGATAACTGTAATTACGTCCCGAGAACTGCCTTGCAGAATGGCAAAATAAATTAGCTCTATTCACATCCGTACTTCTATTAGTCGCTTTGATATTCTCAATCGAGAGCTCTGACTTATCGTTACGTATGCGAATGGAGCAGATTTCAAATGCCGTAGTCCGACTCAGTTTCGACTGAATTGCACGCTGATTTCCATTCTCATGTAAAATATTCATCGCGCACGTGTAATCACTGAGTCTCTACGTTTCAATGATACAAGAGATATTAATTATCTGCGATTTCTTCAACCCTAAAAAAAGGGTTAGAAGTTAATTGAATTCACAATTGCACTGTGAATAAATCATGTACTGTAACTTTTTGTGTAGATTTTCTATGCATCGACCTTTTATTTATCAAAAATATCGATCTTTATTTTTTTATTTATTAAGATTTTAATGACCTTTAGGTATAAGATTTACAAGTTCCTAACTTCTTGTTCAAATTCAAAAATTATAGTTATCAGCTCTCTCAATCTGAATCATTCAAATTTTGACTGATTGAATCAGTGATTTGCCTTTTCACTGATTCATCAGTGAACAAATATTTTTCACTGTTAAATCAGTTAATTTTCACTGATTCATCAGTGAACAAATATTTTTCACTGTCAAATCAGTCAAATTTCACTGATAATCAGTGGATTTTGACTGATTCAAATTTAGAGAGAGTTTTCTAAAATATGGATCTTTACTTTCAGAATTTGTCTTCATGACAAATATGAATTTAATTGGTTTAAATATATCGATTTTTAATTCAATTTCGAACTGATGACATAAATATATTTTACGAAATTAATTAATTTACAGAGTTTTAAATCCCTTTCAATTGTCTTTAAATCCTTTGTTTTATATAATTTCCTAAAATCCTCTGAATTCCATTAAAATTATTCATATTTAATCAATGTAGAAAATTCGGATATTTATTTCTTACTTCGAATTTTGCCGGAAAATATTCTGGCAGATGGAAATAGGAATAATAAGTAATTTTAACAACCCCAAATTCGATTTTTAAATAATCCTTTGCTTTGGAAGACTTTTTAATTTTCAAGAAGTTAGGATAAAAGTTGTTTTCACTTAAGGAGGTTTGACCGTGTCTGGTAACTCCTTGGAAAACTTAATTAATTATCGCTTCAAAAAAATATTCACGCTGTTATTCAACACAGAATATTAGAAAAAAAATATTTGCATTGCCGAGAAAAAATTAAAAAATATTTTTTTAGTAACAATTACTGTAGGTCAAAATTCTATGCAGTTTTCTCCAAGTTTACTTTTTAAAAATGATCGGATTTTAAGGAATGATAGTTCATTTTCATCTATAAACAATTTTAAAAGACTACCATGTCAACTTTTAAAATTAATCTCTCATTTTCTAACTACAGCTAATTGTTTACAAAACTTGTTCAGTTTTTCAATATTTCTGATAAGCAATTAGAAAATGAAAGATTAATTTAAAAAGTTGAGCCGGTAGTCTTTTAAAATTGCTTAAAGATGAAATGAGTCATTATTTCTTAAAATTCAATCAATTTTAAAGAGTTAACTTGAAAAAACTTCATTGAACTTTCACCTACAGTAATTGTTATAAAAATGTAATTTTTTATATTATTAATTTTTTTCCGATGAAATGAATATTTTTCCCTTTGAATATGTAATTAATAACAGCTAAAATAATTTTTAAAGTGGTAATTAATTTAATTTACCAAGGGTTTCCTAAACACGGTCGAACCTCCATGGTGAAAGTATGGGATTGAAATTCATTCCGAGTCAATCAGAACTATTCCAAATCAATCCGATATCTGTATCCGAGCCAATCCGAAAAAGGTTTTGTATCTTGTTGGATAAAAAACGGTCAAAAATCAATCCAACCTAATTCGATTAATTCCGAGACATCAATCCGAACCAATCCGAAACCAAGTTTTCAATCCAGATCAATCCGAATTGATCCAAGCTCGGATTGATCCAAACCGAATTTTCAATCAGATCAATCCGAATCATTTCGACCTTAGATTCATTGGGATTGTTTCTGATTGAAAATTTGGTTTGGATCAATCCGAGCCTGGATTGATCGGATTGATCTGGATTGAAAACTTGGTTTTGGACTGATTCGGATTCATTCAGATTGATGCCTCGGAATTAATCGGATCAGGTCGAATTGATTTTTGACCGTTTTTTATCAAACGAGATACAAAACGTTTTTCGGATTGGTTCGGAATGATTCGCATTGGCTCGGATACAGATATCGGAATAGTTCTGATTGACTCGGAATGAATATTTATCTGATTTTGAAAATCGTCATAAATAATTAAGATGTTATTACAATTAAATTATCAATATTTTTTTGTACAACACTCTCCTTAGAAAATAGAATTTGGAGGTTAATCAATCAGTCGTGGAACAATTAAGCTGTTCACTTTGACAGGTCTTCTTCCTAACGTCAAGAGTGCTCCACGTGGATTTCTTTAATCAGTTTCTCGGCTGCGCTGAGAGATAGAAGGGTAAAAGGTGGAATGCAGTGTGAGATGAAGAGCACAAGTGAGTCCGACAGGTAATTTTTAAATAATCAGTAGTCAAGTCCAGTCTCTTATCTTTCCATTAATACAAAAATTTAACTCAGAAGTTAGGGTTTTAAACTTTTTCTAAATTTCATTATGAATCTCTAATTACCTTGCAGATACTAAAATAAAAACCACGATTTTCTGAAATCATTTATAAATTCGATCATAGTTTAGCGATATAATAGATATGTTGCTGTAAAAAAATTTCATGACAATTTCCTGAGTAAAAAACTCTTTCAATTTTAATTTCTATAGAAAAATTTTCATCAAAACGAAATGAGAATATGTTTTCTAGTTTTTGCTAATAAATTTTCAAAATTTACAAAAAGATATTTCGTAGACTAAAAAAGTTGTTTTACAGGAATGAATTGATATGAAAATTAGTCTCGTTTTTCAGACAAATTATCATCACTTATGTATTTATAGTGTCTTGAATGTTTTGGGAGAGTTCCTAACAAAAATTTTATGTATTATCATCTTTTGTAAATTTTGGAAAATTCACCCGTCTTAAATTATTATACGTTTTAGAAAATTCGCTACAGTCTTTGCGAAAATATATTTGCCTACAAAAAATGAGTAATTTCATCGAAAACTATTTTCCTAAATTCCCATGTCGTTTAAATTATTAGAAAAATTTTCCATGTACTTTAAAAATATTCTCTCTAAATCTGTATCAGTGAAAGCTTCAGGTGGGAGTAATAAAACCAGCAATATATTTTAATGATTGATGACCTCTTTTATTTTAGTCTCAACAACACTAAAACGAAATTACGTAATTATTATTATTTTTAAGAGACGATAAATCAGTGAAGTGTAGATGAAAGTTTTGAATTGGCGAATTCAAAAGTTATGTTCACGTGACGCGTTCACTGATTCCTCAGTGACATCAAAGCAGGGCACTGATTCATCAGTTGATATATATTCACTGATATAATCAGTGACTATTTCACTGATTCAGGTTTAGAGAGTCCCTTTCAAGGCCATAGATCAATCAGACCACGTGACCAAATTCCTGTAAAGTTCCTGCATGACACTTATTTCATTTTACAAAAATTTAACTGTAATTATCGTTATTTTCCATTTTTTCGAAATTTTTACTAAAAAGAAGTTATGAGACCTTAAAAACGATATTTTCTTCAAAAAATTGGAAAAATGTCCACTCATATAAAAAAATAGACAATTCCACATACAAAATTATTATGAAAACAATAGATAACTTTTACAGTGAAAATATAGAGGAATTTCCTGGGTTCTCAGACAGTGTATTCTTCGTGAAAAAGTATCGAGACTTGAATGAGTTGTTGGCTCACCCATACGGCGGAAATGTACAAATCGATCCTCACAAGACGAGCTCCTCGTCGGTCAGATTCTCGTTATCGTCGAGCTCGCCGGCACTGTACCTGTTTTGTAGGCTTGCAAAGATGCGACACCCTCACGATCGTTATCTCAAACGAGCACCAGTATAGAATCCACTCGAGGGATGAAGTAAGGGATGGGGGGGGGGGGGGAGTGGGAGTTTAGAAGGTGATCGTTGGAAGCCATGTGAAGTTCGATCAGCTAAACTACTCTCAGTTGCCATGCCCACCTCTTCCACCCCTAGAACCGTAAATAATTTATTTTCGAACGCACCGTTGCCCAACCGGAAGCATAGAACACGAGGACCGATCACAAATTCAATTATAGGCGAAACTGTTCCTAGTGACGTCACATCTATCATTCGCCAACCCTTTCAGTTAGTCTATTGGATAACAATTACCTCCAACCAGGGCAATTTATCGATATCTCACTTCTCTCTTAGCAATCACCTTACAAACCCCCAAGTGAACCTCAAATACTCGTCATTTTTCCCTGTTTCACGCACTTTTTCTATTAGCATTCTATTGTCAGTGATATTGATGACTGCTTGGAAAACAAAATTATTTCCGAACCTGGGTGAGTTTCGTCACGGAAAGTGAATAGGGATGCTGTACCCTTTTGAATTCCATAGTAGGGGGGATATTTTTCCATCTTCTCCTTATTCTACTTGGTTCCTGCGTTTTTATTATTATATAGGTGGTGATTAGGTTTGAGCGAGAAATGCAAGGGATGAATAAAAACGAAATCGATTCTGGTTTTGTCTAATTTTTAAATGAGATAGGGGTTGTCTGAAAAATCGGAATGTTCAATCAAATATTCTATTGATGTTACGGAGGAAGATTTTTGTTGTTGAATATATACACATACAGTCGGGACTCGCTTATCGGTACATTAGAGACTCGTCTATCGAAAGGCTCGATCGTTCCCCTTATCCCCACTATTGAAAAGCCACTTGATGCGTCAACCAATTGCGATGAGACAGCGGTGACCGCGGTTGACTCGATGGACCAATCAAACGCTTCCCCTCAAACGAGTCACATTAGGTGGGAGCCCCTACCGCGTTCCGATGAACAAGACCCATTCGATTCGGGATCGTCTCGATAAACGAGTCTCGACTGTATATGGGTAATTCTCCAAATACAGGGCACTTTTATGTCCAAAGGATATATTATTAAAACTATTGGTAGATACGTTATAGAACTTGATAAAGGTCTTCATTTTAGTGCCTTATAATGTATTTTAAAGTAAAAACTAGATTTTTTGATCTCGAGTCAGAATAAAATAACATTATATACCCGAAAAATGACTTTGGAGCATATCCACATATACCGAATGCATATTTTAGAGTCGCATATAAAATATGTAGAGCATTGTTTTGAAATTCATGCTTAACGCTATGGATCAACCAGATCACGTGATCATATTCCCATAAAAATTTGTGTAAGATAACTTTTTTATTTTACAAAATATCATCCTGAAAAGTTGGAAAATACTACAGAACACGTGGTCCGATTGATCCATGACATTAATCGACTTACAACAAAGGTGAAAAGGTACAATTTTCAAAAATGATATTTGAATTTAACTGAAATGTACATGCGATATTTAGTGAAATATGAGTGTTTGCGAAAATATTCTTTTAGTTACGTTGATACATAGACGGCTTTCATTTAGCTACTATGAATATCTTTTTGAGTTCGGTTTTATAGTAAAGTTGTAGATCCTTTTAGAGTTATGTTTGGATTACAGAAAATTGAATAATGCATGCCGTCAAAAAGCTATACAATCCCTCTAAATAGACGGAGAAACTTTTTATATCAATTTTTACTAGAGTATTTTGCAATTTAGGGATAAACGTATATTTCTGAACCAATTGTAAATATAGTGCAACTTTATAAATTACACAGGTGTACAAAATATGAGGTTGTGATTGTTACAGAAATACCGATAGTCATTTCCGAAGTAATTTTTGGCATATAAACCGAATCCGGGCTCAGAATTGCTCCATCACGTCAGGTTTTCGAGTAATCCTAACCTAAAAGTGCGAAAAACACGGTTTTTCGCTATATTTGAGGATCGATAACTTCGCGAATTTTTAATATTTTTTAAATATGAGAAAACCATCAAAAAGAGCCACTTTTCAGCTTTCCATTTCACTATTTACTATTTACATATATCGGTCACTGCGAAACCTGCAATTTTATTTTTTACAAAAATGATAGGATCCTATCATTTTTTCCCGACATATATATCGGTCATTGCGAAACCTGCAATTTTTTTTTTCAATCGGCGATATCTCCGGTTAGAAAAATTAAAATAATACATGTAAATCGTGAAATGGAAAGCTGAAAAGTGGCTATTTTTTATGGTTTTCTCATATCTAAAAAATAATAAAAATTTGCGAAGTTATCGATCCTCAAATATAGCGAAAAACTGTGTTTTTCGCACTTTTAGGTTAGGATTACTCGAAAACCTGACGTGGTGGAGCAATTCTAACCCCGGATTCGGTTTCTACGCCAAAAATTACTTCAGAAATGTACCTCAGCTACTCCAGAACAAAACCATGTAGACCTGTGTTACCATTGAGAGTTGCAAAGATTAATATCCTTGATGGCAAATTGAAACTAGAAATAAGTGATACCTATATAAATAAAATGTAAAACTATCAATGCAAGAATTGGTTTTTTGAATAATATAAATTGCAAAATAGTTTAGAGAAATTACCATTGTCAATAGTAATGAACAATGAAGAGAGAAAGACTTGAATATTTTTCAATCGAATACTTCATATATTGGAATAGTACGTTGTCAAAATTCCCATTGGAAATATTAAATGTATTGCCGAGTGACGTCAGATACGCCGAACGTTTCTGATATTACCCGAGAATCGCTCCATGTGCTCGTTATGATTATTTGTCGGTATCCAATATAGTAATATATTTTTTCACATTTGAAAATGGCGCCTTTCTTACTTACGATTTTTTCTAGAAGAGGGACTACCGAGCTTTTCCTCACAAATCGTAAAAGTTTCCGCAGTTCAGTATATAATGAACTTTGTACATTGTAATTGACATATCACTGCGATGCGTTTATGAATGTGTGCGTTGTGCAGTTATGTTAAGTTGCGTTGAATTAGTATTTAAGCGTGCATTGGTATGTTTATTATTTATATTGATATATATATATATATATACGTGTATGTGTATGTAAATATGTAACTATGTTTATAAATACTCTCTCTATGTAGCTCACAAAATCTAATAAGAACTATGGTAAAATTTACGAATGACTGATTTTTTTATATCATGGAGGTGCAATTATTTCCTATTTTCGATAGGAAAAGTTATAAATATGGTTCCACTATCTCCAAAAGACTATGGTAATTCGGTTAGACAGAAGATGTGACTTTACTATTGTCTTTTGTAAGCTTAAAATTCTTTTTTAGCAATTAATGAAACATTTATTAGGTTTACTTCAATATAATTCGTTCGATGTGTCGATTACGATTTTACTATTTCAAGAAATAAAACTTGCTTTTGTATTTAGGCATTTACAATTTTCTCCAATATTATTAGTAACTCCATAGTTTAATATTCAAAATAGTAATTCCTAAAAAAATGAAGTTATATCCTCGTTTCCTATTGACTTTTGGTAAAAATAAATATAATAATACTAAATTTTACAATGTATAGTTTCTCCGTGTAAATTGGTAAATACTCTAGTAAACATTGATATAAAGCTTTTCTCCGTGTAAGTTTGTATCGTAAACACTTTAAAAATTTCTTTTTTTAATTGTAATAAACCTACTTTGAACTAAAAGAAAAAAATTTTAAATTTACAAATCACTTTTTCAAGAAAAGGATTCCCTACAACTTAATCATTCCCAATTTTCGAAAATAAATAAATTGTTATCAAATTCAGCAATTTGTTTATAAAAATTTCGTTTTGAAAAATGTTTATTTAATAGTTTCAGCCATCAAAGAATTTATTTTTAAAAATCAGAAACTGTGAAGTTGTGGGAAATCTTTTCTCTGAAGAAATGATTCATGATTTATTAGAATCGCATAATTTTTTAAAATTTGGTAAGAAGCAATAAGAAAAACAGTTGGGTCAAAAATAAAATTTATTAATAAAATTATTTTTTTGTGTTTCAAATTTTTTTCATGTAAAATTATCTTTTCTCTTTCAAAATAGCCCTTCAATAATAATATTGCTATTCTTGAAAGCAAAATTATCTATTCTTGCCTGAGGTCTAATTTTCGTGGATTAAAACTACCTGAAATCGATTATTTTTTCAGACGATATATGTTTCTTTGTTAATATCGGAAGTTATTCAGGAAACTGCAATTCTTGGTATGTGGCGTTAAACTTGAACGGAAAGAAGTCTTCGACAAAATGGTGACAGAGATAATACCGTTAAAGTGTTTCTTTGTTGTGACATAAGGGACTAGCTCAGAACTTCTCGACAGTAACTTAGGGCGTACTGCTTGCTTTCTAGAACCTACAAATATCGATCCTTTGTTCATTCTGATAATAAAATATTACTGCATTGCTGTCTCCACTTTATCATTTATAAATTATTACAGTATGTCTTCAGGCTATTTATAATCGTCAACAAATGAAAAAAGCGAGGCTTACAATTGAATCGATTGGATCTAAAACGGTCTCTACACAACATTGAATATATCTTGCTTTCATAAGTATTTATATTTTTTATCAAATTTATAAACTATTACAGGAGCACTGAAAATAAAATTGAAAAAAAGTTTATAAACTTTCAATTTAAAAAAGTCATCAGTGCTTCGCTATTGTAACGAGTGAAAGCCAATCGTGGTGATAAAAAATATTTCCATTTCCGATGTTATTTGTTCCTCGTGAATTGAACACTTCAACGCCGTTATCACAAAATTTATTCAGTCCAAAAGCCGCTCAACCGTTGACATCTGCCACTGAATTTGTTGCTTTGTAACAATTTTATCTGCGCACCAAAATCATAATCCAGTAGTACAAAAAAACACAAAACGAAACGTGGAGAGAAAAAATATTTATCTTCCAATCTAGCTCTTTGAATTGAGTTAAAAATGGAAGAATTGCTCTTTGAAGGTAACTTTTGGATGAAAATAAGCGACTATGAGGCACAGACAATTATATCCCGATTTCCTACCATTCTATCAACGTCCCGCCGATACTGTTACATATTTGTCATGATATATCACATTTTCCCACCTGGTTGGTTAGTTTGCAAAAGACTGAGCATCATGATATATAAAATTTTAACTTATCATGGTTCCAAAAACTTTTTAAAACTTTTTAACCCAAGAGCGAGTCGCGTTTTAAAATATGTTCCGAGCCGAGTCGGTGTCGTTTTGCGTGCGGAAAGCTGATTTTCCCCTACTAGTGAGGTAAAATTTCAAGATTGTTTTAATTTTCCGCAAACTTAAAATTTTACCGTACCACTGCGGGAAAATCAACTTTGCGCACGCGAAATGACACCGACAAGGCTGACTTTCGGTGTAGAGCGGACAAAAAGGTTTTATTTAAATTTAAGAAATCGTTTTTACAACTTGATTTCTGCAATTTGAAGTAAAAACACCTTTAAAACAAATATTTATTTATTTTATTTAAAAAAATCACGTTTTAGCCTTTTTTAAACAAGTCATTATTTTTTCAACATTACTTATTTGATTTAAAATATATTTTTTTTATTCAAATACATTACTGGGAAAAACTTGGGAAACATTTTCATTAATTTTATTACCTTGAACGAAGAAAATTTTTTCATTAAGGCTATGGATCAATTGAGCCACGTGACTAAATTGTACATTTATTCGTTCATGTAAGATAACTTTTTTAATTTACAAAGTATCTTTCTGTTAACTTTTTTTATTAAAATTTTTTTAAAAAATTCATAAGCTTATCGACAATTACAGTTAACTGTAAATTTTTTTGCAAAATATTCACTCAAACGAAGTTGACACACGTTTTCTATCGTGTAATATTTTCCAAATTTTCAGGAAGATATTTTGTAAAATAGAAAAATTTCAAGTCGAAAGCGTCATTTTTTCCACAGAAAGATTTTCAAATTCTTTAAATATTGAATAGAAAAATTATCTTACACGAACTTTTACAGAAAATCAGTCACATGGTCTGGTTGATACATGGCCCTAAATTAAATAAAATATTTCTGTGAATCACATTACGCACGTACTATGCGACAGTCCAGACGTTCATTTTTTTAATTCAATAAAAAAAGCAATCAAGAAATTTCTTTGAATTAAAGATACTTTCCATTGATCGTATAGCAATGAACAAATTTGTTTGATTTAAAGAAATTTTTTTGGATCAAAGAAAATTTTTTCTGGGTCTATGCGAAGAAGATTTTTAAATAACATTTTCTAGGTACCTAAAATTTTCGAAAATTATGAGATGAATTGATACGAATGGTGTTACAAAATTTAATCCAACCAATGAAGGGCTATAGAAATCCACCTGGAAATTTCAAATTTTCCAGGTATTTCAGGTGAGTAGACACCGTTTTCACTCATAACGACCTCCATAACACAAAAGGTGCACCTAGGAAAGTGCTTTCACTCCCATTCTACTCCTCACTGGAGGGTATATCGTATTGTACTTCCTTTCGGTATTTCTAATAACTTCTTTTATCACTACCTTCCTTTTTCAACCAACCTTCCTCACACCCTTTTCGTGAACCTCCTCCTACCGTCTAGACATAACAATGCCCCTAGTAATCCGACACTATCAGCCTCTAGCGCATCCTTTTCTTTTTTCTATCTTCACCCCCCCCCCCCCCCCAATCGTCGCATTACACTCTCCTACATTCCCTTTTTCTATCCGGAACAACAATTACTTCGCCATATTGTCCTAACCTCTTGCTGTATCGTAAACGAAAGAAGAGTGAGGCGGATTCGAAGTTCTCTGAGGGATAGATGGACAGATAAAGATGGAGCGACGCGACGTTAGGATCAAGTTTTTAATCACTCTCCAATGTCAGCAAAGGAAGAAATACGAGCAGCCACGTCTTTCCACTCAAGCGAATTGAAGCGTACGTGCATCCTGAACTTGCCTCAGGGTTCTACGCACTTGAGATGAGAAAGTCTGCTCATAAAGGTCAGTGTCATCGATGAGATCCAAATGAAAACACAACATGAATCTGTCTTATTCAAAATTTCAAGAATTCAAAACCGTTCGAACGCTCAAAATACAAAAAACGACCAAACTTGGACCAAAACAAAATTCCTAGAATAATCGTTGATCATAGGAAATTTTTTTGGTCAAAATTTGGTCGTTTTTTGTATTTTGCGAGTAAACGGTTTTGAATTCTTGAAATTTTGAATTATACTTATGTTTAGACGTTAAGATGAAATTGAGTTTGTAGTGATACTGGTTTTAATTTAGTTATGAATGAATCTGTCTAATAAATAAAGTCTTTTAGGAGTCACTCAAAAATTACGTCAAAATATTTTCCAAGTTTTTGTCAAGGGGTAAGGGTCAATTAGAAGGCCACAAAGGCTATTTTACAATGTTTTTTTTTTAAACTAGTTTTTTTATTTTTTTACCAATGTTTTTTTTATCAAATAATACACGTTTCAAGAGGCTACAATAATTTTTCCATCGCAAAATATTTATTTATATCCGAGTTGTATGCAATTTTTTAAGGGTCAAAAAAAGGCATTGTGCGGTTCCCAGTAATACTCAAGACTGGATTATCTCCAATCAAAAATTATACTGGCTAATGTTTGGAGGAAGGGTTTCAAAAAATTTTGAATTTAAAAAAAAATGGCGTATGTGTAAAGTTAAAGCTCACTTTTCACTTAAAAAACTGCTCATTTTTCGGCAATAAAAACAAATATATATATATATGAATAAAAATTTCTTCGTCCACGCACTGAATATTAATATTCCAGAGATATTGTGGGAACTAACTTTGAAAACGTTGTCAAGAGAAACCGCTTGTAAAATTTTAACTATTGTCATAGATACCAGGACCATATAATAAACCTTCTGCCTCATTTGCAGCATCTGCAGAAGCAATTTTCTGAAAATCGATTTTTTCAAATTTTTATTTGATACTAACACCTTAAAGAGGTTAATTTTACTAGAATTTTGGGCTATTTCCGGGCTCTTGAAATACCCAAAAATCAATTTCGAAAAAACAACCCCCATCACTGACCAGCAACCCTCAACTTTGAAAAATACTTTTTGAAAAAAATAAACTACTCCAGAATTTCGGGCTAATTTTGGACGGCAATGTTAATTTTAGCGCTGTAGTATTATCCTAAAAAAACGAAATTTTAGATGGAGGTATTAAGTGCCTGATCAGTTAACACCTCCATTACTTGAAAACCTTAAAAGTTAGGAAACTCATTATACCAGAATTTCGGGCTATTTTCGAGGTCTGTGAAGTTAGCATCCCTGTATACCAATTGAATATTCTTATCAATGACATACGTTTGTCCAAGATAGGCCCACATTTGTCCATCAAATAGTTTTATTTTGTACACCCTTTGCTTAATTTTGAACAACAAGGAAAAAAGTGGTTGAGAATAGTTGATAATCAAAAATTATTATTTTGAAAAACTAAATACTCTAGATTTTTTTGTGGAAGATTGTCACTACATCCCTTTTGTTTGCCCACCTTTCAGAACAGAAATATTTATAAAAAAATTTTTTTTAAAGAAAACCTGAAAAAGATTTTAAAATCATTTCTACGTAAATAATGGAAAGCAAATTGATAAAAAATGTCATCTACATTATGAAAAAACTATACTGAGCAATGGAGTTATATTTAAATTTGTTTGAACAGTATAACCCTGAATACACTTAAACCTAGAACAGACCACTTATTTTTTATTTTACTTTGTTTTTTAGCCAGGACTAATAAAACCAATGGTTGGATATAACTTTATACAAAATGGACAAATAATATCGAAGATATTTTTCGTGACGCCTACCACCCAAAAAAAAACGAAGGTAAAATTTTTTTATACACTCTAAATAGCCACATGTATATTCGTTACATTAAAAACCTTTTTATCGAACAAATCATGAAATCCCCTCAAGGATATTAACCAACAGGATCACATTACATCGAAAGTTGCAATTGGGAATTTGCACATTTTTTTTTTGTGATGAAAAAATGAAATTTGGGGGTCACTTTTGCATACAAAATTTTTTTCTGAATTTTTTAGTTAATAATAATTTATTAATGAGCGTTTGAAAAGTGTAAATTTTAAATTTTCCGAAAACGTTCCGGAAACAGCCGAATGCTTCCGATGATACGGTGACGTCACATCGTTGTATACGATCGCTCTGTGTCACATCTTTGTATAGAAGACCAATTGAAAATTGTATAAAATGTCGAAAAAACGGCTTATATATGGTGTTTTGTCGATGAGTGTCATAATTCGACAATCAACACACCCGATAAAACTTTTTTTCCGGTTCGGGTAAATCCGATTGTGCGAAATAAATGGTTTGAAAGTGCACAACGGCGAGATATGCCAGGAAATAGTAACATGTTTTGCTGTCAAGATCATTTTGACGTAAGTATACTTTCTTCATTTGTTCATAATATTATGTTATCTGTAAATAAACTGTAATTGAAAAAAGATATAGATTTATTTATATTTATAATTATAGCAGTAAAAAAAATCTAACCTCAATTTATAGATGTGTAAATAATAATATGATTTAAAAAGTTATTACTTTACGTCTAAGGAGCAGGTTTTATAGAGAAAATCATGATCATAAATTTATGTGATACAAATTAAGAATGTTAAACATAGAACTTGCTGTTATTACTGTTTTCAAATTTTTCAATAAAGAGTTTTCACGTTGTAGCTTTGAAAAAATTTTACAATAATAATGCGGTTAAATTAATTTATAAATTATGAAATAATAATTACGTGAGTGAATTATTTCAGTTAAAAGAGGATATGGAAAATTACGTAAAGTACTCTTTAACTGGGAAACCAATACAGATTAAAAAAGGTGTTTTTCCGCATTTTTTCGATTGCCAAAAACATCGTAGTAATAAGGAAACTCCAACTCCTCGACCTGCTTTTGTTAAACTCAACCGGAAAAGAGCAATTTTGGAAATTTTATCATTATAATGGTAAACTTAACGACTATCACTCTCTCAATGAAACTTTATTGGATATTATACTATTTAAATATTAAAAATTTAAGCAGTTAACAAATAATTCATGTCATTAGAACTAATTAAATTAAGAAACAAATGAACTAATATTTATAATGACGAATAATTAATTATTTATAAATCATTCAAACGAATTAATTTATATTTATATCATACATTTTACCAATAATATTCTCATATTCTTTAATAACGTAATAATAATTCAACTATGTACTAAATACATTAACTTATACATGAGTGATTTTTCATTATCATCAATTTGTAGTTTTTTCTTTTATTTGAATTGAAAAAGTAGAATAATTATAATTTGTAACTTTTACTTACAAAGTGGCTTTGACACCACGGATTTCTGGTGCGGCATATTTAGGGTTAGATGTAAAATATTCCAACACCATAAACATAGAAATTTTTGGAAGACTTCCGAGTCTGCTTTTACGAAGCCACTATCCATCTTAGGAGGCATTTTTAACTAAATAAACCAGTTTATTTATTGTTGAGAACTTCACGTGCACTTGGTTTGCATGTTGCCGATACGAAAATACAACGGTTTGACGTCAGAGACGCTTGACCGCCAAAGCGGTCCGTTTCAAACGCTCATTATCATTGAATCTTTCGCAAATCCACAATTAATGAGTAAAAAGAAAACGCTATTGTAATTATTTTTTACTTAATATAAACTTTAGATTGCATTTATAAAATTGCATAATTTTTTTGCATGCAAATTCCCAATTACTGATTATAAAGGTACTAAACAATTAATAATGAAAATTGATTTTCTGTGCAAGACAGATGTCATGAAAGAAGGAGAGAAGGTCTGCCTGATACAGAAAATCAATTTGCATTATTAATTTTTAAGTTAAAAAAAAGAAAAAAATAACTGCCTTTAATTGCAATTACCGTAGTCACGTGATCTGTTTCATCTATCGTTTTAATAAAACTAGTTAAAAACAAAATCGATAAATCAAATATTGATCAAGAAAAGCAATGAGTATTGAAAAATACAATACGAAAAGAAAACTCTTTCAAACTTTACAAAATTTTTCCGCGACTGATCAGTGTTTTATTTATAATTCACAATTTCAAGAATTTAAAACCGTTCGAACCCTCGAAATACAAAAAATGACCAAATTTGGACAAAAAAAAAAAAAATTCTTAAGATTAACAATTATGAGAAACCAATAAAAAAGGGGGAAAGCAAAGAAGGAAGGGGTTTTAGAAGGTTGCCTTCTTTTCTCTTTCCTCCTTTTTTGTAGGTTTCTCATAATTGTAAATCTTAAGAATTTTTTTTTTTGGTCCAAATTTGGTCGTTTTTTTGTATTATGAGGGTTTGAACGGTTTTGAATTCTTGAAATTTTGAATTATATTTTTGTTTGGACGCTAAGATTTGAGTTTTATTTATATTTCGGAATTTTCTTTAGAAATTACAGAACATTCTTTGATGATTATAACAATTATTTAAAATAATTACAAAATGTTTTGATATTTCTGAAGAAAATTCTCAAACCCAGGGTGAGTATTTTATCTAGACACATCGAAATATCTCAAGCAATACACATCTTACGGAAAAAATGTATGAAATAAAAACTTTATTTTCGAGGGAGAAAAGCAATTCCGCAAAAAAATGTTTAAAACCCCCTCGAAAAAAAAATGTTTGTCCTTCGACAAAGGAATAAACTGCAAATTTCCTCCTTTTCCTAAAGGTCTAGTGTAATTTATGAAGGGACCTATATCACTTTATCATGCATTTATGGATCATTAAAAGATAGGCAACTTCAAAGCGGAAATAATATTTGAAAGAATGCAATATTTCTTTTTACCTTTTCAACACTCAGTGTCAGCTGCAAGATACGCTCCTGCTCCGTCTTATAATTCTTTCACGTAGAATGCAGATATGTAAAGCGAGAAAGCGAAAAGCGGGTTGGGGGGGGGGGATTCTTTTGTTCCTTTTCTTCTCTACAGTAAACACGTAGAGCACACGGCTGTGCTTTTCTCAATTCCGGTGGAAAAAGGTCAGTAATTTTTGTAACAAATTGCGTGTAATATCTGACATTCCAACCGACTTATTACGTTTTAAGCTTCCTTCCGAGCCAAAAGAACATTTCCTTGAGTTTTATACATTTATATTTGTCTACTTTACTTTCTGATTTATGCGTCTGTTTTTGCGTTTCATATTTTTTTATGATTCCAATAAAAATGAAAAATTTTCAATATTCTTTACACATTTTTATATCGACTGACTACAAAATATAACATTGACTGATAATTTTCATCAGATATTCCCTACTACCCAATCAGACTTTAACAATGGGCTCGATACTGGCAGTCAGTACTGTGTCTGTACTGGCGAAATACGGGGATGATAATGTTTCACCAGTACTGACTTACCAGTACAGTCTAAGTACTGTATGCCAGTGGCAGCCAGTACTGGGCTTACACGAGCATATTGTTACTGGCTAACCAGTACTTGCACCCTACTGGCAGCCAGTACTGGTTCAGTACTGATCATTATGATTCAGGATTGTACATATAAATAGTAAATGAAAAAAATTTATATATTTAACTTATTTATATCAATTCTTTTTTCCACTCAAGTTTTCGTGGAATTTCATTTATAAAAATTGTTTTTCCTACGAGATTCGAACCTACGACCTACATCTAACGCACACTAACCGCTCAACCACGCTTATTTCTACCAAATGATTCCTTAAAAAATCTGTTACACATTTCAATCAAACTGAGTATTTCAATCAAATTTCGAAAAATGATTACTTGAAGATAATAAAATCGAATGATGGAGAAAACGTATAATCAATAAATAATAATAAATATTGATTATTATTTCAGAATATTTAATATTAAATATTATTATATAATTTCTAAAAAATTGTATATTTTTAAATTATTTAAATACTTAAAGAATTTGAAAATCTTTCTGTGGAAAAAAAGACGCTTTCGACTGCGCTGGGATTTGAGCCCAGGTCTTTCAATGTGACAAAAATTTCAAACTCAACTAATTAATTTTGAAATTAAATATTTATTATATTTCATGTAAAAATATTAAATATTATATAATATAAAATTGATGAATATTATTTTATTAATAAATCATAGGATTAATTATTTTTTCGAATTAGGTGTAAAAATCAGTATTTGAATAACTGTGCTTTTTTAAATAAAATTACAATTGGGATTCTATTTTCAGTGTAAAATAATACTTTAGTACTGCGCCAGTAATGGCAAGTCAGTGGCGGCTAACCTTTAGTGGCACAGAACTGTCGCCCAGCACTGACTCATTACTGGCGTAGTACTAAATATTCATGATAGCCATTACTGCGCCAGTAATAACAAGTCAGTAGTGGCTAACCAGTACTGGCGCAGTACTGACTTTGTTGTGAACGTCGTCACAATACAGATTGATCCGACTGGGTAGATGCTATTATAAATAAAAAATTCAATCCAGTTGAACGCACATATGAATCTTTATAGTTGTGAATCTAAAGATACTTACAGAACTCTACTGTCTGACTAAAATCGTTTATACTACTGACTGCATTCGAATTTTAAAATTTCAGTGAATCGGAAGCACCGGAAGATGCATTTTATGACTTTTGAAATTGTTCCGAGTGTAGAACAAGGAAATGACACTGATATACATGCAGAACAAGAAAGCATAAAGTTAATCAAGTGAATAAAGTGATAACAATAGACGCCCAAAGATTTTTACATAGCTGCCGTTTCTACGGTTTGGTAGTAAATCAATGTAGTAGCTTTTCTGTAAAGCATTGAATCCCCTACGTGCGTAGCATGCGTCATGCAAATGCCACACCCTTACTGATTTGTACGTGAGAAAAATTTACAAAAGAAAACCTTCATAGATCATAATTATAGCAAGTAGTATAAGCCTATTTAGTATTATCTTCCAAAATTTCATTTAAACAGTTTCAGTGTTCAAACTTACATTTAAAAATTGCTCAGTATTCCTTTTACGGGAAATTTCAGTTTTATTTTTACTATAAATATGATTGATATATTAATAAGTAATTATGAAGTGCATTTAAAAAATTAAATGCAATAATCCAGATTCACTAACTCAGATTAAAAACAAAAAAGTTGAATTATTGAAATAAATATTTTATGATTCAGTTTTTGCAAATGCTTTATGATAAAAATTTGATTTTCCTGATGGAGGAAAAAAATAGTTTTTATTGCTTTCTGAATTTTTTTCAGAGTGGATTTTTTAGTTTTGTTTTGTACAAAAAATTGTTATAAGGAAGCAACTCCATCAGACGGTTTTTAGTGCAAAAGCTTTTGCGATAGCAGTGCTCCATCGACAATAAATTATCTCACTATAGGTGATTTCCTATTTTACCGACTACATTGCAAAACTGCTACCCACGCTATCGACCTCTGCTCGGAGCTTACTTTCCGAGCAACCCTTAAATATTTCCCTGTTTTACCTACCCTGAAGCTATAAACATTTAGACATCTTGCGGCCTTAGCAAGAATTTTTATTCCATAACTAACAACAAATATAAATTTCACAGGAGAATTTGTTTTTTCGGATTCTGGCTTTAATTTTTTTATTCTATCTACAATATGGTAATGCAAAACATGTTTCTGTTTACGGTTGGCAATTTAGATTGCTAGGTTTTCAAAAACTTCAAATGTTAAACGTAAAATCAATATTTTTTTTAAAGTGATTTCTAATATTTAATTTGAAATCAATAAACACTGAAAACAACCAAATTCCAAACAGATATATAATATGATCCCCAATGAAATTAAAAAAAAAAGTCCATTTAAAACTATAAAATATGATAAGTGACTCTGAAATTAAGAATTTAATTTAAAAAATATGAAAAAATAACCATGACTTTATGTTATCTAAAAGAAATATTTAGTGCGATCAAAAACGTTTTTGAGGCAATTTACCAACCTGACCATGTGACCAAATTTAATAGGTAAATATATTCGAGTGAGATCATTTTCTGTATAAAAAATATGCTTTTGAGATACTCGAGAATATTATACAATAGATTCACTAAGGGACCTCTATCTTGGCTATTTTAGTAAAAAAATTTACAGAAAATAAAATTGGAATAGTCACCGACAATTAGAGTTAAGAGTAAAATTATTTGCAAAATTGTTACCAGAAGATACAAAACAGACCCGCGTGGAAAACTTCCCAACTTGGCCCAGTTTTTAGTTGGGCGCCATGTTGGACCCAACTAGGATTTCCATTTCGAAAAAGATTTAAAAATTACTGAAAAATCATATAATTATTATTAAGTTGAACGTTATGCGACGTGAAAATTTTAATGTTGCTTGCTGTTCCAACTATTAAATCATTAAATCTTGAGTAAAAAAGAGCACAATGCAGAAGAACAAAATATTAAGGTAGATAATTCAGACCATCTGTTAAATTTTGAAACGGGTACATATACACAATACATTCTACATATAAAAATAATTAATTCAATACTTTCAAATACGTCATTCATAACAACTGTATAAATAACTGAAGATACATTTGTATCAATGTTTTACTCGTGAATCTTTACTTAATTTTTGTTCCAAATATTTTTTGAGTGACGAAAAATATAAGTACCCGAGTGTTAATTTTATACATGGCAAGTTTCTGTACTTGAAAATTTTAGCATTCAAAAGAAGTATAGTTATCAAAAAAAATTTTAAAAATCGCTTGGAAATTTGTATGGACCATATCGGTAATAAAGTTTAAATGGGCATGAAGGAGGTTAGCCTAACTAGGACCCAACTGGATTTCTCTGCTGGGCTAGATCTGGGTTTAGCGTTACAAGCCAAGAAAATTCCCATCTGGGGCAACCCGACTGGGACCCACGTGAAACTCGGGAAATATAGTTGGGATCCACCTAGTCCTCATCAGATTTTTCCACACGGGGACCTTATTTACTGTATTATATCATAAATGCCAAATTTTCAGAAATATATTTTATGAGCAAAAAAGATATTTCACAGGAATATAAACTATGACTAAGCCATGTGGTCCACATTGTCTATGACCTTAAGGGAAAGAAAAATGAAGAAAATAATTAGGAATTTGGAGAGGAAAAGTTAGACATAAAATTCAAACAATACTATGTAGTAGGATGAAAGGTTGAGGGCAGACGACAATTGAAAAGCTTTTACCGAATCAAAGTCCGAGGATTAATCCTGAAACAAACCATCGAGGGAAACTATAATGTAAGCGCAAGAGTCCACAAAGAGATCACTAATTACTAACCGTTCTAGTAACAATGGTACTTTATCGTCGTTTCATTGATTTCTACTTGTAAGTAAACGAGCATACATATTCAAGCCCTGTCTTTCCTTTATCGTTCTTCATCTCAGTTCTTTAATCTTTAATAATCAATATAGGGTAAATACCCAATATTCAAAAGACGCATCATAATATTTAAAAAGTTCTTGCATCTTGTCGCCCTTAGAGAAAAATGTATGCTTAAGGCCATGAAACAACCAGACCATATGATCGATATGGTGATTACTTTGTCTAAATTTTTGTCCATGCAGAATAAGAAATCAAATAAAAAATTTGTGAGATCAAATAAAAGGCACTAAAGAAGGTCTGTCAACTGACAGATTGTTTAAATTAAAAAAAAATTTATATATCTATCTTATTTTTCATAGATAAAAGTTTACGGACAAAATAATCACCATATCGATCATATGGTCTGGTTGATCCATGGCCTTAAGGCCATATTGTAAACTCTGACGTCACCCATTCTATACGATCGCTTTATAATTAAAACAATAATTTCAACACATTTCCCGGAGAAGATAGTAATGTGTTACATTTTCCTGCATTGCTGTCTTCTTCGGAAATTTTTCAAAAATTTATTATTTTATTAATAAAGCGATCGCATATAATTTGTAATGACAGAACCTAACCACACGGCCTTAAAAACAAAAGACAGTTGAGGTCAAAAAGATGTAGTTGAAACAACAGAAACATATTATTGTTTCAAAGATTTTACAAACATAGAGTAAAATTAAAGTCAACCTGACAAAACAGTCTATTAAATTTGTCCAAAAAAATGTTGAGGTTATTCAAACCAAATATCTGATGCAAAGAATGAATTTTACTGAGCTTGCTATTGTACACAGAAAATTAGAGATTTTTGTAATAAGAATAGCCATTTTTTATGATAAAACATATCATTTTGGATATCAAGACTATGGATTGACCAGACCATGTGACGTCGGTAATTTAATTCAATTTGACCATCTAGATTCTACGTAAGTATTAAAGATATTATAGTGATAAATATCTAAATGTTATGTTTTAGCGTCTAGATGACTGTTTCTATATTTATGTACTGAAAGATACACACAAAGAAAAATATGCTACTGGATATCATAAAGATATATATTATCATTCAAAGAATATATTAGTCGACGGATTGCCATCTATATTGTAGCAAGTACAATACAGATGGTAATCTATAAGAGATTTACGCACGGGTTACTATCTGCATTGTACTGAGTATAAAACAGGCCGCAACTGTTACTATCTGCATTGTAGCCAGTACAATACAGGTTCTAATTTTTACTATCTGCATTGTATTACACTGCAAAAAAATGGTTAGTAAAACCAACTATTTCGGTTTGTAGAATATGCCTCAGCTATTTTATTAGTTAGCACAACAATTTTTTTTGTTGGTGTTACTACCCAAGTTCTTGTGATAACAATTGAGATAGTAAGACCAAAAAAAAAAATTGTTGTGCTAACTAATGAAATAGCTGATGCATATTTTACAAACCGGAGTAGTTGGTTTTACTAACAATTTTTTTCAGTGTAAATATAATACATACAGGAATCCGTGAATTATTTTATTCTTTGCACAGCGATGTATATTTTTATAATAAATCGTTGGCACGTTTTTCTCGCTGTGTATTATTTGTCAACATCCATGTTTTTCAGTCTAATTTTCTAGGTTATGCGATTTAGCAATAATTTTCTAATTACTACAGGGTGCGCCATTTAGACCTTCGGTATTTCAACATTGAATAACTATGACACTTTTCTGCCGATGTTGGCAAATGAGCAAGATTAGTTTAGGATATACTTTACCATTTATTTCAAATCAGTTTTAGAACACATCGTCGATTAAATAACCACCTCCATTCGATACATAAAAAGCAGCTCTTTTTCGCGCATTCTGCATAACATTGGCCAGCATTTCGGGCGTTATAGCAGCTATTTCGGCTTGTATGTTACATTTAAGTTCGTCAATTATCTTTGGCTTGCTGGCATAAACTTTGTTTATAAATAACCCCAAAGAAAAAGTCAGGTACAGTTTAATCCGGAGAACGAGGATTTTTCACGATAAGCACGCACAGGTTTCACAATTGAACGATTGTTTTCAATATAAAATGCTACGGTTTCAGCGCGTTCTTTCGGTGTGTATTGACACGTGGTTAAAATGGTACTGAGTGACGTTTCAGAATCGTACTCATTTGTCAAAATCGGCTGAAAAACAACAGAGTTATTCAATGTTGAAATACCGAAGGTCTAGATGGCGCACCCTGTACTATACTTTTCTCTGAGTATACGAATCTAAATAGACACAAGATGGGTAAGGAATTTGCAATAAGAGAATTCAAGTAGCGAGTGCCATAGTAGTGGAGGCATATTTACTACAACACAGTGAACCCTAAACTACCCATTGGCAATTGTTGGGTTCGTCTGCTAATGACTCTATCCAGGGACAGTCGCGATAGTATGGACCCATGTCCACATGTCATAGAGACGGCAAGTGGACATTACCTGTACGGGGAAAGATAATTATGCGGGTGTTTCCAATTACGGATAACATTCGAGTTGCTGTGCAGGGTAGTATTCGACTAACGGATACTCTACACGCACACACTCTTGACTCGGTTTCAAAAGTCATAGCCATCTTACGTGCGGCTTTGCCAACGTTTATAGAGTCACGATTAAACCTTCTTCCAGGAAATGGACTTCTGGCTGGACTAAAAAGAATATTGTCCTTAATGAACTGGCCCAGAGCCAAGCTCTTGTCTTGGCCCAGGGACTATCTCGCTTTGTAATTAAAGTCAATTTGTACGCCGGATACTTTACTTACACTTCTTTGCTATCTAGAGCGACACCAGAAAGTAATGCTTCCAAGATTTTTTTTCTTAAGTATTATACCAATACATCCTTTAATTTACTATATGCTCTTTCAGTTCAATTGGAAAAGATTTTCTAAAAATGCAGAACAAGAAAACGTCGATCTAAACATCTTGATTGTATAGATGCATGTAATGCTTTATTAATGAACTAATGTAATCTAACGCATTACTGTCTTCTCCAGGACATTTGTTGAAATTATTATATCTTCAATAAAGCGGTCGTATGTAATTGGTGACGTCAGACCTTACCACGCGGCCTCAATCTCAATATCTTAGATCGTCATTTCACTGTTTAACTTTCAAGATATTACCCGGTAATATGTATTGCTATCAGTGTATAAATCTGCGATAAATGGTAATGTCTCATGAATAAAATCCTGCGATGACATTTGTAGGACCTTAAAGAACCAAAACCACGTTCTATAAGCCATCAAAAGATTGACGATCGAAGTTGAAATAGGATAGTCTCATTGGACGTTCCAAATCGCTTTCTCAACTGAAATACACGTAGTAAAAGTTACATCAAGTTCTGTAGGAGTCAGGGTCGCAAGGAGCATTTTATTCATGAGAATGAGTGAAGACCGAGTCACCTCACGTGCTTCAGTTCTCTCACGTGCTTCTTTAGTAGACGGACATCCGAGACGGAACCTGCGCTGCATGTTTTACAGAGGAACCACTCATGGCAAAGAAGAGCGTTTACATATACATGTATATTTAAGATAGACTGTCGCTTGACGGTCTAGTGACGAGAAAAATGTGAGGCGCAGACTCGACGCCATATTGAAATTTGCATACGAAGACATTGGTCACAGACACATAAGAAGCTAGCCATGTGTACTAACATGGAACCAAGTGGGAAAGGTCTTAGGTTCTCTATTGGATTACAGAACAAGCGGCTAGCACTCAAGCCTCCGAAGTCTCCGCCTTGCCTTCGGCAAAGTAGTTTAGACTCGTACAGCAGTATAGCCTTTCCTATCCAACCTTAGTTCGCCTGTACATTTCCTGTGTTGTATATCCAAGACCCTACATCCTTTTTCCACCTGTTCCTTTCTCTTTTTTCATTTTTCAACTCTTCTTGTATCGTAACAATCATCCTTTATACTCCATTACCCCTCCTAGTTTACCAATTTCTAAAGTTCTAAATTAAGTTCCAAACTAACTCCAACTATACAAATCGTCACTCAAGCTTACCCACTCAACATAAAGAAAGAGACTTTCTAGATCAGAGTCCCATATTAAAGGGTAGGCTCCTGATATGGAATAGTCTATCCAAGTCGAAATTTAAGTCCTCCTTCAACCCTTTAAATTCTCTAATCTTGAAGACTTCAGGAGGATCAAATGGGGGTTTATTTAAATACAATCTAAGTCCTTTTCAAGCCCTCGGAACATGCAGATATTTCCATTTCTGCATGTTTTGAGAACCAAAAAAGAGCTTAAAAGATGATCCTCTTTAGAACATCGTAACCCTCCATTCAATCATGTCTATTTTAATGTAAATGCGCTGTATGGCGCTGAAGTGTCGATTTTTTTGTTTACGTTATGCTTGCTTTCGAATTTTGATAATTTTCCCATCTTACTTCGCTTTTTTTGCTTATTAAAATAGTTTATTTGATCTTCTTTTACGAGGCGCACTATTTATATTTTGAGCCTAATAATAAAAAACAGTAATTTATCATAAAAAATGGCTTTATTGTTTTTCAAAGTATTCTCTTTTATGATATATACACTTTTGCATGCGTTCGAACTGTGTGATAGCATTTTTTCTATTCCACTTTCACAGTGGCATAAGATGGGGCTTCATCGCCAAAAGCAGAAATAAGTTGATCGATGTATTCTTGTCTTGATAATCCACGACAAAGAATAAAATAATTCACGGATTTCTGCATGTATTGTATCTAGTACAATGCAGATAGTAACAATTACTACCTGTATTGTACTGGTTACAATGCAGATAATAACAGTTACGGCCTTTTTTGTACTTAGTACAATGCAAATGATAACAATTACAACCTGTATTGTACTGGTTATAATTCAGATAGTAACAGTTGCGGCCTGTTTTATACTCAGTACAATGCAGATAGTAACCCATGCGTAGATATCTTATAGATTACCATCTGTATTGTACTTGCTACAATATAGATGGCAATCCGTAGACTAATATATTCTTTGAATGATAATATATATCTTCATGATATCCAGTAGCATATTTTTCTTTGTATGTATCTTTTAGTACATAAATATAGAAACAGTCATCTAGACGCTAAAACGTAACATTTAGATATTTATCACTATAATATCTTTAATACTTACGTAGAATCTAGATGGTCAAATTGAATTAAATTACCGACGTCACATGGTCTGGTCGATCCATAGTCTTGATATCCAAAATGATATGTTTTATCATAAAAAATGGTTATTCTTATTACAAAAATCTCTAATTTTCTGTGTACAACAGCAAGCTCAGTAAAATTCATTCCTTGTATCAGATATTTGGTTTGAATAACCTTAACATTTTTTTGGACAAACTTAATAGACTGTTTTGTCAAGTTGACTTTAATTTTACTCTATGTTTGTGAAATATTTGAAACAATATCATGTTTCTGTTGTTTCAGCTACATCTTTTTGACCTCAACTGTCTTTTGTTGTTAAGGCCGTGTGGTAAGGTCTGTCATTACAAATTATATGCGATCGCTTTATTAATAAAATAAAAAATTTTAAAAAATTTCCGAAGAAGACAGCAATGCAGGAAAATGTAACGCATTAGTGTCTTCTCCGGAAAATATGTTAAAATTATTGTTTTAATTATAAAGCGGTCATATATAATTGGTGACGTCAGAGTCTACCATACGGCCTTAAGGCCATTGAACAACCAGACCATATGATCGATATGGTGATTATTTTGTCTGTAAACTTTTGTCTATGAAAAATAAGATATCAAGTCGAAAATTTGTGAGATCAAAAAAAAGTCACTAAGGAAGGTCTGTCAGCTTTTTAATTTGTATCATTTTAAAAAAATATATTTAAAAAAAAAAATTTTTTTTCCTAATTTAAAAGGAGTTGGGAGTTCACAGACCTTCCTTAGTGCCTTTTCTTTGATTTCAAAAAATTTTGACACGATATCTTATTTTGCATAGACAAAAGCTTACATACAAAATAATCACCGCATCGATCATATGGTCTGGTTGTTCTATGGCCTTAAGGGATGCATTAGCTATCATTCTCAAGCACTTGTTCTAGAAGCTCTGTAGCTTTAGTATGGTTGAGTCGGGCACACTGCTCCAAACTGGGGCTGCATACAGCAAAGTGGGTCTAATGATCATTTTATACAATATTAACTTATTTTTCATGCTTAATTTGCTTTACCCACATAACAGAAAGTATAAAATGCCTTTTATTTTCTCAACTTTACCAAGAGCATTTAGAACGTAGTTATTATAATTTAATTTGGAGTGTAGTATGACTCCAAGATATTTAGGTCTGTTTATAAAGTAGAATTGTAGTTTCTATTGTGAGAAAGTCTGCTCTGCACTCTTCGCGTTTTTCTGAGGAATTATCATATTTCCTCTCTCAATATTATATATTTTTATTCAATTTCTGTTGTTATAGTAGCCATGTTGTCAAATATATCACATACAATATTATATATTTTGTTTTAATCAAACAAATAACTGAATAATTATAATCCAGAGATTACAGAGGATTATATGAGCTTTAAAAATATTATTGAGATTAATAGAGGTTTAAATGCGGACTTAAAAAATCTTATGGAAATTTCAGAATCTAAAGAAGTTGAAAAGAGAGCTCAATATGGCTCGAGAGAATGATATAAGGTCAAAAAAGGACTAAATAGGACCATAGAGAAAGAAACGAGTGTGTTGAAGGCTAAATTGAACAAAAAGAGGGTTTATTTAGGACTATAGAGGATCGACATAGAACTTATATTTCGCACTTGGGTAGGTTCTTCTAATATGAAATATTATATGTATATAATATGTATATAATATGTATTTTATAGTAATTAAAAGAGGCAAAATATTATATTAAAGTAGAGAGAAGGTTGTTCGAAATAACATTCTTACTTGGGTGCACATTGGCCTCATTGAAGATATTAAATGCAAGTGGAAATTAATAAATAATTAGATTTTACAGTTCAGCAACTTAAAGCTTATTAAATTTCTTGTAATATATATAACCTATTTGAATTTGAATCCTTCTTTTTTAAAATAAAGTGATAGATCGGATTGATGGCGTTTCTTCATTTATATATAACCTATTGTTTTTTTAAATTCTCTCTATAAACTTCTGGCTATCATAAAAAATAGAGATACTATCTCACAATAGAGGGAACGATTTTCTATATTATGACAGATTTCAAATTCTTAAAAGAAATTTCCATTCAATCTTGCATTTCAAAAATGAATAACATTTCATATAAGATAGTTTATTTAGCTTACAAAATATCCATCTGAAAATTTGAGAAACATAACGCAACACTATATTTTTATTTTTATTTATGAATTAACCGGACTATATAACTTAATTTGCGTGAACAAATTTTATAGGATAATTTTTGATGTTCACAAAATATTTCCCTTAAAATTTTGGAAATAAAATAGAACACTATATAGAACATTTGTTAACTTCACTTGGTTCAAACTTTGTAAATATTTTTTAGGGAACATAAAACTGGCACAGTTGACTGTACAACATATATTGCTATAAAAAATTTCTCCGTTTACATTATTTCGTTCATGTAAAATAAATTTTTTAATTAACAAAATATCTGCTGGAAAATTTGAAAAATACAGAAAAAGACAATAAAGCACGTCTGCTAACTCCTTTCTAGTAAACATTTTTGCAAAACTTTTACTCAAGCGAAGTTGACAAACGACCTTTTTGTCTTCTTTTGTAATTCCCAAATTTTCAGACAGATATTTTGCAAAACAAGAAAGTTATCTTTCACAAACTTTTACAGGAATTTGATCACGTGGTCTCGTTAATCCATGGCCTTAAAGTCAGAATAGTTCAACATTATTCAATTTTCAATACACTTAAACTTCAGATAATAAGTTTTAAAACTTTTTCGATAATTTTCTACAGTTGGATTAAATTAATTCATCAATATTGATCTTGAGGCATTTTCAAATTTAATAAAAGAAATTCCCATTTTTCCCCACAAAGGTTTTTTCTAGAGAAAAAAAACTCTCGTTCAAAAAATTGAACTTATTTTAAAATTTGCCAAATTTTTTGACAGTATAAGACAAAGAGAGATACTCATGGATACAGTGTAAGCAACAATGGGGGCAACAGTAATCTCTCATTTGCTTTGAAATTATAAGCGGTGGCTAATGGTTCTCTAGAGTCGAGAGTAAGTTGGCGCCAGTATCCGATTTACGTTTTGCCCAAGCAGAAACTAGCTACAAACAAGGTAACTTGACCCAAATAATCGAAATCGGTGTTCACACAGCAAAACTCGACAGCGAGTTTTCGGACTGTGTTACATATGTATATAAAAGGAAGGGTGGAAGCGACGAAGCGAGCAGGGTTGCACGATGTTATTAAAGTAGTAAATTTAAACCTCGCCGAGCTACGGATTACGCATGCTCACTTTCCCGCTTTACCAAATAAGCTTAGCTGAAGAAGGATAAAAAATATGCAAATTCAATGGCATTAGGTCTAACCATTTTTGTAATATACATCAATATTATTTACTCAAATTATCAAAATCATTTAAAGTCTACATATGCAAATATAATTTTATGACCTGAAGTATTATTATATTTTGAAACTCAAGTGATGTAATGAGTTTGCTTCTGGGAAAACTAATATACTCATTAAATATCAACCTGTTCATGCAACAAGCTCATATCTCAAAAACCGAGATTTTCAAACATGACCCTGCAACTCATAGGTTTTGAGCGTAACCGAAGAAATAGCTTCTCATTTCAATAAATTCGTTTTCGCTCAGCAATAAAACCAGAAAATAATACCTTATTCTTGCATGCAACGGTTCAATTATTATCAACGTGAAACATTGCTGAACTTACCTGAACATTTATCGATTTTGTTTGGTCCTCTTTTCGATGTAGACATACCTCTCGTTTGCACTAACCAACATTGCCATTTTCGCCACCTTTAACTTTTGCAACACGCGATCTTGGGCTAATTCTAACACCAAAAGTGACTATTCGTGTTTTCGTCAATTTAGCGATAGGCGAGGATGCACTATACTTTAAAAGCGGATCAAATCTCTTCATAATTGTGATTTCAAACCAGAACTATTTAACCCTTTAACGGCCGGTGGTACACATAGGTACCACTTACTTTTAAAAATTGTAACTTCTATCAAAATGAACATATTGACATCGTTAAGGTCTCATTTAAAGATGAAGGATGCATCAAATCATAATAAATTTAGCGTACGCGAGGGTTGCACCCCTTCAGTTTTACATCCTATCAAAAAGTGCGAAAATTGCAAAAAAATGAGAAATGAGTATAACTTTAAGACGAATTTTTTCAGAGCTGGGATCTTACATGTATGCTTTGAAATCACATATAAAATTTTTAGCAAGAAGGTCCGGAAAGAAAATTACCCCTAACAGTGAAAAAAACATTAAAAAACCACTCCTAGCAGTGATAATGCGCCAGACAATGCACTTTTCTTTATGTTTAATTCATATATATTTTTGAAAATACATAAACGTGAGTACCCTTGCATCTCACATATCGGGGTGCTTTTTGAACATGAGTCCCCTTGCATCTCACGAATCGGGGTTCTTCTTTGAATATAAGCCCTTTCGTCTCACACGAATTCGGGTGCTTTTTGAACTTGAATCCCCTTGAATCCCACTATTCCTGGTTCTTTTTTAACATAAGTCCCCTTGTCCCACACGATTCGTGGTTCTTTTTTTGAACATTAGTCCCCTTGTCCCACACGAAGTCCCACACGAATCGGGGTGCTTTTTAAACATGACTCCCCTTGTTTCCCCTATTCGTGGTTCTTTTTTAACATGAGTCCCCTTGTCCCACACGGATCGAGGTGCTTTTTAAACGTGAGCACCCTTGCCTCCCACGATTCGGGGTTCTTTTTTAACATGAGTCCCCTTGTCTCACACGAATCGGGGGGCTTTTTAAACGTGAGTACCCTTGCATCTCACGAATCGGGGTGCTTTTTTAACGTGAGTCGCCTTGCATCTCACATATCGGGGTGCTTTTTGAACATGAGTCCCCTTGCAACTCACGAATCGGGGTTCTTCTTTGAATATAAGCCCTTTCGTCTCACACGAATTGGGGTGCTTTTTGAACTTTAATCCCCTTGCATTTCACGATTTCTGGTTCTTTTTTAACATAAGTCCCCTTGTCCCACACGATTCATGGTTCTTTTTTTGAACATTAGTCCCCTTGTCCCACACGAATCGGGGTTCTTCTTTGAACGTAAGCCCTTTCGTCTCACACGAATCGGGGTGCTTTTTAAACGTGACTCCCCTTGTTTCCCATATTCGTGGTTATTTTTTTAACATGAGTCCCCTTGTCCCACACGGGTCGGGGTGCTTTTTAAACGTGAGCACCCTTGCCTCCCACGATTCGGGATTCTTTTTTGAACATGAGTCCCCTTGTCTCACACGAATCGGGGGGCTTTTTAAACGTGAGTACCCTTGCATCTCACGAATCGGGGTGCTTTTTTAACGTGAGTCGCCTTGCATCTCACATATCGGGGTGCTTTTTGAACATGAGTCCCCTTGCAACTCACGAATCGGGGTTCTTCTTTGAATATAAGCCCTTTCGTCTCACACGAATTGGGGTGCTTTTTGAACTTTAATCCCCTTGCATTTCACGATTTCTGGTTCTTTTTTAACATAAGTCCCCTTGTCCCACACGATTCATGGTTCTTTTTTTGAACATTAGTCCCCTTGTCCCACACGAATCGGGGTTCTTCTTTGAACGTAAGCCCTTTCGTCTCACACGAATCGGGGTGCTTTTTAAACGTGACTCCCCTTGTTTCCCATATTCGTGGTTATTTTTTTAACATGAGTCCCCTTGTCCCACACGGGTCGGGGTGCTTTTTAAACGTGAGCACCCTTGCCTCCCACGATTCGGGATTCTTTTTTGAACATGAGTCCCCTTGTCTCACACGAATCGGGGGGCTTTTTAAACGTGATTCTCCCTATCTCTTATTGATCGGGGTTCTTTTTGAACGTGATTTAGAATATACTTATGTTTTCCATAACACTTATCCTGCGATTCAGATCAGGATAAAATAACAGAAAATGAGATGATAAAATGTTATGCATTGGGAGTTGAATTTTCCTAAATTGAGGGGTAGTTCATAAGTATTGATTGATCCTTAAGTTCTTCAGAATCCCACTACGTGTTCTAAAATTACCATTTGTCAAATTCGGGCAGAATGAAATGATGTTAAATGAAATTCAAATATTTTCAAGCAATTGGCGTGGTTTCTGAGGGTTGGAAAATCGTGAAATAATTTTTTTTTTCACTTTGGGTACTTATGAATTTAGATTCACCATGTATAACTTTACCGAACCCTCAGAAAAAACTGGACATTCAAAGGGTTAAAATACGTAAATCTCTTGACACATTATTAAGTTTTGTGTCTATTACAAGCAGAGATTTTTCGTTAATGGGGATGATTCACAGTTAGGCAAGTTTGAAGAAAAGGCCCTAGTCTACGAAATCGAGGGGTCGGTAACGTACCAAAGAACGTGAATCAAAAGAAAAAAGAATACTAGGCTGTCTATATTCCAGAAACGTTTCACGGTGACCATTCTGTGATAACGTTTGGGCACGTTCAACGTCGGAATTCTCAGAAAAGTTCATTCTTTTCTTTTTTACTGGTCTTTTTTTTTTCTTCGTTTTCAGTGCCGATATATATATATATATGAAGCATCGATGGTACTTGTGTGGCTTTAGGATAGTCACAACGATGCGAAGCGGACCGAAGAAAAATTTTCTTGGGCCAAGAGCGCTGGTCTGCCTATTAATTTCATTGTCCTTCCGATCACGAAATCCATTGTCAAGCTTTATCCTCACAGAACTCGTGAAAAGTCGTGGTCACGTAATTAATTCACAAAAAGCGAAGAAGGAGCACAAGAATAACGATAGTGTTTTATTTAACGAAATAAGCTTCTCTCCACAATCGCGGTGTATTCAAAGGAAACTTGATTATCTCGGGACAAAGCGCTTTTTTCCACCTTCCTACACTATTGGTTTTCAAGATACAGTACAAAATCTATACTCACGAATCAAATAAGGAGCCTCGTTTCATCAATTTTTACCAGTCTCACAATTTGCTCCAAAAATCAAGTATAGAAAATCACTATCCATTGTGTTCAAGAGGTTTATTGATGAATTTGAGAAAAAAGGAACGAAACTGAAGAAAAGTTACGTCTCATTTCTTGCAAGCAGAGTACCTACTACAATTTTCCAGAAAAATTCGCAGACAAGATAAAAAAAAGCCCTGCCAAATTAAAATTTAGTTTAACTTTCTTTCCATTTGTGCGATTTAAATAAGTAATTGAAAAGAAATTGGAACCAATTCAAATGTAGTCAAACAGCTCATCAATTCATTTATACTGAATTCAACTTAAATGTAATTTTATCATTCCGATAATAACATAATGTTACTTTACTAGATTACATTTAATTAAAAATTAATTAAATGGAAATTTACTTTCAGTGAACTTGACAACATTCACTCTTTAACTACATTTCAGCCGAATTCAACAATATTCAAGGAAAATTAATAAAATTCGATCGATAGCTTATTTTTTCCCTGCGATCTTAATTTTTGAGTCCTGATTAATCGATGATTTTTTTTGTTCTGATCTAGATTCACAAGAGTAGATCAATTTTTTGAAATCACTTTACCTTGGCTTTAGATTTTTCAAATTAAGCATAAAAATCAGCTCAAGCTAAAATTAGGTCTCGCTTTAAAATTGAGCTATTTAAAATAATTTTAAAATTTAAACATTAAGGCTATGGATCAACCAGAGCACGTGACCAAATTCCTGTGAAATTTCGAGTAAGATAACTTTTTTATTTTACAAAACATCTTCCTAAAAATTTGGAAAATACTACAGAACACAATAGAGAACGTCTGTCAACTCAGTTTGAGTAAAAATTTTACAGTTAACTCTAATTGTCGATAACTTTTCGAATTTTTTCAAAATTTTTACTCAAAAGAAGTTAACAGACGTTTTTTATTGTCTTTTGTTACGTTTCCCAAATTTTCAGAAAGTGTGGAAGCGCACATTCAGGGAAACAATAGTACATTGTGTGGTTAGGTGCACAAACAGCCGATTTGAATGAGTGTGAAGTTTGCCGCCTAAGCGAAGCGAGGGCGACAATCACACGAATTCATTTTGGCTATTTGCCACACACGATACTTTTTGCCTCGAAAATATCAAAAATGAGCATTTATTAGGCCTATTGAGAGGGACCATAAGGAGTAGAAGTACATACAATTGAATTACAATTGACGGTCGAGTGCATTGTAGAATTTCACTTTCTTCGAGTTCAGAATCCATCTCCAGAGAAATTGTGTGAAACTAGCAACTTAAGTGCTCTACATTATCGCCCGCCAGGTTTAAAAGTACCGGACTGCCCAGTGGCAATGGGCGTAAATAGAACTGCACATGCGCACTAATAATGCTACGCATCGGCCCCAAATACGCCATTTGTGTCCCTCGAAACAGGGCTAAAAATGCTCATTTTTGATGTTTGAATGGTAAAAAAAAAAGTTTGTTGTAAAATAATCAATCAACCAATCTCTATACTCTCTAAATCTGAATCAGTCAAATTTTCACTGATTAAATCAGTGATTTACCTTTTCACTGATTCATCAGTGAAAAAATATTTTTCACTGTTAAATCAGTTAATTTTCACTGATTCATCAGTGAAAAAATATTTTTCACTGTTAAATCAGTTAATTTTCACTGAAATAATCAGTGAAATTTGACTGATTTACAGTAACCTCTTTTTAGCTATTTGAATCAGTCAAATTTCACTGATAATCAGTAGATTTTGACTGATTCAAATTTAGAGAGCATATTTCCCAAAGTTTTAGAATGGTATTTTCATTACAAAAAAAGTTATATGGGCGAAAAAAAATTGATTACTTGGTCACGTGGCCTTAAGAGTGCGATGAATAAATAAGTACATATTAAAAGTATGAAAATTATTACTTGTATGAATAAATACGAATACACTTTTCATGGAGATGCAGAGAATCCAGAGTACTCATAGTTTAATAAAGTAAATTAAACATTTTTAGCGCATAATGATATTTGTAAGAATATTTTAAAATATAAAAGAACTTATTTTTGATTAATTAATTGATGTAATCTTAAGATTATTTTTTAATTTACAATGATTTTTTAAATTCAGGTATGACTGGAATAAACCTAAAAAATGTAGATTCAGTTTGTAGAAAGTATTATCTTTATTAAAATGTGTAATAAGTACAAAAAAATACAAATGATACTTATATGTAAAATAAATACAATAAAAATTTGATATAGGTTTAAAAGAATTGTAAAAACTCTTTATTGCGAAATTGCAGAATAGACGGTATAAAGAAGAAGCTCCGATAAAACAAAATTTGTTAAATAAGGGATTTTTCAACGATTTTAAAGAAATTTCGATGACTAGTGGATTTCAATTATGTTGCAATTGCAATTAATAGAATTCTATATAAGTAAGTGTATTCATATTGAATCATACAAGAAATACTTTTCAAACTTTCAACAAGTATTTATTTATTCATCGCACTCTTAAAACATAAATCATTATGACTTTTACAAAAAACTTTGAAAAAAAGGTTATTAAGGTTAAAAAAAAAAATTGCATTTTCCCCATGCATTTTTGATTTAATCCGCCCGAAGTACAGCCAGCGCCGCCACTCGGCTTCAGTCAAGATATGGTACATTTTTCATTTCAGAACGCCAGCCCGTCGTATAAACATTTATAGATTAATTTCTTTCCGCGAAAACTATTTGTTCGTGAGTATAAACATGTAATTATAAAAATTTCTTAATGACTTAAATTTATTTTTACAAATTTATGTCAAGATTTCACTTTGCATGAACATTATAGTTTACAGGCAAAAAATGTCGGTATAGTAGAAACCGATAAGTGATACATGGCCTTAAGGTGTGAATATTCTAAGACTTTTTTTATTATAGATATTCTGAAACCCAACTTAATTCCCGACAATATTGAGACCGTTAGGTTAGACCAACGATTATGGAGATTCAGCAAATGGCGAGCCATTAATTCTTAATGGAATTTCCAGCGAATTACTGTCTCCTCAAATATTGACATTGTCCTTTAGGAGTAGTGGAAGTGGCAGGAATGGGTAAACGGGAAAGTCGGAATAGAACTGTCAAGGAAACCTGCTTTTGCTATCGCCAAAGTTGCTCCAATGGACGAGCAAAAGTAAACGTAATTTTAATCAATTACTCCTCAAGTTATGTAAACGTGTAGCCAAGCCTAAGTAACATCTGGAAATCGATTACTGGAGGTCTAATGCAAGAAGTGGACTCGTTTTCTTACAAAAACAGTCAGTATTTTTGCTTTAAGGGTAATAGTAACTTAAACGGTTTCCTAATTTGTTTAAACATAAAATTAATTTTCAACTGGAATTAATTCAATTTTTCAATTTCATAATAAAATTCCTTTATTGCACAAAAGCGAACCCTTGAAAGGTAGTCATCGTTAAATGAAATGAATTAGAAATATCTTTCAATAGCTTGAATGAGGCTTTCCGAGGTCAAAGTATTTATGAAAATTTAAATCGATACGTTTAATAAATACGTTATGATTTAATCTCGATTTCTCACAGGAACTCGAGTGCTTCAAGTGGGTTGGGAATCAGGAATGGGCGAACAAGTTGAGGGAAGATGGTCGAAGAAAAATGAGAAAAAAGAAACCGATGATCCTGCACCAATTTCAAGAGGAATTGTCTGGACAGCAAAACTATTTTTATTTAAGAAAATATAACTTTTGGATGAGAGAATTTTAGAATGTGCAGTGAATTTTGAATATTTTTTATCGAGTTTTTATTGAAAATGTAGAAAATTTCATCTCGTTTTTACATGTTCACTCTCTAAATCTGAATCAGTCAAATTTTCACTGATTGAATCAGTGATTTGCCTTTTTACTGATTCATCAGTGAAAAAATATTTTTCACTGTTAAATCACTTAATTTCCACTGATTCATCAGTGAAAAAAATACTTCTTACTGTTAAATCAGTCAATTTTCACTGAAATAATCAGTGAAATTTGAGTGATTTACAGTAACCTCTTTTTAGCTATTTGAATCAGTCAAATTTCATTGATAATCAGTAGATTTTGACTGATTCAAATTTAGAGAGTACGTCAGAAATAAATAGAATTTTGGTTCCAAAATTTGGAAAGTGGTAGAGATGATAAAAATAGAAGTACAGTGGGACCTCGTTCGTGTCACAGAATCAAGACTTAGCGAGGATAGCGAGGCTATTAGTTCGATTTACATAACCCAATAAAAGTACATAACAAGATTACATAACTGAGAAAAAATACTTTATTGAACTTAATTCATTAATACTATTCTTCTTACAAATAAATCTTCCATTTATGTATACGTTAAAAATGATCGTTGGCAATTTTTTTTACTTTTAATTAAAATTATAAACTACAGAAACCTCGCAATTATATTAAAAACTTACTATGTGAAATCTATTTTCACCAAATTAGCAAATATATCATCAATATACATAAATAGTGATAAATTTAATTCATAGACTACATATCACTGATATGTTCTAAATACGATTAGGCATAGCAGTGATTAAAAATTTTTACTTAATTTCCGCGTCACGAGCGAGGTTTTAAGGGGTCACTTGACCACGACACGAAGGCGACTACGACATCAACGAGTGCGACACGAACGAGGTTCCACTGTAGATAGAATTATTTTGATTTTGATAATGGAAAACATTTTTCTTTCGATTTTGCTGAAATAGAACTATTTTTCAAACCAAAAGTAGTCTTTCTACGTCAAATTTTATTTTATCTACTATCTCCCAATTTTTGAAAACAAAATTTTATTTACTTTGGGCGTAAACATGTAGAAACCTAAAATCAATAAAATTTGTTCATTTCCTAAGTATCACATACCCTTAAACAGAGTACTCATACTCTCTGCATGAGTCTATAAAGACGGACGTAAATGAAGGAGTGGAGTGACTTAAGGATGAAATCACATTAGTTTTAAATGTCGCAAGCGAATGCGATATAAGTTCATGACCTATAGTTAACTTTGCGGTCCGGCCCTTAAGGTCACAATTACACCGACCCCACGATGTTCTCTGATAATCCCGCGCAATAAATTTACAGGGTAGAAAAAGCTTAAGATCTACATTCCTCTCGTATTTACTCGTCAAAAAATGTTTTATCATTATTTTTTAACAGTCGAATGAATTTAAGCCCTCCCAAGAAATATACTTTTAATTATGTTATAAATCTTCGTTTACGCTTTTTCCAGACTAGAAAAGAATTTCCGCGTTAAAAAGAGCAAATAAAAGTAGATAGAATGCGACTTGACATCCACTAGGAAATGTTGACAACTTGATACGCGTGTGTAATTTTGATAAAATTTATAAATCCTCCTTAGTTATCTGTATTTAAAAAAGTTCTTTCAAATTACACAACATTTGCTTTTGATATCGCAAACCTTTTTATAAGAATAAACTATTCATCAAAATTATTTAGGCTAAAGGTGATTCTTAGGAAATTTTTCGCTACTTTTGCAGAAAATAATTGAGGCCATGTATCGCTTATCAATTTCTGTGTTATCGGTTTATTGCAGGAAAAGGTGACTTTTCTATCATAATTTGAAAAAAACGTTGAAAATTAGTAATAATCAATTGTTTAAACAATAGGAAGAAATTTGGACAAACTTTAGAGAAAAATAGATTATTTAAACAAATAGAATTCATTTAAAGAAATGGAAATTAACTGAAAAACATTTTTAACCATTCCAATAGACCTATAGTAATGACTTCTGAAAAAAAGGAGAACCAACTGCTTAAGGTAGTTGATCCACGAAAATTAGACCTTAAGCAAAAATAGATAATTTTGCTTTTAAGAATAGCAATATTATTATTGAAGGGCTATTTTGGAAAAAAAAAGATTAATTTTTTCCTTATCGCTTCTAACCAAATTTTAAAAAATTATGCGATTTCAATAAATTACAAATCACTTTTTCAAGAAAAAGATTCCCCTACAACTTAACCATTTCCAGTTTTCGAAAATGAATAAATTATTATCAAATTCAGCAATTTGTTTATAAAAATTTCGTTTTGGAAAATGGTTTTTTAATGGTTTCAGCCATTAAAGAACTAATTTTTAAAAATCAGAACCACTCAAGTTCTGGGAAATCTTTTCTCTGAAAAAATGATTCATGATTTATCAGAATCGCATAATTTTTTAAAATTTGGTAAGAAGCGATAAGAAAAAAAGTTGGGTCAAAAATAAAATTTATTAATAAAATTGTTTTTCTGTGTTTCAAACTTTTTTCATGTAAAAAAATCTTTTCTCTTTCAAAATAGCCCTTCAATAATAATATTGCTATTCTTGAAAGCAAAATTATCTATTTTTGCTTGAGGTCTAATTTTCGTGGATGAAAATTTCCTTAAAAGAATCAATTTCCTGAAGAATGTACATTTTTTTATTTAAGGGTACTTTTCAGGGCACCGTCCCAGGCGGAAAAGTCGGACTTATGCCGGATCTTACGAACGGCATGGTACCGCGCCAGTTGTAAATAAGAAGCAATGCCAATATTGATCATTAGTACCGTGCCGAGCGTTGGCGCGGTGCTGGTTTAGTACTGCCCCAGTACAGATATAGATAAATTAATTTATCTCACAATAATTAATAGTTTAATATATTTGACTAATTAATTATAGTAATTTTATTTTTACTAATGTTCCTGTAACGTTTTGTACTAACAATTACTTAAATTTAACTAACAATCAGTCAGTTTTGACAAATTCGGATTTAAAGAGTGTAAGTTATGAATTAAATTTATTTATTATTAAAATATTGGAAATATACAAAGTTCATTTTGAGCTGTTTGGAATCCGGTATTACGCCTGCAAAGCGCCAGTACCAGAAATCCTTCGGCGGTACTGGCGCAGTACCGAGCCAATTGTAAATTTCTACCTGGGGTGGGGGTGGGTTAGGGACGTCAAATCCATAGGTATAATAGGTCAAATTCTTCGTTGGAAAGTTCTCTACAAGTCTTATAACTTTAATGTCAATTTTTCCCTAACCCTGAACAATTATTCGAAAAATACCAAAAAGTGATTTTTTCCCATGCAAATTTGAAGTTCTAACAGGCACCATTAAAAATAAAAATTTTGAAAAAAAAAAACATGAACACTTTTTTTGGATTTCGAAACGATTTGGGGGGATCGTTTGCATCTAGCATAAAGAAAATTTTTGCAATGCATTTTTGGACCACCCTAGTGGACATTCCTTAAAAAAGTAGGGGTCAAATTTTCTACAAATATAATACCTTTTCATAAGTGATGAGAATGTAAAAGTACTCAATAGTTTTTGCAGAAAATAAAATCTTTAAATAACGCTTTCAAAGTTGTGGAATCCCTTCGAATCTATGACTTCAGAATAGAAAATTTGATAGCCCGGTAAAATATTCAGCTTCATCTATTCATGCCATCCCTCGCGTATAATATAAATACCTTTTTACGTGCGTCCTCGTATCTTTATAGATCGCTTTCATATTGTTCTTTCGGTCACAATATTACGCAGTTATTTTCATTCTCGATGAAGCAAGATACAGAGTGTGTGCAAGCGTGCAATATATTTTCAGTATCTCATTTAACGTCAATAATAAATCGCGCACCTGGAGCAAAGATAATCGTTATCTACGAACTATTGTCGCGATATGCGCTCCAAGTGGCGAAGTCGTTGGTGCTGCTAGTCCTTAAGATTGCTTTGATACGAATAAAATAGAAGGAACGAAGCACCATCGTGGCGAGGAAAGTTCTTCGCAAGCCGCGACAAAACGACCTTTTCCTCCCCTCAACATGACCGCGGAACGTTGAACAAGATAGTGTTAATAGTACCTGGCTCGGTTTTGTAATTGGCAATTATTTTAGCTTATTCCACTCTTTGTTCTGTGGACATTATCCCAGCACTGGATTCCCTGAAGAATCCTTAAATGTCTTCCAGCTGTGTCCTTTATGGGACACTTTCGTTCCGGGGGTTGTTTCGGTTCGCTGCCAAAGGACTGCATTCGTGGCTTGATCGTTTCCGACTGCCTCGGCTATCTATTTATTTTAAATACCAAGTTCAGTGCAGAATACGCGCCAAGAAAATACCAAATAATAAAGTATCTTATTTCCCTTGTTTATATTTTTCAGAGTGACCGTCTTCATCGACAAAAATAATTCCTGGTCATTTCCCGGTCATCGAAAATTTTTTCCCGGTCATTAGAAAAATAGTTTCCAATGAACAACATAGTTAATGCAATGGATTTTTAGAATTTTAAAATATTTTTTATTCAATATTCTGAAATTAAATTTCTCCTGGTATACCGAAATGGACAATTTTTAAAGTAATTGTTAAAACAAGGCGGGAATTTCGAAATGCATAATATAATATATAAGTAAATCACTTTATGTAACACATTTAAAAGAAATTGAAATCGTTTTTTATAAAAATTTAAAAAAATTCCCGGTCAACATAAAAATTTCCGAATTTCCCGGTCAAGCGCTCACCTTGATTTTTGATAATTCGAATAATCACACTGCTCGAGAAAATTAGAAAGTTTTTTTCCACGACATGTGTCTAGTCATTTCCGATGGATTTTGCACCCAGGTGGAAATTTACAACCGGCTTGGTACCACGCCAGTAAAGCAGAAGAATGTGCAGTACTGGCGCGGTACTGGCATAAGCACGGCCTACCACCGGCGCGGCTCCAAAAGGTAATTGGCTGGAAGTTATCGATTGCTACTGGTGCGGTACTGGACATCGGTACCATGCTAGCACTGAATCTGTACTGGTTCAGTACTGGTATTACTCCGACGTCGGTTGTTAGCTGACACTTGGTCTCAGGACAGGGGCTATACTATGCCAGTACCGCGCCAACCCTCGACCCGGTAGCTACCCAGGTGGAAAAGTCGGTGGCCAGGCAGTATTTACAACTGGCGCAGTACTGTGCCAGTTGTAAATGCCAGTAATGCCAGTATGCCAGTAATGCCAGTACTGCCTGTCAATACCTTACCAAACATGGGTATAGTACTGGCTTACTACTGGCGCTGTACTGGCGCGGTTTGTTTGGCAGTACTGATGAAACTCTGAAGTAGGGGTATCATTGACTACTGGTATCTACTGGTTTACTACGGACGCAGTACTGGTTACTATTGCCATTACCGGCTGATAGTACTGAACCAGTACTGCGTTTAAGTACCAGCCCAGTACTGACTGCCAACCCCAGCCGAGCTATCATTAGGGGTCTAGCCAGTACTGCGCCAGTACCAGAAATCTGACGGTGGTACTGGTGTGGTACCGCGCCAGTAGTAAATTTCCACCTGGATACTGTCCAGTACAGGCACTGCACCTTGTTTACAACTAGCGGGGTACTGTTCCGTTTCTAAATACTGTCCTATCACATCGAGTTTATGAAATAAGTGGGAGTTTATTTGCCAAAAATCGTGATTTTGATCATTTTCATGAGATTGGTGTAAAACGTTCAAAAGTTTGAATGCATGTCTGTGTACATTATCGTAAAGTACTATTCTTTAGTACTATTTCGAAATATATAAATTTTTATTTACAAGTATTTTAATGCACACCACTTGTAATTAACACTGGCCGACAAAATTATAACTTTTTATTTTTATTTACTGTAATACTTGTATACACAGAAATACATCCAATCTTTTGCACGTTTTACTACAATGTCATGAAAATGGTCAGAATCGTGATTTTTACCCTTAAAATCGCATTTTTCGCAAAAACGGCGTGATAGAATCCACTGGAAATGGCTATAGGCATGCCTTGGAAAATTTAATGTCGAACAGTGTAATCAATTGAAGATTTTGAATTATAGATCCAACATTGTTAGATCTTTAAGAGGTCATTTATTGTTCTCTACTTTACCGGCACTTTTTGTCTTTTAAGCTATTAGAAATTTTTGTGGCAGCTAATTGTCTTTTGGAACCGCCGTTGTCAATCGAATGATCAAGCGGGGCTGCACAAATTTTTCGAATTACCGATATAAATCGTTTGACAGCGTAGGCTGACCCTGGGGCATTAATATATTCTCTGGATATTTGGCCAAATGCCAGAGCTCCGGGGGGTCGCTGGGAGGATGACCATCGTGTCAGGTGACGCCGGCCGATATCACTAATTGCGAAAAACCAGCTCGCAAACATCGATACCGCAACGACTTTTTACTCGGCTTGAAAGCGTATTTTGTTCGTTCCTCCTCTTTCACCCCAAACCCTTTACCGATCGCCGATAACGATAGGCGTTGACCGATGTACCCGCCGACAATACACCGGTGGCTAACTTCCGCCGGGAGAGCACAGACAGATAAGTAATGTAGCATGGGAGCTACAATAAAAAAATTATGGGGTTTTCGTTTTTTAAAACGATTGGTTCGTGTCGCACATGCTGCCGCATTCCGTTAAAAAAATCTTTTTACGATACCTTTTTAACGTATGGATATTAATTTTCGAAATATTATGCTTTTAAAGATTTTTTAGCTCGGTTGTATTGTTTTTTCATAGAGTGGTTTATAAAATCGGATCTATTGTGAGGAAAAATGATTTTTTTTAAATTCACCTTTTACTTTATTTGAAATATTATTTATTCTGGCCTCTTTTGAGTATACAATTTTTTGTGTAACTCTATTCAGAGTGATTATTAAATTGCCTTAACAAAATTCCTGGTGAATTTTATTTTATACAATGTTAACAAATTTTTATTCAAATAAAAAAACAGAGGTAATATTCTACTCTCCAATATTTTACGGGAATTCGGAAACAAAATTAATTACAAAATCAAATTTTTGATTTTTCACTTTTTAAAATATCAAGATTTGTAACCTTTTGAAAATGTGAATTTTTTTTTTTTTTTTAGACGATTTTAATGAGTTGAAAGATTTTTGAGATTTTGCACTACTTTTGAGAAAAATTAAATAAGTATCAGAAAATCTAAACAATTCAAGATATTTTAACGATTTTTGAAACATTTTCAAATTTGTTTAATTACACACGCCGACAAAATTTGTACCCAATGACCGTACGATCCCAAAGGATTTTCATATCCTAAAATGAATCCGTTGTCCGAATTTCTCCTCTACGTCGGGATTCCGAGATATCCTAACCTATATTTGCAAAATGGCCTCTTTCAGGCATATTTATAACAATATAACGCGACCCAAGTGCGAAGTTAGATACGGCCCAACACTGGCCCAGCATCGCCAAAAATTTGCCGAAGATCAGCTGCCAATACCGTGCCGTTGCTGGAATGATAACTCCGGTATGCACTTGGCGGCCAATTCTGGCCCAAACTCTGGCCGCCAGTACTTGTTTTCGGCACAGCAATGGGCCAATGCTGTGCCTAACTCTGGTTTTCTCACTTCCGGAATGGTTTGCCGTGGTAAAAGTGACACGTGGCCCAGTAATGTGCCGTCCATGAGCCCGACTCTGGCTCTTCTACTTTTAGAACTGGATGCCATAGTAAAAATGACAATCGGCAAGGTATAGGGCCGGTACTGGGCCAAGTTTTGGCTGAAGGTCGCTAAATTCAAACAGTCGAAAAAGGCCGCCGTCGACGGCCCAGCACTTGACCGATGCAAACAGTAACACTGGCCCAATAACAATAGCCGACTCTTGGCTGCCGAGATTGGGCCAATATTGTGCCGTATTATCACCTTCGGCAATTCGCACTTGGGGAGTAGCGATTGTTTTTTCTCAAATCCACTCACGCCATCGTTTATCACTGATTATTACCTTTCATTTACATTTTAGATTATCCTAAACCAATTTTATTCTGAGATATGGTACATTAACCTTAAAAACTTATAAGTTCTGTGCAAAAACAATTTTTTTCCTTAAAACTGAAAATGGATAATGTGCTATATATTTCGAAGAATAAAAATCGGTTAGATATGATCAGAATTTTGCACTTTTAGGTTAGGATATCTCAAAATCCTGACGTGCTGTAAAAATTTGGAAACGTATTCGTTTTTAGGACATCAAAATCCGCCGGGGTGACCTACTTTGGCCTTTTGCTACAAAAGGTATTACGTTTGATAGATAATTATTCTAGTGATTACTTTCTTGCAAGTATCATAAAAGCAAATTTGCAATTCATTTAAATTACTCGAATTTCATAGGTACTAGCGTTTTACCACCTTTACGTTCTGCCCTTTGAGAAAAGCGAAAATATCAAAAAATGAATAATTTCCAAATTATAATTTTCACGAATTGCAGTTATTGCAAGATTATAAGGAGGTTTGATCGTGTCTGCGAAGACCTTGTAAAACCTAATTAATTACCACTTAAAAAAAGTTCATTTCATCGGAAAAAAATTAAATATAAAAAAAATTTATTTCTGAGCAACAATTACTATAGGTCAAAGTTTAATGCAGTTTTTTCCAAGTTTATTCTTTAAAAATGATCAAATTTTAAGGTATGATGGCTTATTTTCTTCTTTAAACAATTTTGAAAGATTCCACCGTCCCAACTTTTTAAATTAATCTCTCATTTTCTAACTACAGCTATTTGTTTATAAAACTCATTTAATTTTTCCACATTCCTGATTAGAAGTTAAGTCCATGGGCGAAGCAGGTCACTTGACAAAAATTATATGTCAATCCAACCATGTAAGATACCTTTTTAGGTTTATAATAAATATATCAATACAATTTTTTTTGAAATTTAATTTTAATATTCCTTCCAAATGCTATTATTTATCATTTCCTGAATTTTGATCGATTTATTTTAATTAAAAATTATATGTATGGAGAAAAAAATATATAGTCAAGGACTGAATTGGTCACGTGACCTGCATGGTCCATGGCCATAAAAAATGAGACTAATTAATAAATCTAAATTGGTGGAGTTTTCTAAAAATGTTAAAAGAACAAAATTAGCCACTATTACTTAAAATCCAATCATTTTTAAAGAGTTAGCTTGGAAAAACTGCATTGAATTTTGACCTACAATTATTATTGTTTTAAAAAATACAGTTTTATAATTAAAAATTTTTTCCCGATGAAATGAACATTTTTCTCTTATAATATGTAATTAATAATAGCTCAAACAGTTTATATTTATGCAGAAATCCTATTTTTTGCAGATATTCTATTCTTATATTCAATTTTGCAATTGTTTTATAAATCTTTCCTATGGTTATGTGAAAACTTACCACGATTTGCTTGAATTACATAGGTACTAGCGTTTTACCATTTTTACGTTTTTCCTATGTGTAAAACGAAAATATCAAAAAATTAAATAATTGTATGTAACTGCCATTTGCAACGTTTATAACCAAAAAGATAAAATTTGTTTTCAATTATGATTTGTTAGTTTTTAAATGATTGACTGATTAATACTTCTATTGTCGTTTTGAACATTTATACACGAAAATATAAACTGTTCGTAAATTATTTTAAATTTTATATGCAGATGATGGAATTTTGGGTTTGTATTTTCGTTTATAAACGTTGCAAACGGCAGTTACATATAATTTTCAAATTAGAATTTTCACGAATTGCACTTATTGAAAGGTTAACGAGGTTCGATCGTGTCTGGGAAGACTTTGGAAAACTTAATTAATGACCACTTAAAAAGTTCATTTCATCGGAAAAAAATTAAATATATAAAAAATTTATTTTTGCCTAAGAATTACTGTAGGTCAAAGTTTAATGCATTTTATTCCAACTTTATTCTTCAAAAATGATCAGATTTTAAGGCACAATAGCTTATTTTCTTCTTTAAACAATTTTGAAAGATTCCACCGTCTCAACTTTTCAAATTAATAATTAAATTAAAAATTAATTCCTTTAAATCCAATCATTTTTAAAGAGTTAAGGGGGGAGATACCTCTAGAACTTTCAAAAAATCAAAAATTTTTTTTTTTGCTCAAGTCGATTGAAAAACTATTCAAAAATATAATCCCAAAGTTCTATTGGTCTACTCCAAATATTTCGGTCCAAATATTTTCATGTACAAAAACTATGAGGCTCGTTTTCTCGAAACTAACTTTTTTTATCCAGCCGTCAAGATTGCGAGCAAACTATTCAACCGATTTACTTGAATGAAACGGTATTTTATAGATAATTCTATATTCAAGTCCGTGGTAAGGCGCTTTTTCGAGAAAAATAGTATTTCTACAGTTGTTCAACTATTTTCATGTCAAAAAAAAACGGGTAAAAATGGCACTTTTTCACGAAACGCATAAAAATATACCCAATTTTTCGAAATTCTCAAAACCCCCCTGCTATGCACTCGATAAAAGCTTCCCGATTTATAAAAAATTTTCTTTTATCGTTTCAGATGAAAAACCTAGCCAGGAAGTTGACGACCGGAAAAAATGTTAGCAGCGACGCTATCGACGGGATCCGTCATATTTCCACCATTTTGTATTTTTCTATCATGAAAAAATTGTTTTTTTGAAGTTAAATAATGCCTTCTAATATATGCAAAAAATCCGGACTTGCTTCGTTTTCATTCTCCCAGAATAAAATTGAAAAAACTGCTTTTTTTAAGGGTTCTAGAAGTATCTCCCCCCTTAACTTGGAAAAAACTGCATCGAACTTTCACCTACAATAATTGTTATTAAATATACAGTTTTATAATTCAACATTTTTTCCCGATGAAATAAAGATTTTTCTCATATAACATGTAATTAATAATATCTTAAACAGTTTATAAAGTAGTAATTAATTAAGTTTTCCAAAGACTACCTGAACTAAGAATTGTTTTTTGCAGAAATCCTATTTTTTGCAGATATCCTATTCTTACATTTAATTTTGCAATTGTTCTATAAAGTTTCTACAAAAAAAGTTCTCAGCGTAGCCACGGTCAAACCTCTTCAAAAATATTAATAAAATAAGAGTACAAAATGTCTTGAATAGTATCTTAAAATATTAGTTAGAGAATATGAAAAATGAATGAATGGATGACAAATGCCATTGAAATTATTTTTTTCACATAAATCAAGCAGATCTTGAGTGAAATAAGAAATTTTTAATGCAAACAAAGATTTTCTTTTCAATGCATCAGTGGTCAAAAGAGAAGCGGATGTTATAGAATTTGTTCCGGTGCATCATAGAATATGAGGTTCTACTTCAGAAACCGTCGAGTTGATGCTTCAAGGACTTTGGCAAAGTAGCTTATGGACGGAGTATAATGCTGCTGACAGAAACATCTTAGTGTTTGAAATTCAAAGGGCTCACAGTATCCACGTTACCACACTGGATATGATCAGACTACTTCTGTTCTCTGCAATTCGATGAAAATTAAACATGCAGATGAAGCTGACACAAAGTAAATTTCCTGACGTTGAGTATTTTTTATTAAAAAAAAAAAAAAGTGTGTCAGCATATTCTTTTGAACATAATTTTTTTACTAAATCTCAGTTTTTTTGTTTGGGAAAGACTAGATTTTACAAACAGGATTATGTGAGTAGAAAATACGTGAGCACACAGGTTTGTTTTTGCAAAGCAAAGGACTCTGAAACTGAATAGAGCATCGATTTTTCCATTAAAGCTGTTCGAACTAAATGGGGAAGGGCGTACAAAAAAATTCAAAAGACTAGGCAAAGTGGTGCAGTGAAAAAAAAACTTTAGAGACGATTAATAGAACAAAGTTCGAGAATATTTGAGTTTCGTGATTTTTAAAGTATTCTGTCAAAAGCGATTAGTTGCGTAATGACCTAAGAATGCGAAGTGGAGCTACTCATTAAATGCTTGATTAAATAAATAGGGCCATAAAAATATTAAATAAACCAAAAGTTTGATTTTTTTCAATAATAAGTCAGGAGCTAGAAAATAGAGCTGAGGATATTTAGTAAAATCGCAATACCTGACCAAAAACAGGGAGTTTCATAATTTGCAGTAACTTCAAACAAGTTTACGAGTAAATTCACTCACCCGTGTGGAAAAATTTAATGGCAGTCTATTGTCTGATCTGGCCCAGGTCTGGCAATGTCCAGACCGGCTAGTCTGGAAGTTCTGGTCTGGCTCATATCTGGCGCTGGTCAGCATTCCACACTGAGAGAAATCCTATTAGTTGTGTTAATTAGTGTCTGACCGGCCACTGGCTTGAGGCTGAGCATCATATGGATTGTGGCTGGCCAGTCGCTGACTAGTGGCTGATCGTTCAAAAACGTTACAGTTCTGGCCAGTCCCAGAACCGGAAACCAGACAGTCTGGTCTGGCGCTAGCCAGCGCCATGAAAATTTTCCACATGGGCACTTGATTTCTTTCATCATTACAATTTCATGCAATACGTTAGCGAAATTGTTGCTCATTTTTATAATAATTTGAGAAAGTTCAAGTATTTTGAGTGTATAATAATAATCAGAAAGATTGTAAATTTTTATGAGGTACTTAAGGTAGTACGATCACGAAAATAAACCTCAGGCAAAAATAGATAATTTTGCTTTCAAGAATAGCAATATTATTATTGAAGGGCTAATTTGAAAGAGAAAAGATTATTTTTCATGTAAAAATTTGAAACACAAAAATAATGTTATTAATAAATTTTATTTTTGCCCAAACTTATTTTCTTATCGCTTCGAGCCAAATTTTTAAAAATCATGCGATTCTAATAAATCACGGTTCATTTTTTTAGAAAAAAGATTCTCTACAACGTGACCGTTTCTTATTTTTGAAATTGAATTAATTATTATCAAATACAGCAATTTGTTTATAAAAATGTTGTTTGGAAAATTATTTTTTTTATAATTTTAGCCATTAAAGAATTCATTTTCAAAAATCGGAAACGGTCAAGTTGTAGAGAATCTTTTTCCAAAAAAAATGAACCATGATTTATTAGAATCACATGATTTTTCAAAATTTGGCTCGAAGCGATAAGAAAATAAGTTTGGGCAAAAATAAAATTTATTAATAACATTATTTTTTTGTGTTTCAAATTTTTTTCATGAAAAATAATCTTTTCTCTTTCAAATTAGCCATTGAATAATAATATTTCTATTCTTGAAAGCAAAATTATCTATTTTTGCCTGAGGTCTAATTTTCGTGATCGTACTACCTTAAAGTTTACGAATTTTTAGAGAAAAATTTTCAATAGATCTTTATTTGTCAGTGTTCTTGAAAGAGAAGAATGTTTATTTCTCTTATTTTAAGAACTCTTAAAATTTGATTTTTTTCTCAGATCTTCCTTGGTTATAATAACTATATCCGAAAAATTTCTGCAACTAGCTAAATTAGTTAATTTAATCAAATAGAGTTCTAGGATTGAATTTGAGCAGATAAAAACGTGACGTTATGAACATAAAAAGAAATTATTTTACTGAAATGTATAAAGTTCTTCATATAGTCAAAAAATTATTAAGTAAGCGAAGGGAAGTTAGAATTTCAATATGAATTTTAAGGTTGTATCTGACAAAATATTATGTCAGTAATAACTATTTTGCATATATGCTAAATTATATTAGCAAAAATAGAATGCAAATGAAGCCAATGCACTTTCACAATTTTTAATTTGTGAACACTTTCCCTTTTTCCCTCCCTGATTCAATATACGCAGTATTATTTCTATAGCTTTTGTATCGTTTATCAATTATTTATGTTACTTTCTTTTGTACTCACCTATTGTGGTTTAGAGTGGAATGATCAGCAATCGTTCTACAACAGAAGAAGAACATATTACAATAATGTTCAAATTGCCATCAATTATATTAATTAAAGTTTTACAAATTCATCTAATTACTACAGTAGATTCTCGCAATGATATCATTAGAATTTGTATACATTTCATATATATATAAAGGATGGAAAAATCTGAATTTAAAAATGTTTTAATGTAAAATTTAATAAAAGAAACAAAATTATAATAAAGAAAGCATTTTTACAAATGGTTTGTTTATACATGACGAGGGTAGATTTAACATTTTTATCTAAAAACAAATAACTATGTAATGTAAAAAATTATATTATGGAGCGCGTGATTTATTTTTTCTCCTTGAATTGAATATTTAATAAATCTGCTTTTCTGTAAAATGACGTTGAACAAATCGTTTTTCAATTAATTAATTCTCGACAAAGGGGTGCTCCTGTTTTGAGAATGTGATTTATTGAAGGCATAAATTTATAGATTTTGATAACAGTATTTTATATCAGAATTGCACTTTTTATATTGAGCAAGAATTGTCTGAATTCAAAGAGAGCTTAGGGAATACTTAATTGTTACAACTTTCTTCCAAGATACTTAAGCTCTGATGCGGAACTTCTTTAGTTTTTAGTTAAAGATTTTCCCCAATTATTGGGCATTATCGTTTCTCTATTCATTCAACTTATTGTCAGATGAAATTTACATAATTAAAATTAATTTTCCTTTTGTCGAAAATATAGGTGAGCAAGATATATACATTACTAAAAAATCATCACATTATTATAGCAAATTTTCCGTGAACTTAATATTACCATTTGTGGTAATTATGTTTGATTATCTAATGAAGCTCAGAACTGATGTCTTAATTACACAGAAAAAAAGGATTAACCAGTTCGTTGGCTAGCAGAATTACTAGCTTATATATTATCTTATATTGTACTTTTCAAATGTAAAATAAATTTCTTTGTCTTATTTAAAACATAGCATCACTCACTAAGTTCGAGTTATTAATCTCAGAAAAATTCTCGAATACAAAAAAATGTATGAAACTCGACTACCAATATTGCATGAAAGACGTGATATCAACAAAAAATTTATTAGTCTAAGCAGCAAATTATCATTGGCTTATTTTACAAACCGAAATATTTGAATCCACATTTTTGAAAGTCTTACTGCAATTACTAAAATATGTAATAACTTTCTTGAAAATTTCATATGATTATATTTTATAAAATTATTTCAAATTAATTAGTTGAGTTTGAAATTTTTATCACTATTATATCGCAAATAAATGCAAATGTTTAAATTCTTTAAATATTTGATAAAATATAAATAATCCTGTAATTGATCAAGTAATAACTTGCTTGCGTATATAATTTCCTATTCCACAATAGCTTTAATTGGTTCAACATTTTATCACATCGACTTTAATTAAAAAAAGAAATTGGATATGAATGATAAAAATCATAACATCAAGTACAATGCCGTTAATATTTACTACATTTTGCCATTCGTAAGGGATTAATTCCCTTATCACCTATGTTGTAGGAATAGCGATTATTTATTAGTGGAACAGATCGGGCAGATCATATAACGCAATTAATGCAGCAAACATCCCATGATAGTGTCAGTCACAAACAAAACCATCGTCGTGTTGTATGTATACATATATACAGGGTGAGTCAAAAGTATCGGAGCATCAGATATTACTCTTAACTTTCATGACCAAATTTTGAGCCGGTCGGAAAGGGTCTAGGAAAAAATTACAAAAAATACGTGTTCTATTTTCCAGTTATAGAATCTCAATCAGGAATAAAAAATAACCATCGCTAAAAAAAAAAACTTAATTTGGCTGGGCAGGCCAAACTCAGGCCCCGAACCTGTAACTAATATCACCAGTAAATAAAAGTTCCATAGCATAACAACTCTTACTTGAAACATTTTTCTCTAAAACTCAGTTCACCCGAGATACCAGTGTGGAAAAATTCCATGGCAGACTATTGTCTGATCTGGCCCAGGTCTGGCAATGTCCAGGCGGGCTAGTCTGGAAGTTCTGGCCTGGCTCAGATCTGGCGCTGGTCAGCATTCCATGACAAAAAAGTTTGTATTTGTCAAACGAAATTTTTATTTACAAGTTTCGAAAAATTCATAGGTTAGTAACAAGTTTTTAGAAACATTTATTACGCGACTGGAAACAAGTATTTCCTTTTTTCAAATATTGGATAGCTGCTGACTAGTGACTGGCTAGCCGCTGACTAGTGTCTGACTGGTCAGCGCCAGACCAGGCATTATAGCCAGCGCCATAACTGGAAACCAGACAGTCTGGTCTGGCGCTGGCCAGCGCCATGAAATTTTTCCACACGGGTATTTGACCATTCCGGGACTTTTGACTCACCCTGTATACCCATACATATACATTTATTTACGTAAACCTCCTTCCCTCGATAACTATATAATTCCTATAATGGGTGCACATGCTATAAAATTACAAGTTATTAGCTAGGAAGTTTGCGCTGATCGTATAATCTCCACGTTACCCTTCTGCAATTAACCACTGAATCATCGTTCGATGTAAAAGTTTAGTAGAATGTAATTTTTCTTTTTTATTAAATTGAAGTACGTTGTAAATACTCCAAATGACACCCGTAATAGGTCCTTAAAATTTTTTATATTATCAATAAAAAAAAATTTATAAATTTAATCAACAAATTAAGAAATACCTCAAAATTTGATGCACTGAGGCAAGATATTATATCTGGTAAGTTGAAGTTTCCTAATCAGATTGGAATCACTTGAAGCGATGAAAATTCAAAACTATTTCAATTACCCAAACATCCATCGACATCGAAATAATTTCCTCCACATTTCCTCACTTCATTTTATAATCCCATCTAATTTAGATAAAAAGTACAAACTTCGAAATTTCTATCTTACTGTCTTAAAATAAGAAACTGTCCTCTGTAATCTCGATTTCATTACGATATCCTTGTTTCTACTTTCAAAACTTTCATAACCCAATGTCTGCTTAACCTTACACGAACTCAAATCGATCCTCGTGCGAGATAAAACTTTGCAATGAAAGCATTTGTAAAGTTCGTAATCAGAGGGAAATGGAGAGCAGAGAGAGAAAAGCGGAAAATGGAAGAAACATTTTCTAGTCTAGGAGGAGCAGTACAGAGATGTCCCTTTTGCCTCGTTCGAGCGTCTCCCTGCAAAAGGTGGATGCCAAGAACCATGCAACCAGAACAGCTGGATGAAAGTAGAAGTTACAACGCTTTAGATACGTGCCAAAACTTGCAGAATCGTCGAACCTTCTTGATCTCGTCTGAGTACGAGAGTCAAGAGGCGACGAACCTTCTGGGAGCTTTTGACGAAATCATACCAAGACGTCGGTCTCGTTAAAGAAAAAAAGTATCCAAGTCTTATTTCATTACTTTACAGCAGAATTAGATAGAGTTTGAGACAGAATTTTCAAAAATTTACATCTTCCAGAGTAAGGTACTTAAGGCCATGGAACACGAATAGATTCCTACCTTACCGGTATTTCAGTTTCTATAAGCCAATTCCTATGTAACATGAAATATCAGGTTGAAATTTTGTGAAATTGTATAAAACGTACTAGGATAGGTCTCTTCACTCCTGAATATTTATAATTATAAAATTTTTCTTTTTTTGAAAACATTTTTTTATTGTGATTATAAATATTTAGAAATGAAGAGACTTACACAGGTGGAAAAGTCGGAGGCCAGACAGTTTTTACAACCGGCGCAGTATTGTGCCAGTTGCAACCGTAGAGTAATGCCAGTACTGCCTGTAAATACTGTGCCAAACATTGGTATAATTCTGGCTTACTACTGGCGCAATACTGGCGCGGTATTCTTTGTGAATACTGGTGAAACTCTGAAGTAGGGATATCATTAACAGTTGGCACTCTGCTTGTTTACTACGGCCGCAGTAATGATTATTATTACTGGGAAAATACCGAGAGTACTGGTTTACAAAAGAATCCACATGCTGGCTATAAACTGACATACAAGTCTCATCGACAGTTGGCACATTACTGGTTCACTACGCGCGCAGAACTGATTACAATTACAGGTAACATACAGACATGTGAGTTATGCCTACCTTCGGCACAGTACTGACTGTAAATATAATCCAAATACTGGTTATTAACCGAGATAGGAATCTTATTGACAGTTGCCACTCTACTGGTTTACTACGGGCGCACTACTGATTACGATTACTGGCAAAATACCGACAAGTGAGTTATGCCTACCTTTGGCACAATACTGACTGTAAACAGAATCCAAATACTGGCTATAAACCGACATAGGAATCTTGTTGACAGTTGGAACTCTACTGGTTTACTACGGGCGCAGTACTGATTACGATTACTGGAAAAATACCGACAAGTGAGTTATGCCTACCCTTTGCCACAGTACTGACTGTAAACAGAATCCAAATAGTGGCTATCAACGTACATAGGACTGTTGTTGACAGTTGGCACTCTACTGGTTTACTACGGGTGTAGTATTGATTTTTATTACTGCAAAATACCGTCAAAATAGTTATGCCTACCTTCGGCGCAGTACAGGCTTAGTTCTGGTTATATACAGAATCCAAATACTGGCTATCATCTGACATAGGAATCTTATTGACAGCTGGCACACTACTGATTTGCTACTGCCGTAGAATTGTTCATTATTACTGGTAAAATACCGACAAGTGAGTTATGCCAATTTTCGGAAAACTACTGGCTTAGTGCTGCCTGTAAACAGAATCCAAATACTGCCTTTCATCCGACATAGGAATCTTATTGACAGTTGCCACTTTACTGGTTTATTACGGGCGCAATACCGATTACGATTACTGGAAAAATCCCGACAAGTGAGTTATGCCTACCTTCGGTACAGTACTGACTGTAAACAGAATCTAAATACTGGCTATAAACCGACATGGGAATCTTGTTAACAGTTGTAACTCTACTGGTTTATTACGGGCGCAGTACTGATTACCATTACTGGCAAAATACTGACAAAGGAGGTATGCTAACCTTAGGCACAATACTGCCTGTAAACAGAATCCAAATACTGCCTTTCATCCGACATAGGCATCTTATTGACAGTTGCCACTCTACTGGTTTACTACGGGCGCAGTACTGATTACGATTACTGGAAAAATCCCGAAAAGTGAGTTATGCCTACCTTCGGTACAGTACTGACTGTAAACAGAATCCAAATACTGGCTATCATCCGACTGAGGAATCTTATTGACAATTGGCACTCTACTGGTTTACTACGGGCGCACTACTGATTACTATTACCAATCGGATTGCTTCGGAGCAACTCTGATTCACTCGGATTCAATTTCTTTCTGAAACTTTCGCTTAAGAGAAGTACAATACCTTGAACGTATTTCATTAAAGTTTAAACCAAATCATTTTTGATACAATTTTTTTTTCAAAATATCTTTATTATGTACTTTTCATTATATACTATTGAAAACAGTTGAAGCCTTTTGAATTTTTTAAGAGACATTTTCGAAAAAAAAATGTTTTTATATATTTTTTATTTTAAAGACTATTGGAAACTATAGCTAACAATTTACATGAAAGTCAGTTTTCGGATGTTGTTGAGGTAATTGAATTTAAACCTAACTTTAAAATTTTTAAACTTTCAAATCAATGTCAGATAAAAATTCCAGAACTCTTTCGGTCTGACTTCGACATTTTTGTCGCATTACTTTTTTGCAACATAATTCGCCAAATTGGATGCGCTATTCTTAATTTAAAAATTCTGAAATTAGATTCAAATTCAAACCTCCAAAACTTTATAAAACTCAGTTTAGCTCAACTGAAGGATTCAAAAAATTTTGAATTGTCATATTAAATTGAAAAATTTCAAAATATTTAGTGCAGATTTGAATTTAGTGAGTTTAAAAACAGTATTTTACAGTTTCGTTTCTAATAGAAAGCGTTCATACCAAAAAGTTAATTTGACTTTCTTTTTTTCCAATATTATAAAATCATAATTTAAGTTTTCCAGATGATTTTTAAATTGAGTGTGGTCACACTAAAATTTATAATAGACGTTCTATACACTTAATCCGCAAGTAGGTTAAGTGTACTTACGAATGATCATCAGCAGTAAATGAATCGCACACCACTTGCATTTCCCTAACAATGTGACGTAACTTACAAATTGAGCTAGCTCTTTGTCTTTTAATGTGCTGATAATTATGTTAATGAGAATTGTAGGAGGGAGGAACATATAAATAATTTTTTACGACAGAAGACTCTCATACTGTTTCCAATCGTTTTGCATTTGAAATGGAAAATTTAAAAGAATTTATTGGATTTTAAAAATGTTTGAGGTGTTAACTGGAAAGCTATAAATCAATCATCAAACTGGGTGTTATAAGGAGATTATCCATTATTTAATTTTCATTTGCCAAATCAAACGAATAGTAATTTCAGTTTCATAAGAATTTAAAAAAAATTTAATAATCCGTCCTCGAGCTGGAGATTAATTATTTTTTCAATCTTGGAGTCTTCTGCGAAATTACGGTCCTGGATGAGAAAAAGTAAAAATTCACTATATAAGATTTGTTTTCTCGCTTCTTCTCCTCATTCCGTGGAATTAAACGTGTCTAGTTGCACAACTTTGTTTCTACCCGCGGTAAATGTAATAGGACGTGAGCGGTGAGTGCTGCAGTAAACGGAAGTCGGAAATTGCGACGTAATACCGATGCAATCGTTGAAAAGGTCCTCGAAGATTGCGAGAATGAGACATATACAGGATATTGTTTTCCACTTCTAGTTTAAATCTACAGCAAAGTGCCATGTAGCTTCATATATATAACAAATACATTTACTTTCATTCAATGAAGTGCGAAAAAAGTTTTATAAAAATTTGCCAAGTTACATTTTTCAAAAAATGACTGATTATGTTTTTGCGCAATAATTTCGGAAACTCATTGACGTATACATTTTTATGATACAAGTAACTTTATAGTATTAGTTTGCTACAGCAAATTTTCAGATGTTTGCCAAATGCAATTTCATAAATTCCAAAACCAGTTTAATGTTTCCCCCAATTTACTCTTTTCGGGTAAAATTTTCAGTTTTCATCTAATTTTAAAGTTATCAATCTTTCTAACTTTCTATTCTCTTCGATAAAGTCAAAAAAGATTTTAGGGATTAGGAATTAGGAGATTGGCAATTTCAAAAATTTGAGAATTTTCAAAGGATTATAGAAAATGTTGAGAATAGGTCACTTAGGAGAATTCAATGGCTTTTAGTTTAGAAATTTGTTTGATTTCAATAAATAAAAGGAAAAAAATTATAAAATTTCGAATTCTTTCAAATAATAATATTCTGGAAACCTAAAATTAAAAGATAAGATCTTTGTATATTGGGATATTTAGAAAAACAAATAAAATTTCATAATTTATGAGAAAATTGAAAACAAATTAACCGGAAAATTCAAATAAATTACGATATTTCAATTGATTTAAAACATTTTAAAATAATTATCAAATGACAAACTTTTCTAACTTTCCAAAATTTATAAGTATTATTTTTTATTATTTTCAGCTTCAAGAGTCTTTTGAGGAAATTCAAAGCATTTGAAACCTTGAACTTTCTGCGACAAAGCATGTAATCAATTTTTTGTTTGACATAAGCTGGAAATTTGCAAAACCAGACATCAATATTACTAAGTCAAGTGTCTACCTATATTTCCAATATTGACATAAATTTTACATCATGTAGCCATAAGTATAACGTTTCCACGTGACATCGAACAAACTGCAAAGAGTGTCTCAGGTGTCTGGCAATACTACATTATTGATTTAAACTAAATTAGCCTTTTTTATCCAGACAAATGACGCTTGTCATACTCTATCCATTTGATTGAGACGGTTATCAATTTATCATCAGGACAGTCAAACCTAAACTCAATATCACCCGTGCAGAAATTTTTCTGTGGCCCAAATCGGGAATCCTAATTCGGGGAAATATTTTTTTTCACTTGTAACAATTAAAAAACGATAGGAAACTAAACTAACATATTCAGAGCTACTCAGAAAAAAATTAAAACTAAAATTATTTAGAGCGGACGGTCCTCAAACGGGGCAAAAACTGCACACAAACGTATAAAAACGGACTAAGACGGTAAATTTTCGCGTAGGAAAAAAGTGTTATACCTAAGAATGTTATATTCTGATGTAACACATTCAGACTTACTCAGAAAAAAATTAAAACTAAAATAATTTAGGGCGGACGGTCCTCAAACGGGGCAAAAACTGCACACAAACGTATAAAAACGGACTTAGGTGGTAAATTTTTGCATCAAACGATAAAAGTATTATATACATTTTTCGTTTTATGCGAAAAAATACTGTATAATTACGATTTACCTGTTAAAAAATTAAAATTAAAAAAAAATTATTGTCTAAAGTCTTGCAAACTATTGGTTTTTTGTTTCTTAATGTTTTTTAATTGTTTCTAGTAATAGGGTAATCTGTCTAGCGCCAGGCCAGTAATGAAACGCCCTACCCGGTCGGGCCTGTAAAATGGGGGCCATATCTGGGCCAGATCGGGCCCCCATTTTACAGGCCCAGTTCTGGGCCCGGTCGGGTAGGGCGCTTTATTACTGGTCTGGCGCTAGACAGATTACCCTACCAGGGCCACATTTTTCCCGATCGGGGTCCGATCGGCGCCCCACCAAAATTTCTGCACGGGCTGTAGAACTATTCGATTCTTGTGAATCTAAAAATTAGTTACATTATTAATAATTTTCTTTCTAAAAAATTCACTTTGACAAATAGAATATACGATATAAAAAATAATGAAACACAATAACGTTCTACACTTAAATTTATAATTTTCTTTTCTTTTCAAATTACCGTTAATAAAAAAAATATTTCAAGTAATAATCTAGTTCATTACAATGTTAGGATTTATATAATGAATCTAGTGAATTAACTTAGCTTGATCTATAATGCGGATATAATAAATCTCACCAACGATTCTGTGCTTCCGAACTCGTCATGTACTTTTTGCTTTTGGCATTTTAATTTCAATATAGTCACTACCATATCACGACCACAACACAAAATTTGAAAATAATCTTGTCCTTCATAATCCGATGGAGTTCCGACCCGGGCCACACCATGGCCCCCCTGCGGCCACATGTGGAAAGTCCGATCGGGCCCGGATCGGAACTTGGGGACAAGTTGGACAATTTTTTGCACGGGATAGTCGTCCCATGCGTTTTATTACTATTCTGGGTCATGCCTGCACGGAGTAACTTTTTATATCAATTTTTACTATAGTATTTTTCAATTTAGGAAAAAAAGTATCACTGAGAATTTTTGTTGGTAAAAATATTAAACTTTATAATAATGATATGAAACTTTAGTATGAACATAGTAAAATTTGCTTTGAACTATGCTGAAGTTTCATATCATTATTATAAAGTTTAGTATTTTTACTAACAAAAATTCTCAAAGTGATACGTTTTTCCCTAAATTGAAAAATACTATAGTAAAAATTGATATAAAAAGTTTCTCTGTGTGGAGATTTCTGCACCGATTCCAGATGTAAACAATTCACAAAATTGCCATGCAATCAAAACATATTATATTATATTCTTAATGTATTATTTATGTTCTATATTATATTAATATAAAATTATAAAAACTTTACTTCATCACTTGAAATCTTTTCTTGGATTCCAGAAACGAACGGAGTTTTTCTGCTAAAATATTACACGTAAGAAATATTGAATTCGACTTTACTGTGCAGATAGATAAATAAGATACGTGTATAAATACATATATATAAAGTAGATAAGATCCCTTGGGCGATGTATTTCGTGCACCCTTATCCAATGCGATACAAATTGGATGACCTAACGTCTGAATAATCGAGGACGTTTTGTTAGACGGCCGATGCTCTGGGGATTTTGCTTTAACGAGGTGTCACCCTTAAAGCTCAACACGTGGGTATATTATATGTATATAATAATTATATTGTATCAAACGAAGAATCTTACACGTGACACGTATAAATTTACATGTGCAAAAACAAAACTTTTCAGGATTGTCATATATGATACGTTCTGTAGTCCACGTGACCTATTATTTTTATTTAGCTCTTCACGATAAATGAGTGTCACATTTTCCTAATTTATGTTCAATTATACTTTAGAAAGAGATGAATTCTGTAAAGAGCTTGAAAAATGTATGGAATCTCAAAATAAATGTAGTTCACTGGTTCATTTTCAGAATTGAGTATAATTATTGTAATTAGTTTTTTGTGAAATTTTTAATGAGATCTATGGCCTTAGGGCCATGTATCAACCGAACGTCTATGATTGCAATTACAGTTTGTAAATTTATTCTAAAATTAATAATTGAAATGGATTTCCTGAACCAAACAAACGTAAACAAAAGACTATTTTGTTCGCTGTATACCGAAAGTAAGCCGAGTTGGTGTTGTTTTGCATGCGGAAAGTTCATTTTCCCGCACTAATGCGGTAAAATTTTAATTTTGTTTTAATTTTCCGCACACTTAAAATTTTACCGCACTATTACGGGAAAATCAACTTTCCGCACGCAAAACGATATCGACTTGGCTAACTTTCGGTGTACGGCGGACAAAAAATAATTTTATTTCACAATTTATAAATAATCTTACCGAGGCCACGAGGTCTAGTTGATCCATGGGTTTAAACATAACTTTATTGAGATCAAAAGTTAATTCCTGGTTTTCAAAAATAGAATTAACAAACTTTCCGTGCATTTTTGGGTTTTTCTGTCAAGTCGACTTTTCTTTCTAATAGTGTGGGTTTATGATGATACCTTAAACAGTTTTTCCCATAACTGACGATAGAATCATGATTGCGGTTTATGTATGACAATCTCCGTCGCACAATTTAACGTGAATCAGTGATTCAAGCCAATCATTCCCCATGCCGACTGCCATCACGTTTGTAATGCTGCGTTCATATGACCAGTGTGTATTCGCACTACTGACTCCCGCGGCCAATTAAGTGCAATGCAATTGTTTTACGATATATGCATTCGCGTAAATGCGGGAAACAATGTAAATTTGTGAGTGTTCATGCGAGTAACTGACCATACGCAATGATAATTCAAAACCTATTTTACCATTTGATTTTACTCGCGGCTGAGGTAGAAAACACTTTATTTTTCAAAAATCTTTTAAAGAAAGTTAATTTTATTAACTATTTACATAGTGCAGAATCTGAATTTATGAAAATGCGTGGATCTCGAGCTTTGCGCTCGGTGTTCTATGTTTTTTATAAACAAATTATTGAATTTGTCCTCAACATTTTTTTGATATTCCGCGTAGGGTTTTGCTTAGAAAGAGGTTTTTTTTTATTTTTAATAATATTTTTCATTAATTTAATACTATGTATTAAAACTTTTCTATATAGAAACTTTTGATAGTATATAACTTCCTGAGTTATCATTTCTGGACCCTAAAGCCAATTATGAACAACAACATATAGTAGTATCAAATTATTATTTGAGGGTCGATACAAGTCCTATTTTATGAATATTTTTCATTAATAAACAAAAGATATAACTGCAATAAAAAAATCTTTGAGACCAAAGTTGTAGATCTTTTTGAGATAAACAGTTTTTTTCATAACCTTTTTCCCGTATCTTGTATATTTCGGCGGGAAAATTAAATTTTTGATTTTCATAAAAACGTTTTTGATGAATAAATGAAAAAATAAAACTCTTAATTAAAAATAGGCAGGAGCTAATTTGTAGATTTTTTTAAAATAATTTCCTTAATATTTTTTTCGTATCTCGCATAGATTTGATGCAGAATAGAATTTTTCATTTTTTATAACGGTTTTTACAATTAAAACGAAAACTACGTGTCCGATCAAAAAGTACTTGCAAGGGAATTTGTATATTTTCTTGGGATGAACAATTTTATCTTTAACATTTTTTTCGTATCGTATAGTTTTTTCGGAAATCAACAGTTTCTATTTTTAGTAACATTTTCCATTAATAAACAAAAGATATAACTGTTATGAAAAAGTGTTCAAGACCAAAGTTATAGATCTCTTTGAAATAAAGAATCATGTTTTTTTGTACTTTTTATGTACTTTCATAAAAAACGTTTTAAATCAGAGGATCTCAAAACCTTAAGATTTGATGTAAATTTCGAAAGTGATTTTTTACATAAAACCAATGCCTTCTCATGTGATGAGAATATAAAGAGTCAGAATAAGCCTATATTGATTTCCCTGGAATATACATATTTTCGTATTTTCTTGCATCATTTTTTTTTGCGTTTTATTTTTAGTTTCTGTTTATTTTCTTATATATAACTTTTTAAAATGTGTTAAGGCTGCGTGGCAAGGTCTATCACGACCGCTTTATTAATAAAGTCATAATTTTAATCAATTTTCTGGAGAAAACAGCAATGCAGAAAAATGTAACGTTTCTCCGGAAATTTTTTTGAAATTATTATTTCAAGTATAAAGCGTTCGTATATAATTGGTTACGTCAGAGCCTACCATACGGCCTTAATGCAAATTTGTAGTAAAGTATATTTTTCTATATTTCGCATATTTTGATTAAAAAATCTAAATTTTGATTGTAAATAGTATTTTTTTAAATTAAAACGAGAAATATGAATCTTATCAAAAAATATGTGAATGAAAATTTATAAAACTTATTTAAGCAAGCAATTTTGCATTATAACGTTTTTTCCATATCCCGCATATTTTAGATAAAAAAGTGTTTTTTTATTTAAAACGAAAATTATACAATTCATTTAAAAATTTCTCCATAAAAATTTGTTTATCTCATTCAAGCAAACAATTGTGCATTATAATGTGTTTTCCATATTTGGTTTAAAAAAACAAAGTTTTGATTTCCAAATGTGTTTATCTAAATCAAAGCAGTAAATATTTATCTTATCAAACAATGAGTAGATGTAAATTTGTAGAACTCATTCAAGCAAACAATTTCACAATGTAACCTTCTCTTTGGATTTTGTATAGTTTGATTAAGCAATGCATTTTCATTAATGATTTTCAAACAATTGTAAAAACTGTAACGTCTTTAACTTTAGTTTGATTGAAAAAATGTTAAAAGGGCAATTTGTAAAGCTTTTTGAAAGCTATCAGAAACTGGTATTAAAATATTGGATTTTTTCAAACATATAGTACAAAAAATTATCGAATTTTTTAAATTGTAAAGTCACATGTTTGATAACATGTCCGTTATTATATTGACCCAAAATTCACAGAATTTTTGTTAATTTCTCATTTCTTTGGCATAGGGTCAGTTTCTTTTTATTTTCTTCGATTAAAATTATCAATATTATATATGAAAAAAACGCAAAAATTCCACTTTTTCCGTTATTTCGGAACATATTAAAATAATTTTCAGTAAAATTACATATAGATTATAATAATTTATAATTCTGTAAAGCGTTTTCATTAATTACCAAGTGGACATCCTTTTATAAAAAAGAAAATTTCCGGCCGGGTTGGTTGGAAATTTTCAAGTTTTTTTTTTATCATTCTATTCGGTTTTCCATAACAGTGAATTCTACATATATTTTTTTCAATTCATGTTGTTGCATACTGGACTTCTTCATTTTGAATTGCAAGCGATGAGATAAGTTTTTGAGTTTTATGATTATCCTTATTTTAATTATCTCCTATATTTTTATCTTTCACAAAAATTTTGAATAAATCATTTAATTTATAGCACTGAAGAGGGCCCCCATATGTGGCCGAAACGTTTGCTTTCCTTTTTTGCGTTTTTTTCATATATAACATTAATAATTTTAATCGAAGAAAATAAAAAGAAACTGACCCTATGCCAAAGAAATGAGAAATTAACAAAAATTCTAATTTTTTAAATTTTGGTCGAAAAAAAGTGGACATTCGTTAAAAAAAGTGAGGATCAAATTTTACTCATTTTACAATATTGTAATAATAGAAATGTTCCGCCTATTATAATTTAGTCAGGATTAATGTCTATTCAAATTTTTCCCATCAAAGAAAAATCAACTTGCGCTCCTCATTTTTTCCAGAAAAATGAAGTAACAAAAGTCAAAAATAGTAATCAATTTTACCTCAATTTTAACTGCCTTTGATTTCCAACTTGCATTCTAATGAAAGAAATACCCTATCATAATTCCCTTCTTAACTCCAGTCAAATATTTAAAGAATGGAAAAATAATAATGATTTTTTTAACACCTTTGACCCCAATGAGAAATCGCACTCCAAAATATCCGTACCTCCAAAAACTACATTTCGACCCGTTTTCTCAATTGCTCTCATTTTTCACCCAAAAAAAAAAAACAATTAGTGCTCACAACTGTCATAATTTCCAGAGAGCGTAAATTTTCACTGAATTTTTTCACTTTTATATTTCCTGGGTTTAAATCACGAAACACTCGCCTCGTTACCAATTATTAGCACACGTGTTTCGCATTTCATACATCGTATTTAAAATGTGTGAGGGTTTTCGTCGTAAAAAAAAGGATACGAATCTGCATGGCTAGTCGGAGATATAACTGCGAAGCAGTGAACTATGCATGAGACATAACCCTGCGGAAAGTTGTGTGTGTGGATAACCTGCCCTACGTTTCTTTCTCTCTCTTTCTCTCGCAAATACACATTTTCCCTCTTCTTAAAGTCTCATGTACTCTCTCGGATTCTCTAATCGTCCTCCTCACCAGCTCGTACAAGACCCTAACCCACTAGGTTCAACAACTTCACAATAGTCGACCCCCCCCCCCCCCCGACCACCCAATCTGTCTCTCTCACTCTCTCTCACACTTGTCTCTCTTATCGTCCCAGCCTCTCTTGTCGACCTCTTCCCTATGCACCCCTCTCGACCCTCTTGATGCTTGTAGAATAAACTTTACTTTGTACGTAACTTTAAAATTGATGATCGCACTAGTTCTAGTATACAAGTATATCTGCAGTAAGGGAACGAGTCTTCAGATTTATCGGCTTGATACCTGTAGTTGGAAGCAAACTACGCTGCCTACAGCCTCGGATAATCACGATTAGTGCGTTACGTATGAGATCTAAATTTTCATCGAGCTCGAAAAAGTCTTCTGGCAAGTATAGTTAAGATGTTTACAGGGGGCGCCGAAGCAAGAAGTATGCTACTGAAGAAGCTTGGAAAACTTGAGGAAAACTAACTTTATATTTTGGAATCTTAGGGTCTTTCCTCTCGGCGAAATGGAAGAAGAGAAAGAAAAAAGAATAATTTATTGGGAAAGCAAAGAGAAACTTTAATAATCTCGAACTTTGGAGCTTTTTGATCTTCTACACTTTTTTCTAATATTAATTAGAAAATTAGGTGGTTGAATTCGAAATTATAAGAATACAAAAAAAAGACCAAATTTGAACCAAAAATTTATGGTACAAATTTGGTCGTGTTTTTTGTATTTTGAGGGTTCGAAGAGTTTCGAGTTTTTTAAATTTTGAATTCAAAGGCTTTTACATTCTAAATTCAACTGCCTAAAAATATTTTAATAATCTGAGTTCAAATATATCCAACAAAAATTTCTGAATATCTTTTAGTATATACAAACAATTGGATGTTTTTATTTAATTTTGTGCAAAAGAATACATTCTGCAATTTTTTAATAATTTGTCTTCCACAAAAGAAAAGTTTTCTACCTAAATAAGATAATTATCACTAATTATTCAAATAAATCTTTGGATACTTTTAAACTGATTTGTACGTAAAACGCTTTCTCTTTCCTGAAGCTAAATAAATAATTAGACGAGCTAGGCAGACTAAAAGTATCTTGAGATAGAATCTAAAGTCATCATTTGCTGAAGTTTTCATTGAATGCATTTTAACGTTTGGGATTCATAATAATTAAATAGAGGAATTAACTGTTTCCAGACAAATAATTAAAGAAGGAGAAAAAATCTGCTTCAGCCCGAATTCGAACCGAGGTCCTTTAATTATTTGTTTGGATAAATCTAAAGTCGTTTATTAAAAAAAAAAGAATAAAAAAAGTAAATATTTATTAAAACTGTTATGATCCTGAGATAAACATAATTTTTTTTTTAACATGGATTGATACATCGTTTTATATCATTTTTAGAATTCTGATATTATAGGTTATGTTTCAGACATCTAGTTTAAAAAATTATGGCGGAAATTACTGTATGAAAATCTTACATTTTTGTATTAAAATTGGAATTACTTCACATCAGTGGAAGTTAATAAACAAATTTATTTGTTAAATTATAATGGTTGGATTTTAATTATAATTTGTTGAATAAAAAAAAATTACCTAACATTTAAAAATTTTATTTGACTTTTCCTGCCGATTTATAAATTCCGTGACCTGCAGCGACCCGGATAATGCAAGAAAAAATAAAAACTACTTTGTTCCTTAAAAATTTGAATTTTGATAAATTAATATATGATTTAATATAATTATCATATTCATATTATATACATTTTATTGTATAATAAAGGATTATATATATCCTATAATTATATAGATAATATAAAGTAAAGTTCAATATTAATTTAAGATTTTTAGTATTCAGTGTATTAAATTCAAAATGAATCTAACCACAAATTTCAATAGTATATAATTTTAATACATTAACAGTAAAACTGTTCTTAGGTTCTTCTTCATACAAATACATTTATATAATAGAACGCCTTTCATTCAACTATAAAGGTACTCAAAATATTTATAAATGATTATTCAAACCATAAATTCTCACAATTCCTTTTATATTCTCTTGTATCCCTTACATTCTCGAGAATTTAAGAACTCTACTCGTAGACAATTTCAAACTCTTATATCGCAATAATTCAAATAAATTCAAATTTAAAGAATCTGAAATCTTTCTGTGGGAAAAGAGACGCTTCCGATTGTGCCGAGATTCGAGCCCGAGTCTCTCTATTGCCGGTCGACTTGGCAATCGAAAGACTCGGGCTTGAATCAGTCAAAAGCGTCTCTTTTAACACAGAAAGATTTCAAATTCTTTAAATTAATTACAAAAGGTAGTAAGTGCACAAGTCCATGTGATGATTAATTTTAGGATTATATCATTCCGTTTTGATAAATCGTGTAAAATGAAATTTGTCAGCATCGATATGATTAACGAGTCGGTGGTAATTATTTATGCATTTAGACAATATGTTTGCTGGACTGTACTAGGGTCAGAGTTTATTGATCTCAGTGGTTTTCGTCCAAATGTAATATCAGACGCGTGATAAAGTGACAAAGTCGGTATTCTTAATGAACGTCGATTGTACCAGCAAAATGGTAATTTCCGGAGTAAATTCGATACCCAGATTTGGTAATAAAATATGCATAGTTGATGAGAAAAACAAATCAAATAGAAATAAAATGAATGTTTTCCACAAAAAATCTGGTGTACATCGAAATTATACAGCCATACACGAGAAAAAATTAAAAGAGCGAACATAAATAAAGCTAATCTATATTTTTTACTTAAAATTGACATATTTTATATTTAAGTGTGTATGAGAGATAATTCCATAATCCTCAATAAATTAATAAAAATGACTCGTGCTCAATGCTATAACAATATTAATACTTCAAGATATTTTTTCAACCATAAATTCAATTAAATTCTCAATCTTTTTCCTTAAAAAAAAAAAAAAAAAATTATTACAGTTGGGCAATCTGAATCTCTCTCTTAAGGTTTCTTGTAAAACTTGAAAGAACAATAATAAAATAATTTTACAAATGCCGCTCGAGAAAAAGATCTTGAGGAGGAATAACAGCTTAAGATAAAATTAAGAGTTGACTGAAAATTCCATAAATTTATTCCTGCACCTCAAGGAGAAATACTCATTAGTCGGAATTTTTGGAAAAGTTGATCATCACATTTTAAGATTTTTTTCGAAAAAAAACACTTTGAAAATATTTCAATAATGTTTGAATAAATTGATGACGGTTTCGTTTTATATTAAAAATATCTATATTTGACTTTGTATCATCATAATTTTTTAAAATTAGTTCTTCAAGAATTTGACCCATTTTAACTAAAATAATATGACGCAGATTTTGAAATCCCTCTCGAAGTAAGGGATTAACCGAATCATGTGACACTGGTAACTAAAATCACAGACTGTAAAATTATTTAAAAACAAATAACTCAAATTGTTTTTCTCTATCTGACAGACCTTTATTTCTCTTTTGTATATACCTGTTTGGCACAGGAAATAAATTCTAAATTTCAATTTTAAAATAACATAATTATTACATTCTCCACCTACATAAAAGCATATAAATAAAAGTTCTGTATAATGTATACGCTTTCAAGTATAATTGTAAACACCCAAGGAAGATTTTTAACTTGCTAAACAGAGTCAAAATCCGTTTATAAGTGAATAATAATCGCAACAAAGCGCGACTTGGTGAGGTACTTGGATACAATTCTGAACGGTTATTGAACTATGAAAAATATTTTTATATAAAAAAGAACCTTTTTTATTACATATATGGTGGAACTTTCATACGTATGTTAATCTGGCAGAACCCTATTGTCTTATTCAAGTTTTTGATATGTCATAATTTAGTGCTAATTTAGTGCTAATTTAGCACCGTATTGGGAAATTTAGTGCTCTTTAATTTTTAAAAATAATGAGTGGCACCACTGGCTTAACGTTAAGCTAGCATGACCATACTCAAAAATACATGAAGATATTAACTAAATTCACTTTTTAATGTATCAGAATTTAGTGCCCAATTAGTGCTCTCAAATCAACCTACTGCGAAATCTATAACTTAAAAACTTTTTAAAATAATCAGTGTTACTGCTGGCTTAACGTTAAGCTAGCATGACCATACTCAAAAATACATGAAGATATTGACTAAATTCACTTTTTAATGTATCAGAATTTAGTGCTCAATTAATGCTCTCAAATCACCCTACTGTAAAATTTATAACTTTTTAATTTTTTAAAATATTCAGTGGTACCGCTGGCTTAACGTTAAGCTAGCGTTACTATACGGCTTGGTCTGAGGCTGGCTAGAACTGTAACGTTTTTGTCAGATCAGCCGCAATTCAGCGACTGGCCAGCCACAAGCCAGCGGTTAGTCAGCCACTAATTCGCGGCTGGTTAGCCACTAATTGGTGGTCAGTTAATAAAGTTTTGGTTGAAAAACCATGTTAATCAAACATTTATCGATTTCAATTAGAAATTTTAACCCCTCAAAAAAAGTTTCGTTCGCCACAAACAAACATTGTTATCATGGAATGCTGACCAGCACCAGATCTAAGCCAGACTAGAACTTCCAGACTAGCCGATCTGGACATTGCCAGACCTGGGCCAGATCAGACAAGAGTCTGCCATTAAATTTTTCCACATGGGCTATACTAAAGTTTCATATCATTATTATTTATATTTATATATTTATATTTTACATTATTTATATTTCGGAAGTCATTTTTCACATAAAACTAATACCTTGTCATTTATCATGAGAATGTACAAAAAAAAATGTTTTTCATCGCTTAATAAACGTTAAGAACTACAAGTGCATCTTGGATATCGGAAAAAGAGGGAGTGTGAGTATCTGGGTGCTTCCTGTTTGGAGGTTGTTACCTGGCATGCCGCACAGAGCTAGCTCCGGGTGTACATGCCACTATTGACAAACATCTTCATTAGCCGCTATTCCTGCAGTGTGCCGACTGCCTACAAGCTTCGTGTATAGTATATACTACGATTGTATATACATCATTCTCTATGCACTGATACCTAGCCAAATTTCACCGCGATTGTAGACACAGACAGTGATTTTCCCGGATCGCTACTTGATGTGAATTCGACAGACACGTGTGCGTCAAGCCGACCGCGATGCTTCCCTATTAGAACAAACGACTTATCCATTGAACCGACGAACAAGAGGAATTCCGACCATCAATCTACATCTCGCCTTAATCAAATTAATTTGTAACTATAGTGACCTGGTCCTATCCTGACATTATAACGCTGAATCAAACCTGAGCCCAGTTACACCGATAGAAATTTGATGGTTGAAAATACCATTTTTGACAGTAAACCAGAACCATTAGGAATTTCCGCCCTTTAGTTCCAAAAATATGCTACTTAATATAACACGTTCCGGGAAGTATCAACAAGAATGATGGTAAAAATTGAAAATTCATATGCCAAGTTTTTTTTGGATAAAATATACCTTTAAAGATGTGTATGCATATCTTTCGTGTTTACATTATCAGACATTCCATAGGTTGACATATTATTTTCACGCATTTACGGAATATTATAATCGCAACTTTCGAAAAAGTTCCCATCGGAGTTCAAACGTTGGAATCGTAGATGGTACTTTTTCTCCTTAAAAACGTTCTAGCAAAGCAGTCTTCTAATATAATTTCTAAAATTTCTAAACGTAATTGCGAGAGTAGTCTAGTGGCATTACACTGAAAAAACAGTATAGCTGAGAGAACTATATTTTGGTCCTCAGAAACAAAAAATATTGCTATCAGATCAATGCTACGGTATGGTCCTCAGAACTATACGAGTATAGGTGAGACAGCTACACTGGTATTCCTAAACGTTATATTGCTCCGCGGAGGATACAAGTTCGTTGATATGGCAATACGATGTATAGCGATTGTGACCAAAATATTAGGCCTATTATTGGATCTATAACTTAATTCGTGCGGATTGCTAAGAGATGGCGTAACTTGATTATTATTCCATCGTTCGAATATTCCGAACATGCGTTGAAAAGCTACTGTCATTGTGCGTCTTTTTCACTATATGTCATTCATTTGAAGCGTAAACAATAATTTTTTTCACTCAAATATGTCGAACTTTGTGCCTGAAAAAGTGTTTTTGCGGAGAGTTCTTCTTCATTACTTTAATATGAAGAAAACTACTGCCGAAAGTCATCGTATTTTGGTGGAAGTTTATGGTGAACATGCTCTAGCTGAGCGAACGTGCCAAAAGTGGTTTGCACGATTTAAAAGTGGTGATTTTGGCTTCGAAGACGAAGAACGTCCTGGGCAGCCAAAAAAGTTTGAAGATGAAGAACTGCAAGCATTACTCGATGAAGATTGTTGCCAAACACAAGAAGAGCTCGCAGAATCTTTGAGAGTCACTCAAGTAGCCATTTCAAAAGGTTTAAAAGCAGCCGGATATATTCAAAAGCAAGGAAATTGGGTTCCACGTGAACTCAAGCCGAGAGACCTTGAAAGACGGTTTTGCATGTCTGATATGCTGCTGGAACGCCACAAAAAGAAGTCATTTTTGCATCGGATTGTTACTGGTAATGAAAAATGGATCCATTACGACAACCCCAAGCGTAAAAAATCATATGTGAAACCCGGCCAACCAGCCAAATCAACGGCAAAGCCGAATATCCATGGCGCGAAGGTAATGCTCTGTATTTGGTGGTATCAGAAGGGTGTGCTGTATTATGAGCTGCTAAAACCGGTCGAAACCATCAATGGAGAACGCTACCAACCACAATTAATCCGTTTGAAGAGAGCAATAGCCGAAAAACGCTCGGAATATGCGACCAGACACGAAGCAATAATTTCCATCATGACAACGCTCGACCCCATGTTGCTATTCCGGTTAAGAACTATTTGGAAAACAGTGGATGGGAAGTTACTGGAATACGGTTCGCATCAGAACAGGGTATCAAAAATTGGCTTGATTCATTCTTGGCCACCAAGCCGTCGCAGTTCTTTTGGGATGGAATCCACAAATTGCCAGAAAGATGGGAAAAAGTCATAGTTTCAGATGGGCAATACTTTGAATAATACTAGTGTACATGTTTTTCTTATATAAACGTTCAAATTTTGAAAAAAAATGCACGAATTAAGTTATAGATCCAATATAATTTTTTCTTCACCCACTCGTCTATCGCTGTTGTGAATTTTCGGGTATGATAAAACAATGCGCGATACACAAAAATGATCTTTCAAACGAAAAAAAAATCCTCCAAACAAATCAAAAACCGCTTCGAAAAAACGCCTCGAAAAAATGACACTTCTTTTTCAGTTTGAGGTTAGAGTCGCTTGCATGCGTAGCAATGTATAGGTCACGCGGCAAATCAGTATAGTTGTCTCACCTATACCGCATGGGTCGAGACACTATACAAGGTCTGTCCGGAAAGTATCAGGCCTACTTTTATATCTCCGCGCTGGCGTTATTCTTCATCATCGGGCGGGTGACATCCTTCAAAGTAATCCCCACTTGATTGAATAACACGGTTCCAGCGATGTTTCCACTTCTCGAAACAGTCCTGGAACTCACTTTTAGGGATGGCCTTGAGTACGCTCGTCGCATTATTTTGAACCGTCGTTTTGTTATAGAATCGCTGTTCTTTGAGTGGTTTTCTGAGTTTTGGAACAGCCAAAAGTCACAGGGGGCTATGTCGGGACTGTACGGAGGTTGTCGAAGCAATGCGATACTGTGTTTACTTAGAAACTGCTCACACACTGCACACACGCGAGTAATTCCTAAAAACTTGTTCAAAATTTCTCAAACAGTAGTTTTCGGTATTCCGAGATCATTTTCTAGTTCACGAACAGTTAATCGACGATCACCTTTAATCGCAAGTCGGACCCGCTCAATATTATCCAATGTTTTTGTCGTCGAAGGTCGGCCAGAACAAGAATCACTATCAACAGAAGTGCGGCCTCCTTTGAAACGATTATACCACTCTTTTATTCGTGTTTTGCTCATACACTCATACCCAAAGGCCTTCTGCATCATCTGAATAGTTTCCGAACTCGTTTTTCCGAGTTGAAAACAAAATTTGATGCAAATTCATTGATCTTGTTTTTCAGTCATTTTTAACAATCACAAAATCCGCCGAACTCAAAAATAGCTTTGTAAACAAAGACACGCTGCGCATGAACTATACGTCCAGCAGATGTCAGCAAGCAACTGATAGGTTCGTGACGCTTCACTGTTGACGTTCATGCCCTGCAGATGTCGCTCGAACACTATGGCGCGGTGATATAAAGGTAGGCCCGATACTTTCCGGACAGACCTCATATACTGGTATAGGTCGAACAGCTATACTTCTATCGTTGCACGAACGAAATTATAATGGTACGATGGCAAAATACGCATTTCGGTACGTCACGCATTCAGTTTAGCTACAATATCAATATCGTATAGTCACGACAGGTATTTTGCTGAACTAAAATTCTGTATAGTTTTTTCAGCTATACTGTTTTTTTTTCATGTAAATGCTCGAAAGTGAAACGTACCCACCATTGATGGTAAAAATTTGCCTCAATGTTTCTATTTTCACGACAGACAGCGAGTAATGATTGACATAATAAACTTTACCATTATGATGGGACTTTTTCACAACTTCTTCCAATAGTTCTGGTTTACTCTCTAAATTGGTACTTCTTCTCACGAAATATATATATATATCTCACAATATTAAACTAATTTATTTAAGGTTTATTATTATAACAATATTTAGAATAATTCATTTACTTTATATTTATTTATTTATATAAATAATAAATATAAATAAAATATAAATTATTTATATTAATTATTTATATTAATTATTATTGTAAAATTCATTTTTGGTTACGATTAAAATAGAGAATATCCTATTTTCATGCTTAAATATTTTTAAATTTTTATATGTTTTAAAACACAGTTTTGAAATATTTTTAGGCAGTTAAATTTAAAATGTATGAGCTTCCAAATTTTGAGGATCTAAGATAAGGGTAATTTCATTTCTTTAAATGAACATTCAAAGATATTTTTCTTCCAATTATGTAAGTTTATTTCCATCGCTATATTTAATTTAAGAATCTTCTTTGAAATAATTATTTTCGAAGGAATAAAGAGTTGTTAAAAAAATATATTCTTGATCTTATTTTTTCCCAGGTACATGAATGAAAATGACTTAATGCATAATTTTAGATTTCGTTAGATCTTTATGATACCGTACATAATCTTTGAAACTGTTCTTTGTTTATGTTTCAAAGCGAGAAAATGAAGTCAGAATTATGTCAGTCTAAACAAAAGAATAAAAAAATTACAGCATACAGTATGCAAAAGAAAAGCGATGATAAAACGGGGACGAATGGGCAAAAGTAAAAGGTGAGGACTTTATTTTATTCTCATTTAGCGCCCGAAGCAGATTGCTTCTTGAGAGATGTGAAGTATCACATTTATACAAAGTGTCCAGCGACCTGAAAAACTTTGAAAACCTGGAAATCTAATTGAATGCTTTTTACACCTCGTAAACCTGGAAATATCCTTGAATTTTGCACAAGAAACTTAAACTTATTATCTTTTATTCCAAAATAATACATTTTTTCAATTATATTTTTTCCTTTCGAAACTGTAATTCGCAATTGAAAACGGTTATTTCATCACTCGATGTGCAGAAAAATAACCCTGTAAAAAATTGATTCCAGGCCTAAAAAACCTTGAAAATTATATGATTTTTGTTCTGCAAAATCGCTGGACACTTGCTTAATTTAAAAGACGCAAAAGGAAAAAAGTGAAAGATTTTCAAGATAAGATGTGAAGAAACAACGAGAAACTAATCAAATAATTTACGGATAGTGAACAATACCACACACAAAAAAGAAAATGCTGATGATCAGTAATCGATTGCTGATTATCAGTACGCCGGTCGGTCAGCAACGGCAGTTGCTACTGAGCAGCATTTTTGTACTGTGGCTCAGTCCGTGCACATACTGAAGGCCAGTGCTAAGCCTAACAGCATCACTAATCACTATGAGTCACTAAGAAAATGCTGCTCAGCAGCGACTTGCATTCTGAAGTGCAGAAAGACAATACCTAATATTATCAACTACGATTCACTGATCCGCAGTACGCGTTATAATTAAATCAAAGCATCTGACTTCCACTTTTTCAGTGAATCGGTCACTGAATATAAGAAACAAAGTACTCAGAGACAGTATTTCTTATTTCGCGATACTCGAGTGCTGCGTTACGACGAGCGAGTTGCTGCAAAACAGCATTCAGCTTGCTGTATTGTAGAAATTTAGAAAACTTCTAATTAGAATCGAAGTTACTCTGCTTTAGAATTTTCCCTTGCGAAAGCAAACTTAAGCATCTCAGTTTCTGCTGAGCAGCACGAAAATGCTGATTATTAGCATTTACTTTTTTGCGTGCACATCACGTTCAAATAAATCAAAAGCAGATTAATAACGTGATTAGAATACTTTAAGGCCGTCTAATTCATGCTATTTTGTTTAGTAAATTAGCTTTATAAGGTTCAACTAACGTAATCTGTGTACCCATTCTATTTGTCAATACAAAATACATGCACTAAATTCAAATGAGCCATCCAATAGATAGGAATCCAGCCCATTGACACTAATATAGTTTCCATTCCCCGAATTAGTTAGCCTGACCTACAGTTGCTCCATTAGACTTCCCGTCGAGTGCGTCCGACGCCATTAAACTTAAAACCTCGCTTTCGTGGCTTTTCGACTGTTTCGCTCTGTCCATGACGATCGTACTTCATACCGTTACGTTCACTGGATTTTCCCGGCTGGATAAATTTAACTGATAGTTAACTCCTCTCCGACAAAAGCTTGAAACTATGTTCTACAGCTAATGAGTTTCATGGCCTCATTTCCCCGAACTATCCAACCCAAATGACATGAATTGCATTGATTTCTTGTCTGTCTGTGGTCTGGCCAGATCTTGTGGGGAAAAATATGCTACCGAATATTATGAATATGCTTATCCTTATTAAAAGAATAAAATATGTAAGGATTACCACATTTATTATAGTGAGTGCAATATAGATGGTAATCTTTACAATATTTACGTAGGGGCTGCCATATGTACTGTAACGAATACAATTATATATTATTAACTGTTACTATCTGTATTGCGTTATTTACCATCTGTATTGTAATGGTTACAATACATATGGTAAACTGTATGATATCAAATTCTAGAAATAGAGATATCTTCGTAGTAAATTGTTCGCATATTTTTCTGTTTATCCAGAAGTTAGGCAACGAAGTTTTAATATTTTTCAAAAATTATTAGAGTTTTTAAACTCTCGAGAATTTAAATTTAAGTAATATAACCGAGAATATTATAGAATTTAAGGGATACAAAAGAATATAAAGGGAATTTTGAGAATTTATGGTTTAAATAATTATTTATAAATATTTTGAGTACCTTTATAGTTAAATGAAAGGCATTCAATTATATAAATATATTTGTATGAAAAAGAATCTAAGAACAGTTTTACTGTTAATGTATTAAAATTATATACTATTGAAATTTGAGGTTAGGTCAATTTTGAATTTAATACACTGAATACTAAAAATCATAAATTAATATTAAAATTTAATTTATATTATCTATATAATTATAGGATATATATAATCCTTTATTGTACAATAAAATGTATATAATATGCATATAATAATTATGTTAAATCATATATTAATTTATCAAAATTCAAATTTTTAAGGAACAAAGTAGTTTCTATTTTTTCTTGCATTTTTCAGGGTCGTTGCAGGTCACGGAATTTATAAATCTGCAGGGAAAGTCAAATAAAATTTTAAAAAGTTAGGAAATTTTTTTCGATCCTACAAATAATAATTAAAATCCAACCATAATAATTATAATTTACCAAATAAATTCCTTTATTAACTCCCACTGATGTGAAGTAATTCCAATTTTAATACAAAGTTTAAGAGATAATTTCATATTGCAGTATTTGTTCATTTCTATTGTTTAACACGTTTATCAAGACAAAATAACAAAATTCTCATATATTCTAAAAGAATTTACCCGCCGGTTATACTTTTGGTAATATTCTCATTTTCGATATCATTCTCAAAGTAATATAACCGACTCAGAACTCTAAAAATTATATATTACGATGTATCAATCCATGTTAAAAACATAAAACTAATACTTTTTCATATGATGAGAATGTAAAAACATTATGTTTATCTCAGAACCATAACAGTTTTGATAAATATTTATGTTTCTTTCTTTTTTTTTTAATAAACGACTTTAGATTTACCCGAACAAATAACTAAAGGACCTCGGTTCGAATACGGGCTGAAACGGATTTTTTCTCGTTCTTTAATTATTTAATCTTTAATTGTTATGAATCCCAAACGTTAAAATGCATTCAATGAAATCTTCAGCAAATGATGACTTTAGATTCTATCTCAAGATACTTTTAGTCTGCCTAGCTCGTCTAATTATTTATTTAGCTTCAGGAAAGAGAAAGCGTTTTACGTACAAATCGATTTAAAAGTATCCAAAGATTTATCTGAATAATTAGTGATAATTATCTTATTTAGTTAGAAAACTTTTTTTTGTGGAAGAATAATTATTTAAAAATTGCAGAATGTATTCTTTTGCATAAAAGTAAATAAAAACATCCAATTGTTTGTGTATGCTAAAAGATATTCAGAAATTTTTTTTGGATATATTTGAACGCAGATTATTAAAATATTTTTAGGCAGTTGAATTTAGAATGTATAAGCCTTTGAATTCAAAATTTTAAAAATTCGAAACTGTTTGAACCCTCAAAATGCAAAAAAACAACAAAATTTGTACCATAAATTTTTGGTTCAAATTTGCTCGTTTTTTTGTATTTGGAGGGTTCGAACAGTTTCGAGTTTTTGAAATTTTTAATTATACTTTTGTTTGGAAGTTAAGATTAACTTAAATTTGCAATGATACGGGTTCGAAATTAGTTTTAAGCCTTTAAACTTCATTGACTTAAGGGCATGTAATACTTAGGAAATTAGCAGATTTTATTGACTTTAGACTTCTATATGTCGACGTCCAAAGTACCTACATAAAATTTTCTCTTCAAAATTTTGGAAATGGCAGAGAAAATAAAAACGAACGTAGATAGACTACTTTTGATCTCGGAAATAAAAAAATGTTCAATTTTAGAAAAATATATGAAAAAATTGTTTTCACCGGCAAAACAGAAAATAGTCTATCTACGTCCGTTTATCTTCTCTACCATTTTCCAAATTTTAAAAACAAAATTTTGCATGTATTTTGAGACAAGCATGTAGAAACTGGACCGCATTGTTCACATGAACTTGCTACTTTTCTCAAATATCACATGCCCTTAAGATAAGCAAACTTTATTTTTAGAAATAAACATTCAAAAATGCTTTTTTCAATTGTGTTTCAATCTTTAAAACTTGGAAATTCGAAATAAAATTCTCACTCTAAATAATTATTGTTCAGAAACAGAAATCTCGAAACTATATACAGAAAAAAATAGTTCAGTGAAGTTTATAGAGCTGTTCATGAGTTGTGGATACAGGGGTTTACGGAACAGAGTTCTGAAAAATTTACAGAACTTGTCAGAATAAAATGCGGTACATACAATAATTTTCCCTGAATTTTCCGCATTTTATCCTGAAAAGTTCTGTAAATTTTCCAGAACTCTGTTCCGTAAATGCCTGTATCCTCAACTCTCGAACAGTTCTATCACGGAAAAAAGTGTGGTTGTGACAGCAAAGTTATTCTTCGCGACAGTTAAACGTTTAGCTGGTAACGAACGATCGAATGAAGGAATATCTCAGAATCAGCCATCGTTTAACAGTTTGCTTAATAATAAATATGATAATAATTAACTCAAAAGTACATTTTCTCAAAGTCACTCAATTAATTTTTTGAATTTAAGTGAAACAGGAAATTCAATTTACTTAAGGCTCTATCGGCCTTAAGGAATACATTCTCATCATGACAATCGCGCTTCGCGCTCGATTTTCTAAATGCATTTTTGTAATTTTTTTATAAATTACTTGATTATTGATAATTTTATTTTCTTCCAAATATCTCAAAAAGAAAAAACAATCGTAGACTTTATTTAAGGAAACAATTTTGCAGAACAACGCTTATTTCGTATCTCACATATTTTGGTGAAAAAAATCGAATTTTTTCAATATTAAAAATCAAAACATAAAATATACATCCTGTCGAGAAATTTCTTAATAAGAATGTGTAGACCTCATTTAGGCAAATAATTTTTTATCTAAACGTTTTTTATGTATCTCATATATTTTGTCTAAAAAATGGAAATCTTGAATTTTAATCGTATTTTTTGGAATTCAAACGAAAAATATGTTTTTTCAGAAACTGTGTGAGACAAAATTTGTAGATCTTTTTGAAACGAACAACTTTGTATTCTCACGTTTATTTCGTATTTCACATATTATTGTTAAAAAATTGAATTTTGGATTTTCAATAGTTTTTTTTTTAAATTAAAAAGAAAAATATGAATCTTATGAAAAAATGTTACAATTCAAATTTGTAGGTCTTTATTTATTCAATAATATTGTATCATAACGTTTTTTCGTATCTCGTATAATTTAACTGGAAAATGGAATTTTGTATATTGACTTTTTTCGAAATTGAAAATGTGTAACATTTCTAATTTTAATTTAATCAAAAAATGTTATTAGGATAATTTGTAGAGATTTAGGAGCACTATCAAAAACCAGTATTGAAATTTTTGATTTTTTCAAAAAATTATTTTCAAAAACACAAAAGTAGTGCTCAACCCCTCAATTTTGATTGGATGTGGCTGGTTAACGAACTTGTCCTTACTTTTTCGGCTCCGATAAAGTGTACCAAAGCTCAATTCAATCTGATAATTCTATCGAGAGTTATGCCGCACACGACCTACTACAGACAGACAGACAGACAGACGGACAGACAGACATAAAACCAATACCTTCTCATCCATGATGAGAATGTAATAAGAGAAGGCCTTAATTTACGTAGGAGATTGCACCAGTCAACGAAAAAAGCAAAAAAAACACTATAGATAACATTAATATTAAAGTGACATGTTTGATAACATGTCTGCTATTATATTGACCCAAAATTCGTGAAGCTGATATAAAAAAAAAAAAAAAAAAAAAAATCGTTTCTTGAAAAATACACGCCTTCGTCCACTCTAGAAAATCAAAATAAACGTCTCGAATTTCTTAACTAGGTATAGGACAATAGTCTTCTTCAAGGAGGAAAAGAACCTCATAGAATTACTTATATAAAAAAATTTTCGGTCAGCAAAGCCACATGTCTCGAGTCGGTTTTGAAAACAGTTCAGATCATTCTATAAGAGACTCCGGTAACAAAGTCTTCACGCAAAGTTTTTAAAAATGTAAACCTTTTTCGCGTTCTGCCCTTGATTACCAATTCGGCATCGTTCTTTAATAGAAAAATAAAAAAAAATTTCAAATTGCGGTCGGTTCGTGTGCAAAATCTTTTTTATGTTTTCCGGTTTATTGGTTAACCGGTTTTTATTCACAGTGAACTCTAAACATTTTTTCAATTCGTGATGCTGCATACTGGACTACTTCATTTTGAATTGCAAGCTATGAGATAAGTTTTTCAATTTTATGATAATTCTTATTTTAATTATCTACGTTTTACAAAAATTTTTGAATTAATCTTTGAATTTATGGCACTGAAGAGGGCCCCCATATGTGGCCGAAACGTTTGCCTTGCTTTCTTTTTAAGTATTTTTATATCGAATAGTGAAAATTTCAATCGAAGAAAATAAAAAGAATCTGACCCTATGCCAAAATAATGAGAAATGAAAAAATACTATAGATAACCTTACTATAGTTTCCGCAAAATGTCGTGACGTAACTGAATTAGAGCATGAACGGTGCAAGAAATAAGTGGGCCAGCTTTTGAATTTGAGTTTCATTTCGAAAAATCATAAGTTTACTTATCTTTAATACTTTAAAATTACAGTAATTTACACTTTAAACACTGCACTTGAACTTTAGTTGTCATTTTGAATACATCACCACATAAATTTGCAGGGATTTACAATATAGCTAGCATAGAGATATTGAAATTGACAATAGCTGATAAACAAATTGCTGCTATGGGAATATATATTTCTATTTCATTTATACTTTTTACCTAATTCTACCATATTGGAAGCATATGCAATTTGTAGAAAATAATAATTTCTATTATTCAGCAACTGTGTGAAATGTGCTTCTTCACCTAAACAGTTTATACAATTTGACTAAAGTTTTATATGATTTGTACACATTAATTCTTTGAAATTGGGATCATTCTTCATTCGCTCGGTCGCCTAGTTAAATTTTTTTCCGTGTATAAACTCTATTGAACTATTTTTTCCCCTGTAGCACTTTTAGTAAATAATAACCTTTTCTGCGAATAAATCGGTTCAAAAGTATCAAAAAATTAGCTTTAAAAACAAGAAATATGCTTCAGTTAACGTATTTTCTTTAGTCATACACTTAGTTGATAATATTGAGATAGGTCAGTCAGTCGCGTGCTAGGTTATAATTCGATGTCGGTAACATGCGATGAAAGGGATAAAGGTCAGCTGCAACAACGCTTAACCCTGTTTCTTGTTCGCTTCTCTGGTCTCTGTAATTTCAAGCTGACTTGCCGCGCATCAGTTCTGGCACTTAAGGTACTCGAAAGACAAAGCCACGAGAAAGTACTCTCAAGAGTACGGCAACGGTCGAGGGTGCTATGCTATGAAGCCGACGACGGCGACGCCGACGGCACCAAAAACAATGAGACGTTGCGTTTTAAACGCGTCATTGAAACTTTTCCATTATCTCGTTTGTTCCTTCACGCCTTAGAGTATCTTTCAGATTCGAAGTGACAATGAAGGAGTGTGAACTTAAGAATACTTGTCTGCGTTGACGAATCAAGGATTTTCTTTAAATTGCATTTTTTTATTCCTCAAGGAAAAAGGATAATGCTACAGTGTAATTATTGAAATTTTAGTGAATCCGTTAAGAACTTATAAATAGCGTGTTTAATCTTTGAGAAGAAATTTTATGATCAAATCGTATTTTCAATCATGAATGTACCTATTGATGTTAAAATAGGTTAACTTTTTTTCAAAAATAGGTGACAAAAATTTTTCTATAAAATGAATAAATATGCAATTTAGGAGACACTTAAGAAATGTGATAAAAATTGAAGAATCTGAATTGAAATTATATACTTTTCTACAAAATTATACTATTTTCTATAAAATTGATAAATTTTCAATAAAAATAATGAACTTTTGACACAAGTATGGAATTTTTATCAAAATTAATGGATTTTCAACGAGGATAATATAATTCGAAGATAATTGATAAATTTAGAATACATAAATGTAACAATTTTATTTTAGTGATTGTTTTGAGACGATTCCAGAAAAAATTCGAAATTTTCTCGTAACATCGTCTCAAATAAATCACTAGTTTCATTTAAATACTAGAATTATGATTGAAATGATATAATTTTACAAAAATAATTGAATATCTAACAAAATTATATCATTTTCAACAAAATAATAGAATTTTCAACACTTCAATAACTTTTTAAAACAATTAACGAAGTTTTATGAAAATTAATAAATTTTCCACGCAACTTTATACTTTTCTAAAAATTGATGAATTAAAAAAAATGAATTTCTAACATAATCAATTAATTTTCAATAAAATCATGAACATCTAACGAAATAGTTGTAGTGGATGAATTTTCAAAACAATTGACGAATTTTCATCAAAATTAATGAATTTTCCATGAAATTTTATAATTTTACAAAAAGTAATGAATTTTCAACAAAAGTGTTGAATCTTCATTAAAATTAATGAATTTTTAACATAGTTAATGAATGACTTATCAATTCTGCTGAAATTTCATCAAAGCTGCTAAGTTTCTTTTCTATAAAAATTCTGTTATGTAAATATTTTGTTTTTTTTTCAGTTACAAGAAAGCTCTTTATTATCATTATTATTTTTTGAAAATCTGATAATTTTGTTAAAAATTCATTAATTTTATTGCAAATTATAAAGTTTCGTTGAAAATTCATTGAATTTGTTGAATGTTAAATTAAAAAAAACTAAATCAAACGGAAAAGTGACAAAAGTCACTTCTTATTTCAAAATCATGATAATACTAACTTTTATTTTAAAAAGTGATCTCAGGGACCGATTGAAACAAAGACAAAATAAAGAAACACGGATTTATATAAATTAAATTAAAATTTGTCATTATCAATTGAAAAAAGGTGAATAGATAACGACCTGTGATGACTGGACATTTATTCACTTGTCAATTTTACACTTTTAATATAATGTCACATTTATTTCAAAATTTATTAAAATTTAATTTTACATATTTTTTTCTTCAGGTTTTATTAACGTTGGCAATGTGTTATACAGAGCTTTCAAAGTTACAAGTTTTACAAAATAGAACAAATATGATAAACAAATATGATAAACATTAAAATTGATAATGTGTTTAGAAAGCAGTTATGAAAATTAACAGATAAACAAAGAGCATTAGTAACGCAACGGAGAGTAAATTAACTCAATTGAATCAGTTTGCAGAGGAGCCAATTTGACCAAAGGAACGCCGAGTGTATCGAGCAAACGTGAGAAACATGACTGCGCAAATGAAATTAATCGACAAACAGATATCGAATATCGAAGAAATATAGGTGACAGTGCAATATAACCACATCCATCTTCTTTACGACGGAAAGAAGCCAACACGCACGGATCCGTATAACGAATAAGCGATGCTGACCAAGTTAATTTCTTAATAGTGCAAACACACTCATATTTACTTCCCCTTGCTTCAACGCGGCTCTGCAAAAATCGATAGCGGATAAGACTTATTGTTTCACGTTTCCGGTAATATTTCAAACTCTAGAACAAACTAATAATTCGTTGAAGATTGCTTTCCTTAATTTTGATCAACATCTTTGAAAAATTAATTATTTAAAAGAATTCAATTGAAAATTATGAAATATTATTTACTAGTTGCATTAGTTAAAAGGTAAACAAAAGTAGCGAAATATCACAAAAAATAACTTTTTGTTTATCTGAATCAGTGAAAAATTAATCCATTGATGTGGGCAGCAAGCGTTACTGGTCTAATCAATGAACTAATTAAAACTTTCTAATCATGAACAGCGCGTTCTAAGGCCATGGATCAACCTGAACATGTGACTCAATTATAACTTTCATGTTCAGAAAATAGAGAAATATACTTACTTACTTATAGCTCTAAACGTTCATTGAACAACTAAAAATATTTTTGAGTGGAAATGTTGCAACAACTTTACAACTTACTGTAATTACCGATCAATTTTTCAGTTAGATTTTCTAAAAAAAATTGTCTGCAAAATTTTTCGAAAAAATAAACAATTAGACGTTTTATTGTATTGTATCATATTTTTGGGATACTCAGAAAGATATTATTTTCAGAAAAAAATTATTTTACAGGGATATATTCACCTGCAGTCCGCGCTCTCTAGAGGATCACTTTCCCTAAATTACTCGCAGGTGTTACCCCCACCACATGCATTCTAAAAACGAGTTTTGCATTCAAAACCGCCGCTCTCAAAGGGGCAACGCGAAATTTTCTTTAAATTAATTCTGAGTAAGTAAAAAATTTAAGCGTCGGTAAAACGGAAATTATTTTTATTAATTAAAATCAAACTGAGTCTACCAGGGTGGCCGTTTTCATCGACAAAAATAATTCCCGGTCATTTCCCGGTCATCGAAAATTTTTTCCCGGTCATTAAAAAAATAGTTTCCAATGAATAACAGTTAATGCAATGGGTTTTTAAAGTTTTAAAATATTTTTTATTTAATTTTCTGAAATGTAATTTAACCTGGTATACCGAAATCACGAAATAAGGCGGGAATTTCGAAATGCATAATATAATATATAAGTAAATCACTTTATGTAACACATTTAAAACAAATTGAAATCGTTTTTTATAAAAAATTCTAAAAAAAAATTTCAGAATTATAAAAATAACAATATCATCTAAATTATAAGCGGTATAATCTAGATGACTGTTTAATATTTATTGATCCAGAATATTCGATCTTATGATCCATTTTTACATTCTCATCATGGATGAGAAGGTATTGGTTTTATGTGAAAAATGACTTTCGAAATTTTCATCAAATCTTTACGTTTTGAGACCCCCTGAGTCAGAAAAAATGGTTTTTACGAAAGTGTCTGCATGTCTGTAGTAGGTCGTATACTCGATAACTCTCGATAGAATTATCAGAATGAATTGAGCTTTGGTACACTTTATCGGAGCCGAAAAAGTAAGGACAAGTTCGTTAACCAGCCACATCCAATCAAAATTGAGGGGTTGAGCACTACTTTTGTGTTTTTGAAAACAATTTTTTGAAAAAATCAAAAATTTCAATACTGGTTTTTGATAGTGCTCATAAATCTCTACAAATTATTCTGATAACATTTTTTGATTAAATCAAAATTAGAAATGTTAGAGCATATTCAAATTCGAAAAAAGTCAATATCAAAATTCCATTTTCCAGTTAAATTATACGAGATACGAAAAAACCTTATGATACAATATTATTTTCTACATAAAGACCTACAAATTAGAATTGTAATATTTTTTCATAAGATGCATATTTTTCTTTTTAATTAAAAAAAAACGATTGAAAATAGTTGTTTGAAAAGTTGTTCGTTTCAAAAAGATCTACAAATTTCGTCTCACACAGTTTCTGATAAAACATATATTTTTCGTTTCAATTCCAAATAATACGTTTAAAATTAAAAAATTCCATTTTTTAGACAAAATATATGAGATACAAAAAAAACGTTTATATGGAAAATTGTTTGCCTAAATGAGGTTTACAAATTCTCATTAAGACATTTCGGGACAGGATGTATATTTTATGTTTTGATTTTTAATATTAAAAAAATTCGATTTTTTTCACCAAAATATTGTTCTGTAATATTAAGTATAAAACACTGCTTTAATGTCAATCATTTTTATATACATGAAAGGACTTTAATTGTTTAAAATTCCCAAAAAAATAATCCAGCCTCATTATCTACAATAGAAAAATCGTGTCATGGAATATTTTAAAGCAAAAAAAAGTCGGAAAACTTATGGGGCGCATAAATATCCCTCAAATTCAATATTTCCCAAAATTTATTTGACCGAAATTCATATAACCAAATAACACAGGTCTGCAAGGTTTTGTTGTTGAAAAGCTATGGGTCGTTTCCGGAGTAATTTTTGACGTGGAATCCGAATCCGGAATCAGAATTAGCCTATCACGTCAGGATTTTGAGATATTTGAGGTTATGTGCTCGAAAAATGGGGTTTTTCGCTACTTTTGAGGTTATGTACAGGGCGCAAGACATTTCCATTTCTAAGATGGCGGATTCAAAATGGCGAATCGAAATTAACGAAATTAAACAATTTCGCTCTCTAAAAACTCTTACTCGGGGGTTTCGGAATTGCTGATAACGAAAATGGGGTCGCAAGATTGACATTTTCATTTACAAGATGGTCGGCCGTTTTAAAATGGCGAACTGAAATTTACGGGGAAAATTCTGTACTTCAGAGTTTTTTTATATGGCCGTATCTTTGTGAAAAAAATCGCTCGTGACTGTTCAATAGCTCATTTTGAAGGGAAAGAGTAGTGCTAAATGATGACATTTGCGAAAAACACCAAAAAAATTTCTTGCGCCCTGTACATAATCTCAAAAGTTGGGAAAAACCCCATTTTTCGAGCACATAACCTCAAATATCTCAAAATCCTGACGTGATAGGCTGATTTTGATTTCGGATTCGGATTCTACGTCAAAAATTACCCCGGAAATGATCTTTCGTTTTCCAACAACAAATACAAACCCATTAATTAACCTATTTTTTATTCATCCGAATTATCATTTTTCATAATTTTTATATTTCCGAATTACTATTTCTCCTAATTTCCATTTCACCGAATTGTCATGTTACAGAAAAACCATTTGACCTAAAACACATCAGCCCGAAAAATAACTGCGCCAAATTCCAATACAGCCAATCAGAATTTATAATAATTTGAATAAAAACTTTCTATAGGCTGCATTTGAATTTGTCGCGGTTATTTTTCTGTTAGATGCATTTTAGGTCAAATACAGAGAGAAACCCAAGTTTACAATTTTTGCTAAACTACGTTTCAATATAGGAAAAAGAGTGTCATAGTGAGAATTTTCGCAGCAAAATATTGAACTTCAGATTAGCTATATTATAATTTTCTATATTTTGTATCAAATTTTACTATAACCAATACTAAAGTTTCGTATCATTTTCGAATCTTTAGCATTTTGACTGAAAAAAATGTTCAGTCTGCTAGGAATAATCATCATTGTACAATGATTTTCCCTAGATTCCTAATATTTTTGTAATTATCATTACAAATATAATATATTGTTATACAAAGTTTCTCCGTGTGGTTTTTCTGTAACACGAAAGTTCGGTGAAGCGGAAATTAGGAGAAATAGTAATTCAGAACTACAAAAATTATGACAATTCGGATAAATAAAAATTATGTTAAATGCTGTTTTGGTAATATGAAAATTATGTCGAATAATTATTCGAAGGGATAAAAATTCGGATTAGAAGCAAAATTAGAGCAATTGGTAATTTGGTTAGATGAATTTCCGTAAAACAAGTTTTAAGAAATATAGAATTTTGGGAATTTTCATGCGCCCCTATTTATAAATAGCATAATTCAAGAAATAATGAACCTATGATGATTGAATTGGCATGGGGTCAGTTCGATTTTTCCAACCTTTTAGGTGGTGGAAACCATACAATTTAAATAGGCAAACTTTTCGGCCACAGATGTGGGCCCTATTCAGTGCCAGATTTTTTAAAACCATTAGAGGTGTCTGAAATGCCTTAGAATATAAAACCTTAACAATAAATAATTAAAAGCTGAAATGCGTGCAATCTTCGAGCCATTAAATAACCTAGGACTAATGCTTATTTTTGTTTTTTTGTTTTTCTTTTTTGAACTAATTCAGCAAACCATGCATAGAAAACTTTGGTGAGAAACACATAAAACAAAAACACAAAAAGAAAAAATCATTTTATTGGTCTAGAGCACGAAACTGTCGCTGAACTATATTTAAAAACACAAAAAGACACAAAGGACATGAAAAAACACAAGAAACCTGGAGAAACAGACGACCAATACAGAAATCACAAAAAAAATAAAAACAAAAGAGAAAAAAGATTTTAATACTGATCACTTCACTAACCTAGAGCACGGGACAATCGTTGAAATATATTTTAAAAACACAAAAACCCCAAAAACACAGAAATCACAAAGAACCCGGAAAAACACAGAACCAAGACAAAATCACAAAAATACAAAACTAAAAACAAAAACTGTGGGTCAATACAAAAATAGAAAACATTTACGGGAACATGTCTTACAATAAATAAAAGAACCTTTGAATGAGTAGATAAAGTAGGGAAACTGAGAGTGAAGATAGATTCAAGTAGTAGTTGAATAGATTAGTCAGCCCTAGGGTTGGGCTGGCGAGTTGCGATACACGGAAGCCAGATAGATAATAGTCGCACTACGAGAATCGAACGCCCGACAGATAAGTAGTGTTCAATGTTCATGCAATATGAGCACTAGTAGTAATTGCTAGTAAAGGACGGATCATGAGAGAGTCCCAGGTCGAAAGCTTGTATGAATTCAACTACGTTGTACCTGGCTCCTTTCATTTCGATATGGAAGAAATGTGGTCTCTAGCGAGGTATAAAGCCATGGATAGATCCTAGATAGTAAGACCTCTTTGCGCAGTGTAATAAGAAGTCACTTTATTTTTTATGACATTTTTCACCCTTGACTGAGTAAACTCTCTTGGGCTTTCCGATTTTCTAGAAGTTAAGGAAATAAGTAGACTCTGTTTATATTGAACTTTCTTTACGAATGTAGATTACTTGAAATTTTAGCTTTTCGGTGAAACTTAAATTTTAAATTGGTAATACATTTTATAGATTCATGTTTGAATATATTTCAGTTTTGATTCTGTAGTAGTTTTGGAATTTAAAGTTTAAGAATGTTGTATTTTCCTCTTAAAGATTCAAAGTGTATGATTTTTAAAAAATAAATTTATTTAATGAGGAAAATTTTAAGGTCGGGTTCCAAATAACGCCTTCTTTATGTTTATAGAATGAAGAAAGATTAAAAAGAGATTATAAAGAATTTCTGTGCAATGATGATATATTGTGCAACTAGGGGAAAAAAAATTTGTTTTCCGTGTCGCACACGAGTTTTTTTCTACTAGGGGGTCAGAAAATGGAGTTTTTTGCTCCGCACGTGGCAATAAAATCTACTTTATGACCCGCTAGTAGAAAAAAATGATTATTGAAAAAAGCAGTTGAACTAATGAAAAATTTTGACGAAACTGCAGTTGGATAATGAAATACAAAATTAATATAATATTGGTTTAAACCATTAACGCCCAAAATCACAGACTTTTTAACTCATTTTTGGCCCTTATTGCCAAAGTGAAAAAAGGAATATATCATGACCAAACCTTGTATACTTAATATTTTTGGGTCTCCTCGTTCGATTTATGAAGTGAAAATTACATTACCGTGCACTAGAAAACGAATATGGCGAATTTTATTTTTAAAAATACCGAAAATTTGAAATTTTTTTTTTATTCTTTTTTTCCAAATGGATGAAGCATATTGATCTATTTCAAACAATGGAGAAAGGTGGAAAAAATAGTTGTAGCTTATGAAAAAAAAATTTTGATCCAACTCCTTATGTTTTATTTTTTCTAAAATGGCGGAAAACTATGGAAATTTGGAAAAATACGCGTTTTTTCATGACATTTCTAAGATAATTGGATAATACACGGAATTTTAAACTGTTAAAGTTTGATTGATAAATTATGTACAGACCTCTTCTAGTATATGTAATGACCTGATTAATGGCGGATTCAATATGGCGCTTGGATAACTTGGGAAATACCGAGTTTTTTCAAGATTATCGTTGATGAAAATTCCTGAATCTTTATTAAATTCAATTTTCCTATGTTTCTTGGCACATTATATGAAAATCCGGTGACAGTGTTAGAAAATTCAAAATGGCGGATCCAATATGGCGGTCCGAATATTCAAGATTTAATTATATGCTAATGAAAAAAATATTTACGTATTTTATGTAAAATTTGTGGTCAAAAATGTATCTAGCCATTATTTGATTGAGAGCGCTGATTCAGCGGAAAAAATTCGTAAAGTTCTAAATTTATATTTGACGATCTGCTGTTTGCTTTAGCTTCGTTACTATAAACGATATTTTGCCATGAAAAACATACAAAAAAAATTATTATACAGAATTATATCACCCGTTCGCCGTTTCTTATAAAAATTTCCCAACTCTTACTACGTGAAGATGGGCGGTCAAGAGTCCCTTTTTTAGTTTTTTTCTTAATTTTTTGAATATTAAAATTTTTTTGTAATTTTTAAAATTTTATGTTTTTTTTTTGCATATTTTTGTCTATTTTTTAAATAATTTTTCAAATTGTACGTACTTTTATATTTCCTATAACTTTGCTACTCTGAAACTGAAGCGTTGGAGAATGTGTCATCAACGATAATCTTGAAAAAACTCGGTATTTCCCAAGTTCTCCAAGCGCCATATTGAATCCGCCATTAATCAGGTCATTACATATACTAGAAGAGGTCTGTACATAATTTATCAATCAAAATTTGACAGTTTGATCAATAAAATTCCGTGTATTATCCAATTATCTTAAAAATGTCATGAAAAAACGAGTATTTTTCCAAGTTTCCATAGTTTTACGCCATTTTGGAAAAGTTAAAACATAACGAGCTGGATCAAAATTTTTTTTTCATAAGCTACAACCATTTTGTCCAGCTTTCTCCATAGTTTGAATTATTGAATTATTATTGAGCTTAATGCTTTCTTGTTGAAAATAATTGAAACTAAGTGCTACTGTGACAGTCATACATCACATACATAGTAAAATTTCCCCAAAGTGAAATAAAAATCACTTAACTGTTTTTATATTTAAATAAAATAGCTTTAACAGTTTTTATATCTTCTTGATATATTTTCGAAAATTTTAACTTGAAATGATGAAATCAAACTTGTTCTTGAGTAAAAACAAAAATTAACCTAATCAGAATTTTAAGATTTAAATTTTTGTTTTTATTCATATTATTATTTATGTGGCAAATTTCAAGAGAACAGTGTAGTCAAGAAAATGAAAAAATAGTGTTGCCACCTTCCGGAATGTAAAATATGATTGTATTGACAATCTTTGAAAACGATAAAAAATTCAAATTAAGGGGGCATACTCAGTCAGAAATTTTGAAAAATGCATTTTTTCATAAACATATAGAGTTGGGTAGAAAAAAACGACTTCTTCAGACTATATTGATAATGGTGAATTATTTTCAACGTTTCGAAGTCATCTACGACTTCCTTATCAGGACAATTGGCATTAGTCAAACACAAATATAAAACACATCATCAGTCACATCATAGACTTATCATAAAAACGCAGTAAATGAATAAATAAAAAATACAGTTATAACTATTCTTTGTCTTTCTGTATAAAAGGAATTAGAAAAGTATTAGAAAATTATATTAAAAGTAACACTTTGTTTAAGAGTAAAAATTATCAAACGGAGACTAAATAAATAATATAAAAATTAAATAAATTACCTAAAATCCATGTGAGATCATATAATTGAATTCTTAAATTCGTAAATAACAGAACGCAGTCAAAATCGTCATGGAGATGTAACAAAATATTAATAACAACATATTGAATGATAAGAGTATTATATGCAATGCGTATCAATAAGACCAAAGTTAAATCTATACTGAAAGGCGAACAGAGAAACGGGGAAATTTATGAATAAGAATACAATATGTTAACTTGTTGATCAGAAACCTGGTAAGTACTGTAATTGAAAAATGAAAATATATTATAAATTACTGATTAATAATAAACTGATAAAGGTTAATAATAATACTTAAAGAATTTGAAAATCTTTCTGTGGAAAAAATGACGCTTTCGACTGCGCTGGGATTCGAGCCCAGGTCTTTCGATTGCCGGTCGACTGCTCTAACCACTGAGCTACACAGGCGTCCGACATCTCCTTCTCCACATAGTTAATAATAATTTTTAATTAAATTAAATTATTTAAAATTCTATCAATAATTTCATATATTAAAGTAGAACATTTTGAAAATGTTGTTTCCGAATTTCAAGACGATTGGAGCAAAATTGAAATTGGTAGAGCGTTTTGAAAACTTTAAACGCGTTTACCTCAAAACTACATTTTCGAAGTCGGTGGACACGATTTCTCAAAAAATAATACATCGATCTGTTTGAAAATTTCCAGACATAATTTATACATATTTAGCTTGTGCGTGAACAAAGAATTCTTTTATTCAATTATTAGAACTTGTTTTAAAAAAACGAAATGGTCGATTTTTTGTAAGAAAAATCGTGATTTCCACTTTAAAGTTCTCTAAAGATTCAAAATTTAATATTTTTCAAAATCCTTCGTTCAAGCACAAGACAAAGTCATCTACTAATGAAATCTTTTTGGTTTTTTAATTTCAGATGATCCTGTCTCGAGTTATCATCTCCACGAGATAGACACTTTTTTTGAAGAGCTTTCGTAAAATATACATAGCTATTATAATTATTTTTTTTATGAAAAAATTTCTACATGATTTTTAAATGTTACCTTATGATATGCAAAAATTTTAAATCAATAAATTAATTCATTTTTTTTATAAAAAATTCGAGAAAAATCCTATTTTTCGTCCTCTTCACTGAGTATGACCCCTTATGGCAGTTTGAACTCTATAGCAAAGATTTTTCACTAAGTCATAACTTTTTTGGCGTACTGCTTCTTTGTTTTAACACTAATGTACCTGTATTCACGTGGGATGGGCAGATCCAACACAAAATTTACTTTGGTTTCGTGTAGAGTACAACACCCAAGCATTTAGAGAGTGTTTACCCGAGTACGATGCGACATAAAGTTTACGAGCTGCAACTTCCCGTTCGTAATGGGTTTGCAATATGTTGCGTACGAGACATGGACCATATTATATTCCACGGACACGCAACACGCATTACCATCGAAAACGTCGAAAGCGCGAAATGGAATTTAAAATTTGAGAGGAAATTATTTACAAAGATGTACATCCGAAACATACTCTTCGCCCTTTCCTTTCTTGCTAATGTCTGTTATTTTTACATTCATTACCGTCAATAAAATACTAGTATTAAAAAAATGTTCTCCACAAATTGGTCCATTTAAGAGCACAATATAATAAAAACGTATATAAATAATATTTAATATTAAATATTTTTTAAGAGAATTTTTTTTTTGCTGTGATTCAAAAATGTCCTTTATATTCTAAGAAAATATTAACTGGTGGTTTTTCCTCAGACTTTCTGCAGAATTCTGGAAACTAGAAGGCATCGATCTTCATGTAATAACATCGTTTTATCCTTCAAATTGAGCAAACTAGAAATTTGCAATTATTACCTCACTTGAATAAAAATAATAAAATGTTTTACATACGTTTCTACAGCCTGAACATTTTTTAAAGTATCAGCACAAATTGAGAAACTAATATTGACGTAGGTTGTGGCTAATAATGGAATATTCTTGAAAAATATTGGAGAACAGAGGAAAGATGAAGAAACGAAGGGGAGTTTGCACATAAAAGAATGGAAAACTTAATTGCCACGTTATTTGTCTTACACTCGTGCGCCACACATTGCGGGGTTTTAATGGAAAAAGTAGAAATATAGTAAAGTTTTAAACGCTTGAATAGTCACAATACTCGGATTAATGATTATTATCAGTGACTAGCTGTGATCCTGTGGCACTAGGGGCGAGGGTCACGAAAGGGGATCTATAAACAAATAGACAATTAACACAAAGTGAAATTCAATTACCGCCTCGAGTTAAAAAGATGTATATCAAACACTGAGTATATGAGTTTCTATTTTTTCATCAAGGTGGCAATGAAATTATTATTTTCAGTCCTCTTTTAATTGTATTTTCATGATGACAATAAACTTACAATATAAAATCAATAATCGTTCCCCAGTAACTACGATGATAAAATGTACACAATAACCTACATTCCCTGAAATTTACGATTTGGAAAATACATACATACATTTAAAAAAAAAATTTATATGAATCAATAATATATTTGGTCAATCTAAAAATAGTATATTGTGTAACTAGGGGAAAAAAATTAATTTTGCGAATGTGAAGTTTGATACCCGAGCAACGTGAGAGTAGCAACCACAGGAGTAAAATAAATGTTTTTTTTTTTCCCTCGTATCGCACATGATTTTTTTCCTACTAGGGGGTCAACAAATGGATTTGTTGCTATAAAATGAACTTTGTGACGCGCTAGTAGAAATAGTATATTTCGTATCAAGTTCGGAAAGGCGTATTTTAACGCAAGAGCGAGTCGCGATGAGGGCCGAGACAACACGAAGAAACCGAGGCTTGCCACACTGAAAAAAATAGATAGTAAAACCAACTACTTCGGTTTGTAAAATATGCCTCAGCTATTTTATTAGTTAGCACAACAATTTTTTTTGTTGGTGTTACTTCTCAATTGTTATCACAAGAACTTGAGTAGTAACACCAACAAAAAAACTTGTTGCGCTAACTAATAAAATAGCTGAGGCATATTTTACAAACCGAAGTAGTTGGTTTTACTAACCATTTTTTTCAGTGCATCGCACTAGCCCGTGTAGAAATTTTGGTGGGGCACCGATCAGGCCCCGATCGGGAAAAATGTGGCCTCGATAAAATAATCTGTCTAGCGCCAGACTAGTAATGAAGCGCCCTACTCGATCGGACCCAGATCCGGGCCTGTAAAATGGGGGCCCGATCTGGCCCCTTCTAATTTTGTATTTCTACAAATAGTAAAATTTAAAAGCTTTTCGTTGAACAACAATAAATAGTTGGTTCAAGAAAATTTATTTCATAAATTCAGATTAGCGATGCAACAGTATAATTAAAAGTATATAAACAGTAAAATCTTCAAACCCATCTTCGTAGTCTGTAGAACTATTCGATTCTTCTGAATCTAATAGTATATTACGTGCCTAGGCGCACAATGAGGGTTATTGCGTGACGAGCGACAATGCTCGCAGGAGATTGAAGCCAAGGCGCGATCAGTCCTACGAGCATTGTCGCGAGTCTCGTAATTTCCCGAATTGTGTGCATTGGCACGTATTCTATTTTATATGCCACCGGCGCGCAAACTCGTTTTTTCGCTACAGTTAACAGTAGCGCAATGTAGTATATTGCGCTACAGAGGAATGAAATGTAAAAATTGAACTGCGCATGCGCCTATAGTCATGCAACGGAGCACAATCTTCTTATTCTTCTTCTTTTTCGTACAGCGTCAGCATCTTACTGGCAAAGCCTTGTACATTTGAATTGCGCAATAACGCAATACGCAATAACCATTATTGTGCGCAGTGGCACGTAATATACTATTATGTGACTTCGGTGCGTATACGAATTTTTATGCGTCCACTCCAATCTAATCTAGTATTATAGTTGTTTGCGGCGCTAGTCATTACACTTGATATTTCGCGACTAATCCCAGCCATTTTGATTTTATCGATCTTGTGTAGTAGTAGCTTGTTGTAATAGAGCATGCGCAGTTCAAATGTACAAGGCTTTGTCAGTAGGGTGCTAACGCTGTACGAAGAAGAAGAAGAAGATTCTGCTCCGCTGTAAGACTATATGCACATGCGCAATTCAATTTTTACATTATATTCCTCTGTAACGGAATACACAGCATTCCGTTACTCTCAGCTGTAACGGAAAAACAAGTTTCCGCGCCGAAGGCACATAAAAATAAATTACATTATTAATCATTTTCTTTCTAAAAAATTCACTTTGGAAAATTGAATATACGATAAAAAAATTAATGAAACACAATAACGTTCTACACTTAAAATTATTATTTTCTTTTCTTTTCAAATTACCGTTAATAAAAAAAATATTTCAAGTAATAATCTAGTTGTTTACAATGTTAGGATTTATGCTATGAATCTAGTGAATTAACTACTTGGCTTGATCTATAATGCGGATATAAGAAATCTCATTAACGATTCTGTGCTTCCGAACTCGCCACGTACTTTTTGCTTTTGACATTTTAATTTCAATATAGTCGCTAGAATACCACGACCACGACACAAAATTTGAAAATAATCTTGTCCACATGTGGAAAATCCGATCGGGCCCGGATCGGAACTTGGGAACAAGTTGGGCAATTTCCGCACGAGAGTGCGAAAAAATCAATTTTTCGTACGTTAAACGACACCCACAAGAGTAACTTTCGTTGTACGGCGGAAAAAAAAATAATTTAAGTCAAAAAAATTTACTTCATTCAACCAAATGTTTTAATCATTTTTAATAAATTTCAAGCATTTACTAAAATCAACCAAAAATTTGATGAAGTCAATAAAACACTTTGTAAATTCAATAAAGCGATTTTGTTTAATGAACTAAATTCTTTTTCTCAGTGAATACCTCTTGTATAACTTTTGAGTAAAATTATGGATTTCAGTTGGCTGATGTTTCTAACTCTGTGATTGGACTTGTCAGGTTTGATTCGGTAGTCAGTGTCCTCAGGATGAAATGTGTGATATTGGAACTATTCTGACCATAGGATCCTCGAGCCCGTCATTACCCTTCATGAGAGAACCACCGGAGGCCGATGCGATACTAATTACCTGTGAGCGACAGGAATCGCTAATCCAAACTACCATCTAAATCAGGTAATCAGTAGAAGCCAGTGGGTGTCTTGCCATTTACCACTAAAGCCGTCCTTTAGAATCGGATTATAACGTGCCTTTGATCTACGATTGCTATCACGATCTCACAAACGTCTTTATGAATATTTTGAACTTGGATCCATTTTATCTATGAGAAAATAAATCCCTTGCTTCTAAAAGAGACAAAGTAGATTTTCAAGCCATATATTTCTGATATAACTCGAATTTGAAATTTTTCATTTCAATTACAATCTTAGCTTGGCCACTAAGTTTAGTCTGTATAACTAAATATTATCGGACCAATTTACCATTTTCTCGGCCAGATCTTTAATTTTCATCTATGAAGAAGGTTATTGGAAAAAAGGTGGAAATTCTCAATGTTAGATGAAATATTCGGACCATTTTCATAATAATAAATCAATTTATTCAAAAAAATTCAATGTTTCGCATGTCTCTCTTGCAGTTTATGAACTCAAAATTATAGTTAATAAAACTTGAATCAATAAAAAATATAGTGTAATTACCTTAGTCTAAATTTATAAATTATTGTCAACACTCAGTAGTCACATCAAATATTCATCATGAAAAAAATTAGAATATAATGTCATTAAAAACAAGCAAGAGAATCATGATCTGCTCTCAAGTGAAAATTTAAAACTGGAAATGATAACTTAGAATCTTGAAATCCGAGACTATGAGAAATTGTTGTGAATTACGTTGCTAAGAACAACGATAATAAACAAAAATAAACGAATAATAATAAGAATCCAGGACTAAGATAGAATTAAAATTGAAGAATTAGTCAAATCAATTGTTAATATTTTTTACGAAAAAATATTCAGTAACATATTATAAGATTTATTACACAGAGAGAAATGAGTCGTGGTTACATTAACCAGAAAAATCTGGTTGGATTGAATATGGTCACCAGTACAGTAAAACCTCATTTATCGGGACACTCATTTATCGGGATCTTTACTTATCGGAATCTCGCAACCTCATTTATCGGGACATTTTGTTTCTCCTTCAGCCACCACTCCTTGTACATAGTGACATAGTGACAGTTTCCAGATGTTTCATTTGCATTTGCATTATGTCAATTTTTTTACGTACCTTCGTTTATATTTCTATCTTCATTTTCCATCATGAAAAACCAAATAAATTTACACAATTTGCAAATACATTACAACTTATGTACATTACTAAATGTCAACATACAACAAGAGTCATGGCAACCCACCATGTGACTGTAGGTGGTAGTGGGGAGCCCCTCCAAATCCCGATAAACGAGGTGTTTACATTTCAAGGGCGTCCCGATAAATGAGGTTTTACTGTACTACAAAGCACACTCTGGGTGACAAACGATCCCGTAACAATAACCTGAAAACTGGTTGCAATAACCAGATTCAATACGATTTCCTATTTCTGATTACAGTAACCATACGTCGCAGTTAAAAATGTCTTTAAGCACAATTTCAAGTTATATCTGTTAAAGGTTTCTGGTTACAGGAATCTGAAAATTGTAGTGGCTTCGAGGCAGCAAGGTTCGATTTATCTCGATTTATCACGCGCTAGTCTGCAGCTAACTTCATATTAACTTAAGTTGTCAATGGTTGTTTTGTATCAATGTAAAATCATACTGCTTAATTCACTAAATTTTCTACAACGGGAGAGAATAATTCTGGCACAAAAAAAATACTATGAAGCATGTATCATCACCTTTTCAAGAATTTTTTCAATTTCTTCCTTCATCTCTAAATCTACGTTGTATTATGTTGGCACCACAATTATTCTTTTCCGTTGTAAAACATATAGTGAAATAAGCAGTATGAGTTTCTTGAATAAAAAAAGAAGTATTTTAAACTACATTTATTCTATAAAAATTATTATACAAAATTTAATGAAATATTTTTTATTAATTATATTTTTAATTATAAAATATTTATTTATTTAATAATCTATAACACACACGAACAAGGTAATTTAAGGTTATTGAAACCAGAAAATATGGTTTTCGTAAATAGAAATTGTAGTTATTGGAACAAGAAAAAAAAGAATCATTTAACGCTTTAACTGACTCACAGGTCACTGTGATTAATAATTCTGGTTCCTGTAACCAGAAAAATTGGACACAAGTACAACTCTTCCAAACTCAGTTTTGACCTGAAAATGTGGTCAAAGACAAATTTAACAGTAAATTTCTCTGTGTATAGGATTTTCATTATCTGTAATTTTGTTGATAGTATTAATACATTTTTTTTATATAAACCATTTTTGCAAAACTTCTTTTGTAAAAATTAGTTTCAAGATGTAAAGCTAATGTTTTTTTCCATAGAAAATAATGGTTAGTATCATCCCTATTTTCTGTTAAGTGTTTGCTAATAACATTGTGATACTTTTCATTCAACTTGATGTTATCAATATGGTCCTTTTTTCGAATTCTCAAGGGGCGTTAAGTTTGGCCTATATAGTATCAAGAGGTAAACTACTCTAAAATTATGATTTTTAAAAATTAAAAATCAACGGCTAAAGAAAGAAATCACAAGTGTAGCTATACGCAACGCGCTGCGAAGAGAAATAACGATGGGATAAGCGTTGAGTCTAGCTGATTTTAGAGTGGTTTACCCCTCGATGGCATTTTCCACATTTACAATTAATTCTATAAACAACGCACTGAGATAACAGTTTTGTCGCATCAACAAAAATATTTTGTTGGTATTTATGCAACAAAATTCTTTTCTCGTACCAACAAAAAATTTTGCTATATCAATCAAATTTTGGTTACTCAAACAAAATGTTTTGCTAGAACAAAAAAAAACATTTTATTGCATACATTTTTTTCTCATCGCGTTTTTTTGTCCAGACAATCTAAAGGATCTTTACCCAATTTTATGAATTTACTTAATTTTTTGAATAAATTCATTTATTATTCTGAAAATGGTTCGAATGTTTTATCTAAAATTGAGAATTTCCACCTTTTTTCCAATGTCAATATTCTTCATAATTTGATCGCAGACGTTAAATATTGTTATTGATTTTATTGATAATTTTTTGAAATTTTCATCTAATTATGAAAAAAATTTAACTTTAATTAATTTATGATCTAAATCTCAATTTCGATTTCCTTTTATTATTCAACATCTTACAATTTTCTAAAAATATTGAAATTTGTGAATTGGGATTTTGGAAAATAACAATTTCCCAATATCAGATAATTTTGGATAATTTAGTACTTGAAAAAAATGTGAATAATGTGCTTTTAATAAATTTCAGATATTCCGACTTCTCATCAGTCAGTAATTATCTCGAGATGGAACAATAAATAATTCTGGGGATCTGATTAGTGAAATTGGGTCAGTGAAGGATGTTTCATTGGATTTAGAGACAAGGTGCGTCTAAATAGGCAAGCTTAGGCAATTGTCTGTAAATGATGGATGCCTCGCAGGAGGATGAGCGGCCATAGCACTGCAACGAACGGGTTAGCTAGGATCAAATGACAATTACCACCGCAGAACACCCGTTGGACAATGACGTATGTACCATCTCACGTTGAACGACGGAGGTGCATATTCCCCTCCCTGAACGAAGGAATAATGCACGGTCACACGTTAGAAACACGATGCAGATTCCGCCAGGGGAGTATGAAGGAGCTTCGTTATCGTCGACCACATTGAATGGCAGGTCGTTACGCTGATAGATGTACCCTCGAAGCGCATATTCCCTTTGTTCTCTCTATCTCTCTTCCTCAATCCCGCTTGGTATGAAGCCCGATAATCTCACTTTATTGAGAACCACTGCCCGTCCTCGGAACAGCCTATGGACTTCAAATATCTTATAATTACATAATATTGTCAAGCCGATAAGCAGAGGACAATATTTTCTGATAAATGACAAAAGGGCCTAGCCGGGTTTCCATGTAAAAATGGCCCCCAATCCAAATGAGATCTAGTATCGAATATTCGAAGGCATAGCCGCCATATTGGATGAGTTATCGCTGATTATGCAAATTTTGTATTTTGCATTTTTTACCTCAAATAAAATAAGATAGCAAAGACTTATTTTTCGCTGGAAAAATCGGCTTCGGTCACTGATTTTCATTTATGAAGAAATTGCATGCAGACGTTTTTATTATCTTATCCAACACGAATTGCGAGTAGAAAGGTTCGCGAAAAAATGAACATAAATGTCTCTAAATGAATCGTAGTTTAATCTTCCACATTTTTCCAATTACCAATTCCACTAAAAAATGCGTAAAACAGAATTTGTATAATCAGCGAATAGTGATTCAATATAGCGATAATAGAATTTAAAAATTATCAAGAAAATTATTATGAATGCGAGTATATCACCGATTAAACGTATAACGCTTATTACAAAAACCTGAAATAATACATTTCCAAAGACGAGTGCCATCGAAACCGCCGATTTTGGATATTATCGTTTTTTTGAGTGTCGTTCACATTTTTTAAAAATCGAAAAAAATTGTGACATACGCGCCTTTATTAGACATATTATTGACGAAAAACTCAACTTTGTTCTCGAATTTTGTCATCAAAAAAATTGCATGCAAAAATGTTTGCAACTTTTTTCTTTGCGAATTTTACGCGCGAAAATTCGCGAAAAATTCACAGAAGTTTCTCTTAATAAGACTAAATGGTGTGAATTTTTTCAGATTTTCCCAACTATTAGTTGAGGTAAAAAATGCAAAAAACGAAATTTGTATAATCAGCGATAACTCACTCAATATGGCGGCTATCGGGTTGAAAATTTGCACAAAAAAATCCTAGGGCAAATGCCTTCGAATACTTGATACTAGATACACAGTTTAGATTATTTTTAAAAATGAAACTGGAAAAGTTATTGTCAATTACAGAAAACTAAAATGTTTGTAAAATCTTTACTAAAAAAGTTTACAATCGTTTTATAAAGTCTTCTAACATATAATTTCATGGAAAAAAGTTTTTTATATTTAAACAAATGTATAAATTCCATTGGGGACTAAAAATATTCCCTTAATTAAAGAAAATATCTCAGTTGACACACGAAAAATTACATTTAAATTAAAAAAAGAAAAATACCATTATAGTTGACAAAAATCAATTTGGTTAGATGAAAAGAATGTATTTTTGGATCAACAAAATCATTTAAACAAAGAACTTGAAAATTTCAAATTCGTTGCTTCTAAAATCAAAATAATTTTCTCGTGTCATGAGCAAATTTTTATTCTAAATTGAGAAAAAGAGGTAAACAAGCGAGTGTTTCAAAATTTAACTAAAATATTCTTTTAATGTAAGTCGGGTTCTAATGATCCATGCCCTCTATGATTTCAAAAATTAAAAGATTTCAAATTTTATAAAATAAATTAAATTCTTTGGCAAATTGTTTACTTCAAAAGCCTTGTGATTAAAACAAAATAAAAAATTCTAATTCATGGAACTGAGGGATGTAAAATTTTAGGTTTCAAAAAACGAATAACTTTTGGAACCTGAATACATGGCGCTGTAATACTTTGAATTTACTTTAAACTTTTTTCAAAAATGGCTATCTTAGTAATTGAAGGAAAATCTTTATTTTTTCGTGACAAAGGCAAAATTTTTGAGTTTCAAAACACTTTGAATTTTTCCAAACATAAAAAAAATTGTATTCACACTTGTCATCACTTTGACTCTTTTGAGTTTTGTATTAAATATTAACAACGTGAAATTATTGAAAACCTGATTTTGGAAATTTTTGGGCAACTTTGAAGTGCCACAGCTTTTTGGATTTTGGTCACGTCAAAAAATGTTATTAGGCTCTTTGCAGAACTATTCCGGGGGGAAATAGAACTCTGATCAGAACTCTTGAAACTATTGCAAACTTGATTTTGGAAATTTTTGGGCAATTTTGATGTACCACAGCTGTTTAGATTTTGATCGCAGCGAAAACTATTATTAGGCTCTTTTGCACAAAACTCTAGACCTCTTGGAGTACTATAGAAAACTATTTATAAAAGATAAATATGTGAAAAGTGGGGGGCTCACAATTTTTTTTTGTTACTTTGAAAAAAATTAAAATTTTTCGAAAGTGTGGGGAAGCGTGAGCTTAGCCCCCCACTTTGAAAAACTGACTTTTGAGGCATTTAAACCCTGGAACTATTTTCAAAAACTATCAAGAATTTTAGAATTATTCTTAAGGAGCTCAGAACTCTAAAAAAAATTGGTTTTTTCAATAGTGTCGGTACAGCTTCACAGGCATAGACTCGATATTTGCGACAAATGAAATAATTGAAAAATTTTGAAGATATGTAAAATATTTTTTCGTTGTCTGAATATTTCGAGACCTGACTCTTGAAAATATATATATTATTGCAATTTGTTACCAGTTATTTATCTTTCATTTTTTGCCAAGTTGGAAGTTTCAATAGCTTTTTTATAGTGACGAAGCTCGTACATCAACCGCTATTCAATCAAGGTATCTTGTTCTAAGCCTGGCTACAAACCATCCCTAAGCACCAATCGTGTCGACTGGACTTGATAAATGGATTCGATTCACGGTAAAAGGATACCCACTCGAAGATCTCGAAATTCTGATACCAGCCGCCACAGACGGACGACTTGTAAACGTAAAAAGCACGTAATCTGCCGTCGACCCACATTGATCGATTTCGGAGCTTTACCTCTATATATAAAGAGAGATTCAATAACTTTGTCAAGGTAAACATATTCATCCCATACTTTTGAGTGATGTAATTACCTCTCCAATTATTTTGTTACGTCTACTTTTATTACCACACTTTATAATTTCGTCCCGCAGCGAAGCGAACAAATGAAACATTCAGTTCAATTTTACAATTTTTGAACGTTATACATTTTTCCTGTGTAGACTCCAATTTTCCGTGCGATTAAAATTAAAAATGCATATCCTCCGGCGAAATGAGTTCCTGTGTATAGCAGGAAAAGGTACTGCAGGAATTTCGGGACAGGAAAGCCGTACCCTGAAAAGGTGTAACATACGAACGTGGCAGATCTCAGAACAAGTTACGACTGTCTTGCCATAAATCTCGGCTTTGTTGCTGTTTGCGGTTTGCGAAAGTGAAGCCGGACTTCTGAGCTCAGAGCTCAACCGACTATGGTTTGTCTTGGGCCTTCTACATACATGTATCAAGGTCACACAGCAGGTGAATTATGCCTTTATACTAGTAGCCATCGGTTATCCGCAAAACCGCTATCGCTGGGTGGGCTCATCAAACATTTGGACCAGCCGGAAAACCGCTTTTCAACGGTTCATGTCACCCCCGTCTGTTTTTTTAAACTTGGAAATATACAGGTGGTTTCTCTCCAGCGACGTTTATAAATAGTCGACAGAAAGTTTTAATGGAGAAAATGTCACTAGAGTATTTCTCTCGCTTTATGTCACACTCATTCGCCGCAAAACAACCGAAATACACGTCTGCCCAGCTTTTGTTCCACTTTTATAAAAAAAAAAAAAAAAAAAAAAAAACTCGGAATATCATGTTATTGTCGGAATCAAGTATGTGACCAAAAGTTATCAAAAAAGAAAATTAGTTTTCAGAATTCCAAATTGAATTCGAACTTGTATCACTACAACCCCAAATTCCCCTCAAGGTCCAAACAAAAGTAGAATTCAAAATTTCAAGAATTCGAAACAGTTCGAATCCTCAAAATACAAAAAAAACGACCAAATTTGGACCAAAAATTACCAAAAATGAAACATGAAAAAAACCAATAAAAAAGGAGGTTTTGGAAGGTTGCCTTCTTTTTTCTTTCCTCCTTTTTTGTTGGTTTTTCTCATGTTTGTTTATTTTTGGTAATTTTTTGGTCCAAATTTGATCGTCTTTTTGTATTTTGAGGATTCGAACTGTTTTGATTTCTTGAAATTTTGGATAGTTTTCAGAAATGCTGAAACTTTGAATACTATTCTTGAGATGATTTGAAACAACTTTTTCTGCTAAAGTAATTAATACACAGAGAGAAATTTTAGGTTTCACTGACCAAAGTTTTTTTGTTAAAATCGTCTTTACAAAAATGTTAAAGTTCTCATGACAATCATGGTAGTGGCTGTCATACATTGGAAAAGTGTTTACTCCAACTGCAAGGAACGTTACTGAGACCACGATTCTGGTACTTGAAATACCATAGCGCTGCGGTTATAGGAACCAAAGTCCATCGTAAAGCCGCGCATAGAGTTTAGTTAAAATGACTAAGTCTACGGACAGTAAATACCCAGCCAAAATTATTTTTGAGGTTATAGGTATGATTCTCTTAGTTATCAAAATACAAATTCAATTTGATTAGAAAAAATAAAGTTTCACCGAAAAGATCTAAGAAAAATAATCCGGTATAATGATATTTATGATAACTTTCGTCGATTAAGTTAAAAAATTGTCACTTTTTTCATCACCATAAACTTTTTTTGACTGACTATAGTTTTGACAAAATACGACGAGACAGCAACATTGGAACCGATTGCATTGTCCCCGAACAAAATCGTTTGTCATTTAGAAAGAATTGTCAAACTATATTTATAATAGAATTATTTACCTGATAATGCTTGGTACGGTGAAATATAGTCCAGGAATCGAGAACGAGAATTGGCAGGATTCAACTTAGGCTGCATCTCTTTTTGGAAGTAACTACTCATCTCCAGTGCAGTGCAAGTTAAATTGTGTGACTATTACAAGATTTAATAGTTGTCACGACAGGCTTACCTCGTTGTAAAAAATGAAAGTTATACTTGATTTGTCTAGCACAACAGCGAACGCTGCGGTTGTAGTAACCAAAGGAGCTTGGCAGTACACATAAAGAAAATGTACGTGTACTAACCGTTGGGGTACGTATAAAGCTCATTCTAATCATCAACTTTGGTTACAACAACCGAATACACAAAAAAGTCCAAATTACTGTCATGATAACTATAAAAGTAGTAGCTTCTCTGAACTTTTTTGGTGAAGGCAACTACTGTACAAAAAATTTATGTGCTATGTGCACAGGAACCAAAGTCGATTTCTCTCAGTGTAATAACTGATGGCTTGTTTCTACGATTTTGAAAAAATCTTTAAAAAATTCTCTAGGAATTTTCTTCCAGTTTATCTCTTTTACAGTCTTTTAATTTTCCTAAATTTTTGAAGAGAGATCCGTCAAAAAGGATTCTGAATTTTTATCTAATCCATGGAATAAGAAAAATTGGACCAATTTGTGTTATTTTCAATTGTATTTAATTTCAATAATTTGTATTATAGGTTCAGAAACAGCCCAAAGCATAAAAATATATGTTTGATTTACGTTTTAAAAAACTTTTATTCAAATATAATGTGTTTGGTCAAATAAAAGCCTTGTTGTCGGGAAACTACAAGACAAAGTAAATTCAATACTTGCAAATTAAAATCTCAAAAATGAAAAAAAAAATAAAAATATACCTAAGAGACTTGAAAATTTTCAACACGAAAGATTATAACTGCAGTAATATTCATCCTAAAAATAAAGTAGAAAAGTTTGAGCTAATAAAAATTACAAATAGTTTCTTGTAATAGGAATGGAAACCATACATTGATTTAAAATTCGAAGTACCCAGACTCGACTTATTCAAAAATTCATCACTAAATTCATTATATTTTCTTTAATTATTCACAAGTCTCTTGAACTGTTTCCATAAACTTAAATATATGATTTTAGAGCACCAATTAGAATTTTAATAGCCATTACCATCTATTTTGCTCACTATATAATAGAATTTTTACTTGATGTCGTTAAATACCGAGTCATAATATTTGTTTTTATGGAAATATCTTAAATTGCTATATGCGAATAGCGGAAAATCGTATGTCATTTGACATAGCTATACACATGTCGACGAAACATATTGCTTCGTAAATACCATATGATAACGTAGCTTTACCCGATGTGTATCCTGTTCCCTGGCCATTGGTATGCTTCTCAGTTCTGCTATTGTATCCGCTCGTTAATAATCTGGTATTATGGAATAACTGTTGCGCGAACATAGGAATAGATGTGGTTTTCACGTGTCCCTGGCTTTCCTCACAACTTTACCAAATGAGTGTGATTCCTGTAATCGCAATTGAACTCTATTGTCTTTCCGATAACACCCAAATAATTTTCAACCACGAATCACTCAAGTGACACATTCACCAATAAATGTAACATCATTACCATTTATGATTTCTCAAATGATTTAATTAAATTTTAAAACTATCATAATTGTCACCCCTGACTCAAGTATTAAGCGTATAGTAAATAAATTATGTAAGAGATTTTGTGCGAGTAATATATTAATTGTGTATCAGAGTTGCAAAAGCAGATTAAGCAAGTGTATAAAGTCTCACTAGTCACAGACTTCTCTACTTAAAATTCAGTAGTGAGTAACTATGTAGTCAGCCAGGAGATTTAAGAGGATTAAGCAAACTCTAGAATCTCCAAGGAACATATCCGAATATCCTTTAGGGATTCCATTCTAACGTTTTTTACCAGCTATGATTAATTTCCGACGCTTCCACTAAATTTCGAGAATTTAGAAAAGAGATGACACCTTTAAGGTAGTTTTCATCCACGAAAATTATACCTCAGGCAAAAATAGATAATTTTGCTTTCAAGAATAGCAATATTATTATTGAAGAACTATTTTGAAAGAGAAAAGATTATTTTACAAGAAAAAAATTTGAAACACAGAAAAACAATTTTATTAATAAATTTTATTTTTAACCCAACTTTTTTTCTTATTTTTAAAAATCAGAAACGGTGAAGTTGTGAGAAATCTTTTCTCTGGAAAAATGATTCATGATTTATTAGAATCGCATAATTTTTTAAAATTTGGTAAGAAGCGATACGAAAAAAAGGTTGGGGCAAAAATAAAATTTATTAATAAAATTATTTTTCTGTGTTTCCAATTTTTTTCTTGTAAAATAATCTTTCCTCTTTCAAAATAGCCCTTCAATAATAATATTGATATTCTTGAAAGCAAAATTATCTATTCTTGCCTGAGGTCTAATTTTCGTGGATCAACTACCTTAAAGGGAGTGCATGAATATTCTCCAAATGTTATATTTCTTAAATTTTATTTTACCCAAATTCATAAAACCGAAACATCAATCGCTCTAATTTTTAATTCTCCGAATCATTATTTGACATTATTTTTATAATACCAAATCATCATTTAACCTAATTTTTATATTTCTTAATTACTTATTCTCCTAATTTACATTTTCCAAATTGTCATACTACAGAAAAACCATTTTACCAAAATCACATACTGAGAAAAATTTTTTGGTGAAACTCCTATAGATTAGAGGAATTTTGAATTATCAAGCAAATCGTGATAAGTTTTCACATAGAAATAGGAAAGATTTATAGAACAATTGCAGAATTATGTGTAAATGTAAGAATAGGGAGTTATTATTATTATTATTATTATTAATACATTTATATTATTTACATTTATTCAAAATAGGAAGATATCCTATTCTTAAATTTAATTCTGCAATTATTCTATAAATCTTTCCTACGTCTATGTGATAACTTATCACGATTTGCTTGATAATCCAAAATTCCTATAATCTATAGGAGTTTCACCAAAAAAACGTTCTCAGTGCATCCGGCCAAAAAATAATACCGGAAAAATTTAATTCGGCCAATTAAGATTTTTTATCCTAATTATTATAAATTCTAATTTAATTAACTTCGACGCCATTATTTTCCGGACGGATTTAAACAAAATGGTTTATCTGTAACATGATAATTCGATGAAGTGGAAATCGAAAGAAATAGCAATTATGAAATATAAAACTTATTCCAAATGATAATTCGTTTAAACAAAAATTAGGTTAAATGATTATTTAAGGTACTTGATCCACGAAAAATAGACCTCAGGCAAAAATAGATCATTTTGCTTTCAAAAATAGTAATATTATTATTGAAGGGCTATTTTGGAAAAAAAAAGATTATTTTCCATGAAACAAATTTGAAATACAGAAAAATAATTTTATTCATAAATTTTATTTTTGCCCCAACTGTTTTTCTTATCGCTCCTTACCAAATTTTAAGAAATTATGCGATTCTAATGAATCATGAATCATTTTTTCAGAGAAAAGATTTCTCACAACTTAACCATTTCCAATTTTCGAAAATGAATAAATTATTATCAAATTCAGCAATTTGTTTACAAAAATTTCGTTTTGAAGAATGTTTTTTTAATGGTTCCAGCCCTTAAAGAATTTATTTTTACAAATCAGAAACGGTGAAGTTGTGGGGAATCTTTTCTCTGAAAAAATGATTCATGATAATTTTTTAAAATTTGGTAAGAAGCGATAAGGAAAAAAGTTGGATCAAAAATAAAATTTATTAATAAAATTATTTTTCTGTGTTTCAAATTTTTTTTCATATAAAATAATCTTTTCTCTTTCAAAATAGCCCTCCAATAATAATATTGCTATTCTTGAAAGCAAAATTGTCTATTTTTGCCTGAGGTCAAATTTCGTTGATGAAAACTACCTTAATAGCATGGAAATTATATCAAATAATGATTCAGAGAAATAAAAATTTGGGTAAATAGTTATCCGGAAATATAAAAATTAGGTGATGTGATGAATAAGAAATATAAAAGTTAAAGCAATTAGGCATTTACTCTCTAAATCTGAATCAGTCAAATTTTCACTGATTCATCAGTGAAAAAATATTTTTCACCGTTAAATCAGTTAATTTTCACTGATTCATCAGTGAAAAAAATATTTCTCACTGCCAAATCAGTCAATTTTCACTGAAATAATCAGTGAAATTTGACTGATTTACTGTAACCTCTTATTTGCTATTTGAATCAGTCAAATTTCACTGATCATCAGTAGATTTTGACTGATTCAAGATTAGAGAGTAGGGAATATTCATGTGTCCCCCTTTAAAAATTTAGATATGAATTTTCAATTTTTGTTAAATACATTCATAATTTTCCTCTTGCTTCGATAAAAAATATAACTCTTATTCATTTCACAAACAACACAGGGGGATAAGGTTGTAATAAATTAGTTCGGAAAATAAGTCCTTGGAAAAATAACTGTCCAAGTTGGTAACTTTAATTGACTCGAAAGTTCCACTCTGGTTCCTCTACGCCTTACAATAAACGTCCTACTCGTAAGAGGAAAGGGTAAAGAGCTGAAATCTCCAAATTCTGTTCCGAATTAAATTGGAACGGAGAGGAGGGTAGACCTAATTGCACAGATATAACAGGATCAGGGACGCTGGAGATAAAACGCTGCGTGAAAAGTTTGCACACCCTCTAGGCTATGAGGATTTTATTTGATACCAGCTGGGTTGAGTTTGCATGTTCTGAGCGACTTGGCTAATGGAAAGCTGCAGTTCTAGCTTAAATTGCTTGGTTCATATTCGCGTTGTATTTGGTACACTCGTTTCGGAATGTTCTACCTCAAATACAAAAACAATATTCGCCAACCCTGTCGCCCATCAAGAATAATAAGATGCACAGAAAGTTGCTACCTAAATTCCACCGAAGCTTTCACCATTTCCCTGGCGAAGTAAACCTTAATGAAAAACGGAGTTTATGAAGAAATAATCTTTCTGTTTACCTCACTCGTGCTTCCTACTTTTGTAGAAATAACTACTGTGCATAATTTTAATTACAAACCCTAGAATTTGATAACAAAAGTTATGTTTTTTACATTCTCATCATGCATGAGAAGGTATTGGTTTTATGTGAAAAATGACTTTCGAAATTTTCATCAAATCTTTACGTTTTGAGACCCCCTGAGTCAGAAAAAATGGTTTTTACGAAAGTGTCTGTCTGTCTGTCTGTAGGTCGTGTGCGGCATAACTCTCGATAGAATTATCAGATTGAATTGAGCTTTGGTACACTTTATCGGAGCCGAAAAAGTAAGGACAAGTTCGTTAACCAGCCACATCCAATCAAAATTGAGGGATGGAGCACTACTTTTGTGTTTTTGAAAATAATTTTTTGAAAAAATCAAAAATTCCAATCCTGGTTTTTGATAGTGCTCATAAATCTCTACAAATTATCCTAATAACATTTTTTGATTAAATCAAAATTAGAAATGTTACAGCATATTCAAATTCGAAAAAAGTCAATATCAAAATTCCATTTTCCAGTTAAATTATACGAGATACGAAAAAACGTTATGATACAATATTATTGAATACATAAAGACCTACAAATTTGAATTATAACATTTTTTCATAAGATGCATATTTTTCTTTTTAATTAAAAAAAAAACTATTGAAAATCCAAAATTCAATTTTTTAACAATAATATTGGAAATACCAAAAAAACGTAAGAATATAAAGTTGTTCGTTTCAAAAAGATCTACAAATTTTGTCTGACACAGTTTCTGATAAAAGATATATTTTTCGTTTCAATTCCAAAAAATACGATAAAAATGAAAAAATTCCATTTTTTAGACAAAATATGTGAGATGCAAAAAAACATTTAGATGGAAAATTGTTTGCCTAAATGAGGTCTACAAATTCTGATAAAGAAATTTCGGGACAGAATGTATATTTTATGTTTTGATTTTTAATATTGAAAAAATTCGATTTTTTTCACCAAAATATGTGAGATACGAAATAAGCGTTGTTCTGCAAAATCGTTTCCTTAAATAAAGTCTACGATTGTTTTTCCTTTTTAGATATGTGGAAGAAAGTAAATTCTTTTAATCATGTAATTTATTAAAAAGTTATACTGAAATGTATACAGAAAATCGAGCGCGAAGCGCGAGTGTCATGATGAGAATGTGTTCCTTAAGGCCGATAGAGCCTTAAGTAAATTGAATTTCCTGTTTCACTTAAATTCAAAAAGAAATTCAGTGACTTTGAGAAAATGTGTAATTCACATCATCTGTAATATTATTATAAAATTGGTTTGAGCTTCAGTATCAAAATATAAGAAATAAACTTAAATGTATGCGAAGAGCACAAGACCGAGCGCAAAGCGCGAGGTCCAGAAAGAACGGAGCGCGAAGCGCGACGATCGAATCGCGCGCCCTAGGCGCGCTCAAATTTGCGTGCGAAGCGAGCTGCGCGCGAAGCGCGCGATGAGAATGTGCCCGCGAAGCGGGCAGATTTTTATCAGTGAAATTTCACTGATGAAATAGATTTTCACTCTTTTCAATAAAAAAAATTTTTAAATTGCGAAAAATAATATTTTAATAATGTTTTTTGCAATAGGATATTTCCTTATTATCGCTTCTTACCAATTTTTTGAAAATTATTGAAGTTTCTTAAATCATAGCTTATTTTTTCGATGAAAATATTCTCTACAACTTAACCGTTTCCAATTTTTGAAAATAAATTCTTTAATGGTTGAAATCATTAAAAAACAATTTTCCAAAACGAAATTTTTATAAACAAATTGCTGAATTTGATAATAATTTATTCATTTTCAAAAATTGGAAACGGTTAAGTTGTAGAGAATATTTTCATCGAAAAAATAAGCTAGGATTCAAGAAACTTCAATCATTTTCAAAAAATTGGTAAGAAGCGATAAGGAAATATCCTATTACAAAAAACATTATTAAAATATTATTTTTCGTAATTTTAAAATTTTTTTTATTGAAAAGAGTGTCTTTCCTTACATATAACACGGCTGATGATACAATAGATAGAGTTTGAAAGATAGTTGGAAATAAATTATTTATATAAAGACTCAGTTGTCCGGCTAACTAGGATAAAATATTGAGAATATAAAATGGTAAAATCATCAGCGAATATCGGAAAATGGATAAATTTAGAAAAATATTGACTCGTTTTTTATAATCACTCTGAATTTGAACCATTTACTAACATCCACTTGTTGAAATGCAAAATCAAAAATCAAAAGGAGAAAAAACAATTCAAACATGAAGTTTCAATCCTGTAACGACAGCAAAAAATAAGTTTTCAAAAGCTCAAATCTTAAAATACTTTCAAAAATCATGACACGGTATAGAAAAAAATCTGAATTATTTGCCAGAAGTTTTGGCGCTTCTGAAAATATTAAAAATATAATAAAAATAAATGAGTAAGATTATTAGCAGTGAATCACTCACTTTTTACCATTACTTTTTTATTATTTCTGCACTTGATAAACTGAATACTTGTTTTTGTATTTGCCATTCTTAGAACGAAATTCGAAAGGGTAGCCCACTATCATGGTCATTTTACTTTATCTGAGAAATACGACCAAAGATTGGATTCCAACTTGAGTTGTCGGCTTCACGATAACTATTTTTCTTCAAAGACTGTCATCGGGTTTTTTGTAAATTAGGTTGCGGGCCCATAAAACTATTGAAGTGCAGATGTGGCGATAATGCCATCTTATAAATCCAGAAAGTCGAGAGAACTGGGTCAGAAAGCTATCAATGCATTCGGGTAAAACTACGCTCTCTTCCACTTCCTTTCGCAATACACTTCGCAATTCCATTCGATCTTTGAACGTACCAGTGGTCCAACTACCCCCCTCCCCCAGCCATTCACCTCATCCAACCACCTATCACAAATGAAATTGTCGGAAAGTGCGCCGACTTCAATACGAATCTTGCTAGCGCCTGTTTTCCAATGATTGCAAGTAGTAACCCAAGCGTGCGTTTGATCCACTGTACAGTCATTTATTCATTTAAATCAGCAAAAAATGGGACAAAATTTGATGATTCTGATTTTACATTTCCTTCAAAACTCAAATGTTTTAACTAAAAAAACTGTAACCAGAACTCTTGAAACATTCCGATAAAACATTGCAGCAACAAATTTCAGAGTGACCGTTTATATCGACGAAAATAATTCACGGTCATTTTCCGGTCATTAAAAAAATAGTTTCCAATGAATAACAGTCAATACACACTCAGAACAAATATTTGATTGAATCAAAAAAATTATTTGTTTGAAACACTTTCTTTGATGTGAAGAAATGTTTTGTTTAAATGAAACAAAATTTGTTTGATTCAAACAAAATATCTTTGGACCAAATAAATATTTCTTCGAATCAAATAAATTTCTGCCTTAAATTAAACAAATTCTATCTTTGACCATATATCAATGCATTAATTTCATTGTTTTGAAGAAAAATTAATTTGATTCAAACATATATTTATTTGGTTCAAAGATATTTTGTTTGAATCAAACAAATTTTATTTCATTTAAATAAATCATTTCTTTAAATCGAAGAAAGTCGTTTAAACAAATCATTTTCTTTCATTCAATCAAATCTTTTTTCTCAGTGCAATGGGTTATTAAAGTTTTTAAATATTTTTTTCTTAATATTCTGAAATGAAATTTCTCCTGGTATACCGAAATCATGGAATCATACGAAAAGGGCAATATAAGGCGGGAATTTCGATATGCGTAATATAATACATAAGTAAATCACTTTATGTAACAGATTTAAAACAAACAAAAAGCGTTTTTTATTGAAAATTAAAAAAAAATTCCCGGTTTTCCCGGTCTAGCGGTCACCCTGAACAATGGTAAAAAAAATCCTTCTTCTACACGCTAAACAGAGCGTACGTAAATTCCGAAAATATTTTTCGGAATTCACTAACGCTCTATTTAGTGATACAATTTGTGAATGTCTACAAAAAGCAAAAAAGGCAAATGTTTATTGAAAATATGGTGGTTTTTCTCTTTTATCCATGATCAATGCAATCTCTGGAATTAGAATCAATTTTTTAGTCACAATTTTATTTCTAAAAACGACCTAAGGGGGGATTCGAAGAATAAATTCATCAATCCGATCAGTTTTTTGTAGATTTTATATTTAAATGCTCGAGCTTTCGACTATAGTATTGAGTCCTTTTCAAGAGTCAAAGAAGTAAATTTAAAATAAAGATAATAATAATAACAAATGCTTTCTTATATAAAAAAAGCTCGAGCATTTAAATAAAATCTACAAAAAAATGATCGGATTGAATAATTTATTCTTCTTTAAAATCTATAAATGAATTTCATTATTTAATTAATTTATTATCATGGAATTTATTATTATTGAAATTATTATTTGTATTTTATTATTATTAAAATTATTCTTTAATACATTTATTTGAATTTATTATAGGGAAACACTTTTTAAATTTTCAATCATTAATTTTTTATAAATTTACTCAAATTAAATTAAAGTTAATTAGTTGACAGAAAGATTTCAAGTTCTTTAAAATTAAATTAGATTAACTCAAATTAATTTGACTTAAATTAACTCAAATCAATTTTATCAATTATAATTAATAAATTCAACAAAAATAATAATTTCAAACTCAACTAATTAATTTGAAATCATTTACAGCCGCAAGGCTGAGCCACTAGGCGATATAAGGAGATCTTCCTGTGGAGAAGGAGATGTCGGACGCCTGTGTAGCTCAGTGGTAGAGCAGTCGACCGGCAATCGAAAGACCTGGGCTCGAATCCCAGCGCAGTCGAAAGCGTCATTTTTTCCACAGAAAGATTTTCAAATTCTTTAAATATTGAATTTATTTGCATTATTTGCGATATAAGAGTTTGAAATTGTCTACGAGGACACCTGTCGACAACGTATCCTATCTGATACGCGACTAGTGATCCTCCGATAATGTAGGCAGTGACAAAAATTTCAAACTCAACTAATTAATTTGAAATCATTTACAGCCGCAAGGCTGAGCCACTAGGCGATATAAGGAGATCTTCCTGTGGAGAAGGAGATGTCGGACGCCTGTGTAGCTCAGTGGTAGAGCAGTCGACCGGCAATCGAAAGACCTGGGCTCGAATCCCAGCACAGTCGAAAGCGTCATTTTTTCCACAGAAAGATTTTCAAATTCTTTAAATATTGAAAAATAATAATATAAAAAATATGATGTATCAATATATTATAAAATATATGTTAAATTTTCTAAAAATAGTTATTTATTCAAAAGAAAGCAATTATTTTTCTTGATATACCGTACATTACATCAAAAGATTGGAATCACTAAAAACTTAGTAGATTCAGCTATTTTACTTAGTGATAAGAAATTTCACTAAGGCAATCTAAATATAGTTTCTAAATTATTAGCCCTCAATAGTTTTCCTATCCATTTTATTATTAAACATATTAATAAAAGAATCAAAGAAATTCATTTAAAATTAAATAACGATAGTAAAAATTTGAAAAATTCTCTTGAAAACTCATCTAATAATAGGTTTCTAATTGTTTCAATTCCTTAATATGGTAATTTATCAGAAATTGTAAAACGCTTATTACAAAAATATATGTTATGAAAATTGTATTTAGGATTAATTCCAAATTTGATAGATTTATAACATTGGGCAAAAATCCTTATGAAATACGAGAACATAAGAATGTTGTCTATAAGGTTTCATGTAATTGTGGAAAGTGTTATGTAGGCCAAACAAAACGTCCCTTGAAGATTAGATTAGATAATCATAATTAAATGAAGTAGAATATGATTTTCAAATATTTAGAATGTAACATTGTGAAATTTAGAAAAATATCGGAAATTAACAATCACATATTACGAATGTTAAAAACGAAAATTCTTTTTTATATATTTTTTTATATAATACAATACAATAAGATGTATATTTTTCTTTTCAACTTAAACAAATATTATTGAAAATTGAAAATTCAATTTCTCAACCATAACATATCAAATATGAAAAATCGTAAGAATGCAAAATTGTTCGCTTTGAAAAGGTCTACAAATTTTGTCTGAAAATGTTTACGTTTATATGATTAAAATTCAATTTTTCAAACAAAATATATGAGATACGAAAAAAAAGTTCAGATAAAAAATTATTTGCTTCAATGAGGTCTGCAAATTCTCATCAGGACCTTTTTTGACAAGATCTATATTTTATGTTTTGGTTTTAAAAACACTATTGAAAATTAAGAATTCCATTTCTTTAACCAAAATATGTGAGATACGAAACAGGCGTTAAAATACGAAATCGTTTGTTAAATTAAAGTTTACGATTGTTTTTTCTTCTTGAGATATTTGGAAACAAGTACAAGAGATAAACTTGAATGTATGCAAAGAATATAAGAACTAAATCTAAATATGCGACATTATTTTTAAATTTGCACAAATGACTCCTTCTTTTTTTGTTAATCTTTCTCAAATAAATTTCCTCCATGCAGATAAAACTTTTGTATAGCATTAAAGTTGCTTGAAGAAACTTGCAGAAACTATAAACAAACTGTTTATTGATGACTCAAGACTCAATCCTTTAAATAATGGCGCTGTGCCTAGCTAGGTATTAGTTCTAATTTAATAATTAATAGTGAATTACTGTGGTTTAATTCAAGAAAAATGAAGTTCGTTGTAGTTTTTCTACTACCTGTTTTTGCCATCATTGATGCTACTATAGGTAAATTTTAACAAAATGTTATAATACTAAAAATAATTTTTGAAGAAATTTTCTGTGAAAAAGGAACACTTCCACTCCGCTGGGTATCGAGCCCAGGTCCTTTCGATTGCCGGTCCAATGCTCTGTCATCTGAGTTACGGAGGTTCCACAACTTTTCTCACAGAATCTTGTTAACAGAATTGTTAATCTTGTTAATAGAATCTTGTTAAATACTAAAAATATTCTTAAGTCATCGGAATTTTTCTGAAGGCACGTAAATCTAAAATCAATTAAAATTTTCGAAGTATTTTACCCACTATATCCTTCTGTTCAAAAAAACTATTGTAAGCAAGTAAATCAAAAGACTCTCAGACTGAAAAATTAAAATATTTGCAAAGTTCAGAAATGGAGGAACTGTTAAATGGAACTTTCTAGTTTTCCCTTTTTTAAACCATTAAAACTAATAAAGTGTTCTTAAACCTAATTTTCTAAAAGTTTTTGAAAGATTCAATACAAGTCTACAGAATATCCCACAAAAATAACAGCATTTAAAAATAATTACAAATTTTTTTAATGAATACGATTATACATTTTTTTGGGAATTTTTGAAGTTAAGCATATTTTACTAAATGTCACAACATCACAAGACATCACAGAAAGTAATAGAATTTCGATTGACTTTGAAAGATTTTTCATACGTTACGTGAAAGAATGTATTTCTCTATAAAAACATAATTTTCTTTTTCCACTGAAGTGAGATCGAAAAAACCATTGGAGGGAAAAATATTTATGGGAATTTCACCTTTTCTGCCTGGTATGGAGGAAAATATTGGAGAAAAGACTCTCTTAGCTTCAGTAAAAGATTTAAATAATGTGGTAATTTGCACTGGATATGCCATTAGTTGGTACCAAATTTTAACTGCAGCGGATTGTATCAAATATTATGAGAAGAAGAAAAAGTACCATGAAATTTCTGTGATTTTGACGAATTTAATTCGTAACGTTCTAAAACTACATTTACCTAAAAAGAATGACGTGTTAAATGACCTTGGACTAATAACAGTGAGTAGTCTAACAACTTTTTAAACATGTCACAAAAAATGAATATAAAAATTAATTTCTGCAACACACTATTATATAGTATTACACTCTAAATTACAATTTTATTAATCACACAATTTTCCAAGGTGAATAATGTAACATCCTTAAATCCGGACGTGTTATTTCCGACGTTCGAACCCACAATATATGAACTAGATTATACCTATTTACTTGGATGGCAATCTACAGTAGAAATATTAACTGTAAGTAAGAAAAAAAGTTTACTAACAGATACAATGAAATAAAATAAATTTTCCTTTCAGGCTCTACATCTTGAATTTTCCAATACAGGAAGAAAATGCACTTCAAGCACTTCAATACCTGACACCCCGAAAATATTCTGTTCATCTCCTACTGCTTCCAACCCACAAGGAACTGTTTCTGATGTAGATACTTTTATCACGATTTGTTAAAAAAAAATAATTTCAACATTATTCTCTATTCAAGGCCATGGATCAACCAGGTCACGTGATCAAATCCCTGTAAAAGTTCGTGTAATTCGTTTCGCTTATTTTACAAAATATCTTCATAAAAATTTGATAAATATGCCAGAAGACGATAAAGAACGTCTGTCAATTTCGTTTGAGTGAAAATTTTGCAAAATTTTCAACAGTAAACTGTGATTACCGATAACTTTTTAAATTTTTTTCAAAATTTTTGATAAAAAGAAGTTAGTAAATGTGCCTTTTTGGCTTTTATTACGTTTCCAAAATCTTCAGAGAGATGTTTTGTAAATTGAAAAGGTTATCTTACATGAACGAATTAATGTATAATTTAGACACGTGTTTTCTAAACCTGAATCAGTGAAATAACAATACTGCTTTATCGACCTTTAAAAAGAGGTTAGATTTTCGACGCGCGTTATAACATCATCGTAAATGTGCTTTGGTGGTTGTAAGTGCTCTTTGCAATCATGTATAATTATCAGGAGAATTAAAAGTATTCTGTTCTCCCTTATATTTCTATTTTTATTATTCCCACCTGAAGATTTCACTGATTCAATAAGTGAGTTCAATATATTTCACTGATTCTCAGTGAAAGACTTATAGCTACGGCCATCAGTGAATAGTCACTATGAATCAGTGGCTGTTCACTGATTCAGGTTTAGAGAGCGGCCCGATTGATCCTTGGCTTTGAGTTAACTTCGCTAAAAAACGGCTCACGAGAAAAATCATTTGATTATACTTTCAGGAAATACAATATTGTTTTTGATAGTACCATTCAGGATAGAAAAGATTTTTTTATAGCTAAATTTTCAACACACATTTATTTATGATAAATAATCTATTTTCTTTCGAAACGATATTGTATGTAATAATATTTGAATGCCTCAAAAAATAGATAATTTTGCTTTCAAGAATAGCAATATTATTATTGAAGAGCTATTTTGGAAGAGAAAAGATTAATTTCCATGAAAAAAATTTGAAACACAGAAAAATAATTTTATTTTTGCCCCAACTTTTTTTCTTATCGCTTCTTACCAAATTTTAAAAAATTATGCGATTTTGATAAATTACAAATCACTTTTTCAAGAAAAAGATTCCCTACAACTTAACCATTTCAAATTTTCGAAAATGAATAAATTATTATAAAATTCAGCAATTTGTTTATAAAAATATCGTTTTGGAAAATGTTTTTTTAATGGTTTCAGCCATTAAAGAATTTTTTTTTAAAATCAGAAACGGAGAAGTTGTGGGAAATCTTTTCTCTGAAAAAATGATTCTTGATTTATTAAAATCGCATAATTTTTTTAAATTTGGTAAGAAGCGATAAGAAAAAAAAGTTGGGTCAAAAATAAAATTTATTAATAAGATTATTTTTCTGTGTTTTAAATTTTTTTCTTGTAAAATAATCTTTTCTCTTTCAAAATAGCCCTCCAATAATAATATTGCTGTTCTTGAAAGCATAATTATCTATTTTTGCCTAAGGTATAATTTTTGTGGATGAAAACTACCTTAAATGCAGAGAAATTACTATTTTGACTTCCGGAATAATCTTATTTAAAAAGTTTGTAATTTCAGGCAGATCGTGGAAGTCCGTTGTTTAAAAAAAAAAAGCTATTGGGATTAATCTCTAGACGGTACGAAACACCTATGGACAAGCCTTGTAACATCCTTTTTACAAATGTTATCGAGAACAGCCATTTCATCTATTCTGCAATGCAGGAATCAATACATTTTTTAATGGAAAACGGAATAATATAAGTGGATCAAGTTCTTGTGGTTCAAGTAAATATTTTTTGCCAATTTTCAAAATGTTTTCTGTATTTTTGCACAATTGAAAAAAATATTTTTGTAAAAAAGTTCAATAAAATAAATAGATGTTTTTTTTTCTAATTATGAAATGATATGATTTTATTTTGTAAAATTAATATAAGAAAGACAATCCACTCCTATGTACTATGATCATTTTTACTGTCTAATATTTGACAATAATATAATTGATAAAAAATTTCTTCATAATTTTTGTTGGATTTATTTATGAATGTTGATCCCTCTTTATTCCAACTTTAAATGATTTCAATTTCAATTTTACTCTCCTCGATTTTTTGAAAAAAAAATAGATTAGTTTAAAAAATCCCGTATTCCTTAATTCCTTTAATTCAATCCTGGAATGGCATAGACTGAAATAGTAGAATTTGATGTCAAATGTTGCAAATGTCTGTTGGGAATTTAATATGTACTATTATCGTCCTGTTATCTTATGTATTCCTCACTTATCAAGTAGAGCAGTAAGCCACAGTTTCCTGGCAGAAACGTTTCGATTGGATTGGAAATGCAACCGCAACTATAGTGAGGGAATACCACTGACGCTGGCATGGAATGTTCATCAATTAATTTGCAGGAGCGCTCTCGACGTGAATCTGCAACGTGTTCAATGGCGCAGGATCATTAAGCCAAAAAAAAAAATTGGTATTTGTGTGAAGATATTACTGGACGCGTACTTAATTACTTTTTTGAAAATGCAAAAACTCTGCTAATTAAAGTATTTTACTGAAATTTATTTAATCATCATAGCATACTTTCTATTTTCGATTAATTTTTGTATCTAGAATCGCTTTTATTTTGCAAATTCAATTTAAATTCATTCTTGAAAAAAATTTGAAAAAAAAATTTCATATTGCACCCAAATTGAGTGTGAATTGAGAAAAAAGTGTTATTAATCGATAGCAATTATTATATGAGGTAATATATTTGTTCTATTACGTTTCCCTTTCTTTCTCTTACTCTCTTTACACTCTCTTTCTCAGCCTCGGTGCGGCCCACCTCGAAGTCAGCAAAATTTAATTCGCTTAGGATCAGTGCAATGCTCAGCTCTGATTAAAAGTCGCATTATGTTTGCAACGTTGCACCGGAAATTTCTACATATATGTGAGTCGACTTTATGCCGTAAAAATTCATTGAATTAAAACATTTCCTAAATAAAAGGCAATATATTAGCGAAATAAATGTAGGAGTTAATAATATTAGTTCTAGAGCTAATATCGTTAAACTTACTTTAGACGAGAAATGACTAATTTACACGTTGAAAGCTGCATAGCATATTAAGCAAGAGAGAATGTGTTGGGTCGAGATAAAACTATACTGGAAAAATGTTTGACTACAAAATTTCTTCGATTTAAAAATAGAATATTACATTTTTGATCAAATATAAATTACTTTGATGCCAATTTGATATTTCTTCGAATCAAGAAAATCAGAATTATCGTAAAATAATTTTATTCTTAATCGAAAGATACAAATTTGAATCCCAAAAACAACAACATAAATAATAATTATCTTTTCAAAGATCAACATATTTCTTATTTTAAATAAATATTTTGTCGCGCCAAAAACATAAAAAGCTGAAATTAGTAACTAAAAAATTGGATAGAAATGCATTTTTTTACCAAAAATTTGATATGGAATCTTCAACCCTGAATTCCTTAGGAATATTTTTTGATAGAAAGAAATATTTTTTGTTACTATATACACTCGGTTTTATCAGTTTTTATTTTTTGTTCTTTTCTCTAAATAATCGTGTTTAGCTTGAATTCATCAAAGTATATTATATATATGGCAAAATAATTCAAATATATAATTACCACCAAGAAAAAGATTTCTTTAAAGCAAAGTTTAACACTATATTTTCAATCGAAAGATACAAATTTGAATCCCAAAAAAACGATATAAATTTTAAGAATCATCTTTTCAAAGATCAAAATATTTCTTATTTTGAATAAATATTTTGTCGAGCCAAAAACATAAAAAGCCTAAGGCGCGCGATTCCATCATCGCGCTCGATCTTATATTCTTCACTTACATTTAAGTTTATTTTTTGTAATTTGATACTAAAGCTTAAGTTAATTTTATAATGTTTTAGATGTGAATTACATTTTCTCAAAGTTACTAAATTTGTTTTTGATTTAAAATGAAAAAGGAAATTCAATTTACTCGGCTCTATCAGCCTTTTGAAACACACACACACAAAAAGTCCAGTTAAAACAACTGGAATTCCGGTTGTTTTAACTGGACTTTTTTTTAGTACATTCTCATCATGAAACTCGCGCTTCGCGTTAGATTTTCTCTATATATTTCTGTAACTTTCTAATAATTAGCATGATTAAAATAAATTATTTTCTTCAAAATATCTCTAAAAGGAAAAACAATCGTGGACTTTAATGAAGTAAACAATTTTGCATTTTAACGCTTATTTTGTATCACATATTTTTGTTAAAAACTGAAATTCTTGATTTTGAATAGTGTTTTTAAAATCAAAACATAAAATATACATCCTGTCAAAAAATGTTCTAATGAGAATTTGTAGACCTCATTTAGGCAAGTAACTTTTTATCTGAACTCTTTTATCGAAACTTATATATTTTTTTTCAAAAACTGAATTTTGGGTTTTCAATAGTATTTTTTACATTCTCATCATGGATGAGAAGGTATTGGTTTTATGTGAAAAATGACTTTCGAAATTTTCATCAAATCTTTACGTTTTGAGACCCCCTGAGTCAGAAAAAATGGTTTTTACGAAAGTGTCTGTCTGTCTGTCTGTAGGTCGTGTGCGGCATAACTCTCGATAGAATTATCAGATTGAATTGAGCTTTGGTACACTTTATCGGAGTCGAAAAAGTAAGGACAAGTTCGTTAACCAGCCACATCCAATCAAAATTGAGGGGTTGAGCACTACTTTTGTGTTTTTGAAAATAATTTTTTGAAAAAATCAAAAATTTCAATACTGGTTTTAGATAGGGCTCATAAATGTCTAAAAATTATCCTGATAACATTTTTTGATTAAATCAAAATTAGAAATGTTACAGCATATTCAAATTCGAAAAAAGTCAATATCAAAATTCCATTTTCCAGTTAAATTATACGAGATACGAAAAAACGTTATGATACAATATTATTGAATAAATAAAGACCTACAAATTTGAATTATAACATTTTTTCATAAGATGCATATTTTTCTTTTTAATTAAAAAAAAAACTATTGAAAATCCAAAATTCAATTTTTTAACAATAATATTGGAAATACCAAAAAAACGTAAGAATACAATGTTGTTAGTTTCAAAAAGATCTACAAGTTTTGTCTCACACAGTTTCTGATAAAAGATATATTTTTTGTTTCAATTCCAAAAAATATGATTAAAATTCAAAAATTCCATTTTTAGACAAAATATGTGAGATACAAAAAAAACGTTTAGATGGAAAATTGTTTGCCTGAATGAGGTCTACAAATTCTCATTAAGACATTTCGGGACAGGATGTATATTTTATGTTTTGATTTTTAATATTGAAAAAATTCGATTTTTTTCACCAAAATATGTGAGATACGAAATAAGCGTTGTTCTGCAAAATCGTTTCCTTAAATAAAGTCTACGATTGTTTTTCCTTTTTGAGATATTTGGAAGAAAATAAATTTATCAATAATCATGTAATTTATTAAGAAGTTACAAAAATGCATACAGAAAATCGAGCGCGAAGCGCGAGTGTCATGATGAGAATGTGTTCCTTAAGGCCGATAGAGCCTTAAGTAAATTGAATTTCCTGTTTCACTTAAATTCAAAAAGAAATAGAGTGACTTTGAGAAAATGACTAATTTACATCATCTTTAATATCATTAAATTGGTTTGAGCTTCAGTATTAAATTATAAGAAATAAACTTAAACGTATGCGAAGAGCACAAGACCGAGCGCGAAGCGCGCAATGAGAATGTGCCCGCAAAGCGAGCAGATTTTTTTAATTAAAAAGATGTACTGCACCTTTCCTAATTTTAGTTTAATCTAAAAATGTTATGAGGATAATTAGTAGAGATTTATGAGCACTATCAGAAACTAGTATTAGAATTTTTGGTTTTTTCATAAAGTTTTTTTCAAAAACACAAAAAGTGCTCTTATTTTCACAATTTTTGTCGGATATGTCTGATTAACGAACTTGTCCTTACTTTGTGGGCTCCAATGAAGTATGCATAATAAAACCCATACCTTTTCATATGCTGAGAATGTAAAAATGCATATTTTCAGTTAAAAAATTGTATTTTTTAGAATGTAGCACAAAAACCAGGTCACGTACCCCGTGTAGAAATTGCCCTATTTTTCTCTACTTTAAAATGGATACTGTTCGGATATTAACCAGGTGAACCTGACTAGAAAAATCTGAGTAGACTCTGATTGGGGATTGTTAGGTTTGCCTCTCTGTTGTATTTGCGGGAAAACCAATGAACATCTAGAAAGGCCCCATGTAGAAATTGCCCTATTTTTTCCTTATTTAAACTTGGTACTGGTCGGGTATTAATCAGGTGAACCTAACTAGAAAAAATTGAGTAGGCTCTGGTTAGGGATTGTTAGGCTTGCCTCTGTTGTATTTCTGGGAAAACTAATGAACACCTGGAAAGGCCCTCAATTTGCTTTCAAGTTCTTTTATTTATGCCCTATAAATCTATTAATTTTAAACTTTTCTCTTTTGTTAATCGAAATCTGTATTTTATTTCGTGTGCTCCGTTTGTGTTTTGTGACGTATATTTGTACTAGTTTGATAAGCTGCTTTTTACTATGGAAAGGAAACGACATATGAGTAAAATTCGATGTAAAAACTATCGAGATAAGAAAAAACGTAGAGAAAAACAAGCAACGACTCACGACGAAAGTGATGAAAGTGAGGTTATAAATCATGTTCCCGATGATTATTTTCAAGGTAATTAGTTATAAATATAATATTTATTTGAGGAAATAATAGTACGCTAAGTGAGGATATATGAAAAAAATAAACATTTTCATATCATGCTTTTATGTATAGGTCTTCGAAAACAATCATGTATTACCTAATGTCAAAGACTGGTACGGTGGACGTATGGAAAGGGTAAAGAAGCAGATACCTACAACTAGACCAGAAAACTGAAATAATCTTTATTGTTATATGTTATCTAATTTTTTACATTCTCATCATGGATGAGAAGGTATTGGTTTTATGTGAAAAATGACTTTCGAAATTTTCATCAAATCTTTACGTTTTGAGACCCCCTGAGTCAGAAAAAATGGTTTTTACGAAAGTGTCTGTCTGTCTGTCTGTAGGTCGTGTGCGGCATAACTCTCGATAGAATTATCAGATTGAATTGAGCTTTGGTACACTTTATCGGAGCCGAAAAAGTAAGGACAAGTTCGTTAACCAGCCACATCCAATCAAAATTGAGGGGTTGAGCACTACTTTTGTGTTTTTGAAAATAATTTTTTGAAAAAATCAAAAATTTCAATACTGGTTTTAGATAGGGCTCATAAATGTCTAAAAATTATCCTGATAACATTTTTTGATTAAATCAAAATTAGAAATGTTACAGCATATTCAAATTCGAAAAAAGTCAATATCAAAATTCCATTTTCCAGTTAAATTATACGAGATACGAAAAAACGTTATGATACAATATTATTGAATAAATAAAGACCTACAAATTTGAATTGTAACATTTTTTCATAAGCTGCATATTTTTCTTTTTAATTAAAAAAAAAACTATTGAAAATCCAAAATTCAATTTTTTAACAATAATATGTAAAATAAGAAAAAAACGTAAGAATACAAAGTTGTTAGTTTCAAAAAGATCTACAAGTTTTGTCTCACACAGTTTCTGATAAAAACATAGATTCTTCGTTTCAATTCCAAAAAATACGATTAAAATTCAAAAATTCCATTTTTTAGACAAAATATGTGAGATTCAAAAAAAACTTTGATATGAAAATTGTTTGGCTAAATAAGGTCTACACATTCTTATCGAGAAATTTCTCGACAGGATGTATATTTTAATTTTTTGATTTTTAATATTGAAAAAATTCGATTTTTTTCACCAAAATATGTGAGATACGAAATAAGCGTTGTTCTGCAAAATCGTTTCTTTAAATAAAGTCTACGATTGTTTTTCCTTTTTAGATATGTGGAAGAAAGTAAATTCTTTTAATCATGTAATTTATTAAAAAGTTATACTGAAATGCATACAGAAAATCGAGCGCGAAGCGCGAGTGTCATGATGAGAATGTGTTCCTTAAGGCCGATAGAGCCTTAAGTAAATTGAATTTCCTGTTTCAGTTAATCTGAAAAAGAAACTTAGTGAATTTGAGAAAATGACTAATTTACATCATCATTAATATCATTAAATTGGCTTGAGCTTCAGTATTAAATTATAAGAAATAAACTTAAACGTATGCGAAGAGCACAAGACCGAGCGCGAAGCGTGAGGTCCAGAAAGAACGGAGCGCGCAGCGCGACGATCGAGTATTACGGAGCGCGAAGCGCGAAGATCGAATTGGGCGCCCTAGGCGCGCTCAAACTTGCGAGCGAAGCGCGCAATGAGAATGTGCCCGCCAGGCGGGCAGATTTTTTTATATCAAATTAGAAAAAAATAAATATACTTGATTATTTATAAAAAGTATTGTGACGGTTGGAACTCTCCCTAAAACTATTCATTTGCGTAAAAATTAAGTTTCGAATTCACCAATGAGAAAAGACTGTAAAACATCTATGAAATATCTTTTGTGCATCCTGTATGAGACTTGTTATCATAAAAAACCTGATTTTTAAATTGTATATAAGACCTATGACTTCTTTGAGATATGAAGAAGTCTTATATATAAAGCTTAAAGATTTTCTTTAAATGATTTTCAGTTTTCTCTCATTCTGGTGGATAATTAAAATCAATTGAACCATTTTGGATAAATGTCGTACACTCAAAATTCAATTTTTTTATTTTTCTCAATATTAAAATGAGATATTTTTCACAATGTAGCCGGACTTCTATTTCAAAAATTACCTCTGCGAATCTAAAAATATCTAATTGCATAATATTTGATAAGGAAAATGAGAAAGCTGAATTCTGAGGTTAGGGCATTCATCCAATACACACTTAAAATAATATCCGACATTGACTCGGTAATGGAAAGTCTAGAGGGGTCCTCTAAATTAAGTCAGGCAATAGAGAGGCGCTCTCGTTAGATCCTGGCTAAAGAATTTAACTAACACCTCAATAGCCGAACGTGACGATTTTTTCGGGTCCTGGTCAGATTTCCCGTTTAGCGCCCGACCAAAGTTTGGGAAATCTAGCCAACGCCCTTCTAAACCTGATGAGCAATTTCTACACGGGATGTTTAGGTCATAATGAAAGTCTAGTTTACGGGGCACATTTTATATCTATGATGAGAAGATACTAAATTTGATCTGCGATTCAATTTTGGACAAAGATGACCTAAGTAACCTATAAAACCTCCCTTTATATATTATTGGTTAAACACAAGTTGCACCCTAATTTATTGTGTTTAATGTTTTTTTATATTCTATCCTTAATAAAAATATTTTCTGATTGACATCAATAATTTGTTGAATACAATTAATTTTTTTCAGAGTATTGCTCATACAATGTTAGAAATGTTCGTAAATTTACAAAATTTTTATATTACAAAGGTAACGTAAAAATTGACGATATTTACGATGTTTTTGATTAAAGGTATCTTAAAATTGCAGAACGTGTACTGAATCTTTTAAAATTATTCTTAATATTATGAAACTTGACTCAATTTTTTAAAAATGTATCTTAAAACTACCAAACTGCGACAAACTTTTTATACAATTTATTATAAAATTATGAAACTTTCACCAAATTTTCATCCCAGAACGTTAAATTATTCCTGTTACAAGTATCAGAATGTTCAACAATTTTTAAATAAAAATTAAAAATTTTTTTCTTAAATTTACTAAAAAGTAACTGAATTTTCTGAAATTATATACTAATTTAACAAAATTGTAACTGAATAAAACACCAGTCACGTGTTTCGGGAAATTACGGTAAAAATTTCTTGTTTTTTGCCAACACTGAACGACGATACTGCGCTGGTGCTCATCCAACGCTGCGTCGATGCTTGACATTACACAAATGTTGGTTGTTTGCCAGTACTGCACCAGTGCTGTTCCAACGCTTGGCACAGTGCTGATCGGCAGCATTGGCATTACTCTCAAATTAAAATCGGAACGGTACCATACCGGTTGTAAGGATTGGCAGTACCCGCGTAGAAATTTCCCTATCTTTCCTTACTTTAAGTTGGGTTCTAGTGGGGCCCGGACTAGAATTTCCTAATATAGAAAAAACTGGTAGGGGCGCTGTTAGCACCCGATTAGTATTTCTAGGTCAGAAAAAACTGATAGGGGCCCTGTCAGGTGCCAGTGAAAAATTCCTTGTTTCGCTTAAGTATGGAAAATCTATTTGTACACGGAAAAAATTTGTCGCTTAAAAAGTCATCGACTTTGTGTAATACTCGTGGATAGGTTAGAAAGTCGACTAAATATTATGAACCTCTTTATGAAGAATATGATAGATAATCGCTGAAAATGTAAAACGTAAATTCGAAAGTTTAAGTGACAGTCGCGGAAAATTTTAAACACCGTGAGTTGGGTTCCATTTTCTCTAAACCAGGCATCGAAAATCTAAGTGACAGTCGAAGAAAATGTTAAACAGTGTAAAAAGGAAAATATTATTTTCTGTGATATGATCCTGCACTTATATAGTTAATTATTTTTCACACTTTTACATTACCTATATAATCGTAATATGAACTTACCATTATATATTTAACACTGTACATTACAGAAGCGCAATTTTTTATAAACACTTCGCAGCATCAAGAATCGATTGCTCGCACGCACGCACGCATCCTAACCCAATTCTAATCGCACGCCTTAACCCGCATAGCCGATACATGTCGTGGAGACTTGTGTAAAATATTTGGATCACATTCAGAGTTTGAAGGCAAAACTAAAATAATAGATAAATTTCAAATTTGACGTAATACACTTTATTAAGGTAAACATATACTTACTCGGAACTAATTCTTCAATGTACGCTTCAATCCAGATTCAAACGAAACCAAACGAGACGTGATCTCAAAATCTAACCAAAATTATTACAAAAACATAAAGCCGAGCTGCATTGTCTGCTGTGCGATGCTACGAATTACGTTTCTGCGCATCGCTTTTTGCGACTGTCGAGAAAATTTTAGAAGACGGCATATAAAATATGATGGACTTTAGAATACAATTTACAAAACTATTTGTTTGAATTACTTTCATTACAAATTATTCGATAGTCTTTTAAAATCTATGACAAATGAATCCAAAGATTATGAAACTTTTTATTACTTCTTAGAAAAGATCAGTTAGTGTTTAAAATACTTTTATAATAGTAAATACGCGACTTTTTTTCTTCGACCTGGTTTTTTAAAAGTTATTCGACTTTTTTCTACTATTTCCTAAAAGTCATTGAAACCTTACAAGACTTTCTTCGATTTTACTTTCTGTCCACGACTTTTCGAATAGTCTGTTAAATTTTAAGCGACAAATTTTTTCCGTGTATCTGACGGGGCCCTGACTAGAGAATCCCTACTTGTAATATTTGTGGTTAAGGTTAGGTCAATTAGATACAACATAACCTTTATTCTTTATTCCCATTAAAATTTGGTCTTATCTGAGAAAAATGGAGATTTTCTGAACACGGTCTTGGATAAGATCAATACTTAAGAGGAATCAAGCACTTTTAAGAAAACTTTTTTATAATTTTGACTCGAATTCGCATGTAATCATAATAATTATATGCGAGCACGTGTGTGTATGTGTGTGTATCTGATTGTGTCGAGGTAGTAACAATAACTAAACATGTAGTTCAATTAACATGAAGTAAATAGTAAAATCAATGAAAGCTTTCATAGTAAACATAAGCAGTAGAAGTTACTACACAAGAGTAGTTAGAAAAACAAACTAATGATAAGTAAATAAGTGTACTATTTTTTTTTCATAGTACTTCATTAGTTGGAATTTCTTATTGCGAACTTGAATGCATAATTTCGTTATGAGATAATTTTCTTGATTTAAAAGTTTCATCATATTTTTGGAATTGAAAAAACTCAAATTTTTTAGATTCTGAACATACGTTGATTTTACTCTTGAAAACAAAAATTAAAAGAATAACCTTTATAAAGTATCACTAATATACAATAATAAAAATTAATAATTCTAAAATTTATATAATTCTTTTTATTTTGTAATGTTCTTTAATTCAAAAATTTGATTTGTTTCTTTCAAAAATATTTTATTTTATGAAAAATCGATTTAATAATTAAAAATCTTAAAAATTTTAATAAGAATCATAAATTGGCATAAAATTTAAAAATTCCCGATTACATAGGGCCCGAACACTTTTTACACGGCCCTGCAGAATTTGCAGGTTATAAGCGCTATTTTTTTCTTGCATTCCAAGCGTGCGCAACCGAGAGGCTTAGTTGTTAGGTTAGTAATGCGTTAATTATAAGTAGAGAGGGTTCGAATCCGCAGCGTTAAGAATAATTTTTAATACTGCCTAAACGAGCATTTGTGTAGTGTAGAGGGGGGTGTGCGTTTTTAGAAGTGTATATATAAAAATAGTAAGTTAGTGTCTACTTAAAAGTAAATAAAGTTTCGAAATCTACTCTGAATATTCATCGATTCAACTACTGCTCTTATTTGATTTACCTATGTTCCTGCAGTTCACTTAACTTCAAAAATGACACTTGGGACCTTTACGAATTACGGAAAGTAAGTTAAAAAGTAGTCACTTTGCTGATATATGCCCTTAAATACAATGCGGAGTTCCAATAGGGCCCTAATGGTGTCCTTTTTTGTGAGTGGGGTAGTGTAAGGGCCGACCTTACTAAACCCCTACTAGAAAGTCTAGTGGGGGCCCAACTCGACAAAAGCGTTACGTTACCGACGGGGCCTTGATTAGTTTTCCACACTAGATCCCGACTAGAAATAGGGCAAACTCGTCAGGGCCCCACTAGGCCCACATCGAAATTTCTACACGGGTATACCGACTTTTCCGCCTGATTGGCTAGTAAAAATCACTTCCAATAAAAATATATTCCAAGGACAAAAGACTTGTGATTGTGATAAATCATTATCGATTTCTACTGCTTTTAAGAGGAAGTAATTAGTAATAGTCGCGCGTAAGAAAGCACTCAGAAAGATTTAAGGTGAGTTAAGAGAGACTCATCTGATAACTAATTCCCCAGTTTGATTTGCATAACCCAGTTTCCCTGAGAGTTTGGAACGAAGATCTCCAACGCTCTGGAATGCAGATGCCTATCGTATTTCTCTGAGGGTATTTTGTATTGCCATACCACTCTTGTTCAAAGCAAGTATTACTTCCACCGCCTCCATTTTAATGGTTGTAGCAAAGGCATGGTTTTGTTCTGAAGAAACGACTCACTTCACTATAAATTTAAGATAAGCTAAGGTTTACGGTGGTACATGTTTAAGACGACGAGCCCAAGGAAACAAACCATCCTGCAGATTACACTTTTACTTCTTCATGTCAATGCCTTTGATCTAAAACTTAATATGCTTGAAATCAATCAGATCGAGAACAGAGGAATTTAAACATCCAAATTATTTACCTAGATAAATATTTTGGTTCAATCAATTCAAATATTTGTTTAATTAGACAAAATCGTATAAAAACTCGTTTTGGTTCCATTAAACAAATTCTTTGGTATAATTAACCAAAAATTTGGTTAATCGTTTGATAAGCAAACTGTTTGGTTGATTTATCTTAATTTTGGTTGGGTTAATCAAATATTTTTCTGAGTGTGGAGACTTAATTGGATGTTTAATTACTCCAAAGCTTCATATAAAGTATTGGAATTGCAATTAGAAACATAAAATAGATGTGGATTTCCTGCAACTGAATAATTTAAAGGTTTTAATCAGCACTAGATTTATGAATTCATTTTGAACGATTTTCTAGCAAGGCAGGAACTTTATTTTGAATGAAAATATGTAAACGTCCTTTTGGGGGTTTTACATGTTGAAATTATATTCTTCTAACTATGAAGTAAAGTTGCACATTTCTTTAACGTTTGAGTGATAATAAAATAATATAGAATTATTTTTTATGTTGGCAATATTTTTCAGACAATTTTAATACTTTTTACAAGAGGTTCTTAAAGTTTCAAGATCTGTTCGATCTCATGATCAGGACTATTATCTACAAGTACAAAATTAAGAATGGAGTTTAAAACATTTTAATTACTCTCTAAATCTGAATCAGTCAAATTTTCACTGATTGAATCAGTGATTTGCCTTTTCACTGTTAAATCAGTTAATTTTCACTGATTCATCAGTGAAAAAATACTTTTCACTGTCAAATCAGTCAATTTTTACTGAAATAATCAGTAAAATTTGACTGATTTACAGTAACCTCTTTTTAGCTATTTGAATCAGTCAAATTTCACTGATAATCAGTAGATTTTGACTGATTCAAATTTAGAGAGTAAAAAGATGCTATAATTTACAATTAATATATAGTTTAGTCACAAATCTTCAAGTAAATAATTTCTCATGATTATTTATTGATAATTGAAATGAAAATTTGATTTTTAAAGGTGTTATAATTATCATAGAATTTTTTCAGAAACATAATTGACTCTTTGTGTCTGGTTGGGGTGAGAGGGTGTCCTTTATTATTAGCTCTTAGGGGGCCAGCCATATACCACGTGGACAATTTTCCACCACTTTTTGACCCCCCCCCCCCCATGGACATATTTTATGAAAACATAGATATAACAAGGAGTATACCTTGTCACATTTCAGTATATTTTCACAGATTTAGGGAATCGTGTGTCCACGTGGATTCTAGCCCCCCCCCCCCCCCCGGTGGACAAGCGTGGAATTTTTCCATAGCCCCCCTCCCCCTAAACTCTCCACGTGGTATATGGATGGCCCCTTAAAATCAGATCAGATAATTACTACGAATGGATGCAGCTGAAAATTAGACCTTTTGGGGGTCGGATTCAGCAAAAAAGGGTCATTAATAGGACATGTAAGGTGGAAATTCATTTTACTGGATGATAACACTCGACCACTTGTTGCTCGTGGAAGTCAAAGAAAATCTCAAACTTGAATAAGAAAGTTCTCCCTAATTTATAAAAGATTATCATAGAACCGTTTAAATTAATTTTCCTAAAATCAGCCAATTCTATCATAATGGCACTTGCATACCATTAGGTTGAATTTTGTAAAAGAAAGTTTTAAGTATCTTAAAAAACTTAAAAAATGAATTTTTGTAATTAATAAAATACAATATTTTGCAGTAATAAAAAGTAATACAATGTCACCTAATAAAGAATGCATGTGGCCAATTTCGGCTAAAAAATCGCAATATTTTAGACGTTCTGAAAGATATTTTGATTCAGAATAAAAAGCAATCTAGTTGATTGAGTGGGTGCAACTTTTCTGAAAACGTATTACGTAAGAATTGCGTCGGAGTGTCTAAGGTAGTTGGTGTATTTATCTAGATTCTAGATCGTCCTAAGGGCCATGTTCTCCCGACAAATACGAGTTTCAACGAACGTTTCTTCTTTCCAGGAGTTAAATTTTTCATCTAATTTAAGAGGTTGGGCGAACGGCTGCGCGTCAATTTTCGCTTGAATGAAATATTCATGCTGCAGAACAGAGGCACGCTAGTCGAAATAAGAAAGGTTCCAAGACCTAACGATAATATGGATCGTAAAATGGATACCTGGGATTCCCTTAAATTATTAAAAGTAGCCTTCGTATCAGGAGCTCTAGGAATCTAGATAAAATTGAAGATACATTATCGTAAATCAATAATTAATTTATCAGAAATTTTTCTCTGAAATAGTCTACTTATTAATAATTTTCTTACGAAATATTTGAAACCGAAATATTAATAATAAGGAAACAAAATTCATCATAGATCCTATAGTATTTGATATAATGTTTAAGGTAGTTTTCATCCACGAAGATTAGACCTCAGGCAAAAATAGATAATTTTGCTTTTAAGAATAGCAATATTATTATTGAAGGGCTATTATGAAAGAGGAAATATTATTTTACATGAAAAAAATTTGAAACAGAAAAATAATTTTATCAATAAATTTTATTTTTGACCCAATTTTTTTTCTTATCGCTTCTTACCAAATTTAAAAAAATTATGCGATTCTAATAACTCATGAATCATTTTTTCAGAGAAAAGATTTCCTAAAACTTAACCATTTCCAATTTTCGAAAATGAATAAATTATTATCAAATTCAGCAATTTGTTTATAAAAATTTCGTTTTGGAAAATGTTTTTTTAATGGTGATTCTAATAAATCACGGATCATTTTTTCAGAGAAAAGATTTCTCACAACAACACCGTTTCTGATTTTTAAAAATAAATTCTTTGATCGCTGAAACAGTTAAAAAAACATTTTCCAAAACGACATTTTTATAAAAAAATTGCTGAATTTTATAATAATTTATTCATTTTCGAAAATGGGAAATGGTCGAGTTGTAGGGAATCTTTTTCTTGAAAAAGTGATTTGTAATTTATCAAAATCGCATAATTTTTTTAAATTTGGTAAGAAGCAATAAGAAAAAAAGTTGGGGCAAAAATAAAATTTATGAATAAAATTATTTTTCTGTATTTCAAATTTTTCATGGAAATTAAGCTTTTCTCTTACAAAATAGCCCTTCAATAATAATATTGCTATTCTTGAAAGAAAAATTATCTATATTTGCCTGAAGTCTAATTTTCGTCGATCAACTACCTTAAGAGCAAATTCATATCAGTTTTAAATGATTAAATGAGAAGAGCTTTGAACGAGCGATTAATTCAAGCCTGCCTTGCAGCTCTGAATTTATTGTTTTTTATTTTCGAGAGTTACACAGAGTTAAATATCCCTGTGTTCCCATCATGTGCGTTTGCACACTCGAGTTTGGTATTTATACAGAAACGTAGCTGAGCAGCTAAGCATCAATTTGAACGTGGAAAGATAATACAAACACCTACGAAACCTTCGTACAGAGGGAAGTAGCTTAATTATAAAGTAATTTAAATTTATTTCATGCAACGATAATAAAAAAACAATTTTGAGGGAAAAATCGAATTTTTTCAAGTCTTCCAAACTTGAAAATTAAATTTAATTAGGAAAAATGTTTTACCAGAAACGCCACCTTATAACCTAAGTAACTTTTCCAGAAGACATTTAAATTTCAATATGAGTTATTAAGAATCCCTAAATTTGTCAAGTACTTTAAATTTCCAGCTTCAAACTTTTCAAACTAATTAATATATATTTTAAATATATTTATTCTTGTCAAAAATTTTAAGAAATTAGAAAACAATTTTTTTGTTTTATGAAAAATAATCAAATTCAGTATCATTGATGTGCATTTTATTTTCAACGAAAAACGAAAAACTGCTTGAAAGTACTTCAGCTGAATTATGAAACACAAATTAAAGTAAACTAAGAAAACTGAAATTAATTGAGAAAATGATAAGATCTCACTTTTTTTTTCATAAATAATGTAGTGCGGTGCTAAAATATTATTAAAATTAAATTTTAATCTTATTGATTCATTTTTTATTGTAATTATGATCATTTAATTAAAGTTTGATTAATTCCAACTATTTTCAATGAATATTTTGGAGTAGGATAATAAAAATTTTTGACGTTTGGAAGGTTTTACTGGGAGAACTTTTTATTTCCCCCATTTCTTTACAGGAACATATGACACCTTTTAAATACATAAGTAATTCTATTTAAACCCGTGTGGAAAATTTTCATGGCGCTGGCCAGCGCCAGACCAGGCTGCCTGGTTTCCAATTCTGGCGCTGGCCAGAACTGTAACGTCATACAGTAAGTAGTAGCAATATTTGCAAAAAAGAGATACTTGTTTCCGGTCGCGTAATAAATGTTTCTAAAAACTTGTTACTTACCTAGGGATTATTCGAAACATGTAAAAAAAAATTTCGTTTGCCACATACAAACTTTTTGGTCATGGAATGCTGACCAGTGCCAGATCTGAGCCAGACCAGAACTTCCAAACTAGCCGGTTTGGACGTTGCCAGACCTGGGTCTTATCAGACAATAGACTGCCATGGAATTTTTCCACACGGGAAAAAGGGAAGAAGCTGAAATACTTATTATATTAAGGTCCCAAGTGCGAAGTCAGATACGGCCCAACACTGGCCCAGCATCGCCAAAAATTTGCCGAAGATTGGTTGCCAATATCGTGCCGGTGCTGGAATGATAACTCCGGTATGCACTTGGCGGCCGATTCTGGCCCAAACTCTGGCCACGAGCACTTGTTTCAGTCACAGCAACGGGCCGATGGATTGCCGAACTCTGATTTTCTCACTTCCAGAATAGTTTGCCGTGGTAAAAGTGACACATGGCCCAGTAATGTGCCGTCCATGAGCCCGATTCTGGCTCTTCTACTTTCAGAACTGGATTCCATAGTAAAAATGACAATCGGCTTGGTATAGGGCCGATACTGGGCCAAGTTTCGGCTGAAGGTCGGTAAATTTAAACAGTCGAAAAAGACCGCCGTCGTCGGCCCAGCACTTGACCGATGCAAACAGTGACACTGGTCCAATAACAATAGCCGACTCTTGGCTGCCAAGATTGGGCCAATATTATGCCGTATTATCACCTTCGGCAATTCGCACTTAAGTTAACACCAAAAGGAATCGAATGTCATGTTACAAGAGCTAAAAAATATTTTTGCATTTTCTCGTAAATCCTGAGCGTGAATCGCTTTGTGATCCGTGAAAGCTTCAAGTATCGATGAAAGACGGCTGTTATTGAGAAAGTTAGTTCAGTGAGTCACTTGGTCACAAAATAAAGTTGCGAACTGACGTTCTAGAAGTGCGGAAGTACCCGGCTAAGATGGAATAAGTTCAAGAATTGTTCCGATTAGTTATTTTATCCGCAAGTAACTTTCTTCTGTCAAACTTGAAGAAACTATAAATTTTTAATGCCTAATTTAAGCCTCATATAAAGCAAAATCATTGTTCAATTTGGATCGAATTGAATCTGGAAACTTGGCTGAGGCAGAACCGTACGTAAACACGAATATTAAAGTTTCACTTCGAAGAGCCAAGTTCGTTTAACGTTTGGTCGTGAAACTCGTTGCATTCATAATAAGTTCCAGTGGGCTTAGTCTCGTTACTTTTGCTGTAGTTCAGAGTTCACTGTACTGAGACCAAAGTATATTAGTCAAGCACTTACTGAGAATGCAGATATTGCAAAACGTCTTAATAGGAATGGCCAGACGCAAAATCGACTTCAAAAGAGATTGTTTTTACCTACCTGTAGCATCCCAGGTGGAAAATTCGGATTCATGCCAGTATTTAGAAACGGCACAGTACCGCGCCAGCTGTAAACAAGGAGCAATGCCTGTACTGGACAGTTGATATCGGGCCGAGGGTTGGCGCGATACTGGCATAGTACAGCCCCAGTCTTGAGACCAAGTGTCGGCTAACAAACGAGTAATGCCAGCACAGATTTCAGTGCTGGCGTGGTACCGATGTCCAGTACCGAGCCAGTACCGATGAACAACTTACATTCAACCCAATCAGACTTTAAGAACGGACACAGTACTGTGCCCGTACTGTCGGATACAGGCGCAGTACTGACAATCAGTACTGGCGTTGCACTAGTGCCCGTACTGGATGATTACGCATTACCAGTACTAGCTGAGTACTACGTGTCAGTACCAGGTACCAGATGACCAGTACTGGCGCAGAACTAAATATTCATGATAGCCAATACTGCGCCAGTAACGGTCAGCCCGTTGCGGCTAACCCGTACTGGCACAGTACTGAATTTTTTGTGTATGTCACCACAATACGTATTGGTCCGATTGGGAAATTACCTTTCGGATCCGTGCCGGTGGTAGGCCGTGCTTATGCCAGTACCACGCCAGTACTGCAAATCCTTCTGTGGTACAGGTGCGGTACCAAGCCGGTTGTAAATTTCTACCTGGGGTAATTACAGTTACAATCTGACTCAAAAAATAAAATAGCTTAGAGTGCCATTTTAAATGGCCAGTTTGCGCTCTGAAAAGAAAAGTAGTAAGTAATAGACATTATTTTTGTAAGTATTACCACTAGAATTGCACTATTTACCATTTTTACTTTTTGCTTGCTTTTCCTGTAACTATAACACGTTACCTGATGGTAAAGATAAAAATAAAGTTCGACATCATGGAGTCGAGAAGTAGTTTTCCATGTCTCTTTAATCTTTTAAGCGATTCGGCCACTTTGCAGGAAAGTTTGACGACGATCTGAGGTACCAAGGCCGTAATGGGTTCGAAAAATGTAATTCCCGAAACAATAAGCTGGCAGCGGAGAAGCAAGCAGTTGGGAAACCCCGAGGGCGTACTAAGTTTTGTCCCAGCTTCGAAAACTTCGCTATACGGTTTATTCACAGTGAGACAGAGGGATGGCCAGGGGTAACAATATAACTTTCCTATAATTAATTTTCCAACAAACGTACATAATTAATTCAGAGTTGGGTGTATCTACCTAGATTCCTACCGGTTCGGATACAAATGGCTAATTTTGTTTTTCTATTTTTTTCTATTTTACAAATCGTTTAAGAATTCTGAGATAAATTTAGCAAGCTGCGAATTCTGACTTAGGGTTTCTCTTTTTATTGAATGTGTTTCTTTCTTAGATCCACTTTGCCTCTAATTTTGAGTTTCTCCCTTTAGCGTCGGCTCTGTTTCGTTCCCAGCATCTCTCTATCTATCAGTAGCTTTTCCTCTTTCCCTTCAACATAACTTCTGAAGAGCATCGAGTCTGAATTATTTGCACGGTACGCCTCAAAGCTCCTTAGACCCTGAAGCAGCGTTCACCGTTACCGCATCAATGATGGCAACGCCTTATCTCCTGCAACGCAACTCGCAAATTTTGTGAAATCTCGCAGAGGTTAATTATTCCCTGCAGCTGAAGGAGACGATGAAACGACGATTTGCAGACGTCTAATAATTATAACAGATGAAGAAGATCAAACGCAACAAGTACCTCTGCACTTAAATCATGTAAATGAACAGCAGATTGTTTGTTCTCACGTTAATAGCCTTTTAATAATTCGTTTATAATTTTAAAACCATTTTAAATTATATGGGCTTAAATGTGAAACAACTTAAAGGCCTATTTGAATTTTAAAATCCTATGAAAATCTTATTTCTAAAGATAGGAAAGTATAGAGAAAGCTATAAAGGTTACGACATTACATTTCTAGTACCAATCTAGGTTGACTCAATATAGAGACGACGTTACATCGAGTCACCTTAGCTCTAAAGTGCTTCTCAAGAAAATTTCGTTTTCCAGATCTTGGGAACGAAGAATTGGCTATTGACCGTTGGGGAACAATCGTCAGGGCTCTTGCACGAGTTTGCCTTCCCCTTGACCATTATTTGTACAACTCGAGATCCATTGATAGAGGGAGGACAAGATTCATAACGAAAACTGGGTCAATTCATTAAACACATGGGCATCGTTAGATCATCTCAAATACACGAGTCACGTGTACGCAAACACGTGAGTGGTACTTGGAACTTTCCCCTAGGATGGTGCAGTCTTTCACTTTTTACGATCCTCTTAATACGAATTTATAGCCTTACCACCTTTTATTGATCAACACCTTAACTAACTCACTCTTTCAACACATTTAGGTTTTCTGACTCTCAAGAAAACCGGTTTGCGACAGAATCACGATTAATCCTCTGACTATTCTGAGTTTTCTAGGCATTTCTTTCCTTTAGTTCCAGGTTAGTTTCGAATTATTTATGAGATTTGATTTTTTACGATTTCATCTTGTGAGAAATAGAAAAATAATTTTTTAAATATATTTTACTGAATAATTGTTTTTTAAGAGAGCAAAGTTCTTTTTCAGGTTATAATATAAATTTTGTATTAATATGCAAAGACTACCATATAAGTATTTTACCCGGTACTACACTCTAAAAAAAGTCTATCCATAGTGAAATTACGTTCTTTTCAGAATGCATCCATTGAAATTAAGCATATTCCTTTTGTCTACCAACAGAATCTTTTTCCTGTTACAAAACTCATCTGTGAGATGCAAAAAGAAAATATTTTTAGCAATGAACGATTTTTTTTTACTCTGAAAAGAAATCCTCTAATTATGTAAGGATTGCATTTCTAGATTAGGAGACGAAGTGCGCCTGCGCATTAGTTAGTGTACATCGTCTGGTGCTAATCTGTTCACAGATATTTTGTCAGTACGGTGCCAACTACGAAGAATATATTTATTTATGATCAAAATCAATTAAAGAAATCAAATAATGGATTTCTACAAATTATTAGGAATCCCAGAGTGCGACGTAGAAATTTTGAAAGGTACGTATACCAAAACAAACAATTTTGATCCGCATAACCTTACTTTTCATTGCTTCTGATGATAATTCAAAGATATTCCCAAGAATGTCAATAAAAGCATTGTAGGGTAAGGAATCTGATGGTATTTTTTTGAAATCATTTCCTGTACTTTGTTCATTTGTGTAATTGGGACCTCACTTTCAAGCTGTTTCGAGCGTTAAGGCCCTTATTGCATCGAGGCCTTCATATGTATAATTTTTTATACAATTTATTCATTTTATGAAATATACAGTTGTTTTTTATTTGTAAAAAATATTTTGATTCGAAATTATTAGTAAAATGTTTACTATAGAATTTATTTTGAAATTTAAAATTCAAAAAAGTTTAAAAATAATTTTGTAACACTTTTTCAACATTATATATTTATGAGATTATGGACTTTCAATTTTACACTTATTGGAAAATTTGTAATGTAAGCAAATTTATATCTTAAAATTTCTTTAAGCTGAAATCTAAGACGGGTCGTTATTATATTATTGAAAATAATCGATTGAATATTGGGATTTGTCAAAGTTTGGTTTGTGTATATTTCTTATAGGTTATATCATAGAATTTGTTTTCTTTTAACATCGAAATTATACTTCCTTCACACGACAAAGGATTTTATTTCCAGACCAAAGGAAAAACTTTGGCAATAAAATGATAGCACTTGAAACGAAAATACTTCAACTGTTAGAGGATTTCCTCTTATGCCAATTTTGAGCAGAAAATCCATTCATAGTGAACGGAATTGTTCGACAGTCAGTATTCCGTTTTTAGAGTGTATAAACATATTAATCTGTATCATACCTAGTATAGTAGTGGAGAAAATATATATGGTAACTTGGAATATATTCAGTATAGTACTAGGAAAAATATTCTATCTGTTACTATTAATCTGGTCACTATTCTAAAAATGAAATATTGTGAAGGTTACTATCTCTATTGTACTGAACACAATACACATGTTTATAAGCACAATATTGTATTTTTTATTTGTCACTTTTAATCATAATTTCAAAAAAAAAATTTTAATATTTATCTCTTTAAGACCACAATTCACCAGATCAACTAATTAAATTTCTGTAAAAATATCGATAAATTCTTGGTTTACAAAATACCTTCCTAAAAATAACGTCTTTTACTTTTGTTTTAGTAAACATTTTGCAAAAAAAATTTCAGTAAACTCTAATGGAGGTCCAAAGAAGGCGTAGAATTTGTTAACCTGAGCGCATTGGCGCCTAAGTATATCAAAAATTGTTTTTAAGTTTTCATTTCTGATGCACAGATTCCAATTAACTAGTGGAATCTGTGTTTCAAAAATGAAAACTAAGAAAAAAATGTTGATATAGTGAAGCGTCAATGCCCTACTCTTGTCCTATTTGACAATTTTTGACGATAATTGTCATTAGCACAGGCCAATGCCAGTCAGAAAACAACTCTATTTTAACCCTTTCAGACCCAATGTACATTCCAATGTACATAGTTTTTAAAGGCTCAGAAATTTTTTTTGGCGAGTTAAAATGGTTTATAAGCTATTGGATCATTTGGAGTGATGCAATATCTATTAGGAAAATTTATTTGAAGGTTGATAAATTTCGTATTGTTGGTTGTTTTAGACAAAGAGTATGAAAAAAATGTCAGAAAATAGATGATAATTTTTAAATTTATTATTTTTTTTTTCCAACTACTTCATGTCTAAGTATTCCATTGAAAAAATACTCTGAGCTTAAAAAAGTGCTCAAGTATAAGACGTTTTTTTTAAAAATCAATTTTAATAAATTCAAAATTATAAAACTGAAAATTATTCTATGTACATTGTAATGTACATCCGTCGCATGAGTCAAGATTTAGTTTTGATTTCGCAGACAATTTTTCTTAATATAGAGGGAAAAAAGGTCAATATTAAATGATTTTCACGAACAAAAGCCTGGCGCCTTTTAGTTGCAGTTCGGTTCGCGTTGTTTGTCAAAGTAATTCACCAAGTTGAAGAGTGTCATCCGTAATAGTCAAAAATATTGTTTTCATTGTATTAAAGTTTATGATATAAAAGTCACAATATATTAGACTACTGTTTTGAAATTTCGGTATACGATGAAATTGAGATCAAGAAAAATATTTAAGTTACTCAGTAACAAAGGAGACTCTTCAGAAGTAGAAGACTGTGATGAAGACAGTGACAGTGACGAGATTCCGCTAATTGGAAATTCAATAAACAATGTTGATGAAAATATTGAGAGTGTTCACAATGATGATTCGTTGCACAGTATATATAACGTATGTGACAAAAAGGATATAACATGGAAGAAAGAGCCATTGAGAACCAATATATTGTATTATGAGAAAGTTTCTAGGGACATATTTTTGCTCGTGATGACCGATAAAACTTATTTAAACTAAATATACTCAGTAGAGCTGACAACCGTGTAAAAAATTATTTAGTCGGTTTTTTGCATTCTTTTTCTGTTAATGTGAAAATAAGCCATAAAAATCATATATTTGGAAATTCCAACTTTTTTTTGCAAAATCCTTCTCCCAAACACCTAATGTACATTCCAATGTGCATATCCGTAACTTTTTATGGGGGGGTCGGAAAATTCTGAAAAAAATCAGTGGTCATATTAGAGGCATAAGTATTAAAAATTACGCAAGAAAAATTTTTTTTCGCAGCCAGAAATAATTCGGGTCTGAAAGGGTTAAGTAGATATTTTTCATTCTTGAGGGAATCCGCCGTTTTTAATATTTTTATTTTTTGAGTTTAGACCTTCCATATAATTTTATGTTTAGTAGCTTTATTTAGAAAGGATTTGGGGTTTTTTAAAAATTCCAGCACCTTTATGTATTTTCAAACTTTTTTTTTATTTTGTTCCTTACAATGTGTAGCAACTTTTTGTGTATGTAAAATAAGGTAACATGACTTAAAAAAAGTTACAAATAAAATAAAATTAAAAAATAAATAAAAATATCCCAAAATATGAAAAAAAAAAAATAAAAAACCTTTGTAGTTACTTTTTTATCTAGAGTGTTTTCCATACAAAAAAATGATTCTACACGATGTAAAGAGCAAAATAAAAAAAAGAATCATGACGATTGGTTAAAGAAAAAAAAAGTTATTCAAAGTCAAAAAATGCCCAAAAAACTCAAAATTTATACTTTAAAAATACATAAAAGTGCTGCAATTTTTTAAAAAAAACCCAAAATCTTTCTAAATAAAGCTACTAAACATAAAATTATATGGAAGGTCTAAACTCAAAAAATAAAAATATTAAAGATGGCGGATCCCCTTAAACAACAATATAAATTTAATAAAAAATGTATTTCATTAAAATTCAGTGATACCGATTTGAAATTTTCTGGGTCGGAAAATGTTTTGTGCTGTATCGAGACGAGTTGTGAGGAGCATATAGGTCGGGAATGTAATCATTTTGCGACGTGCCGGAGTGGTTAACATTCGGCTGGCACGTTCTAGATCGAAAGACATTTTCAAGCCCGATTGCAAGCGCACGCGAGAGTAGACATTTTTATGCATGTATTCACATATCTCTGATACATACTGTAGATGTGTGCTTAAGCCACATCCCCGTACCATGTTGTACTTGTCCTCAGTGTAGTGCCGATAAATATTCGCATATGGGGCAACAATGAAATTCTTGGAAAAAACGATTTTCAGCTTCCATGCTCTAACTGTTCCCTTTTTCAAGTTATTTTTATACGAGTTAGCCTCATTTTGTTTACTTCGAACTTAAAGGATTTTATAAACCTAAATCATGAACTTTGAACACATAGGTCCTAGTCCTATTTTCAATTTTCATTGAGGATCGAGAAATTAGACATAAATAAAAGATATACGAAATTGTGTAAGCCCAAAAAAAAGAGATAATGAAGAAAATGTGTGACTAGCAATTTGAAGTGATTGTAGAATGGGGAATCGAGAAGAACACTTATTGCCTTTCAAATCGTTTCGCGTTTTCCAAAATTACCATTTTCCAGTACGCTGCGTCAGTTTGCCATTGATGGGGACAGAGAAATACGATTTCCTGTCGGACAGTGCGTGCCGGCTTTCATAGAAGGGAATGGAAGGCCTGGGCGTAAATCGCAGTCAGGCAATTCATTTCAAATATAGTATATACTAAACTCAACTAAACGAGGCGATTCACCTGCAACAGTCGTGTCTGGTATGTTTCTACCTAAATTTTCATTGAAAGCGGAAATGAAATAAAAGTCTTATAAATTCCGGTCTATGAGAAATTTCGTTAATCGAATATATAAGATCAGAAAATGGTAGAAAGTAGAGAAAAAGTACTCTAAAATCGTTAATGGGTGGTATCCAAATAAAAGAAGAATTGATCAACAAATTTGCATGGAACATAAAACTTGATGTACTCGTATTCTATTGTTTTTGTATTTATTTTAAAATATGATCTATTTTCAAGCATATTCAAAATCCTACAGCAGCAGTACCAGTAATAAAAAATCTTCACTTTTAAACAAATCTCCACATAACTCGACTAAATATTTCTCTCTTTTCGTTGGTATTTGATCCGCAATAGTTATTATGCACTGGATTCGTTTTCACATTTGGAAAAAATAATATTCCGGAGCGTTAATGTACCGACGATATATACGAATGAATTTCAAACATCCACAAATAATAAGCCCAGGTATATTTATACTCGTCTGCAGTGCAATGTTAATATTTGGACAAGTCTGATATTACCAGAACCCACCTCGAATGATGCATGAAGTCACAGCATCAGTACGAAAGTGAAGCTTAAAGCAACGAAAGGAATTAAACGTCGTTCACCCCTTGCAGCGAAGACAGAACAGAAATACTGAAGAGAAAGTTAGAGAAACTATGTACTCACCTGAAACAGAAAAAAAACGAAATTAATGTATTATAGATTCAAGAAAATTTTGCAGAACATGTAAAATACTCAAAGTAACATAAGATACTATATTTCCTGTGTAAACTATCAAGTATAAGTATTTATACAATGGATAAATAAAAACATTCATCAGCAAAAAGCTATATTAATCAGTACAATAATTATAGTAAAATAGACATCATTCACTATGTATATACCTTTTACTATATAAGCTAATGTCATATACAATACTTTTATCTTCGCTTTGGATGGCAATCCGAACAAACATTGTGTAGTGCCTAGAACACGAATGATTTATTTTTTGGGAGCGGAGAATATATGCTAAACCATATGTATTGTACATAATGAAATACAGATAGTAAGGGTTACCAAAAGTATTATGTCCAGTACAATATAGATAGTACGAGTTACCACAAGTATTGTGTTTAGTACAATACAGATAGTACAAATCAACACAAGTGTTCAGATAGTAAAAATCAACACAAGTATTGTGTTCCGAACAATACAGATAGTACGAGTAACGACTATTGTGTTCAGTAGAATACAGATAGTACAAATGAACACAAGTATTCAGATAGTAAAAATCAACATAAGTATTGTGTCCCGAACAATACAGATAGTACGAGTTACAACAAGTATTGTGTTCAGTGCAATACAGATAATAGAAATCAACACAAGTGTTGTGCCCCGAACAATACAGATAGTACAAGTTACAACAAGTATTGTGTTCAGTGCAATACAGATAATACAAATCAATACAAGTGTTGTGCCCCGTACAATACAGATAGTACGAGTTACAAGTATTGTGTTCAGTACAATACAGATAGTACAAATCAACACAAGTGTTGTGTCCCGTACAATACAGATAGTACAAGTTACAAGTATTGTGTTCAGTGCAATACAAATAGTACAAATCAACACAAGTATTGTGCCCAATACAATGTATATAGTACGGGTTACAAGTATTATCTTCAGTAAAATACAGATAGTACAAATTAACACAAGTATTGTGCCCAATACAATATATATAGTACGGTAGAAATTGGTAACATATTTCTTTCTCTGTATAATTATCATACCTGGTACAATATTTTCTCTTCTGTTTATTGGCTCGAAAAAAAGATAAGAGTATATATTCTGGTTGAACTATGGATATTGTAGTAATTGATTAATAAGCAATCAAACAGGCATCGACGGAGCATAATACTGTTGAAATCATAAAGTAAATATTGTCGACAGATCCTTCTTCTGCGTTCGTATTGCGAGTGTACCATTACGAAGCATTAAAAAGGTTTAGTGCCGGGTAGGTTAGATACAATGTTGCTAAGACCTCGGGCGATGGACGGAATATATATCAGGGGTTTCGGCGAATATGACCTCCTGCTGGTTCCGTGAAACGGGACGTCGTGTATAGTTAATAGATAACGCAGAAGGAACTGAGCTTCACTTCCAGCTATGTGCTAACTAATAATATATCCACACCGCAAGTCCATGTGCATGCATAAACTTTACACAAAATCGTACATCACGAATCGCGTGACTCTTTGTTACAGTAATTATTCTTGTATGTGTATATATATATATATGCAAGAAACTTCAAGAGACAGTGAAATATGCATCTTGTAAATGAAAGCTCCGTAAAAATAAAATCATCACAAATGTCAATCACAAATATACTTCGAAAGGTTTTATATTCGCCTATATGAAACAGAAGTCTATTTTCATTTCATTTTGTTTGAAATCGAAAAAAATTGTTCAAATATTTTGGAATTTTTACCAAGAATAAACTGGTTGGTGGAAAATACAAAATTGACCTAAACAAATCGATTTGTTAAATTGATCAAATTTTCTGTTTTAATGGAATACATTTAATTTCAAGGAATTCGAGCTGAAATTAAATTTAGTTTAAATAGCTACAACCAAAACAATCATTATAAATATTTCATTAACTCTCTTGTGAATTTTACTTGCAGCGTTAGTACCTCAACGAGCATAATTTGCAATTCAAGTTCGGACAACTTCCAAACTGAATAATGTTTTAATATTATAAACAGTATAATATTTGAGAATTATTCAGGGGAAAAAAGGAAAAAAGTATGAAAGCTACAACAGTCAGTTTCGTTTTATCATATTTGAAAATTCAGCCGTCAGTTCTGCTCGAGTGAGGAAGCAAAAATTGATTAATTCGATTTTACTGTTATCGCTTAACGAACTATATTTAAATGCAGCAGACCACGCCACTCAAGTTTCGTATTCGCATTGACAGTCGTCCGTTTAACCCAGTTCCACTATTCAGTATTCATGCACGTTTCTGTTACAATTTTCTTTTATTTTCTACCTTTTCTCTTTCTTTTCCCTTTATCCAGGAACGGATCCATCTAAGAATCCATCCCTCTCAAAATTCATGAAAACAAGACCTGGGTACTTCTACTTTATTTATCACGCCTATGAATGGAGTTCAATATTTTAGTCATAATACCTAAAGCACATCCTTTTAGTTTGCATTTTTTATAACTATGTTTAAGTTGAAATATAAATATTTATAATTCCATGTTTTCTAAATCGTACATGGAACTGTCTTTTTCTTATGTTTTATTGCCACATGTTTCCTTATTTTTTATCCTCAGGGTGGATACGTCCCTGTTTATAGAGTTCGGTCAAAGTAAATGTAGATATCGGGCCAGAGGAACTGTCTAGCGCCGCTTGAGGGCGGGCACAGATAAAAATGTCACACTTGTATCTCAGGGGAGTAAGTGAACCTAGTTGAGTAACTGGGCAAGATGTATATTATGTAGATAAGAGGAAAACGTAGACATTGCAATGTAGTCTGTCGAGTGACGATGCTTGGGAAACTGCAGTCAACGTCTTTGATCCGTGAGTTAGCTTTATTCTCAAACCAACGCTAGATGCCTAGATGCAATATGCTCTTTCTAGCGAAATAGCCTCTTGTAAACAGATTGGCTAATGCTTCCAACACCCAAAGAGAATCTTTAACATCGTTTCATAACTAGAGGTACCAATATGAATATTTTAGGGACGTTTCGTATGGCGTGAAAACACCATCAACGAGCAAAAATCCAGTAAAATTATCCTTTCAAATTCTCAAGGTTATGTGCCATTTATGAATTCCTACGTTACCGACATTTTTTAAAATAAACTTATACCTATTTAAAATGAGATATTGATTCAAAAATTTGTGACAATTAATAGGAGTTGAAAGACCTTCCTTAGTGCCTTTTATTCCATGAATTTCAAGAATTTTCAATAGGATATTTTATTTTAGATAGGCATTAGTTTAAAGGCGAAACAATGTCGGTAATGTAGAAATCAATAGATGACACATAACCTTAATTCTTTTCTTACTCTAAATCAGCCCTGTCCGAAGAAGGCCTTTTTCAATGTTAAAAAAAGCCCTCTCCGAGTGAAGTATTATTTTATATGGAGAAAATTGATAAACAATTAAAGTTTTATCATTTTTGAAGAACTAAGATTATCAATTTTATTGAAATAACATTTTTAAATACTAATCAGAACTTGAAATATAAAATAGTTATAACACTCTAGAAAATTAATCACAAAAGTACAAGAAATAAATTGTCTTGCATATAGGATCCTTATATCACGAATAATTAGAGTAAAATTATTTCTTCATTAATATTTCTTTACCAATATCGATAATAATGGAAATATTAGCAATATATTTATTTATTGCTTTTCTTCATTAAGTGCCTTATTTTATGTTCATAATACAAAATATTATGCATTGCATTATGCGCGTAACAAGACCTTATCATTTGATCTAATATAGTTGCTTTAATAAAGTATTAGTATTAATTAATGGATTGAATTAATAGATATAATTAATTCAAGAAATCAATTATTAATGATCTAATAAAAAATTCAATTAATAAATTAATCGAAAAAATAAAAATGGTCTATTATTATATTATTATGAAACATTAATCATATTCAAATTATTTTAATGAACTAATATGAAACATTATTGAATGTTAAATTGACAAATAATTAAAATATTTAGTCAGTTGAAATCCATAAGGAATCTTGCACTGGAATAATTGCGCCATGGAGAGACAAAATTTTTATTCCAGTCATTCTATTTCCGTGGACAAAAATTTGCATGGTATGCTTAAAATATCTTCATAGTCAGAAACTCAAAATTTAGAAAAATCATAAAATGGAGGCAAAAAAAAGGGCCAAAAATGCTATTTCTTACAGTTATTAGGTGGCCGCCATTTTTTGATTTTCCAAAATTTTGAGTTTTTGACTATGAAGATATTTTAAGCATACCATACAAATTTTTGTCCACGGAAATAGAATGACTAGAATAAAAATTGAAACAGTGATGCAGATTTTTCGTTTTCGTGTGATTTCTCCTATGTACTATAAATCCCATGGGAAATTCCAAGGCCCATGTTTGGTGGATAAATATTAACCAATTTGGCTAAAATTTCATGTACTTCTTTTTTTTTGCGCATACGAACGAATTCCGACAGTGGGAGCAAACGAATTAAGAAATAAATAAATAAGGACCGCCCTAATGTCCACACGGAGAGAAAAAAACTGTTGAATCAACAGATGTTATCTGCTGGAATAGGGACAGCAGATTTTTTTTGTAATATTTACAGATTTTTCTGTTGGATTCACAGATTGTTTGTAAACTCAACAGATGAACCTGTAAAATCTACAGAAATGTCTGTTAGAATTACGGATTTATCTTTTTCCTTGAAATCCGTAATTCTAACAGACATTTCTGTAGATTTTACAGGTTCATCTGTTGAGTTTAAAAACAATCTGTGAATCCAACAGAAAAATCTGTAAATATTACAAAAAAAATCTGCTGTCCCTATTCCAGCAGATGACATCTGTTGATTCAACAGTTTTTTTTTCTCCGTGCAATACCGCGTCAGTACCGATAGATAACTTCCAGCCAACTTACCATTCGGAACCGCGCTAGTGGTAGGTCGTGCTTATACCATCACTATGCCAGTACCGCGCCAGTACTGCAAATCCTTCTGCAGTGCTGGCGCGTTACCAAGCTGGTTGTAAATTTCCACCTGGGTTGGTCGCAAAACAAGAGATTTTGAAAATTTTAGGAATTAGGCTATTTGACGAAAACACCCTTAATTTGTAAGAATCACTGAAGTAAAGTTTCAAGAGAAGCAGAGCAAAAGAGAAAGTTTCTAAAATAGTTTACCAACCGATGTTTCAGGTAGTTAGAAGAGAATACCAGCACGTATTTTTAGTTGGAATGAACATTCTAACTGGAAGAGTGAGAAGCCCCGTCGCGTAACAAAGTAACTTCCGGAAGTTAAATAATATGGAACAGTGCTTGGCCACCTACGAAACACAGTTCGAGTTGACTCCAGGTGTGTGTCTATGTATATTCGGCAAGGAGGTAAACCTAAGAGAGCCACAGAGAAGTTGGACAGTAGTAGTTTGAAACGGGTAAACGGTACGAGGAAAAGGAACAAGTGTTGATTTGTACAGATGGTGAAGTTTCTAACGAGGTACCTCATCCAGTTTTTGGTCAACTCAAATTCTCATTCCTGTCCCACGCCGTAGGCATTGCACTCATTTTATCTTAAGCTCGAGAGAAGCAAATGAAAAGAAGTGCTTGAATTCTATATTTCTGAGATTTACACACTCCAAAGTGCCAAACACTACATTCCTCTGTCTTTTTCTTATCTCCAGAAAGTAAGTGTGTGAATATTGAGTCATGGAAGAACCGCTTTAAAAATGGCAGGATACTTTTCTTCTATTCAAATCCAGCGATAGTAAAAAGCAAACTATACGTCGCATTTCCTTTGAAATTTACGAATCCGTTTTCGCTATACGATTCGTCTTTCCTGTTACCATTTTGAGCTTCCTATTATCTCTGATTCCTTTGTCGGGTGTCAAGCTTTTTATGCAATAATTGTGAATTAATCTTGGAGCATGCGCCTTAGCTCTATGAAAATTGGTGACAATCAGTAGAAAAAAAAAGTTTCCAATTCTAGAGCTAAGCCTTTAAAATCCAAAGTATCGTATTTCTTTTTAAAAGCGCCTCTGGCTAAATGACTAAAATGTCTTCTATAATTGGAGTAATTTTAATGAGTGAGTCGTTAACAAAAGATATTTTTCTTGGCATCCTTTCCAATTTCCCGAGGACTCAAGTTTCTACGCCATTAAGATTAAGACTTTTTCATTGCAATAGATCGCTAATAATTCAAGATTAATTAGTGACGAAAAAAGTGATCGTCTCATTGGTTTCCTCTTCTCACTAAATCATGCTAAAGGATTTTTCGTCGAATAGCGTACTTTTTATAATCCATTTATTTATCAAAAGATAGTTTATTCCATTTTTATGACATTGTGTTTTATCATGTATAGGAAAATGCTCCATCATTCACTTTCTCCTACAGAAGCTGTACAAGATTAAAAGGTTTCTCAAGAGAATAACAACTTTATGTTTGACACATCGATCAAGTAAATATCAAAGTTAAGACATAGTCGTTGATCGCTATGATTCTTGTGAAACGAATGGGTAGCTCGAGGGGAAAATTGTTGTCGGCTCGGCAGACGTGATATTTGCAATGTGAGTGAGTCCTGTGGGTGAAAAATTCTCGAGTGATTTACTGCAAATACATACAGTTCGTGACAGGTAACTATGGCATAAATATGAAAGCCTCCGCTGGCAGGAGACACAATTTTATTCAGATATGTGAGTTCATCTTGCGTGGTAAGTACCAACATAATTTGAATGATGCATTCGCTTGCTTTCTACGTTGACCTGCAGTCACGCAGGTGACTCGTTACTCTGACTCTAATAAATAATTCTTACTACTACCCTCACTATAGTATAACCTCAGTCATTCTTTTTAGAGTTTCCACAACATAAGATGAGTTAGCATTCGGAAATGAATGGGTCTTCTTTTCTTGGTATTATTAAAAACAATTCCAAATATTAGATATTAGAGGAATAAACTATTTGAAATTTTTTATATTGGAAAGGGTATAGCCGGGTTTCCATGTGAAATCGGCCTTAAAAACAAATGATGATTTTGCTAAATTTTCAGATCATTATCCGCCATTTTGAATGGGTAATGGCGGATTTTACCATTTTCGTTTTTTTGCTTTTTTTTTAGTTAAACTAATTATAGGGAAACTTGGAAAAAAATCAGAATTATTTTTCCACACAAGAAATCGAAAATACCCTCAAATTGTCCTTCATTTAGTTTATTTCTTGAAGTTTTAATGAACACAAATGATAAGAAAGGCTCGTAAATTAAATAAGTTATTAACTTGGATTTCTGGATAACGAACGATTTTTAGCAGTTATTTTGCATTGCATTACTTACATTTTCGCTACATTTCTTTATGAAGTTTTGCCCGTTCAAAAACTGTCCGTTTCAAATAAAAGTGGTGTACACAATGTAAAATTGGTTTCGATTTTTCGCAACAAAAAAATTCGCAAAATATTTTGTAAAATTTTTGCAAAAATTTGCAGCAGTAAACCGTATTAGAGGTTGATTACGAAATAAAAATTTAAAAATTTTTTTTAAAAAATGTGCTTTAATAGCAAAATGTTGAAAGAAATTTTATTTCGTTTCAAGCCCGATTTGACATGGAAAAGCGGCTATACCCTTTTAGGATATTTTGAAAGTTACAAAATTGTCTTGTAACTTTTGACTTATATGCTCTTATCATTAAAGTTTTCAAATGTACTTACAGTTCTGAACGTTCATTGAACGATGGAAAATCATTTTTTTAAAAACTAAGTGACTCGTTGTTTCCACAGAAAGTTAAGAAAAGCGTATTATTCGTGAAAGATTGTAAATATAGAAGGCTCTTAATATAATCATAGTTATTAATTTTGTTTTTGAAATAAAACAATTTTCATCGTTCAATAAACGTTCAAAATTGTAAGTACATAGTTTCCAACTCGATGTAAAAATATGGGACCACAAAACTTCAAATTGCTTTCACACATTTATGCATTTATCGTGATTGGAATTTAATTATATTATATATATTAAAAAATTTAATGCTGACGAATCAGATTAATCGATTTTAATCCATCCATCAAAACCCAGATAACAATCGTGCGAGGCACGTTACCCGCACAGCATGCAAGGAACACGGTGTGCGTGCACAGTGCGGTACATATGCGTCGCATTTTGTGGCAGGCACGTCACACTTTGTAATAGGCATCTGTTTATATATATATTAAATATTATTGATATAAGACCTTTTTTTTTATAATAATAATGTTAATTTGTGTTAATAATTTAAATAATATTGTATTTATTTTATTTATTTAATATTAATAATAATTAAATGATTCATGTTAATAATTCCCTGCAGAAAAAAGGAAATATGAAAAATTCCTGAAATATAAATTTAAATTTTGTAAGTATATTTTTAGTTTACCAATATCGACAGACTTATTTGAATATCGCATGTTATAAGGTTATATGTAAGGTAATTAATATTTATTCTTAAAGTTTGTTATTCTGACACGTGGTTTTTCTTATTTTAAAAGTACAAGCCACAATGTAAAGTTGACCACGCGTTGACCGGCATCACTAAATAATTCTAATAATATAAGAAAATGTACTATTTGTTCAATGCTAAAAATATTTTGCTATTCATTGTGATTCAGATATAAGTTAGATACTTATTATATTTTAAATGTATAACTGTACTAATATATATAGGAAACTAATTATTTATCGGCACTAACAAAATGTTCGCGTTCATCGTTATTTAAGTATATTGAACACTTTATACATTGTTTATTGAGATTTATTAGATATATAATAAACATTTATCTATTGCCCGTATATATAATATCGGTTTTCAACTTTAAATATAATGTTTTCAAGTACATTATGTATTTTTATTTCTTATTATGATTAATATTTTGGAAATAATTTTAAATTATACGATACGCATAAAGCTCGCTTTTCACCGTCACGAATGCGAACTTCACTACGTGCTGTCGATATGCGTGGCATATGATGACGCATCTGCGTGGCGTGGTGAACGCACGCATGATGCATAATCCGCACCCGTGCGAGCGGTAATGCTCGCACTGTACGCGCACTTTGTTATCTGGGAATATGTGAACACCATCAAATAATTTGTGACGTTAAAAATGATAAAATTGTCGAATAAATAAATTCTTATTTGAAAATATCGAAAATCGAAGTATAAATAAATCTTCTGACATGTTGACGAACCTATTTAGAAACATTTTGAATTCATGCAAATTTTGGTTTATTCAATAAGATCTTGACTGTATCAAAGGAATTTTTGTTTAAATTAAAAAAATTATTTCATCTACATTCCGAAAGGAAACCCAACGTACTTTCTTCTAATAATTTACATTTATTAGGATCTTTATTATGGAGTACGCTAAATTACCGATAAGTACCATCTGGATGGGAATTTTTATCGGAAATTTAGCGTATTTTATAATAGAAATCCTAATAAATGTAAATTATCAGAAAAAAGTACGTTGTTTTAGAATAAATCATGTGTTTTCAAATAGTTTGGTAAGTTTAGAAAAATATTTTTCTCCATGTGGTTGTTCGTGTCCAAAACGTTTCTCAACTGACTTCAGGGCTTTAACATGACGTACGATCCTCGTACACTCGCTGTTACTGAGAAAGGTGAATCGCGTGTCAAGACTTCCGTTGCGCCTTTGCACTTACACCCTGTTTTAACCCCTCAACTACTATCCAGCCCCAGTATTGTGAGACCCGAGTACGCCCTTATCAGCCATATTACCGTTCACACTCTATGTAGAAGAAATTTACCATCCGATACATTGTTTTTCGAGTTTAACAGTGTTTTATTCAACGCATTTTAACGTCTGGAATTTATAATAATTTCAGTTAAAGAAGTGGTCTGCTTTATAAGGTTCAAAAAATCGATTTTTTTATGGCCCAAATCTATAGATAAACTATCCAAAAATATATTCCTAAAGTTATAAATGCCAATAAACCGCGTTTTCCATAATTTTTATTTTTGCGATTTTTCAAATTTCCGGGCATGATAGAAAAATAACTATGTGACCTATTGAACCAAACCAAAGCTTATTCTCTTTAGTATTAAATTCTTTTCTATCTGAACCTGAAAGATTGCTAAAAAAATATTTTTAATCTATTTGTACTGCACGTTAAAGTTCCATTTTTAACATTATCATTATAAATAAGAAGATATTAGTTTCGAAATTTGCATCAAGTAGTAGGTCGTATACTTGATAACTCTCGATAGAATTATTGAATTGAATTTAGGTTTGGCATACTTTATCAAAGCCGAAAAAGTAAAGAGAAGTTTGTTAATCAGCCACATCCGACCAAAATTGAATAAATAAAAGGATTTCTACTAAATATCCTCATAAGATTTTTCGATTAAACTAAAATTAGGAAAGTTACAGTAAGTTAAAACTTGAAAAAAGTCAATAACTAAATTCCATTTTCCAGTTAAATTATACGAAATACGAAAAAAAAGTTATGATACAAAATTATTTATTACATAAAGATCTACAAATTTTCATTGGGGCATTTTTCGACAAGATGTATATTTTATGTTTTGATTTTAAAAACACTACTAAAAATCAAGAATTCCATTTTTTAACCAAAATTTGTGAGATACGAAATAAGCGTTGAAATGCAAAATCGTTTACTGAAGGTTTGGAAGGAAATAAAATATTTTAATCATGTAATTTATTGAAAAGTTACTGAAATGTATACAGAAAATCGATCGCGAAGTGCGAGTGTCATGATGAGAATTTGTTCCTCAAGGCTGATAGAGACTTGAGTAAATTGAATTTCCTTTTTCATTTAAAATCAAAAACAAATTTAGTAACTTTGAGAATATGTAATTCACATTTATAATATTATAAAATTGACTTGAGCTTCAGTATTAAATTACAAGCAATAGACTTAAATGTATCCAAAGAATTAAAGACCAAGATTTTTTTTTTTTTTTGGTTTACATGAAAGAAAAATATATGAAAATTAAAAATCTTTTCTTGTTTTTAATTTCAGACAAAAATTACGAGCTGTATCTTTCTCGCAAACCAGAGGCTTCAGTGGCAAGGCGCTTCAGGAATCAGCGGATAAATCCGCCATATTCAATAAATTTATAAAAAAAAAAATTTTGTACACTTTAAATATATGTTAAAATATACCTAAAAGTTTGCGAAGCTCAGTTGTTTATTTCGCTTTCAAAAAAATCTCCGAAAGAATGCTTTTTTGGACCTCATAAAGCAGGCAACCGCCCCGAGTCGAAATATAGGCAGTACTTTTTTGATACTCTAAAATTCTCTACCGCAAAGAATTTACGAGAATCTAATGAGGGTTTATTTAATTTTTTTTGCTTAAAATGTTCTTTGGGGTTTTCGATATTTTAAAATTTGGATTTTTAAGGCACGTTTTTGTGGCAAATTTTACAGGTAAAAAATTAACCATTTTTATAAATGGCCACCATTTTCGTAAAAATCAACTTTTCAAAAAACGGCTCCAGTATTTCAGTGCGAAATTATATGGAGAATAACGTGCCTATCCCATTTTTGTTCCAGATTCACTTGCCGAGGGGCCAGATGTCCCACTGATGGGGAAAACCGGGCTGGAGGAGGGCTGCGCGACCTGGTGCAGCGTGTACAGGGAGCCCACCATTCAAGCGACAAAATTCACACCTATTGTCAAAAATATGACAAATAAAAACAATATAAAACATTTTACCATGGCAAGTTGTTTTAATGCTGAAAAAAAATTCCGAAAATACCCTATTTTCCGACCGCTCAAGGTGGTCTTCCCCCTTAAGTACACGAAATGCATATTTAATAGTGATCATTTATTAAGAACATCTGAATTGAAATTTTTACTATTTCAAAAAATAAGCTTAATTATTTTTAAAACTATAAATATTCTAATAATATTATAATGAAAATAATATAATTTTTTTTGGGTGGATTTTATTCACAAAACGTAGTACTTGGTATTTTGAACTCATTTCGTAATAATCTCTTATATGATATTTAATATTGAAGTTGGATAGACTATTATTCAATATTGATTAATATTTAAGAGTATGATTAATATTTGCATATGTTTAAGAACATTCGTATTAAAGTCAAGACGCAGCTTTCAATAACACAAAAAATATTTTAGAAAATATTAAATAACGTTTTTTGGTATCAGATTTCTTATGTACTAAATCTTATAAAACATAGTTCTTAACACTGTCCAAACGTAAAATAAGTATTATAAAGATATAGAACAAATAAAGCAGTTTGAATGAGAACGGCGTAATGTTTTCTTAAACTTAAAGTGGTATTAAACAATTCTCCTAATTTATCCTTCTTGAATCCAGAGACGTGCGTTCATTTCAAAGTGTTGCGAAATATTTTCACAAGGAATATATGGAGCATTTGTTGATTTGTTATAGAGGATTATAATAGGACTTAAAATATTGAAAAGAATTGTAGAGGTGTAAATGAGGACTTGCAAAATACTATACAAATTTTACAGAGACTAACCGAGAATTAAAAGCGGACTAAATAGAACATAAGAGAATCCAACGAGGATATTAAAGACTAAGCAGATCTAAAGGAGGATTCATTCAGCGCTATGAAGGATCAGAAAAGTACTTATATTTCGACTCGGGGGCCCTCTCAACATTATCATCATTATTATTAAGTTCAAAAATGAACTGAAGTAAAGACAATGATTTTTAGTAAATAAATTATTATTATTATTAAAGAAATGGTAGTGTCACCCTTCATATTAATATTATAAAAGATACTGGTTTGCGATCAATAAGGGTAAAATATAAAGAAGAAACCTCTTCATAGTGTCAAAATTGTACTCTCTAAATTTGAATCAGTCAAAATCTACTGATCATCAGTGAAATTTCACTGATTCAAATAGATTAAAAGAGGTTATTGTAAATCAGGCAAATTTCACTGATTATGTCAGTGAAAATTGACTGATTTGACAGTGAAAATTATTCTTTTCACTGATTGATCAGTGGAAATTAATTGATTTAACGGTGAAAAATATTTTTTCACTGATGAATCACTGAAAAGGCAAATCACTGATTCACTCAGTGAAAATTTGACTGATTCAGATTTAGAGAGTAGCGACGTTTCGTTGGCTATGTTTTTCATCAGGCTTTAATAATTTAAAAAAAAAACACTAAATAGTAAAATTATCACACATAAGAAAAAAAAAATAATAATAAACTTAATATTAAAACATACACAAAAATATTAAATTTTACCTTTATAAGAAAAGGTTAAGTCATGATGAGTGATGTCGAAAGTATAAAATTATAATAAAAATCATGTTTTTAGTTAATAAAATGACTTGATGACATGGAGTCGACGAATCTTTGTCCACTAAATTATTACATTCTAACAGTTAATTTTAAATATTCACAACAGTTATTGTAAACACAGAATTTGAAAAGTAAAGAGACATCAGCTAGAACACAATCATGAATTTGATCTATTAAGTAATGAAAAATAAATTCTATTCAAAGTGAATATATCTTCTTTTTTATTCATACTATGTATAATCGGAAACTTTACCAACATGGTATCATTCCCGAACTTCATGTCTATAATATTTTTTTGTGGTGTGACAGGATTTAAAAATTAAACACAATTTATAGCCTTCAATTGCTCCAAGAGGAAAAGCCTTGCGGCATAAAAACCCCTTGTCCTTTTTTAATATCCACTACGTTTAACACTGATCAGTTGTTAAATAATTTTAAGCGTACGAGCTTTCGGCGCTAGCTACATTTAAATAAATTGAATGTTATATCAATTATTGCGTCACTAAAACGCTATATAAAAGAGAAGGTATGCACCTGACTTGCAGAAAATAGATACAAGTAGGTGATGATACACTTTTTTTCACATGAGCTTTACTCAAGAGCTTCTTAATTACGACTGCCTCATCATGCATAAAAAAGCACACACAAAACGCACTGGCTCTCTCTCTTCTCTTTTCAAATCTCGGCGGCTCGAGCCGCTACGGAACAAATCGAGTATATCCGAAGTCTATCGTTACGCCTAATCACACATCATAGGCTACACATCATAGGCTGAACATCGTATAACATATTCACACATCCGATGAATAGAAAATATATACTCTTCATATCTCTAGCGCAAGACTAGAGAGAGAGAGAGACAGAGCGAAAAGACAAAATTCGTCTGAACATACTAAATTTATTAAATTTTATATGGATCATCTCTGATGTTAATCTTTTCCGATAGTCAGAGACATAATCAACAATCATAGTATTTTCCCAATCAAATTCATGGTTGAATTCCAATTAATGTTCACAGACTACGGATTCACTGTTTTTTTTTATTTTTGTGTTCATTAATACGAACTCTTAAGGTAGTTTTCATCCACGAAAATTAGACCTCAGGCAAAAATAGATAATTTTGCTTTCAAGAATAGCAATATTATTATTGAAGGGCTATTTTGGAAGAGAAAAAATTAATTTCCATGAAAACAATTTGAAACACAGAAAAATAATTTTATTAATAAATTTTATTTTTGACCCAACTTTTTTCTTATTGCTTCTTACCAAATTTTAAAAAATTATGCGATTCTAATAAATCATGAATCATTTTTTCAGAGAAAAGATTTCCCACAACTTTACCGTTTCTGATTTTTAAAAATAAATTCTTTAATGGCTGAAACCTTTAAAAAAACATTTTCAAAAACAAACTTTCTATAAACAAATTGCTGAATTTGATAATAATTTATTCATTTTCAAAAATTGGAAATGGTTAAGTTGTAGGTAATCTTTTTCTTGAAATAGTGATTTGTAATTTATTAAAATCTCATCATTTTTTAAAATTTGGTAAGAAGCGATAAGAAAAAAAGTTGGGGCAAAAATAAATTTATTAATAAAATTATTTTTCTGTATTTATAATTTTTTTCATAGAAATTAATCTTTTCTCTTCCAAAAATAGCCCCTTAATAATAATATTGCTATTCTTGAAAGCAAAATTATCTATTTTTGTCTGAGGTTTAATTTTTGTGGATCAACTATCTTAATGCTCTCTTTGATTCACCAATATAAGTCGCAGGGCAATTTTTACAATTAAATTTGTACACAATATTAGTTTGTTCTTATTTGTTCGTGGAGTCTTTACCTAATTTTATTATTGACTTCAAAGTTTTGTTAACCACAGGGATGGTTGAAATATTGTATTTTTAAAATATATTTGACAATTTAGTGTAGTTTGTTATGTTGTATGGCAAGCATACACTGAGAAAATAGTTTTGTCGAATCAACAAAAATATTTTGTTAGTATTTAGCTAACAAAATTCTTTTGTTGTGCCAACAAAACATTTTGCTATATCAATCAAATTTTGTTACTTAAACAAAATGTTTTGTTGGGATAACAAAATATTTTGTCAGGACAACAAAAAAAGTTTTGTTGGATAAATTTTTTTCTCGGTGTACCTTTGGTTGATGTCTGTATAAATCTGAACGGTTTTTTTATTTAGAGAATTTGGAGAGCTGTATTTAATTTTATTCATACGGATTTTTATATTTTTATCAATGAAGCTATTTGGATAATCATTGTTTAGTAATATTTGTTTAACGATCTTCAAATTGGCGTTATGAAACGCGTTTTGTGAGATAAAGATATCGCTTGGTCAGTTAAGTTATAAACAATATTTTTTTCCTGACAAATTGGATAATTGGAAAAATAATTGATTGATCAATTTGATGAGGTAGGTTTTTGAAACCAATTAGAAATAATTTGATTTTCTTTTATAATTAATGATAAGTCCGGAAAGTTAATTTGGTTATTTTGATTGGGAAAATACTAAGATTGTTGATTAACATATATGTCTCCGACTATCGGAAAAGATTAACATCAGAGATGATCCATATAAAATTTAATAAATTTAGTATAAATGAAAAAGAAGTAATATTCACTTTGAATAGAATTTATTTTTCATTACTTAATAGATGAAATTCATGATTGTGTTCCAACTGATGTCTCTTTACATTTCAAATTCTGTGTTTACAATAACTGTTGTTAATATTTAAAATCAACTATTAGAATGTAATAATTTAGTGGACAAAGTTTCGTCGACTCCATGACATCACGTCATTTTATTAACTAAAAACATGATTTTTATTATAATTTTATACTTTCGACATCACTCATCATGAGTTAATCTTCTTTTATAAAGGTAAAATTTACTATTATGTTGTGTATGCTTTAATAGAAAGTTAATTTTTAATTATTTTTTATTTTTCTCGTGTGTGATAGTTTTACTATTTAGTGTTTTTTTTTAAATTTAATAAAGCCTGATGAGGTTAGCAAACCCATAGCCAACGAAACGTCGCTACGATTTTGACACTATGAAGAGTTTTCTTCTTTATATTTTACCCTCATTGATCGCAAACCATCATCTTTTATAAAATTAATATTATTATTCTAAAATTGCCTAGAACTCTAAAATTTAAATAAAAATAAAAATTTCATTTTTAGAATGTCCTTTTCTAACCAGAATGGCAGAATAAATGTCTACGTCAAAATAATCATGACGTGATTCGATAGATTGATGGAAAGTTGCAATCTGAAGCCTGACAAAACGAGAAAATATTTTTCGTGAAATTAATCGAAACTGACAGACATACCTCACACCTCTTCGTGACTGTGCTTTTAATGAAGTTCAATGTTGCGTTTTAAGGTAGTTTTCATCCATGAAAATTAGACCTCAGGCAAAAATAGATAATTTTGCTTTCAAGAATAGCAATATTATTATTAAAGGTCTATTTTGGAAGAAAAAAGAGTAATTTCCATGAAAAAAATTAGAAATACAGAAAAATAATTTTATTAATAAATTTTATTTTCGCCCTAACTTTTTACATTCTCATCAAATCTTTACGTTTTGAGACCCCCTGAGTCAGAAAAAACGGTTTTTACGAAAGTGTCTGTCTGTCTGTCTGTCTGTCTGTAGTAGGTCGTGTGCGGCATAACTCTCGATAGAATTATCAGATTGAATTGAGCTTTGGCCACACTTTATCCGAGCCGAAAAAGTAAAGACAAGTTCGTTAACCAGCCACATCCAATCAAAATTGAGGGATGGAGCACTACTTTTGTGTTTTTGAAAATAATTTTTTGAATAAATCAAAAATTTCAATACCGGTTTTTGATAGTGCTCATAAATCTCTACAAATTATCCTAATAACATTTTTTGATTAAATCGAAATTAGAAATGTTACAGCATATTCAAATTCGAAAAAAGTCAATATCAAAATTCCATTTTCCAGTTAAATTATACGAGATACGAAAAAACGTTATGATACAATATTATTAAATAAATAAAGACCTACAAATTTGAATTGTAACATTTTTTCATAAGATGCATATTTTTCTTTTTAATTCAAAAAAAATTATTGAAAATTCAAAATTCAATTTTTTAACAATAATATGTGAAATACGAAAAAAACGTAAGAATACAAAGTTGTTCGTTTCAAAAAGATCTACAAATTTTGTCTCACACAGTTTCTGATAAAACATATATTTTTCGTTTCTATTCCCAAAAATACGATTAAAATAATTCAAAAATTCCATTTTTAGACAAAATATGTGAGATACAAAAAAAACGTTTAGATGGAAAATTGTTTGCCTGAATGAGGTCTACAAATTCTCATTAAGACATTTCGGGACAGGATGTATATTTTATGTTTTAATTTTTAATATTGAAAAAATTCGATTTTTTTCACCAAAATATGTGAGATACGAAATAAGCGTTGTTCTGCAAAATCGTTTCCTTAAATAAAGTCTACGATTGTTTTTTTCTTTTTGAGAGATTTGGAAGAAAATAAATTATTTTAATCATGTAATTTATTAAAAAGTTACTGAAATGTATACAGAAAATCGAGCGCGAAGCGCGAGTGCCATGATGAGAATGTGTTCCTTAAGGCTGATAGAGCCTTAAGTAAATTGAATTTCCTGTTTCACTTAAACTGAAAAAGAAATTTAGTGAATTTGAGAAAATGACTAATTTACATCATCTTTAATATCATTAAATTGGTTTGAGCTTCAGTATTAAATTATAATAAATAAACTTAAATGTATGCGAAGAGCACAAGACCGAGCGCGAAGCGCGAGGTCCAGAATGAACGGAGCGCGAAGCGCGACGATCAAATCGCGTGCCCTAGGCGCGCTCAAACTTGCGAGCGAAGCGCGCGATGAGAATGTGCCCGCGAAGCGTGCAGATTTTTTTCTTTTTGCTTCTTACCAAATTTAAAAAAATTATGTGATTCTAATAAACCATGAATCATTTTTTTAGAGAAAAGATTTCCCACAACTTTACCGTTTCTGATTTTTAAAAATAAATTCTTTAATGGCTGAAACCTTTAAAAAAACATTTTCCAAAACAAACTTTCTATAAACAAATTGCTGAATTTGATAATAATTTATTCATTTTCAAAAATTGGAAATGGTTAAGTTGTAGGTAATCTTTTTCTTGAAAAAGTGATTTTTAATTTATTAAAATCGCATCATTTTTTAAAATTTGGTAAGAAGCGATAAGAAAAAAAGTTGGGACAAAAATAAATTTATTAATAAAATTATTTTTCTGTATTTCAAATTTTTTTCATGGAAATTACTCTTTTCTCTTCCAAAATAGCACTTCAATAATAATATCGCTATTCTTGAAAGCAAAATTATCTATTTTTGCCTGAGGTCTAATTTTCGTGGATCAACTACCTTAATAACAGGACTTCTACTAATTTTCATCTAGTGAATTCTCTGTTTTTCCCGATTGTTAATATTAATTATCACGTATTTTCAAATAAATCATGGGAAGAGACTACTGAAATTTTAAGTGACTGAAATGTGAGTAATCTGCATCAAGAAAGAAATTTATTCACCCTTCTTTATATTTATCCCATCATCAAATAGGCATTTCGTAAAGCTCCTATTTTGTGACGAGATAAGTATAAAAAAATTGTGAGTTACGTAATTAACAAAAGTATTTTTGCATCCCCAAGATTTCAATTTTCGTTTTCTCCCAAAGGAGAAGTTTTGCTCGAAAAAATATTCTACAAACAAAGTAGCTCTGGTTATGATATTTTGTTAATCAAACACTTTTGTGATCTCTCGCCTTAACAAAATTTTCAAAGCACTTTGAAATTTTGATTATAATGGTAAATGAAAAATGTAGTCTCCACAGCAAACATTTTCTAAAAATTTAAATACGATTCCTAGTCAGAAGAGACCCTCTAATAGTTATGAGAGGAGAAGCGAAAATGCATTTCTCTTGGGGCCATTTGAACACTTTTTCTGCAATTAGGCCGCGCTCTGGGTGCAAATGACGAACGTAGATATTATACCGTCTAATCTTTCCGAGAAAGTACTTTTTTGCAAAGCCTATAATTTTAACCAGAATCTATAGCAAGTTCTTACTACAGAGCACGAACGGCAGACACGATAAATTACTTCGATACAGTCTGCAACATTACGATTCCTCCGAACATTCAGGATTTGAAATTCAGATCTGAGATACCGGAACTAGATGTTTGGCTATATATGCGTGTATACCCGATTTATTACGAATCCCCTAGAGGTCCTTTAAATTTAATCCGATTAACAGTCACTCGAATGCTTCACTTGTTTAAAACGCTGCAATAGAGAACTAGTGAGAATCTACTCATATAATTTATAGCAACTCCAATCTTAATTTTCAACCGACATTGCAATTCTACATTTCATGAAATAATACGAATTAATTTCCTCCCCTCATAAATAATATGTAGTTTTCAATTTCGGTTTAGTCTAGAAATTATAGTTTCGCATGAAAACTTGCATGCAGGTATTATACAATAAATTCTAGCAATTTAATCACTATTCTGTTCTGTTATTGTTATTATGTATCGATAAATTACGTTTAAATGAGCTTTAATGAAAATTCGAATATGTTCAAGTTTGAAATAATTACGAAATTTAATTTCCTCAGAGATAACCCAGGTAGATACATGGAGGTGGGGGTTTCGTGCATTCTAGCAATAGGCCTTCAAGGGTCAGTTGCTAGTTTAAACGTCTGTAGCAATCAGACCTGTTCATTCACCCAGAATCCTCTGCGATAGTGTATGTGTGTTTTTTCGAAATTGATTATCGTCGATTTCAATTGATCTTAACCGTAATTAAGACTAATTGACATGCACCAAAGATTTCTAATCTGGAATGCCGATCACAAAATTTTCACTATTAGAAATACTTTAAAGATTTATTACCAACAAGTGCTTGAAATTTTCAAGATCAAATTGTGGAAATTCATAAAAATATCTTACATTGTTTACTTACTTCTGTGTTTGAAAATTCGCTCGGGTTTCTATGTTTTTTTCAGAGTTTCTTAAACAGGGAGAAGAATGCTCTCAAATAAAAGAAATATACTGTAAACATTTTTGGGGAAATTTTAGGGACGTGATAAGCACATATGTGTTGGTATTTATCCAATCGTATGGAAATAGTATATTTCGTATCAAGTGTCGAAAGGCGTATTTTAACGCGAGAGCGAGTAGCGCGTTAAAAAACGTTCCGCACGTGATATGGACGATATTTTTTGTTCGCTGTATACAGAAAGTTAGCCAAGTCGGTGTCGTTTTGCGTGCGGAAAGTTGATTTTCCCGCACCAGTGTGGTAAAAATTTAAGTGTGCTTATCACGTCCCTAAAATTTCCCCAAAAATGTTTACAGTATATTTCTTTTATTTGAGAGCATTCTTCTGTCTGTTTAAAAAACTTCACATTTATTGAATGTGAACACACCGACACCGACACACCGACTCGGCTACCATAGGGAATTTTTTAGAAGTTGTTTTCTTTGAAAAATATCAGGATATTCAATAAATGTGAAGATTTTATATAATAATCATTGAAAAATTGATTGGAACTTCGTGAAAAAGAAAGCAATGATGAAATTCCCAAATATAAAATTTTTAGGGCAGGAGAAGAAAAATAGAAGAAAACGGGTTAAATCCTTAAAAGCTTTGAATTAACTTATATCTAAATTCGTATTTATTTATTATTAACGATAAAATTTAAACGACCCTCAAATATCTAAAGATACGTGAATAAAAAATTACAACAGAGTTTAGAACCTCACTACACGGAGAAACTTTATATCAATTTTTACTATAGTATTTTTCAATTCAGGGAAAAACGTATCACTTTTAGAATTTTTGTTGGTAGAAATACTAAACTTTATAATAATTATATGAAACTTCAGCATAGTTCATAGCAAATTTTACCATACATTGAAAGAAATGCTTGGGATTTATCAGCCATATGAATATAGCTGAATGTTTTTAAGTAATTTAACAAAATATATTTTACAGTTAACCAAAAATATTGCTGCAATAGTATTTCATATGGTTGGAGTACACATTCAGGCTGGACTGATACAAGCAAACCTTGGTTTTCGGTAAATCTCCAATATAATATAGGTCAAGGAACCACAATTATGTCTGTATCGTCAAATTTATTTTTACATTCTCATCATTGATGAGAAGGTATTGGTTTTATGTGAAAAATGACTTTCGAAATTTTCATCAAATCTTTACGTTTTGAGACCCCCTGAGTCAGAAAAAATGGTTTTTACGAAAGTGTCTGTCTGTCTGTCTGTCTGTAGGTCGTGTGCGGCATAACTCTCGATAGAATTATCAGATTGAATTGAGCTTTGGTACACTTTATCGGAGCCGAAAAAGTAAGGACAAGTTCGTTAACCAGCCACATCCAATCAAAATTGAGAGATGGAGCACTACTTTTGTGTTTTTGAAAATAATTTTTTGAAAAAATCAAAAATTCCAATCCTGGTTTTTGATAGTGCTCATAAATCTCTACAAATTATCCTAATAACATTTTTTGATTAAATCAAAATTAGAAATGTTACAGCATATTCAAATTCGAAAAAAGTCAATATCAAAATTCCATTTTCCAGTTAAATTATACGAGATACGAAAAAACATTATGATATAATATTATTGAATACATAAAGACCTACAAATTTGAATTATAACATTTTTTCATAAGATGCATATTTTTCTTTTTAATTAAAAAAAAACTATTGAAAATCCAAAATTCAATTTTTTAACAATAATATTGGAAATACCAAAAAAACGTAAGAATATAAAGTTGTTCGTTTCAAAAAGATCTACAAATTTTGTCTGACACAGTTTCTGATAAAAGATATATGTGAGATACGAAATAAGCGTTGTTCTGCAAAATCGTTTCCTTAAATAACGTCTACGATTGTTTTTCCTTTTTAGATATGTGGAAGAAAGTAAATTCTTTTAACCATGTAATTTATTAAAAAGTTATACTGAAATGTATACAGAAAATCGAGCGCGAAGCGCGAGTGTCATGATCAGAATGTGTTCCTTAAGGCCGATAGAGCCTTAAGTAAATTGAATTTCCTGTTTCACTTAAATTCAAAAAGAAATTCAGTGATTTTGAGAAAATGTGTAATTCACATCATCTGTAATATTATTATAAAATTGGTTTGAGCTTCAGTATCAAAATATAAGAAATAAACTTAAATGTATGCGAAGAGCACGAGACCGAGCGCGAAGCGCGAGGTCTAGAAAGAACGGAGCGCGAAGCGCGACGATCGAATCGCGCGCCCTAGGCGCGCTCAAATTTGCGAGCGAAGCGAGCTGCGCGCGAAGCGCGCGATGAGAATGTGCCCGCGAAGCGGACAGATTTTTTCAATGTAGTTTATACTAAAGTTTCATATCATTATTATAAAGTTTCGTATTTTTACTAACACAAATTCTCAAAGTAATACGTTTTTCCCTAAATTTAAAAATACTATAGTAAAAATTGATATAAAAAGTTTCTCCGTGTAAATATTTTCAAGGAAGAAAAATCGAAAATGCTAATATTAGGAGATTATAAAATAAATTTATGTTACACTACAAATACATTATCGAATTTTTCGACGATATAAAGGAAACTACTTTTTGTTTGCTTGAAATATAATTACACGTCGTAAAATGTCGATAAGGCTTTGCAACCAGGAAAACTCAACAACCAGGTCGATAAACTAATTAACGTCGAGACAACTGACGCGTGTTACAATTTCTCAGGTGGATGATGAGAGGAAGAAAAGGCGTCAAAATTGTGAAAAGAGAGTTGGCTTTTTTCATTGCAAAGCTTTCGACGTCATTAATTTTACTCAGGTTTTATCAATACAGGCGCATTCATCACATATAACAAAAAATCATTTTTCATTAAGTTTTTCAATTAGAAGTATGTTTTTTCTGATAGTGATTAGCTGAGTGAAAGTATGTTGCTGAAAACGCGGTTGGTGTATGAATAGTATATCAAGTTGACACGAGAGTATACGATAGCGTGCCAACTAATGGTTAGCAGTCCAGCTACATAGGTATCGGCCAGGTGCATCTAAGGAGTGGATTTGTAAACGCATCGCGGTATTCAGAGTAATAATATTTTTTTGAAGCCATGCTTTAAAAAAGTAGACTTGATTTTATCGAAAAGCGTTAATATGAAATGGACTGCGCGGTCATACTGTGCGTGCGAATCCACTGATGAGATTCAAGCTCATTGGGAACTTTTAACCTAATAAAAGTCCTATTCTATACTCGCTGTATTCCGGGCTTTTTTCAGGTCTAATTACCTTAAAGCCATGGATCAATCGGACCACGTGACTAAATTATACATTTATTCGTTCATGTAAGATAACTTTTTTAATTAACAAAATATCTTTCTGAGAATTTGGGAAACGTGACAAAAAACAATAAAGCAAGTATGTTAACATCTTTTTAGTAAAAATTTTGAAAACAATTTGAAAACCTATCGATAATTAGAGGTAAGTGTAATCAATTTTGCAATATTTTCACTCAAGCAAAGTTGACAGACGTTCTTTATCGTCTTTTGTTGTATTTTCCAAATTTTCAGGAAGATATTTTGTGAAATAAAAAAGTTATCTTACATGGACTTTTACAAGAATTTGGTCACGTGATCTGGTTGATCTATGGACTTAAGGCCATGGATTAATCGGACTACGTGACTAAATTGAACATTAATTCTTTCATGTAAGATAACTTTTTTAATTTAGAAAGTATCTTTCTGAAAATTTCAGAACCGTAATAAAAGACAATAAAGGACGTCAGTTAATTTCTTTTTAGTAAAAATGTTGAAAAACATTTGAAAACTGATCGATAATTACAGGTAAGTGTAATCAATTTTGCAATATTTTCACTCAAGCAAAGTTGAAAGGCGTTCTTTATCGTCTTTAGTTGTATTATCAAAATTTTCAAGAAGATATTTTCTAAAATAAAAAAGTTATCTTACATGGATTAAGGGCGTGTGATACTTACGAAATTAGCAAACTTGATTGTTTTTAGGTTTCTACGTGTTTGTGTCTAAAATACATAAAATTTTTTGCTTAACATTTGGGAAATGGTATAAAAGGAAAAAACGGACGTAAATAGACTATTTTTTGTTTCGAAATTGAAAAAAAGTTTAGTTTCATTAAAATATATCGCACTGAGAAAACAGTTTCTTTGAATCAAAGAAACATTTTTTTGATATACGGTCAAAGATAAAATGTCTTTGAATTAAAGAAAGTTTTGTTAATTCAAAAAAAATTTTTTCGATCCAAAGAAATAGATTTGTCTAGATTAAAGAATATTTATTTGAATCAACAAAACTTTCTTCAATCCAAAGAAATTTTTTCTTTGACCGTATATCAAAGAAATGTTTCTTTGATTCGAAGAAACTATTTTCTGGGTGCCGAAATTTTTTTTCATTGTCAAAAACTTCCTAAGAAATACATTTTAAAGTTAACAAAATACCTTCTTGAAAATCTAGGAGCCATAATAATAATCAGAAAGGAACAGGTCAATTTCTAATTAGAAACAATTTTTGGAAAAAAATCCATAGAGAAACCCGGCAGAAATTCTCTAATCTGGCCTTCGTTTTGAATGAAAAGTTAGGTCGGCGTCATGGGAAATAAAGCTGAAAGAATTATTTACAATTACAGTTAACTGTAAATTTTTCAGCGAATTGTCCACAAAAACGAAAATGACAGACATTATTTATTTAAAAAAACGACCAAATTTGGACCAAAACATTTCTTAAAATTAGCCATTATGAGAAACCAACAAAGAAAGAGGATAGAAAAAAGAAGGCAACCTTCCAAAAGCCCCTACTTCATTTTCTTTTGGGGTTGTGGAAGGTTGCCTTCTTTTTTTTCCTCCTTTTTTGCTGGTTTTTCATATTCGTTTATTTTAAGAAATTTTTTTGACCCAAATTTTGTCGTTTTTTAAAAGTATTTTGTGGGTTCTAACAGTTTCAAATTTTTTAAATTTTGAATTAAAATTTTAAATATTCATTTGAAAACTTAATTTTTCAACTTCAAAAGTTTATTACTTTCTCTACCTGGATTAGTTGAGTCTACTTTGACAAAAAGCTTAACTAAATTAAAAAAGTTTGTTCCCTGCGAAAATACAAGATTTTTTAGTTTAGAAAATCATTTCGACAAATGCTATTAATCTTTTGAAGATAAGCTTCCCAATTTCAGCAAAATGGTGGCACCATCAAGTGCGAAGCACTTGTGGTATGAGTGGGGATAAGTTGGATGAGATGCGACACGCTTTTCCACAGCATCTTGCAGGAAAGTTGACAGGATGCGAGCAGGGCAGGCGCTTACTTACTCTTACCCCTCAGGTAGGTGGGTTCACACTATTGATTCCCATCGCAGAGGTAAAGTGAACAGACGCGCGCGTCAGAGCGAGAGAAACAGTAAGAAAAAGAAAACACATCAAAAAGCAATGAAGGATAGAGAGAGATCAACTCAAAATGTAACATAAACATTTAATATTTAAAAGTATCATATATCTGACTTTATGACAATTGTACTTTAACATATCATGATAAAAGAAATAATAATTTGACAAAATATAAATCTCTTTATGTTTTTATGATATTTAGTACTAAAAAATTTTTGTCTTGAATTTAGAAGAAATTTCTCGCGATAAGGTGTTCATTGAAATTCATATATTAAAAATTGAAATTAAATAACAATTCTCGAGAATGTCGGTTATAGGGTAAAAATAAAAAATTTCTTAAATGAAAATTAAATTTAAAATTGAAAAAAAATTTGAATAAAACTATCATATTTTTAAATAGAGAATTCGAATCCGTAATACAAAATAGAGGTTCTTACTTGAAATTTCAAAGTTACCCCTCCTTTCACCCCCAGTATGTTGGGTAGATTTTTACGGAGTCGCTTTTCCCCTCGAAAATAAAAAATTTTGATTGCGGACATTTCTTCGTACGATGCGTATTTTTTGAGATATTCGGCGAGTCAAGATTAAAAACTAACCTTGTCTATAAGAACTAGACAATTTAATAACAAATTTCAAGGAGATAAGAAAATTCAGATTGATTATTGAAATTTTTGTGAAAAAATGTTACGTTTAGTTTTTTCCAACTGATTCCCCAATAAACAGAAGAGAGTGTAATGTAACTGAACAATGATTACTGTTTAGTAATCACTGCCAAACTGTATCACACTCTTCTTTTTATTAGAGATTAAGTTCTTCTCCGTGTTTTACTATTTACTGCATAATTTGCAAACAACCAGAAAAAGAAAAATTGCTGAATTGGATAATAATTTATTCATTTTCAAAAATTGGAAATGGTCAAGTTGTAGGGAATCTTTTTCTTGAAAAAGTGATTTGTAATTTATTAAAATCGCATAATTTTTTAAAATTTAGTAAGAAGCGATAAGAAAAAAAGTTAGGTCAAAAATAAAATTTATTAATAAAATGATTTTTTTGTATTTCAAATTTTTTTCATGAAAATTAATCTTTTCTCTTCCAAAATAGCCCTTCAATAATAATATTGCTATTCTTGAAAGCAAAATTATCTTTTTTTGCCTGAGGTCTAATTTTCGTGAATCAACTACTTTAAATGAAGTACGTTTTCATTCCATTACACAAAAAATATGCCAGAATTATACGCTAATTAATGAGGATTTTCTTTGAAGAATATTTTGAAAATAACCAAGGGGATGAACGAGCAAATACTTGGTCTATAAGTTGTTTCTTTTGATGCTTGCAGGGTGACCGTTTTCATCGACGAAAATAACTCCCGGTTATTTCCCGGTCATCGAGAAATTTTTCCCAGTCATTAAAAAAATGAGTTTTTAAAATTTTTAAATATTTATTATTTAATATTCTGAAATAAAATTTCTCCTGGTATACCGAAATCACGAAATGGACAATTGTTAAAGTCGCTGTCACAGTTAACAGGGAAAAAATCTGCTCCAATGGGCGCTGTAGACAGCAGCCTATAAGGCTGCTTCACACTCCTGCACTCAAGTTGCTTGCTCGCTTTGCACAAATAAGGCGGGAATTTCAAAATGCATAATATAAAAAATAAGTAAATTACTTTATGTAACACATTTAAAAACAAATTAAAATAGTTTTTATTAAAAATTTAAAAAAATTCCCGGTCCAACGGCCACCCTGAGCTTGACAGTGGATGACGAAATTGAGAGAAGAAAGAGAATAGAAAACATGGCGTACCAGAAAAGAAAGGACGATCGTCCACTCGTGAAAATCAACATAAACGTCTCGAAATTCTTTACTAGGTATAGGACAATAGTCTTCTTCAAGGAGGAAAAGAACCTCTCAGGATTGCTTATATAAAAAAATGTTCGATCAGCAAAACCACATGTCTCGAGTCGGTTTTCAAAACAGTTCAGATCATTCTGTGAGAGACTCCGGTAACAAAGTCTTCACCGCAAAGTTTTCAAAAATGTAAAATATTTCGCGTTTTGCCATTGATAACCAATTTGGCTTAATAATAAAATTTTCTAAAAAATTCCGGTTGGTTCGTGTGCAAAATTGGTTATGTTTTTTTCATTTATCCGGTTTTTTATTCACAGTGAACTCTAGATATTTTTTCAATTCATAATGCTGCATACTGGACTACTTTATTTTGAATCACAAGCTATAAGATAAGTTTTTGAATTCCGTGATAATTCCTAATTTAATTTTTTCCTATATTCTAATGTTCTACAGAAATTTTGAATTAATCTTTGAATTTATGGCACTGAAGAGGGCCCCCATATATGGCCGAAACGTTTGCCTTTCTTTCATTTTGCTCATTTTCACATCTAATAGTGATATTTTTAATCAAATAAAAAAAGATAAAACTGACCCTATGCCAAAATAACAAGAAATTAACAAAAAATCTATGAACTTGGGTAAATATAATACCAGACATGTTGTCAAGCATGTCACTTTAAAATTTAAAAACGGCAAATTAACTATAAAGCTACAATATATCACATATCTGACCATTTTCAGAACTAGTTAAATTTAATAATAATTTCAGATGCGATACATAATATCACGAATATGTAAATTGCATTTTTTTTTATCATTTTTTAAAGATAAGTTTATTACAATTTTGTAAAAATTCAGAATATATCCAAATGCGAAATAAACAACATTCAATTTTTTTATTCGGTGCATACTCAAATAATATTGAGTAAAATTTAAAAAAATATGGATATTATAGTAAGCTTGCAAATTCAGTTTTAAATGGAATGTCCGTAGCTGATATATAAAATCATTTTCTCGAAAAATACACGCCTGCGTCCACTCGTGAAAATGAACATAAACGTCTCGAAATTCTTTAGTAGTTATAGAACGATAGTCTTCTTCAAGGAGGAAAAGAACCTCTCAGGATTGCTTATATAAAAAAATGTTCGATCAGCAAAACCACATGTCTCGAGTCGGTTTTCAAAACAGTTCAGATCATTCTGTGAGAGACTCCGGTAACAAAGTCTTCACCGCAAAGTTTTCAAAAATGTAAAATATTTCGCGTTTTGCCATTGATAACCAATTTGGCTTAATAATAAAATTTTCTAAAAAATTCCGGTTGGTTCGTGTGCAAAATTGGTTATGTTTTTTTCATTTATCCGGTTTTTTATTCACAGTGAACTCTAGATATTTTTTCAATTCATGATGCTGCATACTGGCCTACTTCATTTTGAATTGCAAGCTATGAGATAAGTTTTTGAATTCCATGATAATTCTTAATTTAATTATTTCCTATATTCTAATGTTCTACAGAAATTTTGAATTAATCTTTGAATTTATGGCACTGAAGAGGGCCCCCATATGTGGCCGAAACGTTTGCCTTTCTTTCTTTTTGCGCATTTTCACATCTAATAGTGATATTTTTAATCAAATAAAAAAAGATGAAACTGACCCTATGCCAAAATAACAAGAAATTAACAAAAATTCTATGAATTTGGGTCAATATAATACTAGACATGTTATCAAGCATGTCACTTTAAAAGATAAACAGAAAGATTGTAGAAAAGCTAAGGAAGGCAAAATGAAGTAAGAGGTGGGTTGCTAAGATACAGAAGAAACTAGAGAAGCATAGAGAAGCTCGAACGTCCCAGTTGCCGCCACTAATGTCTCCTCATACTAACTACCTTCTTATCCTCCCTCTAGTATCCCGCCACCCGTTGAGCTGAGTCGAGAAAACCTGCGGCAGTTAAGATAAAATAGCTCGGAAGTGGACACTTTTGTTCTCGCTGCCCACCTTTTTCTCTTCCGGTGTCTACTCTGCACCCTTCTTTTCTTTCTTATAACTTTTCCCTCATCCACCTTTCCAACCTTCTTTTTCATTCGCACAGCGCTCTGGACAATTCGATGCAATCGTGTAGTCTATTTCACTAAGGTCAAGTATCCTGAAGAAGATACTTAAAACATCGTTTTCATTATAATTATTTTCATTGAAAATTGCAGGAAGTTTCCTGCACCTGATACTTCAAAAATCGACGAATGGATAAGATCATTTTTTATTTTGGGAAAAAATAAAATATTCTGATGATTTTTATGAGTATTGTAGACATTATTATACATATAGTAACCGGGACAATTTTGTGTATAGTGCAGGGTGCAATATGTATAGTAGAGTGGACCTTATTTATAGTGTGATTCTTTTTTAATAATAAATTTGCTCCTAGTGGCGGAATTTGTTCGTATGCCCAAAAAAAGAAAGTACGCTCAATTTTAGCCAAATCGGTCAATAGTTACCGACTAAACATAGGCCTTCGAATTTCCCATGGGATTTACACAGGAGAAATCACGCAAAAATGGAAAATCTGCATTAATTTTTCAGTTTTTATTCCATTTTCATGGACAAAAATTTGCATGTAAAAACCTAAAATTTTGGAAAATCACAAAATTACGGCCATATAAATGGGCCCAAAGATGTTATTTCTTAAAGTTATTAACAAAGAATGACCAAAAAATGTGGAAAAATTTAATTATTTATTCTCAAACAAGTGCAAGATGTCAAAACCGAAAAATTTGAAAAAAATATAAAATAGCGGCTAATTCAAAGCTCAAAAAATACCCTTTTCCCATAGTTTTCAACGTCATACTTTTGAACGTCGGGAAAACAAAATGTTTTGCTTCAGAAACTAATTGATGATTTCAACAATGCAAAATATTCTTTTTCCTTATTTTCTTGAATTATCTTGTAGGTTCTGAATCAACAATTTTTTTTTTAATATAAAGTTGAAAAGTATTTTGTTGGAAATTGTAGTAATAATCTTTTTTTAATTTCAATTAATTTCTGAAGCCAAACAGTTTATTTTTACGAAGTTTCAAAGTATTTAGTTATAAACTGTGAAAAATAAGCTAATTTTAAATTGTTAATTGGCCGCGATTTTGTATTTTTCAATATTTTAGATTTTTAAAATTATCAAGTAATTTCTGAAGCCAAACATTTTTTTTCCGAAGATCAAAAGTATGACGTTGAAAACTATGGGAAAAAGGTATTTTTTGAGTTTTGAATTAACCGCCATTTTATATTTTTGTCAAATTTTTGGGTTTTGAGATCTAGTATTCGCTTGAGAATAAATAATTAAATTTTTGCATAATTTTTAGTTACTTTTTCATAATAACTGTAAAAAATAGCATTTTTGGGATTAAATTTGGATTTAAATTTATATAAGTTTTTCATACTTAGAACTTTAAATGCGTTTTTCTCAAAATGATCCTTTTTTATCTGGAGCAAGGAATAACAATAAAGAACCGATCTTTCTCCAAATCTCATACAATGTTCAACATATTAGTAGCTCCGGCCCGCACTAAAATAATAATTTTTTTGATAATAATTTATATCTTTTCATTAATAATAAAAAAAAACAAAATCGTGATTGCTCAACTTTTTTCTTTTAACTATAAAAAAGAATTTATTTTTATTTCAAATAAATGAATTAACCACGGGCTATAGCAACATCTTTTCAAATGCATAATTCATTTGATTTTTTTTAGATTCGCCAATTCAGAATTATTATCAGCGCCAGCAGCATTGAAATATGAGAGGACCATTTTTCAACGCTATATATTAAATGTTCAAATATTAAAATTTTATTATTGTTATATACTTTTGTTTTCTATAAAAACCATTCTTTGTAACAAAAAAATCAAATTGTAAGCAATTGTCTTTATATTTTAAAAAATTCCTAAAAAATGCCTGTTTTCCTGCCCCCCTATGCAAATGATTTGAATACCACGTATATTGGTATCCCAAATAATTTGTGACATTTTTTTTCCTTCGTCATTACTGAAATTCGATAGTGAATTGAACTTTCACTACTGATAGAATTGAGCCCATGTGGTGAGAAAAATGGACAGAACACTAGCCGGGATAAAATCCTGAATTTATTTTACACTAGCTGGGAATTTTCTTGATTTTATTTTTTATTGAACAAAAGGGGGATTGTGGAGTGAATCTGTGTGTTGTTGCCAAGGTCAACTGATTTCTGGAGAAGGTTCATAGAACTTTGGAAGCCTTCCACCCCGATTCGATTCGAACCCATGCAGCGAGATAAATTACAGAAGAGCAAGTCGAGCTTTTATTGTACAGTTATACGTATCCTAGGGGATAGCACGCTGGCGGGAAGTGTCTTTGTCACTGATGGAGCTCTTCCTTGTTGTCGCATGACTGCATTTTGGCGAAGGTTCATCTTAAAAGCAAAGTCATTCACTGATAATCAACCTCTATCCAAAAGGGGAATTTGATCGTGACATGTCTCAAAATGTTATCCTCTTTTGTTCATAATTTTCTACATGAAGAGGTTTATTCTTGATAAAGAGAGCATAAAATTCAAAATGGACACACGGAGAGGAAAATATGTCAACAAAAATTATCAAGACGCTCGTCAACCCTGTTCTAAAAACATGATATCCCAGGTGGAAATTTACTACTGACGGGGTACTATGCCAGTACCGTCGTCGGATTTATGGTACTGGCAGGGTACTGGTGCAATATTGGCATGGATGCTGGCGTAGTAACGGTTAGACCCCAAATGATAACTCGGCTGGGAGTTGGCAGTTAGTACTGGGCTGGTACTTAGAAGCAGTAGTGGTCTACTATAATCAGTCAGTACTGGCATAGTAGTAGCTAGATTCATAATTATAAAAGTAAATTGATAAAATTGAATTAAAAACATTTTATTGAAAGTTTATATTTTATACTGAAGAATATGGTTCTTTTGCAAAAAAACTGAAAAATGTATGGAACACTCACCGAAAAATAATTATGAAATTATTTATAAAAACATAGTAAGAATGGATAATGTCAAAAATAAATAAATAAAAGGTTGTGAAAATAGTATGTCGGCATTTTGCCAGTAATGGTAATCAGTACTGTACCAGTAGTAAATCAGTTGAGCACCAACTGTCTACGAGACGTTCATGTTGGTTCATATCCCGTATTTAGATGCTCTATAGAGCCTGCTCTCAGCCAGTACTGTGCCTAAGGTTAGCATACCTCCTTTGTCAGTATTTTGCCAGTAATGGTAATCAGTACCGCGCCTGTAGTAAAACAGTAGAGTGCCAACTGTCAATGATATCCCTACTTCAGAGTTTCACCAATACTGTCAAAGAATACCGTGTCAGTACTGCGCCAGTAGTTAGCCGGTAATATGCCAATGTTTGACACAGTATTGACAGGCAGTACTGGTTACAACTGGCACAATACTACGCCAGTTGTAAATACTGTCTGGCCTCCGACTTTTCCACCTGGAATATTGTACGAGTTACCATCTCTTTTATGGTGGTTAAAATACAAATGGTAATCCTTAAAATATTTATGTACGGTTTACCATCAGTATGTTTCTGAGTACAATATGTATAGTAACCGGTACAATATTTTATTATTAGAATGATAAGATTAGACATAATGTTGAATCAACTCTAATTCTTTTACTTCTTTATTTTCTTTCGTGGGCGTAAAATATAACGTTTTATTTTGTATTTAATATGAAACTTTTGCCAGTTATTTATGCAATTTAAATCCTGTTTCTCGTGTTTAAAATAAATATACCTGAATGGAAATGCGCTTTCTTACAATCCGATTTGACATTTCCCTCAGTGTCCGTATAAATAGAATAAATCGTATTAGACGCGGGAAGGTTACTCACGTAGACTGGATTGCTCGCTCGAGAGTTCTCGCATTAGCTACTCTTAATTAATCGCTGCAGAGAACTATGTCAATGAAGCGTGTGATTATATAGGTCTTTCAAACTCTCTTTTATAATTAAAGAACCAAAAAAAATAAAAAGTTTATTGCAGGAGCACAATTTCACTTTAGGACAATCAGTGATTAGAATGAATAATAAAATGTTGCTTTCTGCAGCAAATGGTCCACATTTATATTAAAGTGCACTGTAAGAAAACAAAGAGGTTTTCTGACTATAATTGAAATGGGATTTGTTAGTCTGGCAATTCCCATTGCAATTTTAGTCAGAAAAACATAACTGGTTTAACGAGATGGTATGTGTATATGAACATTTTTCGTTTAATGCAGACCAATGATATTAAATTTAGTTGAATAAAATTTAACAAACTATTTTATTCAGTGACAAGTAAAATATTTCTACTTATTGGTTTATAGATTATCTTATTATCTCGACGGTCATTAAATCAACGAACAAAAATTGTGCTAAGTTGTGCTAGGCGAGTGCAATAAATATCTTCCAGAACAATTTTCTCTCAGATGCATATTTTTCAAAATAAGTCCATTTTTATGAACTTTGAAATTTGTTTAAACTTAAAATTTTCAAAAATGTGATTTAAAAAAGTTTTGGTTTTTTTTTTGGATAAAAATTTGAATTTTAGTTTTTCTATTTGTGGCACAATACTGTGTATACTTAGAGCAACCAAACACAAGTTTTCGTTTTTCAAAAAAACAAAATGGCGATGCTAAGATTTTTTTCAACATTTTATTTTTCTTAAAAACGGTTTGTGATATCAAAATTTAGTTTACGTCACGTTCTTTTATATATTAAGAGCTACCTAGCACACGTTTTTTATCTCCAAAAAACAAAATGGCGGTGCTAGTAAAAAAAACGTTTCTTGGGTATTTTGGCTTTTGTTTTTATTTTTTCGAAAAATCTTTTATGACACAATGCAGCAAAAATCTAGAAGAATTCAGCACTATTTTTATTTTTTTTGAAAACTGAAAATGGCGGTGTCAACTTCTCGGACATAGAGGGCTATTGCTTTTAAGGGCATACATCAAACAGGCCACGTGACTAAAGTATACATTTTTTCGTTCATGTAAGATAACTTTTTTAATTTACAAAATATCTTTCTGAAAATTTGGGAAACGTAATAATAGACAATAAAGCACGTCTCTTAACTTCTTTTTAGTAAACATTTTGAAAAAAATTTGGTAAACTTATAGATAATTACAGTAAACTGTAAAATTTTTTAAAAAATTTTCACTCTAACGAAAGTTGACAGACATTCTTTATTGTCTTCAGTTGTATTTTCCAAATTTTCAGGAAGATAACTTATAAAATAAAAAAGTTATTTTACACGAACTTTTACAGGAATTTGGTCACGTGGTCTAGTTGATCCATGACTTTAAGGTAGATATAAATATTTTTATCACGCCCTGGATACACATTATACTGGTGCACATGTGACTGAACTGATTATAAAATAATATCGGTCGCGAGCACATTAGCCAACATCTTCGCACGTGCACCAAAAACTTTACAAGTTTTTTGCTCATAATCGAATCGCGTAATATGCGGCCAAGCATCTATGTGCAAATCATAAAAGCAAATAACCTTTCCGCTGAAACGGTCTTGCGTTAAATTTCGATTAAATACTTTTATAGCATCCACTGTCTTGTTAAGGAGTCTCGTTACTCTTGTAGTTTTTAAAAATCAATTTTCAGATTTTGACAGATTCCGGTAAATAACGGTCGCCACGATAACTCAAGAACGGATGGTCCGAATGACTTCAAATTGCACGGAAAAAATTTGTCGCTTAAAATTTAACAGACTATTCGAAGAGTCGTGGACAGAAAGTAAAATCGGAGAAAGTCTTGTAAGGTTTCAATGACTTTTAGGAAATAGTAGAAAAAAGTCGACTAACTTTTAGAAAACCAGGTCGAAGAAAAAAAGTCGCGTATTTACTATTATAAAAGTATTTTAAACACTAACTGATCTTTTCTAAGAAGTAATGAAAAGTTTCATAATCTTTGGATTCATTTGTCATAGATTTTAAAAGACTATCGAATAATTTGAAATTAAAGTAATTCAAACAAATAGTTTTGTAAATTGTATTCTAAAGTCCATCAGATTTTATATGCCGTCTTCTAAAATTTCTTCGACAGTCGCAAAAAGCGATGCGCAGAAACGTAATTTGTAGCATCGCACAGCAGACAATTCAGCTCAGCTTTATGTTTTTGTAATAATTTTGGTTAGATTTTGAGATTAAGTGTCGTTTGGTTTCGTTTGAATCTGGATTGAAGCGTACATTGAAGAATTAGTTCCGAGTAAGTATATGTTTACCTTAATAAAGTGTATTACGTCAAATTTGAAATTTATCTATTATTTTAGATTTGCCTTCAAACTCTGAATGTGATCCAAATATTTTACACAAGTCTCTATGACATGTAACGGATATGCGGGTTAAGGCGTGCGATTAGAATTAGGTTAGGATGCGTGCGAGCGTTCGATTCTCGGTGCTGCGAAGTGTTTATAAAAAATTGCGTTTCTGTAATATGCAGTGTTAAATATAATGGTAAGTTCATATTAGGATTATATAGGTAATGTAAAAGTGAAAAATAATTAACTATATAAGTGCAGGATCATATCACAGAAAATAATATTTTCCTTTTTACACTGTTCAAAATTTTCTTCGACTGTCACTTAGACTTTCGATGCCTGGTTTAGAGACAATGGAACCCAACCCACGGTGTTTTAAATTTTCCGCGACTGTCACTTAAACTTTCGATTTTACGTTTTAAATTTTCAGCGACTATCTATCATATTCTTCAATAAGGAGGCTCATAATGTTTAGTCGACTTTCTAACCTATCCACGAGTATTTTACAAAGTCGATGACTTTTTAAGCGACAAATTTTTTCCGTGTGGAGACAATATTTAACAAATAACTCTGTATCCGGTAAAACAAGATATATTGAAAAAATTAATAATTGAAAAAATGGCGCAGGAAATATTGAAAAAACCTTGTTTTTTAGGATTTTTTTTTCGTTTTTTGCCGGCCATTTTGTCAATTTTTTTTTTCAATTATCCTGGTTCACCGGACAACCATTTAGGTATAGATTTGCAAGTAAACGTACAATTTTTATTAGGATCTGTTAATTAGTTTTCTCACAATCCTTTTATACAAAAAAGGGAAATTTTCTAATAATTTTACGTATATACCCCCTTAAGCTTCACCAGTTAGATGCAATCATATAAAAATTGTAAATATTAAGGTAAATGACCCAGTAATTGTTTCTGTACCAGTGATCGTCATTTTACTCTTGAAATTCGATGAAGTATTAAACAAAAATTTCAATTGAAGTATTTTACTTCCTAAATCCGAAATTGTGAAAAACCAATGTTTTTAATTATAAGTCTTACACGTACAATCAGTGAAATTCAACTGATATCACTAGTGGAACCGTTGAGTGAGCGAATTTCACTGTTGATCAGTATATTTGACTGATTAACTAGTGAGTTTCCCTGGTGGAATCAGGTAAATTCCACTGATTTCTATGTGGAATGAGACTTATAACATTCGAAACAGTGGTTTTTCACTATGAACTATTGAGTTTTGACTGATTCAGATTTAGAGAGTACAACAACTGATAGTAAGACTTAGTAACAAGGATTATAAAAAATGGTCAAAATCAATGATAATCCAATAAAATGAAAGATTATTTGTGTGTCGATTACTGAAACTAAGATACCGATTACAGGGACATTTACCTTAAGTCAAGGAAAAGTTCATTAAATGTTTATAACGTAAAAAAATTAATCGTTCCTTTGCAACCGTAAATATTTATATATATGAAAAAAAATCTACAAAGATCGTAAAAATCCGTTTTTAAATGAAAAATTCAATTTTTTTAAATCACCCTACACTTAGGCGTGCAGAGAAAAAGAAGCATGAAAACAAGGATACTTAGTGACGAGTGCAAGATGTTCCTTTTTTCATTTCATCTTCATCTCTGCCGATCGTTATCCACGAAAGAAAGAGTCAGTGAACGAGGGTGGAAAGGCAGAAAGGACGGTCACAATTACCGCTTGAATTCTCTCGAAATAAGGTCACCCATCGTAATATCCTGCGACCTAACCAGTGTGTTTCACCTCGTAAAATGGCCGTTAACCACGGCCCATTTTAGCCAACTTTAAGTGAACTTAGTCCAAAGAGGGTTCTTTTTTGTCTCCATCTCTTTTTCTCTGAAAACACTTTCTTTACGATACTCATACGCACCGATCTGATACGCTGTGTAAAAGATACTATTCTTTGAGGTTTAGTTCTAAAAATATATCTTTAAGAAAAAATCACAAAAGGGTAGCTCAAAGGATTGTTAATAATTACAATCAACGACCCTACATTTTCTTTACAAATAAAATACCTGTCTGAAAATTAAGGAAATGTAATATAAAATTTGATTTGAGATACATTGTTTACAAAATGAAACATTGCATGAATGAAATAAGTTATAATTTAGCCACGTGGTTCATTTGAAACATGGTCTTAAAATTTTCGATCTTTTGTTAAAAGTATTCACTTCCTAGACCATTTGATTAGCGAGGTGATAAAAACAGTTAATAATGAAAACGGTTTTACCATTAGACAAATTCATTTACAGGGACAAACCAATTTAATTAGCATTATCAACACAATTCACACAGGGCATTGAAACTAATATTCAAGCACACACACATGTATATAAACGCAATGTGCAGGATATTGAGCGCTACCACAGACTGATGGGTGAGCTACTCATGCATATATGTGTATAATATAGTAGTAGTAATTCTGTAATATTGCGGGTGACGGTGGTTAGCCTTACGGGTATGGCCAACTATAATGATGTCCAATACCACAACCCGATAACCACTAGGATATGATGTTCGACCATGTCAATTCACAAAAGAGTTCAAACCACCAATTGAATTAATTAAATTCATTAAATTCATTCAAACAAAATAGATGCGAAAAAAATACTCAATCTCGTATTAATCATACACTGAAAGAACAGTTGTTTGTGTCCAAAATGTATAGAATTTTGTTTTCGAAATTTGGGAAATGATAAAGAAGATAAAAACGGACGTAGATGGACTGCTTTTGGTTTTGACGATGAAGATAAATTTTCCGAAATATTTTACTAGAATTGAATTTTGATTCAGTTTCAAAATTAAAAGTAGTTTATCTACGTGCATCTTAATCTTCTCTACCATTTCCTAAATTTTCAAAACAAAAATTTTATTTACTTTGGACACAAACATCTAGAAACCTTAAAGCTTTTAAATTTCCCTGCTGGAAGTAAAAAGATAGAAAGAGATGGAAACAGGTGTATAACAAGAGATAGAACCCTTTCTATCTCTTCCAAGTAGTCGATTTGCACCCCCAAAACGCTATGTCTTTCTATCCCTTAGTTTATATCTTGTTCTGGAACGTCTATCTCCAGTCTATCCATACGTCTGGTAATATCTGTATCTTCCTATCCCCTCGTCTATTCCTGCATCCGGTAATATTTATCTCTTTCTCTATCATTGCTAGAAGAATTTGGATCACATTGTATTCCTTTCTCGAATATTCGTTTCAAACTTGTTAATTTTCATACCCCTAAAATATATTTAACAAATTTATAAATACATTACTTTGTACATAACCAATATTCGAAATTTGCCGAGGCACGAACCCTAACCAAGCATGCACCGATATATTGCCAAACGCTTAGTCTACTGAGCCAAGGTACCCTGCTGAAAGTAAAAAGATAGAAATCCTATCACCATTAATTGCTCTCTATTTCTTAGATAGAAAGAGATAAGGAAATTGTATCCCTCGTCTATTCATGTGTATCTCTTTCTATCCCTTGTATACTCACCTCTATCTCCTTCTATCTCTTTGTCAATCCAAATTCACGGCTATCTCTTTCAATCCGTTTTCTTTATCTCTGTCTATTATCGTATATTCACCTATATTTATTTCTTTCTCTTTTCTATCCACCTCTATTTCTTTATACCCCTTTGTCAATCCAGATTGATGCCTACCTCTTTCTATATCTTTGTCGATCCAAATTCACGGCTATTTTTTTCAATCCCGTTTTCTTTATTTCTGTCTATTGTCGTATATTCACCTATATTTGTTTCTATCTCTTTTCTATCCACCTCTATATCTTTATACCTCTTTGTAATTAATATATTATGTACAAAGTAATGTATTTATGAAATTGTTAAGTATATTTTAGGGGTATGAAAATTAACAAGTTTGAAACGAATAATTGAGAAAGGAATACAATGTGATCCAAATTCTTTTTACAATGATAGAGAGATAGATATTACCGGATGCAAGAATAGACGAGGGGATAGGAAGATACAGATATTACCAGACGTATGGATAGACTGGAGATAGACATTCCAGAACAAGATATAAACTAAGGGATAGAAAGAGATAGATATTCCTTGGCATGGTATATATAATTTTGGAGATAGAAAGACATAGCGTTTTGGAGATACAAATCGACTACTTGGAAGAGATAAGAAAGGTTCTATCTCTTGATATACCCCTGTTTCTATCTCTTTCTATCTTTTTACTTCCAGCAGGGTAGAACATGAGATAACTGTGAATAATCTGGATGCTACTCGTGATATTAATTAAAAAGAGGTATAAAGAAATAGAGGTGGACAGAAAAGAGATAGAAACAAATATAGGTGAATATACGATAATAGACAGAAATAAAGAAAACGGGATTGAAAGAGATAGCCGTGAATTTGGATCGACAATGATATAGAAATAGATAGGCATCAATCTGGATTGCCAAAGAGGTATAAAGAAATAGAGGTGGATAGAAAAGAGATAGAAACAAATATAGGTGAATATACGATAATAGACAGAGATAAAGAAAACGGATTGAAAGAGATAGCCGTGAATTTGGATTGAAAAAGAGATAGAAGGAGATAGAGCTGAGTATACAAGGGTTAGAAAGAGATACAGATGAATAGACGTGGGGTAAACTTTCCTTATCTCTCTCTATCTAAGAAATAGAAAGCAATTAATGATGATAGGATTTCTATCTCTTTACTTCGAGCAGAGTTGCTAATTTCCTAAGTATTACATGCCCTTAATAAAACAAATTATCGTTTCTCTCAAAATCTTTCTGTAGTAATGAGTTTTAAAAACTAAGTTTCTTTTTTTGATTACATGATCCACTTACTTTATGCCCTCTAATCAAAAAATCGTTATCTTACAGTATCAAATGATTTTTTTCGATTAAAGAAAATTTACTTAAGGGGGCAGCCCACCTTTGAGACCTCTTTTTTCACCATTTTTTTTTCTTTCAGAAATTTTTATTTTACCATTTCAAGTTTTTTACATTATGTTGTTTGATTATTGAAGTATAAGAGAACATTTTTTTGGAAAATTTTGGTGACACCCCGCTGAGTTATGGCCGGCCGAATGGTCAACAATTTCTTCCTTGTCGGCACGATTTTTTATGCTTGGATGATCTAAAACAGTAAATCCATATTTATTCTTAAAGAGGGCATGAATGGTTATCGTCCCTAGCAAAATTATGAAAATTCGTTCATAAATAAACAAATAGTGAATTTTTTATGTTTTTTTTTCCATTTTTCACCCTGTTTTTCAACATAAATGTTGCTATAATATTGTTAATAAACGATTGGCATGCATGTCCGTGTTAAGGACGATAGCGAGGTGTTTTATAAACATTTTAAAAAAAAGTTTAAGCAAATCCGTCCAGTAGTTTTATAGATAATTCTATATTCAAGTGCGTGGTAGGGCGCTTTTTTGAGAAAAATAGTATTTCTACAGTTGTTCAACTATTTTCATGTCAAAAAAAAACGGGTAAAAATGGCACTTTTTCACGAAACGCATGAAAATATACCCAATTTTTCGAAATTCTCAAAAAGCCCCTGCTATGCACTCGATAAAAGCTTCCCGATTTATAAAAAATTTTCTTTTATCGTTTCAGATGAAAAACCTAGCCAGGAAGTTGACGGCCGCAAAAAATGTTAGCAGCGACGCTATCGACGGGATCCGTCATATTTCCACCATTTTGTATTTTTCTATCATGAAAAAATTGTTTTTTTCAAGTTAAATAATGCCTTCTAATATATGCAAAAAATCCGGACTTGCTTCGTTTTCATTCTCCCACACCGAAAAAATAGCACACTTACTTCTAGTATGTCGACATACTAAAAATTTCCTCTAACCTAATATTCTAGTCTTTAGTACATTTCCCTATAACACGGGTAAATTTCCTTTTAAGTTCAGTATGTGTCGTCTTAAATTTAGTAGATATCCCCGTATTGTGGCAAGATGACTTTCGGAGATATCGTGAACTAATAAGTAACATGACCGGTCAGTGAACAGATATCTGATGTGCAGTATGCGCCACGTGGTGCTAAGAACACTAAAATCAACTAAAATGGAAACTGTGGAAATGTGGTTGAAAAACAATAATTTAGAAGAGCTTATTGATAGATTTTCAAGTAAGTTTATATAAAATGTTATATATAAATAGAGAGGAAAATAAGAAAATTTTTAAACTTGATTTTTATCCATGTACAAAAAATATTTTTGGTACAATATAGATAATACAATTAATGGTCAGAGAAAAAGAAAATCCGGCTTATTTTTCTCTAGTTTTTAATGTATTAGGTCAAAAAATATCTAACATGCGAAGGTTTCGGGGCCTCACGGAAGACCTAATCAAAGAATTCATTTCGGAAGTTGGAATTAGAGTTGAATTGTTGGAATGCCTGGCGATTTTGAAAGCAGTACATACTGTTATAAGTGTAACACATACTATCTATAAAAGAGGGAAAAATACTTATAATAAGAGGATTTTCCTCTTCAAAATAGAAGATATACTAGCCGCGTATTTTAGTATAAAATGTACTATATATTAGTATAATATACTAAAAGTAAGTATGCCATTTTTTCGGTGCAGAATAAAATTGAAAAAAGTGCTTTTTTTAAGGGTTCTAGAGGTATCTCCCCCCTTAAACGGAGTAAAAATAAAAAAAAAATCGAATTTTTGAAAATTGAAAGGTGGGCTGCCCCCTTAAATCAAAAGAGTTTTGTATGATTCAAAAATGTTGTTTTCTCAGTGTAGGTTGAGGAAACCAAGCTGCGGAAGAAAATACGTATGATAAATTCTAGTTATTGTTTTAGTCATGGAATTTTTTGAGTAGGTCAACTCTATAGATATGCTTAAACTTTTTAAGGGACACTATAACATTTTATCTCTCCCAAAACGACGATACATACGTATTTATGAAGAATAAACACCTTCTTTTTGATTCTCTGGAGAGAAATGAAGGAGTTTCTCGACTAGGAAGACTACACGTGCCATGAACATCTCATGAGGAATGCTTCCCTTTGAAAGTTTTCATGCGAGATACGTGTGTCCTCTTTTTAAGCTCTTATCTAAAAGGAAGTAAATGCGCCACGAGTTCAGCTACTTGTTTACTAAAAGTAGACGATAAGAGGGCGTAGCAATTAGCACGTTCCAATTTGCTACGCAATCTAGAAGTGTCCATAATTCTTAATTACCTTTTGCGCTTTAACACCTTCACCCGCAGCCCTTCTGCCATCCAACCTTTTCCCTTCTCGGTTTTTGCTTCTGTATACCTTCAGGCGCATAAATCTTCAGTTATCTCGTCAGAAGTTATGACGCCGTAAATTACAATTATTCGTATCGGTGCGTCTGGTTACATTGCTTTATATAATATCTACCCTTTCTTAGTAAAAGGAACTCTTGACGTAAACACCTTAAGGGTGATGAAGATATCTTCAAAACGACTCAGAATAAGAGATGAATATCGTTAGCGAGATCTTAAAATCTCAGAAGAAAACAATAGAACAAAAAGGTAAAGAGGTAAAGAGGGAAGAAATTGAAGAAAGCAAAGAAAAGATTTAAATTCTAGAATCTGGCCAATCTAAATTATAAAGGGTGATGATTCATACCTTGGCTTCAGGCCCGATTCCATGGTAAGACAGTCTCGTTATGGTCCATTATATATAACCAGTATCTGCATAATATGAAATGAAATCAGAAAATGTCGTATTAAATTATCCCTGACAATTAGGAACGACTGTTCAATTTTATTATATGGAATGAATAACCTAATTCATTCATTTGATCGAGCCATTTGCCATGCAAAATATATTTCTCGTCGAATTTCAATTTTTTGAAGGTACATTGTTGAAAAATGTGGGATTACCGGTATTCAGCATAGAGATTCATAAATGGGTTTTCATTCTGAATGAACTCATTTTATTAGTTTATGAAGCGAAATTACTCGTTGCAAACAAATTGCTGGACACGTATACGTAAGCTTTTGCCTTGTTTTACAGCATTGTCTGCATTTGTTTATCTAAAGTTAATGTGTAACCCACTAGCAGGCAACGGACATAAAATAGAACTCCTCTCAATATCCAACACAATATACTTAAGCGTGTTAGTAATTTATACGTAAACAGCAGCCGATGCAAATATTTGCATATATTTCCAGTGCAATTTGAGCGTTACTCTGAAAGTAATTCAATGTATTATCACAATTGATATTTATCATTAGTAGGTTTACAAAAATTGTATTATCAGTAAAAGAATCATTAAAATATTTCCACATTAATTTAATATGATAAAACTGTATTGTTTCTTATAAACATTGATTTCACTTATTATAATTAAACAACACTCGTAGAAAATAAATGCATTTAAATTTTAAAAATCGTTTTTTCAACCTCATTTCCTCAATTCAATGTAAAAACAGATTTAGAACAAATATAAATTTATTTGACTTTGATAAATCATATTTTTGGCCTTTTATAAATAAAAGAAATTATTTTTTTAACATTATTTATTTGATTTGAAAAAATATTTTCTTGATAAACTATGTTTCAATTTAGGGAAAAACGTCTCACACACCCGAAAAACAGTTTCTTTGAATCAAAGAAACATTTCTTTGTTATACAATTAAAAAAAAATTTCTTTGAATAGAAGAAATTCTTGTGAATTCAAAAAAATGTTCTTTGATCCAAAGAAATAGACTTGTTTACATCAAAGAAATTTTTTTTGAAATAACAAAACTTTTTCCAATTCAAAGAAATGTTTTTTTACCGTATATCAAAGAAATGTTTCTTTGATTCAAAGAAACTGTTTTTCGGGTGTAATGAGAATTTTTAATAACGAAATACTGAATTTTAGATGACCTATATGGTCACTTACTATAGACTATAGAATTGAATTTTTTCTTTAAATTAAAATAAATATCTCTGTGAATTACTTTACGTATGTACTATGCGACTGATTATACATTCATTTCTTTAATTCAACGTAAACAAAATAATCAAGAAATTTCTTTAAATCAAAGAAAAGTTTCTTTGGCCGTATAGGAATGCACAAATTTTATTGATTCAAAGAAACTTCTTTTTGGGGGAAATATTGATTTTCATTATTTTGGTAAAATCATTATTAACTGAAATATCACTTCACCTTGAAAGATTATAACATTTTTTTTTACGTAATATAGAAATTCAACGCATTTTATTCTTTTAAATGTGATTTCGAAACCTGTTATGCAAACTTGTTGACTTACTTTAATAAATATGAGTTTAGATATTAAAGTAGTTGCTCCACTAAAATTAGACCTGAGACAAAAATAGATAATTTTGCTTTCAAGAATAGGAATATTATTATTGAAGGGCTAATTTGAAATAGAAAAGATTATTTTCCATGAAAAAAAAAGTTTAAATGCAGAAAAATAATGTATTTCACAAATTTTATTTTTATCCGAACTTTTTTTCTTATCGCTTTGTACCAAATTTAAAAAAATGATGTGATTCTAATAAGTCACGGATCATTTTTTCAGGAAAAAGATTCCTTTCAACTTGACCGTTTTCAATTTTCTAAAATGAATAAATTATTACCAAATTCAGCAGTTTGTTTATCAACATTTTGTTTTGGAAAATTGGTTTTTAATGGTTTCAGCCATCAAAGAATTTATTTCCGAAAATTAGGAACGGTAAAGTTGTAAAGATTCTTTTTCTTGAAAAAATTATTCGTGATTCAATAGAATTGCATCATTTTGTAAAATTTGGTATAAACCGATAAGGAAAAAAGTTCAAGAAAAATAACATATGTTAAATACATTATTTTCCTGCATTTTAAATTATTTTCATAGAAAATAGAAAAAATAGAAATAAATAGTATAGTAATATTATAGTATTATACTATACTATACTATATACTATAGTATAGTAATATAGTAATAGTAAATAAAAAATAGAAAATTCATAGAAAAAAAAACAATTCTTGTTCAAAAGTTTTTAAAAAATTAAACAGGTATTTTTGTAAGAAACTTTTAAATTTAGAAATTAGAGATATTCATATTCACATTGAATTTTTAAATAAGTCAATTCAAAAAACAAAAAAAGACATAATGTTCTCCGATTTGGTTCCTAATACTAAAGAAAGATTTTTTGAACTTAGTAAGCAAAAATTTAACTCGATTCGACAAATATGTAATGATAAACATAATAAGAAATTTAATTCACTCTTATCCAAACAACATAACCACAGTAATTTAAAAAAAGATGACTGGGTTAAGAATTTTACTGAAACAGTTATACCCAACGAAGTGATTGAAATTGTTTCCCTGGGTCCTGACCATAGTATTTCGCACAAAATTTCAAAACAAAATGTCATTGACACTATTAAGAATTTAGAGTCGTCCCTCATTTCGTTAGATATCCAAGAGAATCTCAAAAATGAAATTAGAAAAAAAAAGTCACTGACAATATTAATAATAATTTAAAGAAACAATCTCATTGTCCAATTGTCAAATCTCATAAGATAGAATATTTTCCAAAAAATTAAAAACCACAAAAATTTTTTTAAAAAATAATCCGGACATTTTCTTTACAAATGCAGATAAAGGCAATGTCACGGTATGTTTACAAAAATCTACTTACTATACAAAAATACTCAACCTTCTTTCCGACACTTCTACTTACATTCCAATTCAAAAAAATCCCCTAAAAAAGTTGCAAGATAACACTCACAAGGTTCTTAAGGGTCTCAATGACAACAATTTTTTAAAACACAAATTTCATAATAACCAACTCACCTTAACGAATACTGTATTAGCGAAATGTTATGGTTTACCCAAAATTCACAAAAAAGATTTGCCATTCCGCCCTATCATCTCGTTGATTAACAGTCCTACACATTTTTTAGCCAAAATCATATATCAGGAACTGAAAGAGATTATAAAAGCCCCTAACTCTCATATAAATAATAGTTTCGAACTAAAAAGTAAATTAACAAATGTTAACCTTCTCGATGATCATATTTTAATCTCACTCGATGTTAGTTCATTGTTTACTAATATACCCTGTGATTTGGTTTTGGAGAGTTTAGAGCGTAGATGTCATTATATTCATAACAATTGTAATATTCCGTTTAATGAAATTATTAATTGTACTAAATTTTTTTTTAATAACACATATTTTAATTTCGACGACAAGATTTATAAACAAATTTTTGGTACCCCCATGGGTTCTCCAATTTCACCACTGTTCGCAGACATGGTAATGGATGACTTGGAAAGTGATTGCTTACGAATTTTAAAAGATAACCATAATTGCTCTCTCCTCTTTTATTACAGATACGTTGATGACACCATTTTGTGTGTACAAAAAAAAACATATTGAGTTAATCATCAATACTTTTAACTCCTATCATCAAAATTTAAAATTTACTCACGAATTACAGAAAAACAATTCAATTAATTTCTTAGATATGACTCTCATCTCTAGCGACAACCATATTATCACTAACTGGTTCCAGAAGCCAACTGCATCTGGTAGATTTATCAATTACTTTTCAAATCATCCACTACAACAGAAAAAAAATATTGTATACAACTTGATAGATAGAGCGATTTTGTTGTCCCATGAATCCTTTCATCATACCAATTTAAAAAAAGTTAAACAACTTTTAATTAACAATGATTATCCAATTAATTTCATTGGTAAGAACATTGAAAAACGTTTGAATAAAATTAAATATCACTCTTCTGACAATTCCAACATTAGTAATAACTCTTTATGCCCACGAAAATACCAACAAAAAGTTTGTCTTCCCTTTTCAAATAATAATTTTATAACATTATCCAAAATTTAAAAAAAATATAACATTTCTACGATTCCTTTAGTGGAAAAAAGTTTAAATTCAATTATTAAATTAGGTAAGGATTTCACAGAAAAATGGCAACAAACTAACATTGTTTATAGCTTCAAGTGTCATAACTGTCCTGCCATATATATAGGTGAAACGAAAAGATCTCTAAAAACTCGTATTAATGAACATAAAAACAACAAAAATAGCGAATCTGTCGTATTTAAACATCGGGCTGAATTTAATCACGAGTTTGATTGGGAACATGTTAAAATTATTGATTAAGAATCTGATTATAAAAAAAGACTAACATCTGAGATGATTCATATAAAATGCAACAAATTTAGTATCAACAAAAAGGAGGACATATTTACTTTAAATAGAATTTACTTCCCATTATTAAAATTATTAGATTCGTGATTGAATTTAGGTTTGAATTTCTTACACATTGGCTCTTATTTGTGTTAGTTTCTTCGTTGTTAACTTATACTATAAACTCTCGTCGATGTATTCCCTTAGTTTACAAACTCTGTTTGCTCGTCTAACACCTATTATAATGACGGACTCAGCTTTTAATTACTAACGTTATGTGACTTTTATAAATTATTTTAACTTATTTATTATGGTAATCATTGTCTGTTTTCGTATTATTTATTTGTTATTGGTTTCATAAGATGTGTTTTTTTTCAAGTGTTTTTTGTGTTTTTTTTCAATAAAGCTTAAGCCTGATGAGGTTGGCGTACCCATGCCAACGAAACGTCGCACTTGACAACGCAACATTCTGTCTTTCGTTTCTTAATTTTATACCCTGACTGATCGACACAAATCTTTCTAAGAATAATCTTTTCTCTTTCAAATAAGCCCTTCAATAATAATATTGCTATTCTTGAAAGCAAAATTATCAATTTTTGCTTGAGGTCAAATTTTCGTGGACGAACTGCCTTAAGTATTTTTGAGTGAAGTACCGAAATAAATTTGTTAATGTGACGAGACCTGAAAGCTTTCAAATTTAAATTTAAGAGAATTGGATCTGGAAAAATCCTTTTTCTAGGATAAAGTTTACGGAATGGAATACGTATCCTCATTCGAGAGTGCAGAAACAATCTATTAGGATCTTCCTGCTCTTTTCCACTCTGGTCCATTGTTTAGTACAGCAAAGGGCGAGATTTTCCAATTCTGTGGATTGTACGTATCAGGAGGTACGTGATTTTCCTTGAAAAACGTTTTTCGCCCGAACGAGCACTGAGGTTCCCAACCTCACTTAAATTGAAGAGAATGCAAAACAGTCAATGGGTACACACTCGACTATCCTCTGGTTTCATTTTTCCTCTTCTTGTCTCCAGCCTCTTTCGCTGAGTGTCCACTATCTTTCCAGAAGCTCTAGATGGACCTCGCTCTTATAATAAGAGAACCAAAGATATCCAAGCTCCTTGGGTCTTGACCGCCTTGCATTTATATAAGAACTTGTAAGGCCTCCATGAAAATATTGAATGGCGATACTTATCAGTGAAATCGTGAGTGCAAGGCATAAAAGCATATAAAAATATATTCGAGTTGAAAATATAATTCTAACATATATAGAAATTTTGTCGTGGCCAAGATCAGGCCCAGAGATGACAATATCTGACTTAGCATGAAATTCCAAGCCTAATCAATGTCAAGTTTAGTGGACGGTTTATCACCTACCTAATTTTAAAACTCCGTGACTGGGTCTCAGTCTGGTTTAGCGTTGCATTCCAACCTAGAGCCAGATTAGGAAATTTCTGTACCGATATGTGTAAGATAAGATTTGAATAATTACTTGAAACAATAACACAAATTTTTCTTTATTCTGCTCAGGAAACATACCAAAGCATACATTTCGCCCGAGTAATCTATTTTCGTTTCGAGAAGGTAGAATTGCATTTGACACGCAAACACTGCGGCGAACGCAGAGGACCGTAAATTTCTTATTTATCGCTCATAATTTATCCGACGCATCCTGTATCCTGTATAATAAAGTTCTCTCTGCGGCGCTTCTCTCGAATAACGATTATTGATCAGAGTATGACTAAAAAAGCGCAGTCGCTGAGTGAAACAGATTTTTTACTGGATTTTTAAAGTAATCGGTTCTTACTAAGTTTACGGCCAATTTCACTCACTCTTACAGCTGCAAAATTCTGATTTAACTTTGAATAGCATAGTAAAACCATAACACTCAAAATAATTTGTAACCATAGTTTCAATTTTATTTCTACTGCTCTCTAAATCTGTATCAGTCAAATTTTCACTGATTGAAACAGTGATTTGGCATTTCAGTGATTCATCCACGGAAACAATATTTTTCACTGTGAAATCAGTTCATTTTCACTGATCGAATCGGTAAAAATATTTTCCACTGTTAAATCAGTTACTTTTCACTGAAGTAATCAGTGAAATGTGACAGATTCGCAGTAACCTATTTTCAGCTATTTGAATCGGTCAAATTTTACTGATAATCAGTAGATTTTGACTGATTCAGATTTAGAGAGTGTTGAGTAAATTGATATTTTATTTCAAAACATAATTTTAAGCACATTCGAGTCAAATTTTTTTCGAATCCTTAGCGCATGCGTAACATATGAGCTGATTTTAAATTTAAGATTCACTGTTTTTGTTATTGCGTGCTTACAAAAGAATAGATTTTAAACAATGTATAGCTGAGTTTCCATCGCTTTTTAAATGCGTGAGCGATCAAGAGATTGTATATCGATCTGAAAATTGTTTCGCCATTACTTGGTATCTTACGGAATTCTTTGGATTCTCTCGCATTCTCTTGTCCTCGCTTGAAATCTTACTGAGCGATTCTTTAGTAAATAGCACCACGATAAATTAACTTTTTTGAATTATTTATTTCTTTGACCATAAACCGTTGAATAAATCGATAACTTTGAGATTTTTGTAAAATTGCTACACCAAATAGTTATTATAAATAGAATATGATTAGTACTAAACAACTAGCTTATCAGAAGTGGTCGGTATGAAATTTGTATAAACAATATCCCTCATTAGCGCCTCGCCAATGCCTCGTTTACATTTACAAACGAATAGGACAATTTTTACAAGAGATATGATGACTTTTAATTACCACTTTTTATTGCCGCATAGTTTGATGCTTTTGCGGGAGTTTAAAAAAATTTATAGGGAGTGTCGAGCAAATATGGAAATATAAATTTCAGGACGATTCCCGTTGATTTTTTTGTACTATTCTGTAGTTAGGTGCTTAAACGGAGCGGGGAATGCGACGGATGAATAGGGCACGCGCGAATTTGATACATTTCTGTCAGCAAAAGCGAATAGCCGGAGGCAGATTTTTGCGTTTTGTCCAACGAATGAACGTTTTTCACTTGGTTATATAACTCGTCGGCCATCCTTTCCGTAAGTTTTATTATCCATTTTCACTCTTCCGTCCTTTTTGTGTTCTCCTATTTCCTCTCATTTCTCTGTCTATCTGTCTCCGGCTTTTTTTTTTACTTTATATTTCACGCACAAACATCGCTGCCTGTTCCCTTGCTCGGCTGGTGTTTTCGCTGAATAAATTTAATTTAAATTTCCTTCTGTTCCGAACGTTTATTAAGTAAATATATCACATAGAGTCCTTCTATACGCTTTCCGCAGTCCGCAGGCGGTTACCGCAAGCACATATGTCAGTTCGCGAATGTGCTCGGAGAATAGAGCCAAAATGCGCGGAGCGATGGAGGTATTAATTAAGTTTTACTCCCACATTGATCTTTCATGCAGAACTGACCTTTGAAATTAATACGCTACATTACGTTCATGTAGCTTATAATTATTCGAATTCATTAGTATTATTAATAATAATTTGTAAACAAAATTGCTTCGTATTTTTCCACATGTGAAACTTTTTCGATAAAACTGGAATCCGATTGGTTATCCGATCTCAGTTCTCTAGTGCGTCAACTTATTGACACTCGTTTTCAATGCTGCTGTCTAACGCGTGGCTATTTTGTAATATTATACTTCCGCCGTTGAGAGCTGACAAAGAAAAATTACATTGACAAGGAAACTTGTATTTGCAGCCATTAGCGAGCAATTAGCAATTAACAAATCGTAATTTGAGCTTCTCACTTTCCGAGGCTTATTCCTGCTCTCTAATACAAAAAACTCATTATCAAGTTACTGCTAAGTACAATCCGCGCTCTCTATAGGGCCGCTCTCAATAAGGCCTCTACCCCTAATCTGCACTCAACGCTTCCCCCACCATGTGCACTGCTGAATTTAATTTCCATCGTTCTCAATAGGGCCGTGCGATCAATACACTAAGAGAAGAATATATCAAATATACATAAAGTTGATTATGGCAAAATAAATGTAAATTAGAATGATATTGTAATTATATTAACTATTAATAAATTTTTGAAAGTAAATGCTCGGTTATCTTATTTAGTTAAAAAGGAAATGGTCACTCAGAGCCAAAAATCATAGAACTTGTCTACTTTTTACTGCCAGGGGCTCAAATGTTGTTCACGATTTCAGATTTCTAATTTTAAAATTAAATTTTAACTTTGCAAATCCATAATAATAATTATAAATTTACGTAACAGAATTTACAAATTATTTAATTACTATACATTTGATTGCACAACATAATTGAAAATTAAAAAAAAAAACAAAAAAACGTCTAAAATGTAAAGTTAGATTTTTTGATTTAATACTTTCGATGAATTTGTATGCAACTATTATATTATGTTTAATAATACTTACTTAACTCATTTAAATCAAATTGCACGTATTTACGTAGAAGCAAAAAAAAATTTCGATTACAAATTGTTAATGAGTTTTGGTACATCTTGCAGCAACGTTTCGAGCGGCCCTATTGAGGAAGGTAAAAAGTGATTCGCTATTAGGCAATAGTAAACAAAAAAATTTACGCGCTGGGCGGGCAGATTTTTATCAAACGCAGCTCGCTTTGCTCGCAAATTTGAGCGCGCGATTCGATCCTCGCGCTTCGCGATCGGTCTTATATTTTTCGCATAAACTGAAGTTTATTTCCTGTAATTCAGAACTGAAAATCAAGTCAATTTTATAATATTGTAAATGTGAATTACATTTTCTTGAAGTTAATAAATATGTTTTTGATTCCAAATGAAAAAGGAAATTCAATTTACGTAAGGCTCTATCAGTCTTAAGGAACACATTCTCATCATCACACTTTACACTTTAATATACTGAGAAAACAGTTTCTTTGAATCAAAAAACCATTTCTTTGAATTAAAGAAAGTTTTGTTAATTCAAAAAAATATTCCTTGATCCAAAGAAATAGATTTGTTTACATTAAATAAAATTTGTTTAAATCAACAAAACTTTCTTCAATTCATAGAAATTTTTTCTTTGACCGTATATCAAAGAAATGTTTCTTTCATTCAAAGAAACGGTTTTTTGGGTATATTTTGGTTAAAAAGTGGAATTCTTGATTTTCAATAGAGTTTTTAAAATCAATACATAAAATGTACATATTGTCAAAAAATATCCTAATGACAATTTTTAGACCTCATTAAGTAAATAATTTTCCATCGCAAACGCATTTTTTGAAATCACAATCTTATTTTTTGAAAATGAAATGAAAAATATACATTTTATCTGAAATTGTTTCAGGCATTTGTATACATTATTGAAACGAATAATTTTTCATTCTTACGTTTTTTCAGTATTTCACGTATTCTGGTTAAAAATTGAACTTTATATTCCTATAGTTTAGCTCGAAAATGAAACTTTTATATTAACTTTTTCTAAATTTTAACTTACTGTAACTTTCCTAATTTTGGTTTAACCAAAAAATATTATGAGGATAATTGGAAGAGATATATGAGCACTTTTAGAAACCACTATTGCAATTTTTGATTTTTTCAAAAACACAAGAAATGCCCTTATTTCCATAATTTTGGTCGGATGTGGCTGGTTAACGAACTTGTCCTTACCAATCCAATAATTTTGTTGAGACTTATCGAGTATACGACCTACTACTACTACAGGCAAACAAAAACTTTCGTAAAAACCGTTTTTTCTGACTCAGGGGGTCTGAAAACATATAGATTTTATGAATAGATTACTGTAATCTTGTAAAATGTCACTTTCAACAAAATTTTAAATTCACTGAATCAGTTTTGTGCCACTTGACTCTTACTCAATACTGTAATTTCCTGTCTCGGGTTTAATTTTATGTCAAGAATCCTTCATTAAAGAGAGTACTTTTTGGAATGGAACGATACCAGGTTTTTAATCTGTTATATTTGACCATAATAAAAATCCACAAAAAACGAATCACTTTGTGGAAATTGATTATAATTATTTTTGAGTGAGTGTGTAAACAAATAAAAAGAGGATAAACAAAATTCAAAAATGACATCAGTGATAGTAGAAGATTTGATTGAAGCAATTACTTTTCGAAGATAAAGTTAAAAATTTACCGAATTCGGGAAATTTGGCATTCATGGTTGGTCAGCCAGAAGTAGAAAGTGTCTTCTGGAGCGTAAGCTTTTTAATACCGAATGCGAGAACTACTTCTGGTTTTGAAAGCCCCCAGAATGGAACAACGTGGCCCTAGCTGGGCTTTCTCTCTTTGCCTGCGGCGTAGGAGGACCAATGGGGGTGTGCTGGAATATCGATTATCGATATTTATTGCCACGCAGTCAGGTCGTCTCACCTATATATTCGACATTATAGCCGATCGCACCAACGACGATGTACGATTCCCTTCTTACCCCTCACTCCTTGTCTTTCTCTCTCAATAAGCTGGTCAGAAGGTATTAGACGCGACATGCCGAGATAATTGAGACAGTCAATTTCAAGTCTCGCCTTTTCCTGATCCTTCTTTTTTACTTTTCTTGTGTTAGCCGATCTTCAATTTGATCTTTCTGGAAATACTATAAGTAATGTTAAAACCTGTAGGGATTTTACTGTCACTTTCACTGATTCTATATCATTTTCTACGTGTCTAATTCTCTATCAGTGATATCCTCATGTTTCTTACTTCATTTTTATGTTCCTTGGATTAAAGCTGAGCTTCCTATCCCTATCATAAAAGTTTCTTCTTCGTGAATCAAGGAGTTAAGCTGCTAAGTGACATTAAAAATAAACTAGAACATGTAATCACGCTAAGACGATGCTAATGACTTGAATTAACCCTTTAGTCCATTACTGGAAGTGAGTTACGTGAGTAAAACGATAGAATCTACACTCCCCCTAATAAATCTCTATTGTGAGAAATGTTGCCATTATTTTAATCAAGTTAAGGTAACATATTAAAAAGATCTTTTTGATATCAAGATTTCTCTGTTACCGGATGTGAATACTAACACGGTATTTAAAACAAAAATCTGATATGTGCCATTTTAATTATTATAGCAATATATTAATTTTATATTCAGGGAATATCTAACGAATCCATGGAAAATTTTTTTAGTCGTTTTGCTGACGTCTTGAAAAATAAAGAATGTCTAAAGAAAGTTTCATATTTTTTGAAACACCTATAAATTAGTCTAAAACTTTAAAGTAATTAAAAGAAGAAAAGAATTCTTTTCCAAAGACAATTTTAGAGTTGAAAAATTAGATAAATCAAAAACTTCAAATTGGTGTATCAAGAATATAAAATAATTTCAAATATAGAACTTTCAGAATACAATCATGAGCATGATATTCATTTTTATTATATATCAATATATATGTATATATTAATCTGGAAAGTAGACATTTTAAACCAAGAAATTATAATAATTTTTTAATAGAAAATAGAGTGGGAATTCTGAAATTATTTTTCTGACAAAAATCAACTTTTGTCCTTTTCCTTTAATAAAACAGATAAAAGCGACAAACGCGTCTACTAAAGAAGGCCGTTTGGCCCAAAAAGAGGCCCGCCAGAAAGATGAGGCAGCTTACCAAGACAGTAACCTGTTGCTGTATGGTCCAGGAAGAGCCAATCAATTTATTGTGAGTATTAGAACTTGATTTTTTTGAAAATATTCAATAAAAAGTACTAGTCAAAACTTTAAACGCGTTTTTCTCGAAATGACTTTTTTTCAAATGGCTAACAGATTATCTCCGGAACTACTGAACCGATTTTCAAACACCTTGCTGGGTTTTGTTTATTGATATGTCCTGTATGACAATTTACCGCAATTAAGACAAAAACTACAAATTTAATATTTTATTGACCCAAAAAACAGCGGAAAAATAGGCCATTTTTTCAACGAATTTTTCAAACGCCCGCCATTTTTTTTCTTGATTTTTTTTAAAATGTGGTGAATTGTCACGTAAGCAACCTTCCTTTTAGAGAAACCATTTCATTTTTTTTGTTTCAGACTTGCCGATCCAGTGATAAACTGTCGGCCATGCGTCAAATTTTATTTTTGATGTTCGATTTTGGCGCTCCCTGGATTTGGGCCATAAAACAAAAATTTAAAATAAAAATTTGTTTGTACTCCACAAACATGTATTTACATGATAAAAAAAGTTTCATATAAATATATATCAATGGGACTGAGAAAAAAATTATTCAAAATTGCCTTATTTTTAGCCTTCTAAAGTGTACTAGTACCTTAAACCGGGTAGTGGAAATACAGTCAAGACCCGTTTATTGCAAGGCCCGAGCGTTCCCCTAATCCCCACCTTTGCCGTATATGCATCACTGTAGTTGGAGCGACAACCAATCCACTGCTTGCTCTGAAAACCAACTTTACCGATACTTGCGGTGGTGGGATAACTCGTCTTGCAATAAACGAATCTTAACTGTACGCACTTTTTATAGAAACTTCAATTTTATCTCTATACATTTCATTTAAGTTCCCACTTAACCCACACCGACGGGGCCGTACAGCCATCTACCTTTCTTCTCAGCAATAAGGATTACGATGGATCATTGCAGTTTAATATTATAATGAAATTATCAATAAAGCATAACACTAAAATATAGAAAATACGAGCTTACCTAGTATGAAATAAATTCAAAAAACTCTACCTTTTTTTAATTAAAATCACAAAGATGGTAGCTGAACTGCTTACCTGAAAAAAATATATATATATATAAAATATATTAAAAATATAAAGAGACACAATAGGATTAATTACACCGAAAATTTTTTTTTTTTTCGAGAGTCAACTATCACCCATAGTTAAGTCTAACCTAGTTGAAATAACACGGATTCCTGTTTAGGAGAATCTCGTATATACAGTTGAACAATTCAATATAAACCTTGTTACAGAGAAATAAAGAATTCTAGTTCTATTAACAATTAAATTCAATTAATATTGCTATGCTGTTATTACAAAACTCCGCTGTAAAAAGAATATCTTCTGTATTTATTACTTTTTCACTGTGCATACAAAAATTTATTTTTGTCAATAATTCTTTAAGACCCACTTTTATCAATATAAATTTCGGTGTAAGAATTTCAGAAGAAGTTTACAAGGAATCAAAAGAGATTTGGAGATATTACATAAATATTTAATGGATTCCAAAGCATTATAAAAAATTTTCGGGGATGAAATAAGAATTTCACAAGATCATAAAGGAATGCAAGAAATTTAAAAGGGTTGCAGAAATATTACAGGTTTCAGATGCGATTGTGAGGGATTGAAAAGGACGACAGGGGACTTCGGAGGATCAGAAGAAATACGAGATTGTTAGAAATTACACAGAATAAACAAAAAATCAATAATAAATCGTGTAAATCGATCTAGACTCTGAATTCTACATTTTTTACCGAAACTACTCTTAAAGTTAAAAGTCGTGCGGGGAATCGTTTTTTGTATCATGTTTGGAAGTGATTTGATAAACAAGATCTAAATCTGTATTCGAATGTAAGTCTCGAAAGGTTTTCCGATCGTTGCCGATAAAAAAAGAGCAAACAGTTGGTCTCAAACAAGAGAATTTGGTAAATGTCGCGTTACGTAAAATGAAGAAGAAGACGAACAAGTGCCACAGTACAGAGTATAGAAGGCAGGAACGACTCTCTTGAATAAATGGAAACGGTTTACTTAAAGGCTACATTTTCGCTAATGAATTCGTTTCCCTCGTTCGGGCTGAGACACTTCTTGAGGGAAGGAGTAAAAAGCGTCTGAAGAAAACGAAGAAAAGGTGAGGCGGTAATAGAGAAAAGTGGCTACGTTGTTTTTAGCGCAGTATATATAATGGCGGCAATCACGTTTCGCGAGAGACATCGAAAGATGAATTCAAACGAGTCGGGATTTGTAAGACAAATGACTGGCGATCCCAAGTTCGTTAGATTAGCCAAGAGATTTCAAGAATTAGATTTCTATTCCTGAGATTTCATGACTTCTTGTACTTTACGTTTAAGATTCATATTTCAAAGTATCTTTTGAAAATTCAACTACACTGAGAAAACAGTTTCTTTGATATAAGGTCAAAGAAAAAATTTCTTTAAATTAAAGAAAGATTTGTTTACATTAAATAAAATTTGTTTGAATCAACAAAACTTTCTTCGATATACGTTCAAAGAAAAATTTTCTTTGAATTAAAGAAAGTTTTGTTAATTTAACAACATTTTCTTTGATCCAAAGAAATAGATTTGTTTAGATCAAGCAAAATGTTTTTGAATGAACAAAACTTTCTTCAACTCAAAGACATTTTTTCTTTGACTGTATATTAACGAAATGTTTCTTTGAATCAAAGAAATGTTTCTATGATTCAAAGAAACTGTTTTCTGCACCGAAAAAAATTCCTTTTACCCATATACTATTTTGCCTAGTTAGGACAGGCGCCAACTTTGCAATCCTAGTTGAAATGACAAAGTTCAAGTTTAGTAAGAAAAACAAAGAAAGCAAGTTGATTTGACGGACAGATCCTTTCAGGCGCATGTATTAAACGTAACCAAAAACCAACTTTACGTTTATGATCTACCCGAGCAAAATTTATATTGATAAAAGTGGGTCTTAAAGAATTATTGACAAAAATAAATTTTTGTTTACACAGTGAAAAAGTAATAAATACAGAAGATATTCTTTTTACAGCGGAGTTTTGTAATAACAGCATAGCAATATTAATTCAATTTAATTGTTCATAGAACTAGAATTCTTTATTTCTCTGTAACAAGGTTTATATTGGTTTGTTCAACTGTATGTACGTGATTCTCTTAAACAGGAATCCGTGTTATTTCAATAGACTTAACTATAGGTAATAATTGACTCTCGGAAAAAAAAAATTTTCGGTGTGGATATATGTACTGTTAAAACTATTTGTATTCAATTTAATACAAAAATATATGAAGTAATTTGCATACAAATACAAGTAGCGATAAAACAGGATATTTTCTAGAATCTTTGGTAACCCGTGAACCATTAAATTAAGCTGATTAATTTTTCAAATACTTAGATATCATAAATAATTCAAAACTGATTATGTATCTATATAAAAGAAAATAATTTACTTTATTATTCAGAAGTTAAATTCAGTGCAAAAATAAGTTTATAATTGTGTATAATCAAATTACGTGAATTGTTAATTTTGGTGTATTAAATTTAATAATATTTCCAACAGTATACTTCTATAAATTGATGGATTACATCATAACTTATAAATTCCATTATAGTGTGCAAGATTTTACTGTATTACGTAACGAGAAAATAAAGCTCGATAAATTCATAGTGGATTCAAAACAAATGTATAATGTTGGGAGAGGATTTCATTCCTCTCTAAAATGTACTTATGCATTAGACGGGGAAATTACTATTCATAAATTACCAGAGATCCCCGGCTTTATAGATAAATATTTCAAAAGTAAGTCTTGCAAGTTCCCAGCTCTTATAAAGTGTATATAAAAGATTTTTAATGTTGTAAAATGAATTGCTTATTCCAATGAAAAATTAGCATTTCTCACTTTTCTGGAACCTTTATAGGTTGATGGTAATTTTTTTTGTTGAACTTGACACAGCAAGAAAACCACATTGCATTGTCCAAACAGAGAGCGAATTTCTGCGAAAAATACGCGGCACCACGTAGAGAAGATAAATTAGAGGGCTCTGAAACGAACTCGGAAAACTGAAGACAGAGTCAATTATCGAGAAGCCAATCGGTCCCAAGGGACCACCATCTTTCCGAAGTAGTTTCAAATCCTGTGCTACCCTTCTCCACCATAGAAAATAAATTTCCCGTAGCTAGCTACAGCTTAAATTTTTTCCCCAAAATAATAGAAATTTGTAAAATATGTACTTTTCTATCTTAATCAGACGCCATAATTGCATTATATTTATTAAGGAAACAATATTCAGTTACAAAGGTTGAGCTCGGCATATTAAATTTGTTTTAAGGCAATGGGCCGAGGAGACCACGTGACAAAAATTATATGTTAATCTAACAATATCTAAGATCATTTGTTTTGTTTATACACGGAGAAACTTTTTATATCAATTTTTACTATAGTATTTTTCAATTTAGGGAAAAACGTATCTTTTTGAGAATTTTTGTTAGTACAAATACTAAACTTTATAATAATGATATGAAACTTTAGTATAAACTATAGTAACATTTGCTATGAACTATGCTGAAGTTTCATATCATTATTATGAAGTTTAGTATTTGTACTAACAAAAATTCTCAAAGTGATACGTTTTTCCCTAAATTGAAAAATACTATAGTAAAAATTGATATAAAAAGTTTCTCCGTGTAAAATATCTTGCTCAAAATTTGGTAAGTGTATCAGAAAATAATAAGGAACGTCTGTTAACTTCATTTAAGTAAAAATTCTGCAATTTTGTTAATTCTAAAATATAAAACTAAAGTGTTATCGACTTATACAGCTCTGTAGATAAATTTTCAAGGAGATTGAAATACAGTCTTGAAATTTTGGGAAAATTAATCAAAATTTACTGAGGCAGGCCTCTTATGTCTTGATTATTTAAAATGATATAAAAAAATCTGCACACTTCACGGGCTCATTTCGTTCGCAAGTTTGGGTGCGCGATTCGATCATTGCGCTTCGCGCTCGGTCTTATATTCTTCGCATACATATAAGTTTATTTCTTGTAATTTGATACTGAAGCTCAAGTCAATTTTATAATATTGTAGATGTGAATTTATTTTTTAAAATTAAAACAAAGAATGTAAATTTTATCAGAAACTGTGTAAGACATAATTTGTAAACCTTATTGAAGTAAACAATTTTGCATTCTTGCGTTTTTAATGTATTTCACATGTTATGGTTAAAAACTTGAATTTTCGATTTTCAATAGTATTTTTTTAAATTAAAACGAAAAAAATACAACTTATAGAAAAAGGGTAAGGATTAAATTTGTACCTTATCTGAAGAAAATAATTTTGTAATATAACTTTTTTTTTCGTATCTCGTATAATTCAACTGGAAAATGGAATTAAGGTATTGCCTTTTTCAAGTTTTAACTTACTGTAACTTTTCTAATTTCGGTTAATCAAAAAATATTATGAGAATAATTGGAAGAGATTTATGAGCACTATCAGAAACCAATATTACAATTTTTTATTTTTTCAAAAACATAAAAAATGCTCTTATTTTCACAATTTTGGTTGTATGTGGCTGGTTAACGAACTCGTCCTTACTTTTTCGGCTCCAATAAAGTATGCCAAAGATCAATTCAATTTACTTTTATTTTAACAAACTATGCCTTCCCATATTCCTTTCAAACGCTATTATTTATCGTTTTCTGAAAATTGACTGATTTATTTTTAATTGAAATTTTATACATGGAGAAAGAAATTGATATCCAAGGACTGAATTGGTCACGAAAATTTCTGCCTGTAACAATTTAGAGCGGGTGCATAATATTTGAAATATTTGTTGTCTAAATGGAAAAAATTTCTTGTTTCCAGGGGTAAGACGACGGTTTTCTTTGTAAGGTCTTGATGAGAAACCCCCAACCGACAATATTTGCAGCCCGTCTTCTTCTTCCAACCCCAAGTAGATTTACGTGTTCAATAACATTACTTGTGTAGCTTCATTGAAAAAGGGCACCAAGAAAACTTTTATAATGTTGTATACCTTGTGTTGGGAAGATGCAATCATCTTACATTACGTAAGCTGGTACATATAAATAATATTGTGTTAGGTGGAGAAGCGGTGAAAAATCACGTTAAAAAAATTGAACTTTCAAACAAAAATGCTTAGTACTTCCCGTTCGAATATTTTGGTTATGAAAATATTAAAGCGATTTTCATGGATATATTAGGAACCATACACAAAATTAGGGAACAGTTGTCTTTGAAAAGAGAATGGGTGCTGGCTAAATCAATATTTACGTAATTTTTTCTTAACAAATAAAGAGGCAATATTAATTTTACACTTTTTTAAATCTCGAATTTTGCTTCATAGCTGAACTTTTTACGTCATATTTCCAATTATTTGATGTATTACAAATGAAAATAATGTAATAGTAGCATATTGTGCAGTCGGGAAAGAAATAGTATATTACGACTTACTTTCCAGTACTTTCGACTGGAGATCAAGAAAAATAGTATACGACCCACAGCCAGAAAGTTTGAGTTCCTGGTGTATGTGTTATAAATGCCGAGGCGAAGCCGAGGCATTCATATCACATACGCCAGGGCATCCAACATTCTGGCTGTGGGTCGTATACTATTTTTCTTGATCTCCAGTCGAAAGTACTGGAAAGTAAGCCCAAAACCGAGGCGAAGCCGAGGTTTTGTAGGGGGCAGGGGGAGGTCCGCCCGACTTTTGCAAAACTGAAGCGAGGCCGAGGTTTTTGCTGGTCGGGGCGGGCATTAGAAACTTTAAAATAAAATTCAATCATACAATAACTGCAAAAAAATTGAAAATCAAAAATTTTTTTAAAATTAACAAATACCAGAAAAAATTTATTCTTCGATAACAATATTAATATTGATCAACAGTAACTTTAACATCACACATCCAGTAATACTAATCTTATTACAATAATTATTATTACGTTTATTAATATAATTATTAATATAAAATAAACCACGTACATAAATTTTTTGTTTTTCTTTTTAAGCGTTGCTCTTTCGTGCAATTGCACTAAGTCACATTGAATTAAATTAAACAAACGAATTATACGATGAATTTAGTAACACTACTGAGCCGAAAAAAACAAAAAAAGGCCATAAAATTCGATCTTTGTGGAGTGAAATGCGGCCGGGAGGACCGTACTTTCGGCTAGGAGATCAAGAAAAATTATTTTTTGGACTAGCTGGTCATAAAGTGTATTTTACAGCCCCGTGTGTGGGGGAGTGCAAATCCATTTTCTGACCCCCTAGTAAAAACAAAAAATGATGTGCGACACGGGAAAAACAGGAAAAGCAAGGGCAACAATCACACGAGTGAAATAAATGTTTTTCTCGTGTTGCACACGATTTTTTTTCTACTGGAGGGTCAAAAAAGGATTTTTTCTACTATCGTATCATAAAATGCATTTTATTTCCCTCTGCAGGGCAAACAAATGCACCCCCCCCCCCAGTAAGAAAAATCGTGTTCAAAATGGGAAAAACATTCATTTTTCTACTACGGGGTCATAAAGTGGATTTTATTTCCCCGTGTGGAGCAAACAAATCCATTTTCTGACCCCATAGTAGAAAAAAATCGTGTGCAACACGGGATAACCATTTATTTTACTCGTGTGGTTGTTACCCTCGCTTTGCTCGGGCATCAAACTTCACATTCGAAAAATACATTTTTTTTCCCTTGTTGCACAATATACTATTTTCCCTAGTTTTACAATATGCTATTTTATACTAGCTGGTCATAAAGTGCTTTGTCGTGGCCCTTGCAGGGAAGTCAATAGTATATTGTGCAACTAGGGAAAAATAAATGTTTTTCCCGTGTTGCACATGATTTTTTTTACTAGGGTGTCATAAAATGGATTTGTTTACCCCACAGAGGACAATAAAATGCACTTTATGACCCGCTAGTAGAAAAAAAATATTTTTTCAAATTACGTAACATAGAGTGAGCAGATGTACTCCAACGTTAGAAAAAAATGATAAATTTCATGCTTATGAAAATAAAAAAGGCATTTTCACCTCACTGACGATCTTAAGGGCAAGTGAATAGAAAGTATTGAAAAAGTTACTAGTATTTGCTGCTTCTAAGTAGAAAAGTGGTTCTGCAACCGGCAACTTTGCGAACACAAATTATTCAATTTGTCGGGCGAACAAGAACGAAACCGGTGGTCTAGGCAGCAGGAATAAGTCTTTCGTACAACGGCGCAAAACAGAATCGTCTACTTTTATATAAGTCATGGAAAGAAAAAGGTTGAACCACGACAGCAAGAACTTTCAACCAAGTTTCACTAACGGATTCGAAGTGGTCGGAGTAAATTCTATCTCTGAAGAAAGACCCGACAGTCGCCAAAGATGACAGCGGCGCCCCCCAGAGACTGAAGTCTCTCAAACTGTGATTGTCCTGGGTTTTCAAATAACCGAAAATTAATTTTCCTCACAGTTAAACGAACATCAAGTTGATGAATACCTATTGAGGGAGTGAAATTAATAGATAGCAGGAACGTACAAAATGTTATTATAAGAGCTCTTATTTAATTAAAATTACTGGCTCATTACTTGCATTAAAAAAGTGTTATAACTAATTAATTAATTAAAAGATTCCAAAGTTATCGTCACTGCACCACTTCCAATTGCAGGGCGTGTGTTCCGAGAGATTTATATACCCAGAGTCTAGACTCTAGACCCAGTGTCCAGAGGTATATTCACCATTGTGAGTTATAGAATCCGACAACATTGTCCTAGATTTTCTCAGAATGAAACTCTCCATTCATACTGACAGAGATTTGGGATTTTTTTATCACTATTACCTTTTTAATCATAAAATGTAAAATGAATAGGGTTACCCAATATATTTCTGTTTGTATATCTGTAACGTCTAATACAACCAAAGATTTAAAATAAAAAATCTGCCAGCTTCGCGGGCACATTTTCATCGCGCGCTTCGCTCGCAAATTTGAGCGCGCCTAGGGCGCGCGATTTGATCGTCGCGCTGCGCGCTCCGTTCTTTCTAGACCTCGCGCTTCGCGCTCGGTTTATAGTTTTTTTTTTAATTAAAAAGAAAAATATGCATCTTATGAAAAAATGTTACAATTCAAATTTGTAGGTCTTTATTTATTCAATAATATTGTATCATAAGGTTTTTTCGTATCTCGTATAATCGATGAAAAACTTAATCTCATCTTTTATGCAAGAAAACTTTGAATTTCAATAAGTTTTATTATAATTTTTTATAAGTAACTTGTATTTTATAACAAATTCTAAATCGAGTGTAAAGGGTAAAATCATGATGCAATTTGCACGAGACAGTTTTCGGAAGTTTTTTATTGTATTAATTTAAATTCCAATCTTAAAACTTTAAAAATCCTTTAATTTAAAATGGCGGATAAGAATCACAGATCTTTCTCGGTCTGAGTAAAATTCACAGCCAGTTTTTTAAGGTTTTTGAGGTCGCTAAATTTCAATTTGGGCTTAAGATTTTTATCACATCACCTTTTTGTAAAACGGTCAGCCATTTTAAATTTTAAAACTTCTGAAATTCAATTCAAATCCATAGACCACAAAAATTATGTGAAACTGAGTTTTACCTAAACTGAAAGATTTTTACATTCTCATCATAAATGAGAAGGTATTAGTTTTATGTGAAAAATGACTTTCGATATTTTCATCAAATTATTACGATTTGAGACCTCCTGAGTCAGAAAAAACGGTTTTTACGAAAGTGTCTGTATGTCTGTCTATCTGTATGTCGTGTACTTGATAACTCTCAATAGAATTATCGAATTTAATTGAGCTGTGGCATACTTTATCGGAGCCGAAAAAGTAAGGAGGAGTTCGTTAACCAGCCACATCCGACTTGAAAAAAGTCAATACCTAAATTCCATTTTCCAGTTAAATTATACGAGATACGAAAAAAAGTTACAGTACAGAATTATTTACTCCAAATAAGCTACAAATTTAATCCTTACCTTTTTCTATAAGGAGTATTTTTTTCTTTTTAATTTAAAAAAATACTATTGAAAGTCGAAAATTCATTTTTTTAACCATAGTAGGTGAAATACGAAAAAAAACACAAGAATGCAAAATTGTTCTCTTCAAAAACCTCTACAAATTTTGTCTGACATAGTTTCGTTGAGATAGAAAATTATTTACCTAAATTAGGTTTACAAATTCTCATTAAGACATTTTTAGACAAGATGTATTTTTCGTTTTAATTTTAAAAAATACGATTGAAATTTAATAATTCCATTTTTTAAACAAAATATATGAGATACGAAGAAAACGTTGAGATAAAGAATTATTTGACTAAGTGAGGTCTACAAATTATTTTTCGATATGATCTATATTTTATGTTTTGATTTTAAAAAAACAATATTGAAAATCAAAAATTCCATTTTTTAACCAAACTATATGAAATAAAAAATAAACGTTAAAAACAGTCTACTAATTTTTTCCTTTTAGAGATATTTGGAAGAAAATAGATTTTGTAAAGTCATCTAAATTATTAAAAAGTTACAGAAATGTATTCAGAAAATCGAGCGCGAGCGCGAGAGTCATGATAAGAATGTGTTCCTTAAGGCTGATAGAGCCTTAAGTAAATTTAATTTCCTTTTACATTTCAAATCAAAAACAATTATAGTAACTTTGAAAAAATCTTATTCGCATCTAAAAAATTATAAAATTTTGGATTGAAAACTATATTTTTCATGCTCTATTCCTGATAGAAAGTTCTCGTCACGAAAGGAACAGTAGTTAATATACAAGTTTTAAACAATTTTAAACGAATGTCTGTAATATCTTATCCAAAAAAAATTATTTATTGAAAGCGAACCACATACATTTTATTTATAAACGCTATACTGCAGTAATAGTTAGAAATGTTATAAAAGCCAAATGGGAAACGGCGAACCACAATCGATACTCTCAAAATTGAAATCATGTAGTCTCATAAAATTTAACTCGTATATGAACAAGTATTGACTATTGATAAAAAAAATGATAATTTTAAATATAAATGTAAACGAAAGATACGTACACTTTGCTGTTTTGAATTTGGCTAATAGGAAAATTGGTATTTTTAAATTATCACTGTCATGTGCTGAGCTTGTAACAATCCTCTCACTCGACATTCCGAATGAACGTATCGAAAATGTGACATCCCCGGTTGTTATACCCTATAATAGATATAGGTACACATACAAATACTGCAAATTCGTGTGTAGTTCTATTGCATATACAGCACTCAAACCAGTTCGTTTAATCGAAAAATCAACAGTCAAAGAGACCAATTAGGTTGAAAATCTTCCGCTAAATAAATAGAACTGTGAATTACATTTGAACGTGGTAGGAATAAAATCCGTTATTTTTCTTTTCCGAGTACCAACAATCGAATTTTCTCGAAAGTGGAAGTAGATTTAGATTAAGAAACATGATTAAACTAATTGATCAATCAGTAGAGGTGAAAGTTTTTCAATTCGAAATTTTGAAAAATTTAAAGTCCTTAAAATATTAACAATATATAAATAAACCTTCTCAGCTCATTTATTCACGCCTGTCTGATATTAATATCAACTTTGAAAAATGAATTTGCTTATAACTTATGGTTTTTGAATTAAAAAATCTAAAAATTAAATTTTTGGAAGGATATAATATTTAGAGATTTTTATTTTTAAATGTTCAGATTATTAACTCTTAGCTGTCACACTTCTGGCGCCAATCATAGCGGTCACACTGGGTCGTCCATGACCCCAACCACATAATCATGAATTTTGAGCAAACTAATTAGTTTTTTAAGATAAAAAAATTCATAGTTGGTCTTTAACAATTAATTTGTAAGGTAATTTATGTGGCTTGCAAAATTTTTATTATTTAACACGCTTAAAAAAATATAATTTGCAAAAAAACGCCGAAAAATTACTTTTTTCACTTAAAAATTCATAACTTTATCAATTTTTAGAATTGGAAGCTAAAATTTTAGTAACATATTGTTAAAATATATAACTTTGAATAAAAAAATAGTAGAATAGTGTCTGCTTAAAAAAACGTATTTATTTTGCGAAATGAAAGTGAGGTTTTTAGTCGTTTTTCGAAACTGCATTTTTAGGACATAAACATTATTTTTTAACATATATTAATTAAAATAGTTAAGTTATGAACAAAAGAGACTTTATTAAACAAAAATACATCAGATATTTTATAAATATCATTTCAAAGCAAAATAGCAACACAAACTCGATTTTCGGGCATTAAGCGGGAGAATTTTCAAAAGTTTGAGGCCTTTCCACGAAAGACCCTAGTGTGGCAGCTTAAGGTTAATAAATGTAGCAATCAAGGTTTGAAATTAAGGGAATTTTTGGTTCAAAATCGTAAATTTTGAAGGCTTGAAGGATTTTTATTTTTAAGAAATTAATATTAACTATGCCGGGATTCGAGCCCGGGTCTTTCGATTGCCGGTCGACTGCTCTAACCAACTGAGATACACAGGCCGGGCTCGAATCCCGGCACAGTCGAATGCGTCTCTTTTTCCACAGAAAGATTTTTAGAATTAAAAAAAGCAACAGCAGAGGCATTTACAATATCAGTTTCATGGAAATTGGATGGTATTTGCATTTTTTGACCATTTGGACGTGATCTATTATATATATATATCATCTAATATATTGGATCTGGCATTTTAAATTCCAAATTTTTGACTTCAGCATAAAAAAGTTAGCCATAAAAAATCTCTGTATACCAAGTTTTATGAAAATGGAGCCAATAGAGATAGATTTTTAATAAACTTATAAGCCAAAAGTCAAAAACTATTTTACCAAATGAAAAGAAATTTTTTGTTGCACACGTTTATTTTCTCAGCATATATATTTACTGGCTTGCCAGCTGAAACTCTGCAATTATCAGAAGACACAATAAAAAGAGAAATGGATGTGTTATTTAGAACACTTAAGGAAGAAAGGTCTTGCAAAAACTTAAGAGAAATTGGAATTTTGAGAATCTTGAAATCGGGTGATAAGGTGTTGGATGTGCAAAGGGATTAACGCTTTGAGGTCGGACAGGCGTGCTAGTACTATGTCAGTGACAGGACGATATGTCAAACCATTGTCCTTCCACGTTCTCTCAGCGCGTCGCTCTTGCCACCTGCTTTTTGTCCATTCCATGAAAACACAGTCCTTCGTGTCTATACAAGGCGATGCATCCCAGCTATACAGCATCATCCTCGTTCTCAGCGTACAAAGATCAATAGAATGAGGAACAAAAACTATTTGCGGTCAAAGAGCACTTTTTTTCTTTCCCATAACTCTTACGTCGCTTCCTTCTGTTATCGTCACGCCAGGCATAAAACGGATGGTGCAAAAATTTCGGCTATTTTTCAACAGCTATTCGCGAGGCGTTAACGCTCCTTAAAAAGGATATATGGAGATAAAAGTATAATCTAGTGCTTGAGTCCCCTCCGGAAGGATTATTTTTTGTTTAGGTGTAAATTACACCTTTTTAGATTTAACCTTGAAAATATATAATCCTCCAAGGTCTTTTCTATATTATTAACCCTTCAAGAAACTACACAATTGTGAAATTTTTAAGAAATTTTTTTGTTTTTTCATTTTCCTACTCTATATAGTTTTAAAAATATGCTGTAACATTTTTATGGTGAAATCTCAAAAATTGTCAAAGATACAAAAATCACGAAAATTATGAAATTGTGTAGAGTTCTGATTTTGCCATTTTCTTTCAAATTTAATGCTGAGTATTTCTTCTACATAAGAAGAATCGGAATCGGTGAAGAATTACCGCTAGAATATTATTTTGAATAGAAAATTTTTATTTGTATGCGTTTTTCTCGAAATCATGTTTTTTGCCACTGCGGCAGAGGTTTCTCGAAAAACATTTATCTGATTCGGTTGACATTTTTTGGTTGTATTTTTACATATATTATTTCTCTTTGTACGCGCGTATTTTTTTTCTTAACTTCAGAAAAAAAAATTTTGGAAATTTAAAAAATTAAAAAGAACAAAAATAGACAGCCATTTTGTCAACAAAAAAAAATCATCGTGTGCGATAGCCAGTCTATTTGTGTTTATTAATCTTGTTCGACTGTTTGTATCAGATAATTACCGCGACCTTTAGCTCTGCCGCAGTCCGAAAAAACACAAAGATTTGTTTCTTAACTATATAAAAAAATTTGAATACAAAACTTTTAGAAAGTACTTTTCCCAATAAAAAAAGGAAAAAATAACCTAAATCCGTTCATAACTTTTAAAAATATTGAATTTCAAAAATTCTGAAAATAAATTCACAGTAGTGAAGTCCCTTAACTGGCGACCCAATTTAAAAAAACATGCCCAGACTGTCGAAAATTCAAAATTGCATTTCAAACTCCTAAAAGGGATTTTTCGAATGTGGCTCGAGAACTGATCAAGAAAATGTATGTCAGTCAAGATTTTTCTTTTGTTATAAACAATTTAATGAACAAATATAGTTTTTGGGAATTGACTACTTTCTGTTGCTTCAAACTGACATTTTTTTGAAGAAATGTAAGTGCAATAAAGTCTAATTAGAGACTGAATGGTATTAAGTTTAATCTTCGTTTCGAGTGAGTTTGTATTAAAGCACAGAAGAAATGAAATGAAGAATTACTAGCAAGATTGTTGATACTGGAAGTAGCTTACCGAGCTATGATCGCACAAAAAGCGTTCTTCACAAAGGAAAAAGGCTACAAGGAAAATCGAATAAAGCCAATTAGAGTCGTGTACCAATTTCGAAGCATCTTAAAGTTCTAACCGCATTTGGTATTCATCTCGAAAGAGTGTAATCAAGAAGAAAGGGATAGTTGGTTGGGGGTGGAAAAGAGAGCTACGAGAAACTGGAATAGAGTGGCAACTTCCACCGACACAACTTGCAAAACTCTCTGTTCTTTGGCTTAAAAAGTCGCCGATTGTCGATCGACCTCGCTCTTCAGCCTGAAGGAATGACCGACTTATCGATCTTGCCTAGTTTCATTCCAATGCAAGGAAGGAAAGAAAAAACCCGGAAATAATGACCTGGATAGACTATTGTATTTGATGAATATTTCAAAACAAACTCTGAAAATGATGCGGCTTTGTCCTGCTTCCATAAAAGAAGACAGTCTGATCAAGATCTTTTCAACTTTTCTTAAAACTCAGTCTAAGTAGTCTTGTAAGCTCTATTTCAGACGTTGGATAATTTTCCTCGACAGGAAAAATGTAATAATTCCATCTAAAGGATATCAGATACTATTTACTCTCTAAATCTGAATCAGTCAAATTTTCACTGATTGAATCAGTGATTTGCCATTTCACTGAATCATCAGTTAAAAACTATTTTTCACTGTTAAATCAGTTAATTTTCACTGAAATAATCAGTGAAATTTCACTGATAATCAGTAGATTTTGACTGATTCAAATTTAAAGAGTAGATTTTCAAATTCGACTATAGCATAACCGCTTCGACTTTAATCTGTAGTTGATCAGACTAATTAATTTGAACTTGAATATATCTTTTTATCTTTCCAACCATACTCTCTAAACCTGAATCAGTAAACGGCCACTAGTTCGCAGTGACTATTCACTGAAGGCATCGGCTATAAGTCTTTCACTGAGAATCAGTGAAATTCGACTGAGGAATCAGTGAAATACATTGAACTCACTTATTGAATCAGTGAAATCTTCAGGTGTGAATAATAAAACCAGCAATATATTTTAATGATCGATGAACATGTTTATTTTAGGTTAAACAACACCAAAGAGAAATTATGTAATTATTATTATATATTAAAATTATTATTGTGTATAATTATATTATGCATAATTAAAAATTAAAGATCCATCATCATACTTTAATCGTTAGCAGGAACTTCGCGAATTCAAAGGTTATGTTCACGTTGGTGCGTTCACTGATTCCTCAGTGAAAGCAAAGCAGGGCACTGATTTATCAGTTGATATATTTTCACTGATGTCATCAGTGACTATATCACTGATTCAGGTTTAGAGAGTATATCAAGCACTTAGAAAAAAGTTTCATTTAAATATTAAAAAATCGTTTTTTAACTTCATTTCTTCAATTTGAAGTGAAAGCACCTTTAGAACAAATATAAATTTATTTGATTTTAAGAAATCATCTTTTTAGCCTTTTTTAAGGCCATGGACCAAGCAGGTCACGTTACACAAAATTAGATGTTAATCCAACAATGTAAGATAACTTTTTTTGCTTTTAAAATATCTTGCTCAAAATTTGGTAAATATATCAGAAGATAATAAAGAAAATATGTTAACTTTATTTTAGTAAAAATTCTGCAATTTTGTTAATTCTAGAATATAAAACTAAAGTATTATCGACTTATATAGCTCTGTAACTACATTTCCACGGAGATTGAAATATTGTCCTGAGATTTTGGGAAAATGGATCAAAATTTACTGAAGCGGGTCTCTTATTTCTTGAATATTCATAAAAATATTTTAAAATTTTGAATAGAAATAAGTAATTTTAGAAAATGTGCAGAGTATATTACCGACAGTATTAGACCAGTGCAGCAGAACTCAAGACACTCAGTTGGTATTGAACATTTTTTTTTTTTTAATACACTATGCGTTCCCCTATTCCTTCCATATGCTATTATTTATCATCTCCTAAATTTTGACCCGTTCATTTTTATTTCAAATTTTATATATGGAGAAAAAAATCGATAGCCAGGGACTGAATTTGTCACGTGACCTCCATGGCCCATGGCCTTAAATGAAAGAAATTATTTTTTTAACATTATTTATCTCATTAAAAAATAATATTTATTTGATTCAAATAAAATGTTGGGAAAAAGTTAAGAAATAATTTATTAAATTTTATAATCTTGAACAAAGACAATTTTTTCTTTGAATTAAAGAAAATATTTCTGTTTATCACATTACACATGTTCTTATGCGACTACGCAGACATGTATTTCTTAAATTCAAAGAAGAAAAATAACCAAGAAATTTGTTTAAATCAAAAAAGCTTTTCCTTGACCGGGATAAACTTCCGAAAAGCACTTACCTTCGATTAATTTGAAACTCACTATACCGACGTGTTATTGATTCAAATCAATCCATGGAATCAAACAGACAATATATTTTTTGTGACCTATAAAATGGAAATTTTGGGTTCCCACATAATGTAAAATTTGGGCCTGGTAGATAAGTAATAAAGAGGAGATCAAAAATGAAGCATTGAAAGTCCATAAAGTGCAGGGTTACTGGGCGAAAAAAGGGTGAAAGATTAACAAGACACATAAAATAGGAGAATAAATTGCATAAAATACTTGGATGTAGATGACGTGTAGCTTGTATTATTATTGGGTATTCAAATTCGTTATCAAATGTATCACTAATTTTCTCGGAAACTATCAATCCTAGAAAAAAAATGCATTAAACAAAAAATGTGTATCTCGATGATATCTACAACTTATATTTGGAACATTTTGCGAAATTTTGCATATTGGTTGAGATATTCGCAAACAACCATGAATTTTATGGTTTTTTTATGGTTTCACCATGACAATTGACTAGTCGGCAATTCTCATTATTATATTCGTGATTAGCGCGTCAAAATACGTGGAGTTTGATGGAAATCGGAAGGCTCACCTATTCGGAACTGCACCCTTAATGGGTTTTGGCAGTTTTGTTGTTGTTTAAAATCTCATTTTTCGCGAAAAATAATGGTTTTAGGATAAAAATATGTAGAACATTAAAGATAGATTTTCTCATCCGCTAAAACTTTTGTGGGAAATATATTTTTCCTAGATCAATATTTATCGACATGAAATAAAAAAACTTGCTTAAAACATTTGTTTAACTTATGACCTTGAAAATCCAATTTGCGGCTATTTTCATTATCATATTCGTAATTAGCGCCTCAAAATACGTGGGTATAGTAAGTTTCAAATTAATCGCATTTTGGAAATGCCCCCAATAATACAAATAGGCGAGCGGGACTCACCCCTAAACGGACCTTCCTGTGACCACGGAAGTACTAGTCGCTAAACCCACTTTTACTTCATGTTTTCGAGGTCGCTGGATACGAATCTGTAGTTATTTTTTCGATAAAATAGGTGGAACATTGAAAAAAAACGGCAATTTATCGGAAAATTAAAAAAAAATGAATTTTAGGTTTTTCAATGTTACTCTCGCTATATTTCAGACGATTATTAATATATCTTCATCAAACTTTTTTCTGATTATTGTGCAACTAAAGAGCTAAATAACAAGCCTACTCCGATCATTCTGCGTCAATTACTACTCGCTTGATGAATTTTCAAATGTGTACTACTACGAATTCCGACTTTTGTTATACAATCGCAAAAGTTGAGTGACGAAGTTTCGAATTTCCAATAACTAATTATTGAGTATTACAATATAATACATAAAGAAGTTTTTGGGAAAAGTTCAGCTCAAAATATCGAAAAGAAAAAAAGCTGTGCTATTTCAAAGTCGTGTGTCGCGTCAGAATGCACGGAGCGCGCTAGCGCGCAGCGATCGTGCGGCGCGACAGCAACTATCGATGAAATCGAAATACGGGTTTAATATATTAAATTAAAATCAAAACCATTGGAATATTTAAAAAAAATTTCATTTATTCATTTGCATTTAATATAACATCTTCATTTGCACACGTATTGTTACAACTGCAAACATCACAGCACTTCAAATTATTTTTTTTACATGCGCAAACTTCCGTTTTACAGGCATTTTTACCAGTACGAGAACAAAAGTACTCTTGGAATACTTACATTGCAGTGGGGCCATCGTAATAATCAAAAACCAATTTGCCCTTCTCTGTCAACCATCCAAACTTCGTTATCTCTTTGGAAATAATAACAAAAAATCATGAATTCTTTCTTTACCATATCAATGAAATAAAATAAAGAAACTAAAGAGCGAAGTAATAAATCGTATTTTAAACTCATTGGTAGTTGCTGCCGCGTCGCACGATCGTTGCGCGCTCCGTGCATTCTGACGCAACACACAACTTTGAAATAGCACAGTTTTTTTTTCTTCTTGATATTTTGAGCTGAACTTTTCCCAAAAACTTCTTTATGTATTATATTTTAATACTCAATAATTAGTTATTGGAAATTCGAAACTTCGTCACTCAACTTTTACGATTGTATGACAAAACTCGGAATTCGTAGTAGTACATATTTGAAAATTCACCGAGCGAGTAATAATTGACGCAGAATGATCGTAGCAGGCTTGTTATATTTAGCTCTTTAGTTGTACAATAATCAGAAAAAAATTTCATGAAGATATATTAATAATCGTCTGAAATATAGCGAGAGTAACATTGAAAAACCTAAAATTCATTTTTTTTTAATTTTCCGCTAAATTGCCGTTTTTTTCAATGTTCCACCTATTTTATCGAAAAAACAATTTCAGATTCGTATCCAGCGACCTCGAAAACATAAAGAAAAAGTAGTTTTAGCGACTAGGACTGCGTGGTCACATACTGCTATTTATAAGCGTCTTTTTGGGGGTGTCCCGCTCGCCTAAAAAGGAAGATAAAAATATAAACACTAGTAGCGTTTTTTAAAAGTAAAATTCGACAAAGATGCCGAAATCTCTCAATACTGCGGGTACCTCTGATTCGCCGACGAAAGGTTATAATTATATTTCCTAACCATGAGCTCAAAGAGAATGAAAGCTAAATCAAAGTCTTGGCATGAGGTACTTTACGAAGAAGGATGAGGGTGATGGCGAAGGTAAGGAATAGGTGTGGGGAGTTCGAAGGGTAGCATGCTTTCATGAAAAGCCTTGCATCGGCTTTGTTTGCTTAGTCCTTGGAGCAACAATCTGAATGGAAAAGAGCGATACGAAAGCTAGCCAGGCAGAATGAGTCCTGCTGTAAAGCAACAACTAAAAGACGAAAAACACAAATAAATAAAACGAGACATTTTTGAAAGCGATCTCTGCTGAACAAGAACGAATCAAATTTCTCTTTATTGTTATGCATTTTGATATTAGAGATATGCTTCACTATATACAACGATGAAAAGGGTAATAAAAGGGCATGCTCAGCACTCAGGATGTATTCAACCGTCATCACCTCCGCCATCTCGAGTATCTCAACGCAAATTATGCGAAATGACGCTCCTGTTTCCGGAACATTCAAGAGAACGTTTGCTTCCCTAGTAGTGAACCCTCGTGAGCAAAATGGTTATGCCAGGGTGTCAAGGAACTAAAAAGTGGCATCCAAGGAGTCAGCAAAAAGATTTCAAGTTCCTCAGTAATATATATTCATCTCCTCGATTTCACAATAATATCTACAGTGAAAGAATTTAATCGTGGAATTTTATCGATATACTTCGGTAAAGCTGAAACAGAGAGATATTTCTTCAAGTTTTCATATGTACCTCAGTGAAAAGAAGTATGTGAATATTCAATGAAGAAATCCTTATATTTTAATGAACGAAAGGAAATTTTAACGCACCTTTCGATAATAAATGCTGCAATTGAATAGTTAAAGTTTAATGTAGATTACGCGGAAACATTACAATGAAAGGAGTAATGAGTGATAAATACGTGAAATTTTAACTTGAGTTCGGTAAAATCTGTTGTACTTTCAGTGACCCTTATGCATATTTAAAGCTGTTCGAAAAAGAAAAAAAATAGAATCTATTTTTCCATTCTTATCAAACACTGAAATTTAATTACAATGACACATATTATTGGATCTACTTGTATAACTTAATTCGTGCGGTTTTTTTCAAAATTTGAACGTTTACTTAAGAAAAACATGTATAATAGTATTATTCAAAGTATTGCCCATCTGAAGCTATGGTTTTCTCCCATCTTTCTGGCAATTTGTGGATTCCATCCCAAAAGAACTGCACCGGCTTGGCCAATTTTTGATACCCTGTTCTAATGTGAACCGTATTCCAGTGAGGGCGTTCTGCATCGACCGGAACAAGTGATAGTCAGAAGAGGAAAGGTCTGGGCTATAAGGCGGGTGTGGTCAAACTTCCCATCCACTGTTTTCCAAATAGTTCTTAACCGGAATAGCAACATGGGGCCGAACGTTGTCATGATGGAAAATTATTGTCTCGTGTCTGGTCGCATATTCCGGGCGATTTTCGGCTATTGCTCTCTTCAAACGGATTAATTGTGTTCGGTAGCGTTCTCCATTGATGGCTTCACCCGATTTTACACTGAAAAAACAGTCTAGCTAAGAGAACTATATTTTGGTCCTCAGAACCAGAAAATATTGCTATCAGACTAATGCTACGGTATGGTCCTCAGAACTATACGAATATAGGTGAGACAGCTATACAAGTTCGTTGATATGACAATACCATTGTTACGACCGAAAACGCAGCATGCAAAAATATAATTTCAATAGCGATCAACGAGTGTTGATCCCTTATTTTAGGTCAACGCCCACGCGCTATAACCTAGGAATCCAGACTTTGATGATGAGATGCGCAAAATCCATAGACCGAAATTGAAGCCGTTGATATAAAATAGAGAAAACCTCAAACAATTTTTATAAAACTTACGTTAGGATTACCTTCCTAAAATCGCTTTCAAGAATGCACACATTCGCCAATCCAAGACAACCTAAGGCACCACATTAAAAGGTGGTATGTAAACGTATTGAAAGCTGACTCGATTGACTCTTGTATTTTTTTACGCGGTATATATATATGATTTAGTCCCTATAAGGGCCGTGTGTAACACGAAGAGAGCAAGAGGATAGATGATACTTATACCGGATGTCCTGTTATTCTCTTAGTCTTTTACAGTTCTATTAGGCTACTTTTATTCGTGCGTGATTTGCTGATGCTAAATACAGTAATTTGTGCAATATATAGTATTTGTAAGTATACAATTTTCTATTTTGTTCTTATTTTCGCAATAAGTATGGTATTCTTATTTTAAACAAGTAAATCACTGTCCATCTGTTTATTAATTACCGTAATTGTCCGCTACTATGTACGTAAATGCACGTGTATATTAATATACATGTGCATATACATGTATATTATATGCTTAAATTTATTTGGTGAACGCACATTTCGCATTTTAACATAAATCTGGAATTGGAAAGTTTGATTTTTGTAAACATGATATTTACAATGAAATAATTTCGAAAGTATATAGATTCTGGACTCATCGAAAATAGAAATCTTACGGAATAGCACTTAGTGTCCGTTGCGCTTATCGTAACTATGCAGTTTAATGAGTCGAAAGTCTGATATTTCGTATTTTTAAAAGTTTTTCCCTTTATATACTGGGTAGTACAAAATTCTTATATCTGATACGTTGTTTTTACATACAGAAATTATTTTTTAATTCTTAACTATATCTAATGCGCACTAGACGTAACACCATGTATAGCGATCGTAAACAAAATATTATGCCATCGTTATCGCTCTTGTGAATTTTCGCGTGTGATAAAACAATACGCGATACGCAAAAATGATCTTTCAAAGAAAGAAAAAATGCTCCAAACAAATCTACAAACGCTTCGAAAAAACGCCTCGAAAAAATGACACTTCTTTCTCATTTCGAGGTTAGAGTCGCGTGCATGCGAAGCAATGTATAGGTCGCGCGTCAAACCAGTATAGTTGTCTCACCTATACCGCATGGGTCGAGACACTATATACCGGTATAGGTCGAACAGCTACACTGTTTTTTCCGTGTGGCAGCTCATAATACAGCACACCCTTCTGATCCCACCAAATACAGAGCATTACCTTCGCGCCCCATATTCGGCTTTGCCGTTGATTTGGCTGCTTGGCCAGGTTTCAAATATGATTTTTTGCACTTGGAGTTGTCGTAATGGATCCATTTTTTATCACCAGTAAAAATCCGATGCAAAAATAACTTCTTATTGTGGCGTTCCAGCAGCATTTCGGACATGCAAAACCGCCTTTCAACGTCTCTCGGCTTGAGTTCATGTGGAACTCAATTTCCTTGCTTTTGAATGTATCCGGCTGCTTCTAAACGTTTTGAAATGGCTGCTTGAGTGACTCCTAAAGATTCTGCGAGATCTTTTTGTGTTTGGCAACAATCTTCATCGAGTAATGCTTCCAGTTCTTCATCTACAAACTTTTTTGGCTGCTCAGGAAGTTCTTCGTCTTCCAAGCCAAAATCACCACTTTTAAATCGTGCAAACCACTTTTGGCACGTTCGCTCAGCTAGAGCATGTTCACCATAAACTTCCACCAAAATACGATGACTTTCGGCAGCAGTTTTCTTCATATTAAAGTAATGAAGAAGAACTCCCCGCAAAAACTCTTTTTCAGGCACAAAGTTCGACAGATTTGAGTGAAAAAAAATTATTGTTATTTACGCTTCAAATGAATGACATATACTGAAAACGACGTACAATGACGCTATTCCGGTCAAGAACTATTTGGAGAACAGTGGATGGGAAGTTTTACCCCATAAGCCTTATAGCCCAGACCTTTCCTCTTCTGACTACCACTTGTTCCGGTCGATGCAGAACGCCCTCACTGGAATACGGTTCACATCAGAACAGGGTATAAAAAATTGGCTTGATTCATTCTTGGCCCCAAAGCCGGCGCAGTTCTTTTGGGATGGAATCCACAAATTGCCAGAAAGATGGGAAAAAACCATAGCTTCAGATGGGCAATGCTTTGAATAATACTATTGTACATGTTTTTCTTAAATAAACGTTCAAATTTTGAAAAAAAAATCGCACGAATTAAATTATAGATCCAATAGTTCATGATATATCCGTGGCCAAATTGGCGTAAATGGATTCTGTGAGAAAAGTTTTGTGGAACCTCCGTAGCTCAGATTATAGAGCATTCAACCGGCAATCAAAAGGTCCTGGGCTCGATACCCAGCGGAGTGGAAGCGTTCCTTTTTTCACAGAAAAAATTTTCAAATATATATTGAAAATTCCATCTGGGCTTAAATGATGTTAATTCTAAGTTACAGGTTGATAATGTCGATATGGTAGAGTTAGATTATCATGGTCAGTGATACACTCTTCTAATTAACGACATAATCGACTAAAATGATTTGGACAAATTTGGTAAGTTATATTTCTTATGAACTTGAAGTTTTTATTGTTGGTGAGATTTTAGCATTATTATAAATATTCTTTTTATTTTTATATAGCCATGGGAGGCTTTATTCTTGCATATGATCCTGAAAATATTATGACGTCAGACAATTCGCCGCTTTGCCAAGAGTTTGGCAAATTCTTGCCAAGACCAGTGTAAAACTCACGAATTTTACTGGTTATTTATTTTCCGAACATTCATGAAAAATTATATTGGTCCATATTAACTTTTAATGCGTTATTTTGTATTTAATCCTGCACTTAAATTAATATCTAATGAACTAAATTTGTACATTCTATTCGTGAAAATCCTGCGAAACTTTGGTAATTATATACCATTTACTATTTAATAAATGCTGAAAATAATGCTAAACATTACCAGAATGTTACTTTTTCCCCGTTTTACCGACCTTTCCAGTAAAATTAAACGAATGGATTTTCTCAGTGTATCTAAAGGTGGTTCGAATACAATCTTACATTATTACTTTTCTGAAAGTCATTCAGTTTATTTTTCATGACTTGAGAATAAATTGGTGAATGTTTCCAAAGGACGGTCAGAAGTGGTCGATGTCCCAGTTTTGCACTCAAGTACGTGACATGATAAAAAAAAACTGTCGTAAAAACGCGCTGTCCTCTTATCTATTACCATCTACAATCTCTAAAAACGTTTTAACGAGAAAAACGCCTCAACCAACGAAGAGGGCGAAGCAGGGTTTCAAGTATGAGATTTTAATTTACAGCTGAACGAGAGGAATGAAACTTTAATAAAAAAAAACTCTCAGTAAAGAGAGTATCAATGAAGACAGAGTTACACAGAGGTAAGGGTTAAATACATGAGTTAAATTAACTAAGTGATCTAGTAGTGGTATTTGTAATTATTTTACATCGAAAAGTACTTAACTGTACGTCGGGAAGAAAATGGAAAGAATGCTCGTATCTGTAAAAAAGTATTTAATTAAATCAATTTCAAGTAAAGAACGAAGTGTCTGTCAATGTAGTAATTAAGAATGACGTGAGAAGGATTGCAGCGTCGGCTCGATATTGAACGTGAAAAAAGGTTTAACAGATTTCATCTCATTTGTCATGTAGAGTGAATAATTATTAATCGATTTAAAGTCAAAATCAATCTCTGTTATGGAGCTGAGAGTACTTGCTACTTTTAATTTTTCTCTGGAGTATAACTATAGTATGCATCATTCTCAGCATATCGATAAATTGCAAAATGCAATTTTCCTCGAAAATATCAGTTCACCTTTTACTATTCTAGCTGGTGTTCAAAGACACCTCGGTTCTTATTAAGAACAGTCGTTCTTTCAAGCTGCCGTCATCGATAAGGAGAGCAATAAAAGATCCGTCCCAGTAGTATAGCGTTTCGCGACAAGCGAACAAATGCATTAATCCTAGGAAAATGGCATTCTTGGAACAAGGACAACTGGGAAAGAGCCAGGCTAGGTGGTTAGACGGAAGTTACAGAGATGGTGGATAAATTTCCTGAACAGGAGATTATCTTCAATAGTAGTTTCCAACGTTCCTGTTATTATAGGTAACTTCAGACCTGCGCTTGAGTCCACTAAGCTCTGACATGGGAGTAACTGCCAGTGATTCCCATTTTCAGGAACGAAAAATGTCTACATATATTTTAAATAGAAATGCATTCATAATGACAATTTTTTCATGGTACTTTTAAATTTTCCCAAGTAGAAATTTTCAAAAGTTTTATTTGAGATACTCGTAAGTTTTCCTTTCTAACTAGTGAGGCCCTATTGAGGAAAACTTGTAAGTTATTCAAAAGAAGTGTAATGCTACGCCATTCAAGTTATTAGTGAGTCTCAACTTTTGAAGTATTTTGAAGGCACTCTCTAGTTATTTTCGAGACAATAGACAGTTCTTTGTTAGGAATTGAAATCTCACATATGTACACGAATCCGAGTGAAGGTTTCGAGCAATAAAATCTGATGTTGACGGGCCTTGAACGTCGATTCCAAAAAATTAGCCGGCATCAGTTGATCCGTCTGTCACAAAAACCGTTATATAAGAACTTAATACCAAAAATGAGAAACTTATGCGGGATTACGAGGAATTTATAGATTAAGTAAGAAATTTATGAAAGGACTATGTAGATTAAAAAAAATTGTACGTGCTTGTGCAACATCTTGGCCACGAAACAAAATAAGGTAAATTGCGAATTTTATTGAAAAACTAATGTCATAATCTATAAAATATAGAAGTATTGCGATGAATACTGATCGGACTCATACTGATACTTTTAGCTTATTTTTCTTTTTTTACGAAACCTCTTCACTCGGTTTCTGTTTCCTTTCCTTTTTCGGTCCATTCTTCGATATGCAAAAGTTTTTTTCCAACACCTCACAAACGCACTAAATTTTAGGTTGAAATTTAACTTTTATTTTTAGTATGCACACATTAAATTAAATGATTCCAAGTTTTCGCTTACAAATGCCTCAACAATTACTTACAAGAAACATTCAAAAGTTAATCATGGGGGAAACTGGACAAGTTTTACTCCAGTTTAGCTTGTAATAGTTAACCTTACAAATAATGAGAAAATTCCTTACGAATATATTCTTACTAGTTTTGACTTACTATTAACATTCATTGAACGATGACAGAATTTTTCTTTCAAAACAAAGTTAATTATTATGTCTATATTCAGAGCCTTTCAAATGTACAATTTTTTATTAAATATGCGCTATACTTTTTAATTTAATGGGGAAGAAACCAATCATATGGAAGAATTAAGTAAGAAATGTGAAATCAACTAAATTTTCGAATGATGTAATCAGTAAAAGCGAGTAATTCTACTAGGCAACAACTTGAATGATTAATTTTACTAGTTTTTTTGGTGTACTATAAATTAGTTTAAAAACTCATTACTTTTAACAAATGAAAATATCTTCAAATTTCCAATCTTGAATGTTGGAATTTTAACATCGGTTTTGAAATTATAATTGACTACCCGAAAGTTTTTTTAAAAAGCATGAATAATTAAATTTAAATCCGTTGAAATGCATTAGTCCTGGAAGATTTAATACCACAAAACTAATAATTAAAAACCCAAAACCGAAAAATAAAAATCCCTCTAAATCTGAATAAAATAGAATTTTTAATAGATTCAAATATATTTAGTGTTTAGGTTTTTTAAAATTTGTCACATAAGGTGTTCGGGGTTGCTGATTTCGTTTTTCAACCCAAAATATAAAGATTCACAATAGCAAAATATAATACGACGAACTAAAAAATGTAAATATCAAAAAGGGCCCGAAGAAATATATACGTACCTGATACTTGAAAGGCCCCTAAATGTGGATATTCTTAAGTTAGAAAATCATAAATTCCTTATCTATTCATTTTGAAATTGTTAATTCTAATTTGGAAACTGAAAAAAAAATTCTGTGAAAAAAGGAAGGCTTTGACTCCGCTGGGTATCGAGACCAGGACCTTTCGATTGTATCACGGTGAATATGGCACACTCTTTTAATGATCGACATAATCGACTAAAATAGTTTAGAAAATAATTAGTAATTTGTAAACTTTTGTATATTTTAAACTCAACGTGTCATAAAGAATAATAAATACACCTTCAAAGCTAAGTAAATCGCGTAAAATACGATAGTTTTCGGAACATTTGTCTGTACTTGTAATTTCAAGCAGCCACGAATAACACAAGTTCAAAGCATGTGGTTAAGGCGCTTTTCCAGACGGAAACATGAGCGAGACCCGGATAATTATGTGCGTCCATGATTACGTGCGACGGATTGTCCAAACGACCCGCATTAACTTGCCACATGGAGATATTGTACAATATGCATGCATTTAGGCGCACATCCTGACACATCCTCACACATGGCCGTGTGCTTGAATATTACTGTAAGAATAGTTAATTTTCCTAGACAATGCGTCTGGCTCACTAATGGTCTCATGATGGAACTTAAGATTCAATAATGTTATTTCCGTCAAATTTCACTTGACTTGTATAAAGCAGCTGCAACCGCCTAGCGCGATAAAAAAACTTATTATTTCAAAATTAACCCATGTGACATTTTACAGGACGGGCCATCATAACAGAATTTTTGAACGGGATGGCGCTCATTATGCCTACCTTTGTAGCTTGGTAAAAAAAAAAAAAAAAGTAACTGACTTAAAAATTTTCCGATTTTTGCAAACGAAAGAGCAACTCAAAAACTGGATTTTAGATACAAGAAATAAACTGAAACACGTTCGGCAGAAGGTTTCCACGTTATATTGGAATAACTACAGAATATGTTGATGAAGGGGCCTATGGGAAAAAATAACATCAATTTTCATTTCGCATTTTCCTCATACCAGAGTCACTTTTATTCGATAGTACAAAATAAAATCCCTTTCGTTTCAGCAGTAGAGAATTTTATTTACAACACAAAAGAGAAGGGAAATGCATTATGCAAATATTACCGATTTCGTCAATACGTCGTTATCGCATTTGAAAAAGAGATTCATTCACTGAAAAGCCACACTCTCCAGTCGGGGTAGCTTAATTAAAAATTAAAAGATAAACAGTTCAATAAAATAAATAAATAAATAAAATATATAAAAATATAGAAACCTAGATACATAAGACGTTATCTTTGACTATGAAAAACGAAGTTTCATCTTGTCATTATATGGGGGCGATGTTTCGATGGAAGGGAATATGAGCGAATCTTATAAGCCAAGACAAGATGAAATGCAGGAATCGTAATACAGGTTGGACTAGAGTTCTTAGTGGGTAATATTACCCCGGTAATTTACCCGTTCTCAAGAGCGCTACCGAGAAAGTAACTTTAAAATAAATTACCGCCTGATTTATATCTAAATTAATAAACATTAATATGGATAAATCTAATTTTATTTTGAATACGCTATCAATATTTTGAGCAATAAATAATTTTATTTCAATATTTATATATATCTATTTTAGACAATGTAGTATATTAATACACAGAAAATTATGGAATAATTTAGAAAACATTTTTTGAGTTTACAATTATTTTTCAAGCGAAAAAAGTTTAGAAAACTAATTTAGAAATGTTTAATTACTTAATCATGTAAATGTTAATATTTTTGTACATTTAAATGTTCACAAATCGAAAATAATTTTAAAAAGCATAAATTCTCATAATTTTGGTAAGCTCTCGGGTAAGCTACGGTAACGTTCTAGGTAACGTTACCCGATTTTAAATTACCGAGAACTTAAGAACTTTAGGTGGGTCGCGAGATGGCTTTACAGCTTTTATCACATAGGGACATTTTGCGGTCCTAGATACTGGAAATGTTAAGAGCCTTTCTCTCGTCCAACCTTCGACCGAGGGTAAATTACTCTGCAGTGGCAAGGGTATTACTATTATGTTCGGAATAGCATGGAGACAGTCTAACACACCACCTCGACTCGACGAGTTTGGCTAAGCACTGAACCGAACTGAATACCTCTTGGTGTACCACATTTTCTCTCTACTGGCGAAAAAACGGAACCGAATTCCGATAGCTGACATCCACAGGTGAATATTGGATGAAAATCAAGTACTGAGAAATTAAAATCGCTTTTTTAGAAATTAATTCTAAACTTTTTTTTGTCAATCGAATAATCCTGCAGAAAAAAAGTAAATAGTTTTCTGTATTTGAAAAACCAGGTTGAGTTGGTAGGACTGTAATATTTCTGAGTGGATAGAAAGATACGAGAAAGTACCCGTGGACTCGAAAAAGCGAAGAATTTCTAAAAGACATTATAGAAAGCACAAAAACTCTCTCCAATTTTTCCCTTAACTGTATGACTTCACCCTGACTCTCTTCTTCACAGTTTATTATTGTCTGGGTGGGTTTATTGCTTCAACCTGAGTTATAGTGATTCAAGTTTTTCTTCATGACAAAAGCAAAAAATTTATAGAAATAAATAGCGTGGATTCCATTCTTTGAATTTCATTGAAGTAGAATTCGCAGCAAAATATATAATTTAAAATTTACAAACATTTCAAAACTAATCAAAACCTAATAAAACTTACAGCAACTACTTTTCGTTTCATAATACAAGCTTTCTTTGATTTTTTATTTCGTTTACTTTAGGGTAATAGTAGCTGTTTGATAGATAAATATACACTGAAAAAAATGGTTAGTAAAACCAACTACTTCGGTTTGTAAAATATGCCTCAGCTATTTTATTAGTTAGCACAACAATTTTTCTGGTTGGTGTTACTACCCAAGTTCTTGTGATAACAATTGAGATAGTAACACCAACCAAAAAAATTGTTGTGCTAACTAATAAAATAGCTGAGGCATATTTTACAAACCGAAGTAGTTGGTTTTACTAACCATTTTTTTCAGTGTATAATAAAATAACGTGGAGTTATTAACGAATGGAAAATATAAAAAATCGTATAGATATTCTATTTTTATACTTGTATTTGATGAGATGACGCATGGATATAGGAAAAGATTATTTGATAATTTAAGATTTTGCGCTTCAATATTTTCCAAATGTGCCTTGGAAGTTCAAAGTAATGAAATGAATCATCCAATAGAGTACAAAGAAGTGGATACGCCAAAAGAAATCTGTTATTAAAATTTAATATTACCACGCCGATAATTCCAGAAAAAATATGGTAATCTGGAATAAAGAGAAAAAAACTTTAATTTTTAAGGAATAAATACTCTTTTCTATATCATTTTTTAATATTCAGATTTTTGCGAAAGGAAATTTAAATAAAATGAATTCAATTAGTTAAATTCTCGAATATGAAATTTGAGACTAGGAAAATATCATAACGAAAGTTATAATCGAGACTTTTGATACTGTCAATGGCAGGAGATAACTGGGATTTATTTTAAATAAAGAAAGTATATTTTCTCAGCACAATTGTAGAAATTTACCAGCCAGGATGGTAATTTTTTAAATAAAGTTAAAAAATAATTGTTGAAAAGTTTAAGTGTGGGTAACAAAAAGAAATTTACTCTTTTTTTATTTTCATATATTTGAATTATGGCGGGTCTTAAATTTGGCTTTTGCTATTTTGCTTGACACCTTCACTAACGCCGACTCAAAAGATTTTGTTTGAGTGTGAAATAGTTTGGTGATCGAGGGAAAAATCATGAAACTTAGTCATGTTATTAGTCAATAAACCTTTTACTGAATTCTTAAATTTATTTTTTCTACTAGCGGGTCAAAAAGTGCACTTTTTTCTATCTTTGGGGCAATCAAATTCATTTTTTGACCTCCTAGTTGAAACAAAATCGTATGAAACACGGGAAAAACATTTATTTCCCCTAGTTGTACAATGTACTATTTCCTTTTTTTTGTTTAGTGTGGTGAAAATCCTTCATTTAGGATTACACACTGGTGTAAATACAAAGAGTATAAAATACCACATAATACCCTGGTCCTAAGCTCGATACCCAGGGGAGTAGAAGCATTCCTTTTTTCACATAAAATTTTTTCAAAATATATTGAAAATGTTCATTTCTCGTTATTTTGGCATAGGGTCAGTTTTTTCTTATTTTTTTAAATTAAAATTATCACTATTAGATTTAAAAATGCGCAAAAAGAAAGAAAGGCAAACGTTTCGGCCACATATGGGGGCCCTCTTCAATGCCACAACTCTTCATATGTGGCCGAAACGTTTGCCTTTCTTTCTTTTTGCGCATTTTTAAATCCAATAGTGATAATTTTAATTAAAAAAATAAGAAAAAACTGACCCTATGCCAAAATAACGAGAAATAAAAAATTCTATGAATTTGGGTCAATATAATAGTAGACATGTTATCAAACATGTCACTTTAAAATATATTAAAAATACCATTTAGTCTTAAATGACGCTAAGTTATTTCTAAATCACAGGTTGATGAGTTCGATACATTAGGACTGAAAAACTGAAGAAATTTGAAAATATTAGTTAAATAATTCATGATATATCCGTAGCCAAATAGGCGTAAATAGATTCTGTGAGAAAAGTTGTGTGGAACCTCCGTAGCTCAGATGATAGAGCATTCGACCGGCGATCGAAAGGTCCTGGGCTCGATACCCAGCGGAGAGGAAGCGTTCGCTTTTTCACAGAAATTTTTTTCAAAATACATTGCAACTCTGTTAGATTCTTATGAGTAGTAATACGTTTCCAATATTAGTAGAAAAGCAGCCTTCAAGGATCACAGCGATGTATAATACAATATACAAGGTGCGTTCCAAAATAAACGAGACTTTTTCAAAATAGCTATTTATAGTGGCGCTATCTTCTGATGGGAGTAGGAGTTGTAAAGGTACATCCTTCACTGACGTTCTGTCAAAATTTCATGACCAACTGACAATTAGAAGCCGAGTTATTGCTTTATAAGGGACAGTGTGTTTGTAGCATCGGTCGAAAAATGAACTTCGGACAAAGAGCGAATATTAAGTTTTGTTTGAAACGTGGTAAAACTTTTACTGAAAGGTTTGAATTAATGAAACAAGTGTATGGTGACTATTGTTTATTCCGTGCCAGAGTCCATGACTGGTTTAAACGATTCAAAGAAGGACATCAAGGACGACGAACATCCCGGTCAGGAAAGTTTCGTGATTACACCAAGTAATATTGAAATTGTGCGTGAGTTTATAAAAAATGAGCCAAAATCTTCTTTGCGACACATGGCAATGGAATTAAACATGTCAAAAGATCCAATTCATCGCATTTTGACCGAAAATTCGCCGTGTGAGGCCGCAATACCGTGAAAATGGCAGTTGACGCCTTTTGCACGATAATGCGCCGGCCCATCGTTCAACGCTTATCACTGATTTTTTGACCAAAAATCACATTTTATCCGTCAACCACTCACCGTATTCGCCTGATATGGCTCCCTGTGACTTCTACCTATTCGGTAAATTGCATTTGGCCATGAAAGGAAAACGTTTTGCGTCCGTAGAGGCCATCCAAAAGACTTGTACCGACATCCTGAAGGACATTCCGGTTAATGACCTGAAACACTCTTTCGAAAAGCTTTTGGATCGCGTAAAACAGTGTATCGAGGCCGGAGGGGACTATTTTGAATAAATAAACTCGAATTTATCAGAACAAAGCTCCTGTCGTTTCTATTTTAGCTAAGTCTCGTTTATTTTGGAACGCACCTTGTACGTATGTTTGCATAAGTTTTGTTCGACAAAATTTGTGAGAATAAACTCGCCTAATAATATAATACACGACCAAGATAGGGAAAAATACCTCCGTAAATAAAAAAAAACTTATCTGAAATTTTTTTTTTTTTATTCTGACTTTTAGATTTGACAAAATTTATTTTTATTTTTCCCAGTGTACTCTAGGAACTGTATTTGCTAGAAAGACCGTGATTTTCCCATTTTGTCTAGAAAATTGTATTCTTTCTTTCAAGATAAAACACAATTATTTGTACAGTAATATTAAATTTTCCGGATAATATTCTTTTAGTGTGGGTATTAGTTTTTCTGTGATTTTGATTCGCACGACTAAGCGTACAACCAGTATGGGTAAAACGGGTTTGGTTTGGCTGTCACATGCACGACTCCCCGGAGCTCTAAACTGATACTGGACAGATACTGTACATCCATGCTGCACGGTTGGAATTAATTGGCAATGTTTGGCTCGGTTGTGAATAGGTATATATTGTAATGAATGTTCGTTAGCGTGCTTCGAATGGAACGAGTATCCAAAATAAAGTGGCAGCACGTACTTAGGTATTGTGAGTTGTACAAAAACGAACAATGTACCAATTATTACCAATTAGAATCATCAGTACCGGTTTTCGTTTAAATACAATAAAATTCGTGAAAACATAAATGATTGTTAGGTCGGGCAGCACGAGATACATGATCTTGATCTATGTTCTTGTTTTGATTTAATATTATAATACGTGAATTAAAACAGTTAGTTGTATTACATTTCTTAAAAATTTTACAAAGTAGTGTAATTCATGATACCAAAATAAGATAGACAATAAAAAGGAAGTAGAGATATCAGAAGATAAAAAATATCATTTGAAATAGTAATATTACGCAATATTCCACTCGGGTTTGATATTACGAAACACGAAGAATGAATTTCAAATTGAATCACATAATGAAGCTTTCGAATTCACAGTTATACAATAAGAAAATGCTTTTGAGATTTCCATATAAAAAATAATTTTTTTCAAATCCATCAAATATGTTTTATTATGTCACAAGCATGAAACAAACATTCAAATAAACATTGCCAACAATTGCCTCGATTTTTTGCAGGATCAACAGACGTCTATTATATATTTAAAAAAACAAAAGAACATCTCCGTAATCAAATTGCCACTCTATATCGTATTGTTTGATCGAAAAGAACTGTTTGAACGATGAATTCGTGCTTCCTCTTCGTAAAACATGCAGTAAAGCCACGGATGATAATAGGAAATAATAATCAAGTGACGTATTTAAGCGAGCATTTTGATTCGATGAAGAATCCTCGTATATCAAATGTGTACAGAAAATATTTTTTTGAATATATTGTTCTGCTGTAGGCAAAATCGTGTTATGTAGAAATGTTTTGGTTAATTCAACTAAGTTTTGGTTGAATTAAGTAAATTAAGTAACATTTCAAGAAGCAATAAGTCTTCCTCATCAGGGTATCTATACAATAAACATAAAGTTATGAAAATCAAATCATAAACCGTTCTATATTAATTCAAGGAATAAAATTTAATCTAAACAAATAAAAAAATATGTCTAGTAATAACTTTCAACAACAAATTTTCAATTCGACATAAATCTCATAAAAAGTGCAAATTTTATAAATTAAATTACATTATCTTTAAAAAACAATTTGACTAAAAATATTACATTTTTCATTTCGAATGTTTGAAGTTTGACATTGGGTTTGAAATCAAATATAATGTAAAATTTCTCACATTATGAATATAAGATATTCGAATCTTTAAGTAGCCGTCAATAATACTTTCCAGAGATATATAGAGATTTGTCAATCGCTAACAAAAATCAAAGCTGGATTGCTTAGGACTATAGATTAAGATTTTTTAGCTTTCAGGCTATTCCAAAATGAGCAAAGATTTCCAAATTCAATGGTTCTACACTGTAGCAGGACTGAGACACCTAAGACCAAGACATCTACCGTTGTAGAACGTGGAAACGATTATTACTTGGGTTGTAAAAAGCAACTGCTTCCTCTCATGGTGCAGGAAAGTGAGACAGTTTCGTGTAGTTGGGTGCAGACTGCTCTAGCATAATGGTAAGTGAATGAAGTCCACACCCTGATGTAAGTATTTCTGTGACTTTTGCGGTTTTTTAAGGTAGTTGTGCCAAAAATCGGGCAACTGGAAAAAAGTTGTTCTACTATTTTAGTACATGACATGATGTTGTCAGTTTTGTCTTATAGAGAAACAATATTTTTTTTCATAAAAAAAAATTTGAAACTTAATTGCAGAATAAGAAATGGTAGAGTTGTAGAGGATATTTTCTTTAAGTTATTAAAAGTATTACGAGATTGAAAAAGGAGGATGAGACAATAAATAATCCATTATTTAATACTAACACAATAATTATCAAATGATTAACTCTAATTGAAATAAATTTATATTCAGAAAATTCAATATCTAGCATACGACCGAAAAAACCTTGCTTATGGTACTATGGTATATCCTTCGATTGACCATCAGCAAAAATACTTTTTTAATGCGCGATGAAGCGCTCAACTTTCTTACTCGCACGTTAAAACCATCTTGCTTCAACACAAAACGGGCTTTCAACACGCCTGCAATTTTCCGCGGTAAGGGTGGACCGCATTGAAATATTCAGAGGATGCGAAACTTTGTAATGAAAGATGAACACTGCTAGAAAGTTGCTGGAAATATCAAGGACCAAAGGCTAAAAGGACAACTCCTGGAACAGAGTTTGATCAAGATTATTTTTTTTGCTTGACTTTGGACTATTGTCAATACTGTCTGGTTGGACTGAGGTGCCTGGGAAGGTACTCAGGTCAAAGCTGTAAGTCTCCAGAGTTGGATGGAACTCAGTAGAAGCAGATATATGGTATAGACTGCTCAGGATAGTCGTTAGAGGAGTAGGACCCACTTGTCCCAGTTTCGCGACTTTCGACTATTGTCAATACTTTTTGGTTGGACTGAGGTGCTTGGGAAGGTACTCAGGTCGAAGGTGTAAGTCTCGAGAGTCAGCTGGAAGTCAGTAGAAGCAGATATATGGTATAGAATGATCATGATAGTCGCTGAAGCCGTAGTACCCACTTGTCCCAGTTTCGCGACTTTCGACTATTGTCAATACTTTTTGGTTGGACTGAGGTGCTTGGGAAGGTACTCAGGTCGAAGGTGTAAGTCTCGAGAGTCAGCTGGAAGTCAGTAGAAGCAGATATATGGTATAGAATGATCATGATAGTCGCTGAAGCCGTAGTACCCACTTGTCCCAGTTTCGCGACTTTGGACTATTGTCAATACTGTTTGGTTGGACTGAGGTGCTTGGGAAGGTACTCAGGTCTAAGCTGTAAGTCTCCAGAGTTGGCTGGAACTCAGTAGAAGCAGATATATGGTACAGACTGCTCAGGATAGTCGTTAGAGGAGTAGGACCCACTTGTCCCAGTTTCGCGACTTTGGACTATTGTCAATACTGTGTGGTTGGACTGAGGTGCCTGGGAAGGTACTCAGGTCTAAGCTGTAAGTCTCCAGAGTTGGCTGGAACTCAGTAGAAGCAGATATATGGTACAGACTGCTCAGGATAGTCGTTAGAGGAGTAGGACCCACTTGTCCCAGTTTCGCGACTTTGGACTATTGTCAATACTGTTTGGTTGGACTGAGGTGCTTGGGAAGGTACTCAGGTCGAAGCTGTAAGTCTCGAGAGTCAGCTGGAACTCAGTAGAAGCAGATATATGGTATAGAATGATCAGGATAGTCGCTGAAGCCGTAGTACCCACTTGTCCCAGTTTCGCGACTTTGGACTATTGTCAATACTGTTTGATTGGACTGAGGTGCTTGGGAAGGTACTCAGGTCTAAGCTGTAAGTCTCCAGAGTTGGATGGAACTCAGTAGAAGCAGATATATGGTATAGAATGATCACGATAGTCGCTGAAGCCGTAGTACCCACTTGTCCCAGTTTCGCGACTTTCGACTATTGTCAATACTGTTTGGTTGGACTGAGGTGCTTGGGAAGATACTCAGGTCGAAGCTGTAAGACTCCAGAGTTGGCTGGAACTCAGTAGAAGCAGATATATGGCATAGAATGATCACGATAGTCGCTGAAGCCGTAGTACCCACTTGTCCCAGTTTCGCGACTTTGGACTATTGTCAATACTGTTTGGTTGGACTGAGGTGCTTGGGAAGGTACTCAGGTCGAAGGTGTAAGTCTCGAGAGTCAGCTGGAAGTCAGTAGAAGCAGATATATGGTATAGAATGATCAGGATAGTCGCTGAAGCCGTAGTACCCACTTGTCCCAGTTTCGCGACTTTGGACTATTGTCAATACTGTTTGGTTGGACTGAGGTGCTTGGGAAGGTACTCAGGTCTAAGCTGTAAGTCTCCAGAGTTGGCTGGAACTCAGTAGAAGCAGATATATGGTACAGACTGCTCAGGATAGTCGTTAGAGGAGTAGGACCCACTTGTCCCAGTTTCGCGACTTTGGACTATTCTCAATACTGTCTGGTTGGACTGAGGTGCCTGGGAAGGTACTCAGGTCAAAGCTGTAAGTCTCCAGAGTTGGATGGAACTCAGTAGAAGCAGATATATGGTACAGACTGCTCAGGATAGTCGTTAGAGGAGTAGGACCCACTTGTCCCAGTTTCGCGACTTTGGACTATTGTCAATACTGTTTGGTTGGACTGAGGTGCTTGGGAAGGTACTCAGGTCGAAGCTGTAAGTCTCGAGAGTCAGCTGGAACTCAGTAGAAGCAGATATATGGTATAGAATGATCAGGATAGTCGCTGAAGCCGTAGTACCCACTTGTCCCAGTTTCGCGACTTTGGACTATTGTCAATACTGTTTGATTGGACTGAGGTGCTTGGGAAGGTACTCAGGTCTAAGCTGTAAGTCTCCAGAGTTGGATGGAACTCAGTAGAAGCAGATATATGGTATAGAATGATCACGATAGTCGCTGAAGCCGTAGTACCCACTTGTCCCAGTTTCGCGACTTTCGACTATTGTCAATACTGTTTGGTTGGACTGAGGTGCTTGGGAAGATACTCAGGTCGAAGCTGTAAGACTCCAGAGTTGGCTGGAACTCAGTAGAAGCAGATATATGGCATAGAATGATCACGATAGTCGCTGAAGCCGTAGTACCCACTTGTCCCAGTTTCACGACTTTGGACTATTGTCAATACTGTTTGGTTGGACTGAGGTGCTTGGGAAGGTACTCAGGTCGAAGGTGTAAGTCTCGAGAGTCAGCTGGAAGTCAGTAGAAGCAGATATATGGTATAGAATGATCAGGATAGTCGCTGAAGCCGTAGTACCCACTTGTCCCAGTTTCGCGACTTTGGACTATTGTCAATACTGTTTGGTTGGACTGAGGTGCTTGGGAAGGTACTCAGGTCTAAGCTGTAAGTCTCCAGAGTTGGCTGGAACTCAGTAGAAGCAGATATATGGTACAGACTGCTCAGGATAGTCGTTAGAGGAGTAGGACCCACTTGTCCCAGTTTCGCGACTTTGGACTATTGTCAATACTGTCTGGTTGGACTGAGGTGCCTGGGAAGGTACTCAGGTCAAAGCTGTAAGTCTCCAGAGTTGGCTGGAACTCAGTAGAAGCAGATATATGGTACAGACTGCTCAGGATAGTCGTTAGAGGAGTAGGACCCACTTGTCCCAGTTTCGCGACTTTGGACTATTGTCAATACTGTTTGGTTGGACTGAGGTGCTTGGGAAGGTACTCAGGTCGAAGCTGTAAGTCTCGAGAGTCAGCTGGAAGTCAGTAGAAGCAGATATATGGTATAGAATGATCATGATAGTCGCTGAAGCCGTAGTACCCACTTGTCCCAGTTTCGCGACTTTGGACTATTGTCAATACTGCTCAGTTGGACTGAGGTGCTTGGGAAGGTACTCCAGGTCAAAGCTGTAAGTCTCCAGAGTTGGATGGAACTCAGTAGAAGCAGATATATGGTATAGAATGATCAGGATAGTCGCTGAAGCCGTAGTACCCACTTGTCCCAGTTTCGCGACTTTGGACTATTGTCAATACTGTTTGGTTGGACTGAGGTGCTTGGGAAGGTACTCAGGTCGAAGCTGTAAGTCTCGAGAGTCAGCTGGAAGTCAGTAGAAGCAGATATATGGTATAGAATGATCATGATAGTCGCTGAAGCCGTAGTACCCACTTGTCACAGTTTCGCGACTTTGGACTATTGTCAATACTGTTTGGTTGGACTGAGGTGCTTGGGAAGGTACTCAGGTCGAAGGTGTAAGTCTCGAGAGTCAGCTGGAAGTCAGTAGAAGCAGATATATGGTATAGAATGATCATGATAGTCGCTGAAGCCGTAGTACCCACTTGTCCCAGTTTCGCGACTTTGGACTATTGTCAATACTGTTTGGTTGGACTGAGGTGCTTGGGAAGGTACTCAGGTCGAAGCTGTAAGTCTCGAGAGTCAGCTGGAAGTCAGTAGAAGCAGATATATGGTATAGAATGATCATGATAGTCGCTGAAGCCGTAGTACCCACTTGTCCCAGTTTCGCGACTTTGGACTATTGTCAATACTGCTCGGTTGGACTGAGGTGCTTGGGAAGGTACTCAGGTCGAAGCTGTAAGTCTCCAGAGTCGGAAGGAACTCAGAAGAAGAAGATAGATGGTATAGAATGATCACGAGAGTCGCTTTATCCGTAGTACCCACTTGTCACCGTTTCGCGACTTTGGACTATTGTCAATACTGTTTGGTTGGACTGAGGTGCTTGGGAAGGTACTCAGGTCGAAGCTGTAAGTCTCGAGAGTCAGCTGGAACTCAGTAGAAGCAGATATATGGTATAGAATGATCAGGATAGTCGCTGAAGCCGTAGTACCCACTTGTCCCAGTTTCGCGACTTTGGACTATTGTCAATACTGTTTGGTTGGACTGAGGTGCTTGGGAAGGTACTCAGGTCGAAGGTGTAAGTCTCGAGAGTCAGCTGGAAGTCAGTAGAAGCAGATATATGGTATAGAATGATCATGATAGTCGCTGAAGCCGTAGTACCCACTTGTCCCAGTTTCGCGACTTTGGACTATTGTCAATACTGTTTGGTTGGACTGAGGTGCTTGGGAAGGTACTCAGGTCGAAGCTGTAAGTCTCCAGAGTTGGCTGGAACTCAGTAGAAGCAGATATATGGTATAGAATGATCAGGATAGTCGCTGAAGCCGTAGTACCCACTTGTCCCAGTTTCACGACTTTGGACTATTGTCAATACTGTCTGGTTGGACTGAGGTGCCTGGGAAGGTACTCAGGTCAAAGCTGTAAGTCTCCAGAGTTGGATGGAACTCAGTAGAAGCAGATATATGGTATAGAATGATCACGATAGTCGCTGAAGCCGTAGTACCCACTTGTCCCAGTTTCGCGACTTTGGACTAACGTCAATACTGTTTGGTTGGACTGAGGTGCTTGGGAAGGTACTCAGGTCTAAGCTGTAAGTCTCCAGAGTTGGCTGGAACTCAGTAGAAGCAGATATATGGTACAGACTGCTCAGGATAGTCGTTAGAGGAGTAGGACCCACTTGTCCCAGTTTCGCGACTTTGGACTATTGTCAATACTGTTTGGTTGGACTGAGGTGCTTGGGAAGGTACTCAGGTCGAAGCAGTAAGTCTCGAGAGTCAGCTGGAACTCAGTAGAAGCAGATATATGGTATAGAATGATCAGGATAGTCGCTGAAGCCGTAGTACCCACTTGTCCCAGTTTCGCGACTTTCGACTATTGTCAATACTTTTTGGTTGGACTGAGGTGCTTGGGAAGGTACTCAGGTCGAAGGTGTAAGTCTCGAGAGTCAGCTGGAAGTCAGTAGAAGCAGATATATGGTATAGAATGATCATGATAGTCGCTGAAGCCGTAGGACCCACTTGTCCCAGTTTCGCGACTTTGGACTATTGTCAATACTGTCTGGTTGGACTGAGGTGCCTGGGAAGGTACTCAGGTCAAAGCTGTAAGTCTCCAGAGTTGGCTGGAACTCAGTAGAAGCAGATATATGGTACAGACTGCTCAGGATAGTCGTTAGAGGAGTAGGACCCACTTGTCCCAGTTTCGCGACTTTGGACTATTGTCAATACTGTTTGGTTGGACTGAGGTGCTTGGGAAGGTACTCAGGTCGAAGCTGTAAGTCTCGAGAGTCAGCTGGAACTCAGTAGAAGCAGATATATGGTATAGAATGATCAGGATAGTCGCTGAAGCCGTAGTACCCACTTGTCCCAGTTTCGCGACTTTGGACTATTGTCAATACTGTTTGGTTGGACTGAGGTGCTTGGGAAGGTACTCAGGTCAAAGCTGTAAGTCTCCAGAGTTGGATGGAACTCAGTAGAAGCAGATATATGGCATAGAATGATCACGATAGTCGCTGAAGCCGTAGTACCCACTTGTCCCAGTTTCGCGACTTTCGACTATTGTCAATACTGTTTGGTTGGACTGAGGTGCTTGGGAAGATACTCAGGTCGAAGCTGTAAGACTCCAGAGTTGGCTGGAACTCAGTAGAAGCAGATATATGGCATAGAATGATCACGATAGTCGCTGAAGCCGTAGTACCCACTTGTCCCAGTTTCACGACTTTGGACTATTGTCAATACTGTTTGGTTGGACTGAGGTGCTTGGGAAGGTACTCAGGTCGAAGGTGTAAGTCTCGAGAGTCAGCTGGAAGTCAGTAGAAGCAGATATATGGTATAGAATGATCAGGATAGTCGCTGAAGCCGTAGTACCCACTTGTCCCAGTTTCGCGACTTTGGACTATTGTCAATACTGTTTGGTTGGACTGAGGTGCTTGGGAAGGTACTCAGGTCGAAGCTGTACGTCTCCAGAGTTGGCTGGAACTCAGTAGAAGCAGATATATGGTACAGACTGCTCAGGATAGTCGTTAGAGGAGTAGGACCCACTTGTCCCAGTTTCGCGACTTTGGACTATTGTCAATACTGTCTGGTTGGACTGAGGTGCCTGGGAAGGTACTCAGGTCAAAGCTGTAAGTCTCCAGAGTTGGCTGGAACTCAGTAGAAGCAGATATATGGTACAGACTGCTCAGGATAGTCGTTAGAGGAGTAGGACCCACTTGTCCCAGTTTCGCGACTTTGGACTATTGTCAATACTGTTTGGTTGGACTGAGGTGCTTGGGAAGGTACTCAGGTCGAAGCTGTAAGTCTCCAGAGTTGGCTGGAACTCAGTAGAAGCAGATATATGGCATAGAATGATCACGATAGTCGCTGAAGCCGTAGTACCCACTTGTCCCAGTTTCGCGACTTTGGACTATTGTCAATACTGTTTGGTTGGACTGAGGTGCTTGGGAAGATACTCAGGTCGAAGCTGTAAGACTCCAGAGTTGGATGGAACTCAGTAGAAGCAGATATATGGTATAGAATGATCATGATAGTCGCTGAAGCCGTAGTACCCACTTGTCCCAGTTTCGCGACTTTGGACTATTGTCAATACTTTTTGGTTGGACTGAGGTGCTTGGGAAGGTACTCAGGTCGAAGGTGTAAGTCTCGAGAGTCAGCTGGAAGTCAGTAGAAGCAGATATATGGTATAGAATGATCATGATAGTCGCTGAAGCCGTAGTACCCACTTGTCCCAGTTTCGCGACTTTGGACTATTGTCAATACTGTTTGGTTGGACTGAGGTGCTTGGGAAGGTACTCAGGTCGAAGGTGTAAGTCTCGAGAGTCAGCTGGAAGTCAGTAGAAGCAGATATATGGTATAGAATGATCATGATAGTCGCTGAAGCCGTAGTACCCACTTGTCCCAGTTTCGCGACTTTGGACTATTGTCAATACTGTTTGGTTGGACTGAGGTGCTTGGGAAGGTACTCAGGTCTAAGCTGTAAGTCTCCAGAGTTGGCTGGAACTCAGTAGAAGCAGATATATGGTACAGACTGCTCAGGATAGTCGTTAGAGGAGTAGGACCCACTTGTCCCAGTTTCGCGACTTTGGACTATTGTCAATACTGTTTGGTTGGACTGAGGTGCTTGGGAAGGTACTCAGGTCTAAGCTGTAAGTCTCCAGAGTAGGCTGGAACTCAGTAGAAGCAGATATATGGTACAGACTGCTCAGGATAGTCGTTAGAGGAGTAGGACCCACTTGTCCCAGTTTCGCGACTTTGGACTATTGTCAATACTGTTTGGTTGGACTGAGGTGCTTGGGAAGGTACTCAGGTCGAAGCTGTAAGTCTCGAGAGTCAGCTGGAAGTCAGTAGAAGCAGATATATGGTATAGAATGATCATGATAGTCGCTGAAGCCGTAGTACCCACTTGTCCCAGTTTCGCGACTTTGGACTATTGTCAATACTGCTCAGTTGGACTGAGGTGCTTGGGAGGGTACTCAGGTCAAAGCTGTAAGTCTCCAGAGTTGGATGGAACTCAGTAGAAGCAGATATATGGTATAGAATGATCAGGATAGTCGCTGAAGCCGTAGTACCCACTTGTCCCAGTTTCGCGACTTTGGACTATTGTCAATACTGTTTGGTTGGACTGAGGTGCTTGGGAAGGTACTCAGGTCGAAGCTGTAAGTCTCGAGAGTCAGCTGGAAGTCAGTAGAAGCAGATATATGGTATAGAATGATCATGATAGTCGCTGAAGCCGTAGTACCCACTTGTCACAGTTTCGCGACTTTGGACTAATGTCAATACTGTTTGGTTGGACTGAGGTGCTTGTTAAGGTACTCAGTTCTAAGATGTAAGTATCGAGAGTCTGCTGGAAGTCAGTAGAATCAGATATATGGTATAGAATGATCATGATAGTCGCTGAAGCCGTAGTACCCACTTGTCCCAGTTTCGCGACTTTGGACTATTTTCTATACTGTTTGGTTGGACTGAGGTGCTTGGGAAGGTACTCAGGTCGAAGCTGTAAGTCTCGAGAGAGTCAGCTGGAAGTCAGTAGAAGCAGATATATGGTATAGAATGATCATGATAGTCGCTGAAGCCGTAGTACCCACTTGTCCCAGTTTCGCGACTTTGGACTATTGTCAATACTGATGGGTTGGACTGAGGTGCTTGGGAGGGTACTCAGGTCAAAGCTGTAAGTCTCCAGAGTTGGATGGAACTCAGTAGAAGCAGATATATGGTATAGAATGATCAGGATAGTCGCTGAAGCCGTAGTACCCACTTGTCACAGTTTCGCGACTTTGGACTATTGTCAATACTGTTTGGTTGGACTGAGGTGCTTGGGAAGGTACTCAGGTCGAAGCTGTAAGTCTCGAGAGTCAGCTGGAACTCAGTAGAAGCAGATATATGGTATAGAATGATCAGGATAGTCGCTGAAGCCGTAGTACCCACTTGTCCCAGTTTCGCGACTTTGGACTATTGTCAATACTGTTTGGTTGGACTGAGGTGCTTGGGAAGGTACTCAGGTCGAAGGTGTAAGTCTCGAGAGTCAGCTGGAAGTCAGTAGAAGCAGATATATGGTATAGAATGATCATGATAGTCGCTGAAGCCGTAGTACCCACTTGTCCCAGTTTCGCGACTTTGGACTATTGTCAATACTGTTTGGTTGGACTGAGGTGCTTGGGAAGGTACTCAGGTCGAAGGTGTAAGTCTCCAGAGTCGGCTGGAACTCAGTAGAAGCAGATATATGGTATAGAATGATCAGGATAGTCGCTGAAGCCGTAGTACCCACTTGTCCCAGTTTCACGACTTTGGACTATTGTCAATACTGTCTGGTTGGACTGAGGTGCCTGGGAAGGTACTCAGGTCAAAGCTGTAAGTCTCCAGAGTTGGATGGAACTCAGTAGAAGCAGATATATGGTATAGAATGATCACGATAGTCGCTGAAGCCGTAGTACCCACTTGTCCCAGTTTCGCGACTATGGAAAAATTACAATACTGTTTGGTTGGACTGAGGTGCTTGGGAAGGTACTCAGGTCTAAGCTGTAAGTCTCCAGAGTTGGCTGGAACTCAGTAGAAGCAGATATATGGTACAGACTGCTCAGGATAGTCGTTAGAGGAGTAGGACCCACTTGTCCCAGTTTCGCGACTTTGGACTATTGTCAATACTGTTTGGTTGGACTGAGGTGCTTGGGAAGGTACTCAGGTCGAAGCAGTAAGTCTCGAGAGTCAGCTGGAACTCAGTAGAAGCAGATATATGGTATAGAATGATCAGGATAGTCGCTGAAGCCGTAGTACCCACTTGTCCCAGTTTCGCGACTTTGGACTATTGTCAATACTTTTTGGTTGGACTGAGGTGCTTGGGAAGGTACTCAGGTCGAAGGTGTAAGTCTCGAGAGTCAGCTGGAAGTCAGTAGAAGCAGATATATGGTATAGAATGATCATGATAGTCGCTGAAGCCGTAGTACCCACTTGTCCCAGTTTCACGACTTTGGACTATTGTCAATACTGTCTGGTTGGACTGAGGTGCCTGGGAAGGTACTCAGGTCAAAGCTATAAGTCTCCAGAGTTGGCTGGAACTCAGTAGAAGCAGATATATGGTACAGACTGCTCAGGATAGTCGTTAGAGGAGTAGGACCCACTTGTCCCAGTTTCGCGACTTTGGACTATTGTCAATACTGTTTGGTTGGACTGAGGTGCTTGGGAAGGTACTCAGGTCGAAGCTGTAAGTCTCGAGAGTCAGCTGGAACTCAGTAGAAGCAGATATATGGTATAGAATGATCAGGATAGTCGCTGAAGCCGTAGTACCCACTTGTCCCAGTTTCGCGACTTTGGACTATTGTCAATACTGTTTGGTTGGACTGAGGTGCTTGGGAAGGTACTCAGGTCGAAGCTGTAAGTCTCCAGAGTTGGATGGAACTCAGTAGAAGCAGATATATGGCATAGAATGATCACGATAGTCGCTGAAGCCGTAGTACCCACTTGTCCCAGTTTCGCGACTTTGGACTATTGTCAATACTGTTTGGTTGGACTGAGGTGCTTGGGAAGGTACTCAGGTCGAAGCTGTAAGTCTCCAGAGTTGGCTGGAACTCAGTAGAAGCAGATATATGGTATAGAATGATCAGGATAGTCGCTGAAGCCGTAGTACCCACTTGTCCCAGTTTCGCGACTTTGGACTATTGTCAATACTGTTTGGTTGGACTGAGGTGCTTGGGAAGGTACTCAGGTCGAAGCAGTAAGTCTCGAGAGTCAGCTGGAACTCAGTAGAAGCAGATATATGGTATAGAATGATCAGGATAGTCGCTGAAGCCGTAGTACCCACTTGTCCCAGTTTCGCGACTTTCGACTATTGTCAATACTTTTTGGTTGGACTGAGGTGCTTGGGAAGGTACTCAGGTCGAAGGTGTAAGTCTCGAGAGTCAGCTGGAAGTCAGTAGAAGCAGATATATGGTATAGAATGATCATGATAGTCGCTGAAGCCGTAGTACCCACTTGTCCCAGTTTCGCGACTTTGGACTATTGTCAATACTGTCTGGTTGGACTGAGGTGCCTGGGAAGGTACTCAGGTCAAAGCTGTAAGTCTCCAGAGTTGGCTGGAACTCAGTAGAAGCAGATATATGGTACAGACTGCTCAGGATAGTCGTTAGAGGAGTAGGACCCACTTGTCCCAGTTTCGCGACTTTGGACTATTGTCAATACTGTTTGGTTGGACTGAGGTGCTTGGGAAGGTACTCAGGTCGAAGCTGTAAGTCTCGAGAGTCAGCTGGAACTCAGTAGAAGCAGATATATGGTATAGAATGATCAGGATAGTCGCTGAAGCCGTAGTACCCACTTGTCCCAGTTTCGCGACTTTGGACTATTGTCAATACTGTTTGATTGGACTGAGGTGCTTGGGAAGGTACTCAGGTCTAAGCTGTAAGTCTCCAGAGTTGGATGGAACTCAGTAGAAGCAGATATATGGTATAGAATGATCACGATAGTCGCTGAAGCCGTAGTACCCACTTGTCCCAGTTTCGCGACTTTCGACTATTGTCAATACTGTTTGGTTGGACTGAGGTGCTTGGGAAGATACTCAGGTCGAAGCTGTAAGACTCCAGAGTTGGCTGGAACTCAGTAGAAGCAGATATATGGCATAGAATGATCATGATAGTCGCTGAAGCCGTAGTACCCACTTGTCCCAGTTTCGCGACTTTGGACTATTGTCAATACTGTTTGGTTGGACTGAGGTGCTTGGGAAGGTACTCAGGTCGAAGGTGTAAGTCTCGAGAGTCAGCTGGAAGTCAGTAGAAGCAGATATATGGTATAGAATGATCATGATAGTCGCTGAAGCCGTAGTACCCACTTGTCCCAGTTTCGCGACTTTGGACTATTGTCAATACTGTTTGGTTGGACTGAGGTGCTTGGGAAGGTACTCAGGTCTAAGCTGTAAGTCTCCAGAGTTGGCTGGAACTCAGTAGAAGCAGATATATGGTACAGACTGCTCAGGATAGTCGTTAGAGGAGTAGGACCCACTTGTCCCAGTTTCGCGACTTTGGACTATTGTCAATACTGTCTGGTTGGACTGAGGTGCCTGGGAAGGTACTCAGGTCAAAGCTGTAAGTCTCCAGAGTTGGCTGGAACTCAGTAGAAGCAGATATATGGTACAGACTGCTCAGGATAGTCGTTAGAGGAGTAGGACCCACTTGTCCCAGTTTCGCGACTTTGGACTATTGTCAATACTGTTTGGTTGGACTGAGGTGCTTGGGAAGGTACTCAGGTCGAAGCTGTAAGTCTCGAGAGTCAGCTGGAACTCAGTAGAAGCAGATATATGGTATAGAATGATCAGGATAGTCGCTGAAGCCGTAGTACCCACTTGTCCCAGTTTCGCGACTTTGGACTATTGTCAATACTGTTTGATTGGACTGAGGTGCTTGGGAAGGTACTCAGGTCAAAGCTGTAAGTCTCCAGAGTTGGATGGAACTCAGTAGAAGCAGATATATGGCATAGAATGATCACGATAGTCGCTGAAGCCGTAGTACCCACTTGTCCCAGTTTCGCGACTTTGGACTATTGTCAATACTGTTTGGTTGGACTGAGGTGCTTGGGAAGATACTCAGGTCGAAGCTGTAAGACTCCAGAGTTGGCTGGAACTCAGTAGAAGCAGATATATGGCATAGAATGATCACGATAGTCGCTGAAGCCGTAGTACCCACTTGTCCCAGTTTCGCGACTTTGGACTATTGTCAATACTGTTTGGTTGGACTGAGGTGCTTGGGAAGGTACTCAGGTCGAAGGTGTAAGTCTCGAGAGTCAGCTGGAAGTCAGTAGAAGCAGATATATGGTATAGAATGATCAGGATAGTCGCTGAAGCCGTAGTACCCACTTGTCCCAGTTTCGCGACTTTGGACTATTGTCAATACTGTTTGGTTGGACTGAGGTGCTTGGGAAGGTACTCAGGTCTAAGCTGTAAGTCTCCAGAGTTGGCTGGAACTCAGTAGAAGCAGATATATGGTACAGACTGCTCAGGATAGTCGTTAGAGGAGTAGGACCCACTTGTCCCAGTTTCGCGACTTTGGACTATTGTCAATACTGTCTGGTTGGACTGAGGTGCCTGGGAAGGTACTCAGGTCAAAGCTGTAAGTCTCCAGAGTTGGCTGGAACTCAGTAGAAGCAGATATATGGTACAGACTGCTCAGGATAGTCGTTAGAGGAGTAGGACCCACTTGTCCCAGTTTCGCGACTTTGGACTATTGTCAATACTGTTTGGTTGGACTGAGGTGCTTGGGAAGGTACTCAGGTCGAAGCTGTACGTCTCCAGAGTTGGCTGGAACTCAGTAGAAGCAGATATATGGCATAGAATGATCACGATAGTCGCTGAAGCCGTAGTACCCACTTGTCCCAGTTTCGCGACTTTCGACTATTGTCAATACTGTTTGGTTGGACTGAGGTGCTTGGGAAGATACTCAGGTCGAAGCTGTAAGACTCCAGAGTTGGCTGGAACTCAGTAGAAGCAGATATATGGCATAGAATGATCATGATAGTCGCTGAAGCCGTAGTACCCACTTGTCCCAGTTTCACGACTTTGGACTATTGTCAATACTGTCTGGTTGGACTGAGGTGCCTGGGAAGGTACTCAGGTCGAAGGTGTAAGTCTCGAGAGTCAGCTGGAAGTCAGTAGAAGCCTATATATCGTATAGAATGATCAGGATAGTCGCTGAAGCCGTAGTACCCACTTGTCCCAGTTTCGCGACTTTGGACTATTGTCAATACTGTTTGGTTGGACTGAGGTGCTTGGGAAGGTACTCAGGTCTAAGCTGTAAGTCTCCAGAGTTGGCTGGAACTCAGTAGAAGCAGATATATGGTATAGACTGCTCAGGATAGTCGTTAGAGGAGTAGGACCCACTTGTCCCAGTTTCGCGACTTTCGACTATTGTCAATACTTTTTGGTTGGACTGAGGTGCTTGGGAAGATACTCAGGTCGAAGCTGTAAGACTCCAGAGTTGGCTGGAACTCAGTAGAAGCAGATATATGGCATAGAATGATCACGATAGTCGCTGAAGCCGTAGTACCCACTTGTCCCAGTTTCGCGACTTTGGACTATTGTCAATACTTTTTGGTTGGACTGAGGTGCTTGGGAAGGTACTCAGGTCGAAGGTGTAAGTCTCGAGAGTCAGCTGGAAGTCAGTAGAAGCAGATATATGGCATAGAATGATCACGATAGTCGCTGAAGCCGTAGTACCCACTTGTCCCAGTTTCGCGACTTTGGACTATTCTCAATACTGTCTGGTTGGACTGAGGTGCCTGGGAAGGTACTCAGGTCAAAGCTGTAAGTCTCCAGAGTTGGATGGAACTCAGTAGAAGCAGATATATGGTATAGACTGCTCAGGATAGTCGTTAGAGGAGTAGGACCCACTTGTCCCAGTTTCGCGACTTTCGACTATTGTCAATACTTTTTGGTTGGACTGAGGTGCTTGGGAAGGTACTCAGGTCGAAGGTGTAAGTCTCGAGAGTCAGCTGGAAGTCAGTAGAAGCAGATATATGGTATAGAATGATCATGATAGTCGCTGAAGCCGTAGTACCCACTTGTCCCAGTTTCGCGACTTTCGACTATTGTCAATACTTTTTGGTTGGACTGAGGTGCTTGGGAAGGTACTCAGGTCGAAGGTGTAAGTCTCGAGAGTCAGCTGGAAGTCAGTAGAAGCAGATATATGGCATAGAATGATCACGATAGTCGCTGAAGCCGTAGTACCCACTTGTCCCAGTTTCGCGACTTTGGACTATTCTCAATACTGTCTGGTTGGACTGAGGTGCTTGGGAAGGTACTCAGGTCTAAGCTGTAAGTCTCCAGAGTTGGCTGGAACTCAGTAGAAGCAGATATATGGTACAGACTGCTCAGGATAGTCGTTAGAGGAGTAGGACCCACTTGTCCCAGTTTCGCGACTTTGGACTATTGTCAATACTGTTTGGTTGGACTGAGGTGCTTGGGAAGGTACTCAGGTCGAAGCTGTAAGTCTCGAGAGTCAGCTGGAACTCAGTAGAAGCAGATATATGGTATAGAATGATCAGGATAGTCGCTGAAGCCGTAGTACCCACTTGTCCCAGTTTCGCGACTTTGGACTATTGTCAATACTGTTTGATTGGACTGAGGTGCTTGGGAAGGTACTCAGGTCTAAGCTGTAAGTCTCCAGAGTTGGATGGAACTCAGTAGAAGCAGATATATGGCATAGAATGATCACGATAGTCGCTGAAGCCGTAGTACCCACTTGTCCCAGTTTCGCGACTTTGGACTATTGTCAATACTGTTTGGTTGGACTGAGGTGCTTGGGAAGGTACTCAGGTCGAAGCAGTAAGTCTCGAGAGTTGGATGGAACTCAGTAGAAGCAGATATATGGCATAGAATGATCACGATAGTCGCTGAAGCCGTAGTACCCACTTGTCACAGTTTCGCGACTTTGGACTATTGTCAATACTGTTTGGTTGGACTGAGGTGCTTGGGAAGGTACTCAGGTCGAAGGTGTAAGTCTCGAGAGTCAGCTGGAAGTCAGTAGAAGCAGATATATGGTATAGAATGATCAGGATAGTCGCTGAAGCCGTAGTACCCACTTGTCACAGTTTCGCGACTTTGGACTATTGTCAATACTGTTTGGTTGGACTGAGGTGCTTGGGAAGGTACTCAGGTCGAAGCTGTAAGTCTCGAGAGTCAGCTGGAACTCAGTAGAAGCAGATATATGGTATAGAATGATCAGGATAGTCGCTGAAGCCGTAGTACCCACTTGTCCCAGTTTCGCGACTTTGGACTATTGTCAATACTGTTTGGTTGGACTGAGGTGCTTGGGAAGGTACTCAGGTCGAAGGTGTAAGTCTCGAGAGTCAGCTGGAAGTCAGTAGAAGCAGATATATGGTATAGAATGATCATGATAGTCGCTGAAGCCGTAGTACCCACTTGTCCCAGTTTCGCGACTTTGGACTATTGTCAATACTGTTTGGTTGGACTGAGGTGCTTGGGAAGGTACTCAGGTCGAAGGTGTAAGTCTCCAGCGTAGGCTGGAACTCAGTAGAAGCAGATATATGGTATAGAATGATCAGGATAGTCGCTGAAGCCGTAGTACCCACTTGTCCCAGTTTCACGACTTTGGACTATTGTCAATACTGTCTGGTTGGACTGAGGTGCCTGGGAAGGTACTCAGGTCAAAGCTGTAAGTCTCCAGAGTTGGATGGAACTCAGTAGAAGCAGATATATGGCATAGAATGATCACGATAGTCGCTGAAGCCGTAGTACCCACTTGTCCCAGTTTCGCGACTTTGGACTATTGTCAATACTGTTTGGTTGGACTGAGGTGCTTGGGAAGGTACTCAGGTCTAAGCTGTAAGTCTCCAGAGTTGGCTGGAACTCAGTAGAAGCAGATATATGGTACAGACTGCTCAGGATAGTCGTTAGAGGAGTAGGACCCACTTGTCCCAGTTTCGCGACTTTGGACTATTGTCAATACTGTTTGGTTGGACTGAGGTGCTTGGGAAGGTACTCAGGTCGAAGCAGTAAGTCTCGAGAGTCAGCTGGAACTCAGTAGAAGCAGATATATGGTATAGAATGATCATGATAGTCGCTGAAGCCGTAGTACCCACTTGTCCCAGTTTCGCGACTTTCGACTATTGTCAATACTTTTTGGTTGGACTGAGGTGCTTGGGAAGGTACTCAGGTCGAAGGTGTAAGTCTCGAGAGTCAGCTGGAAGTCAGTAGAAGCAGATATATGGTATAGAATGATCATGATAGTCGCTGAAGCCGTAGTACCCACTTGTCCCAGTTTCGCGACTTTGGACTATTGTCAATACTGTTTGGTTGGACTGAGGTGCTTGGGAAGGTACTCAGGTCTAAGCTGTAAGTCTCCAGAGTTGGCTGGAACTCAGTAGAAGCAGATATATGGTACAGACTGCTCAGGATAGTCGTTAGAGGAGTAGGACCCACTTGTCCCAGTTTCGCGACTTTGGACTATTGTCAATACTGCTCAGTTGGACTGAGGTGCTTGGGAAGGTACTCAGGTCGAAGCTGTAAGTCTCCAGAGTTGGATGGAACTCAGTAGAAGCAGATATATGGTATAGAATGATCAGGATAGTCGCTGAAGCCGTAGTACCCACTTGTCCCAGTTTCGCGACTTTGGACTATTGTCAATACTGTTTGGTTGGACTGAGGTGCTTGGGAAGGTACTCAGGTCGAAGCTGTAAGTCTCGAGAGTCAGCTGGAAGTCAGTAGAAGCAGATATATGGTATAGAATGATCATGATAGTCGCTGAAGCCGTAGTACCCACTTGTCCCAGTTTCGCGACTTTGGACTATTGTCAATACTGTTTGGTTGGACTGAGGTGCTTGGGAAGGTACTCAGGTCGAAGCTGTAAGTCTCGAGAGTCAGCTGGAACTCAGTAGAAGCAGATATATGGTATAGAATGATCAGGATAGTCGCTGAAGCCGTAGTACCCACTTGTCCCAGTTTCGCGACTTTGGACTATTGTCAATACTGTTTGGTTGGACTGAGGTGCTTGGGAAGGTACTCAGGTCTAAGCTGTAAGTCTCCAGAGTTGGCTGGAACTCAGTAGAAGCAGATATATGGCATAGAATGATCACGATAGTCGCTGAAGCCGTAGTACCCACTTGTCCCAGTTTCGCGACTTTGGACTATTGTCAATACTGTTTGGTTGGACTGAGGTGCTTGGGAAGATACTCAGGTCGAAGCTGTAAGACTCCAGAGTTGGCTGGAACTCAGTAGAAGCAGATATATGGTATAGAATGATCAGGATAGTCGCTGAAGCCGTAGTACCCACTTGTCCCAGTTTCGCGACTTTGGACTATTGTCAATACTGTTTGGTTGGACTGAGGTGCTTGGGAAGGTACTCAGGTCGAAGCTGTAAGTCTCGAGAGTCAGCTGGAAGTCAGTAGAAGCAGATATATGGTATAGAATGATCATGATAGTCGCTGAAGCCGTAGTACCCACTTGTCCCAGTTTCGCGACTTTGGACTATTGTCAATACTGTTTGGTTGGACTGAGGTGCTTGGGAAGGTACTCAGGTCGAAGCTGTAAGTCTCGAGAGTCAGCTGGAAGTCAGTAGAAGCAGATATATGGTACAGACTGCTCAGGATAGTCGTTAGAGGAGTAGGACCCACTTGTCCCAGTTTCGCGACTTTGGACTATTGTCAATACTGTTTGGTTGGACTGAGGTGCTTGGGAAGGTACTCAGGTCTAAGCTGTAAGTCTCCAGAGTTGGCTGGAACTCAGTAGAAGCAGATATATGGTATAGAATGATCATGATAGTCGCTGAAGCCGTAGTACCCACTTGTCCCAGTTTCGCGACTTTCGACTATTGTCAATACTTTTTGGTTGGACTGAGGTGCTTGGGAAGGTACTCAGGTCGAAGGTGTAAGTCTCGAGAGTCAGCTGGAAGTCAGTAGAAGCAGATATATGGTATAGAATGATCATGATAGTCGCTGAAGCCGTAGTACCCACTTGTCCCAGTTTCGCGACTTTGGACTATTGTCAATACTGTTTGGTTGGACTGAGGTGCTTGGGAAGGTACTCAGGTCGAAGCTGTACGTCTCCAGAGTTGGCTGGAACTCAGTAGAAGCAGATATATGGTACAGACTGCTCAGGATAGTCGTTTGAGGAGTAGGACCCACTTGTCCCAGTTTCGCGACTTTGGACTATTGTCAATACTGCTCAGTTGGACTGAGGTGCTTGGGAAGGTACTCAGGTCGAAGCTGTAAGTCTCCAGAGTTGGCTGGAACTCAGTAGAAGCAGATATATGGTATAGAATGATCAGGATAGTCGCTGAAGCCGTAGTACCCACTTGTCCCAGTTTCGCGACTTTGGACTATTGTCAATACTGTTTGGTTGGACTGAGGTGCTTGGGAAGGTACTCAGGTCGAAGCTGTAAGTCTCGAGAGTCAGCTGGAAGTCAGTAGAAGCAGATATATGGTATAGAATGATCATGATAGTCGCTGAAGCCGTAGTACCCACTTGTCCCAGTTTCGCGACTTTGGACTATTGTCAATACTGTTTGGTTGGACTGAGGTGCTTGGGAAGGTACTCAGGTCGAAGCTGTAAGTCTCGAGAGTCAGCTGGAACTCAGTAGAAGCAGATATATGGTATAGAATGATCAGGATAGTCGCTGAAGCCGTAGTACCCACTTGTCCCAGTTTCGCGACTTTGGACTATTGTCAATACTGTTTGGTTGGACTGAGGTGCTTGGGAAGGTACTCAGGTCTAAGCTGTAAGTCTCCAGAGTTGGATGGAACTCAGTAGAAGCAGATATATGGTATAGAATGATCACGATAGTCGCTGAAGCCGTAGTACCCACTTGTCCCAGTTTCGCGACTTTCGACTATTGTCAATACTGTTTGGTTGGACTGAGGTGCTTGGGAAGATACTCAGGTCGAAGCTGTAAGACTCCAGAGTTGGCTGGAACTCAGTAGAAGCAGATATATGGTATAGAATGATCAGGATAGTCGCTGAAGCCGTAGTACCCACTTGTCCCAGTTTCGCGACTTTGGACTATTGTCAATACTGTTTGGTTGGACTGAGGTGCTTGGGAAGGTACTCAGGTCGAAGCTGTAAGTCTCGAGAGTCAGCTGGAAGTCAGTAGAAGCAGATATATGGTATAGAATGATCATGATAGTCGCTGAAGCCGTAGTACCCACTTGTCCCAGTTTCGCGACTTTGGACTATTGTCAATACTGTTTGGTTGGACTGAGGTGCTTGGGAAGGTACTCAGGTCGAAGCTGTAAGTCTCGAGAGTCAGCTGGAAGTCAGTAGAAGCAGATATATGGTACAGACTGCTCAGGATAGTCGTTAGAGGAGTAGGACCCACTTGTCCCAGTTTCGCGACTTTGGACTATTGTCAATACTGTTTGGTTGGACTGAGGTGCTTGGGAAGGTACTCAGGTCAAAGCTGTAAGTCTCCAGCGTTGGCTGGAACTCAGTAGAAGCAGATATATGGTATAGAATGATCATGATAGTCGCTGAAGCAGTAGTACCCACTTGTCACAGTTTCGCGACTTTGGACTATTGTCAATACTGTTTGGTTGGACTGAGGTGCTTGGGAAGGTACTCAGGTCGAAGCTGAAAGTCTCGAGAGTCAGCTGGAAGTCAGTAGAAGCAGATATATGGTATAGAATGATCATGATAGTCGCTGAAGCCGTAGTACCCACTTGTCACAGTTTCGCGACTTTGGACTATTGTCAATACTGTTTGGTTGGACTGAGGTGCTTGGGAAGGTACTCAGGTCGAAGGTGTAAGTCTCGAGAGTCAGCTGGAAGTCAGTAGAAGCAGATATATGGTATAGAATGATCATGATAGTCGCTGAAGCCGTAGTACCCACTTGTCCCAGTTTCGCGACTTTGGACTATTGTCAATACTGTTTGGTTGGACTGAGGTGCTTGGGAAGGTACTCAGGTCGAAGCTGTAAGTCTCGAGAGTCAGCTGGAAGTCAGTAGAAGCAGATATATGGTATAGAATGATCATGATAGTCGCTGAAGCCGTAGTACCCACTTGTCCCAGTTTCGCGACTTTGGACTATTGTCAATACTGCTCAGTTGGACTGAGGTGCTTGGGAGGGTACTCAGGTCAAAGCTGTAAGTCTCCAGAGTTGGATGGAACTCAGTAGAAGCAGATATATGGTATAGAATGATCAGGATAGTCCCTGAAGCCGTAGTACCCACTTGTCACAGTTTTCGCGACTTTGGACTAATGTCAATACTGTTTGGTTGGACTGAGGTGCTTGGGAAGGTACTCAGGTCGAAGCTGTAAGTCTCGAGAGTCAGCTGGAACTCAGTAGAAGCAGATATATGGTATAGAATGATCAGGATAGTCGCTGAAGCCGTAGTACCCACTTGTCCCAGTTTCGCGACTTTGGACTATTGTCAATACTGTTTGGTTGGACTGAGGTGCTTGGGAAGGTACTCAGGTCGAAGGTGTAAGTCTCGAGAGTCAGCTGGAAGTCAGTAGAAGCAGATATATGGTATAGAATGATCATGATAGTCGCTGAAGCCGTAGTACCCACTTGTCCCAGTTTCGCGACTTTGGACTATTGTCAATACTTTTTGGTTGGACTGAGGTGCTTGGGAAGGTACTCAGGTCGAAGGTGTAAGTCTCGAGAGTCAGCTGGAAGTCAGTAGAAGCAGATATATGGTACAGACTGCTCAGGATAGTCGTTAGAGGAGTAGGACCCACTTGTCCCAGTTTCGCGACTTTGGACTATTGTCAATACTGTTTGGTTGGACTGAGGTGCCTGGGAAGGTACTCAGGTCAAAGCTGTAAGTCTCCAGCGTTGGCTGGAACTCAGTAGAAGCAGATATATGGTATAGAATGATCAGGATAGTCGCTGAAGCCGTAGTACCCACTTGTCCCAGTTTCACGACTTTGGACTATTGTCAATACTGTCTGGTTGGACTGAGGTGCCTGGGAAGGTACTCAGGTCAAAGCTGTAAGTCTCCAGAGTTGGATGGAACTCAGTAGAAGCAGATATATGGCATAGAATGATCACGATAGTCGCTGAAGCCGTAGTACCCACTTGTCACAGTTTCGCGACTTTGGACTAACGTCAATACTGTTTGGTTGGACTGAGGTGCTTGGGAAGGTACTCAGGTCTAAGCTGTAAGTCTCCAGAGTTGGCTGGAACTCAGTAGAAGCAGATATATGGTACAGACTGCTCAGGATAGTCGTTAGAGGAGTAGGACCCACTTGTCCCAGTTTCGCGACTTTGGACTATTGTCAATACTGTTTGGTTGGACTGAGGTGCTTGGGAAGGTACTCAGGTCGAAGCAGTAAGTCTCGAGAGTCAGCTGGAACTCAGTAGAAGCAGATATATGGTATAGAATGATCAGGATAGTCGCTGAAGCCGTAGTACCCACTTGTCCCAGTTTCGCGACTTTGGACTATTGTCAATACTTTTTGGTTGGACTGAGGTGCTTGGGAAGGTACTCAGGTCGAAGGTGTAAGTCTCGAGAGTCAGCTGGAAGTCAGTAGAAGCAGATATATGGTATAGAATGATCATGATAGTCGCTGAAGCCGTAGTACCCACTTGTCCCAGTTTCGCGACTTTGGACTATTGTCAATACTGTTTGGTTGGACTGAGGTGCTTGGGAAGGTACTCAGGTCTAAGCTGTAAGTCTCCAGAGTTGGCTGGAACTCAGTAGAAGCAGATATATGGTACAGACTGCTCAGGATAGTCGTTAGAGGAGTAGGACCCACTTGTCCCAGTTTCGCGACTTTGGACTATTGTCAATACTGTTTGGTTGGACTGAGGTGCTTGGGAAGGTACTCAGGTCGAAGCAGTAAGTCTCGAGAGTTGGATGGAACTCAGTAGAAGCAGATATATGGTATAGAATGATCAGGATAGTCCCTGAAGCCGTAGTACCCACTTGTCCCAGTTTCGCGACTTTGGACTATTGTCAATACTGCTCAGTTGGACTGAGGTGCTTGGGAAGGTACTCAGGTCGAAGCTGTAAGTCTCGAGAGTCAGCTGGAACTCAGTAGAAGCAGATATATGGTATAGAATGATCAGGATAGTCGCTGAAGCCGTAGTACCCACTTGTCCCAGTTTCACGACTTTGGACTATTGTCAATACTGTCTGGTTGGACTGAGGTGCCTGGGAAGGTACTCAGGTCAAAGCTGTAAGTCTCCAGCGTTGGCTGGAACTCAGTAGAAGCAGATATATGGTATAGAATGATCATGATAGTCGTTAGAGGAGTAGGACCCACTTGTCCCAGTTTCGCGACTTTGGACTATTGTCAATACTGTTTGGTTGGACTGAGGTGCTTGGGAAGGTACTCAGGTCGAAGCTGTAAGTCTCGAGAGTCAGCTGGAACTCAGTAGAAGCAGATATATGGTATAGAATGATCAGGATAGTCGCTGAAGCCGTAGTACCCACTTGTCCCAGTTTCACGACTTTGGACTATTGTCAATACTGTCTGGTTGGACTGAGGTGCCTGGGAAGGTACTCAGGTCAAAGCTGTAAGTCTCCAGCGTTGGCTGGAACTCAGTAGAAGCAGATATATGGTATAGAATGATCAGGATAGTCGCTGAAGCCGTAGTACCCACTTGTCCCAGTTTCACGACTTTGGACTATTGTCAATACTGTCTGGTTGGACTGAGGTGCCTGGGAAGGTACTCAGGTCAAAGCTGTAAGTCTCCAGCGTTGGCTGGAACTCAGTAGAAGCAGATATATGGTATAGAATGATCAGGATAGTCGCTGAAGCCGTAGTACCCACTTGTCCCAGTTTCACGACTTTGGACTATTGTCAATACTGTCTGGTTGGACTGAGGTGCCTGGGAAGGTACTCAGGTCAAAGCTGTAAGTCTCCAGAGTTGGATGGAACTCAGTAGAAGCAGATATATGGTATAGAATGATCATGATAGTCGTTAGAGGAGTAGGACCCACTTGTCCCAGTTTCGCGACTTTGGACTATTGTCAATACTGTTTGGTTGGACTGAGGTGCTTGGGAAGGTACTCAGGTCTAAGCTGTAAGTCTCCAGAGTTGGCTGGAACTCAGTAGAAGCAGATATATGGTACAGACTGCTCAGGATAGTCGTTAGAGGAGTAGGACCCACTTGTCCCAGTTTCGCGACTTTGGACTATTGTCAATACTGTCTGGTTGGACTGAGGGGCCTGGGAAGGTACTCAGGTCAAAGCTGTAAGTCTCCAGCGTTGGCTGGAACTCAGTAGAAGCAGATATATGGTATAGAATGATCAGGATAGTCGCTGAAGTCGTAGTACCCACTTGTCCCAGTTTCACGACTTTGGACTATTGTCAATACTGTCTGGTTGGACTGAGGTGCCTGGGAAGGTACTCAGGTCAAAGCTGTAAGTCTCCAGAGTTGGATGGAACTCAGTAGAAGCAGATATATGGTATAGAATGATCACGATAGTCGCTGAAGCCGTAGTACCCACTTGACCCAGTATCTCGACAATTCACACGAGTCAATACTGTTTGGTTGGACTGAGGTGCTTGGGAAGGTACTCAGGTCTAAGCTGTAAGTCTCCAGAGTTGGCTGGAACTCAGTAGAAGCAGATATATGGTACAGACTGCTCAGGATAGTCGTTAGAGGAGTAGGACCCACTTGTCCCAGTTTCGCGACTTTGGACTATTGTCAATACTGTCTGGTTGGACTGAGGTGCCTGGGAAGGTACTCAGGTCAAAGCTGTAAGTCTCCAGCGTTGGCTGGAACTCAGTAGAAGCAGATATATGGTATAGAATGATCACGATAGTCGCTGAAGCCGTAGTACCCACTTGTCCCAGTTTCGCGACTTTCGACTATTGTCAATACTGTTTGGCTGGACTGAGGTGCTTGGGAAGGTACTCAGGTCAAAGCTGTAAGTCTCCAGAGTTGGATGGAACTCAGTAGAAGCAGATATATGGTATAGAATGATCATGATAGTCGCTGAAGCCGTAGTACCCACTTGTCCCAGTTTCGCGACTTTGGACTATTCTCAATACTGTCTGGTTGGACTGAGGTGCCTGGGAAGGTACTCAGGTCTAAGCTGTAAGTCTCCAGAGTTGGCTGGAACTCAGTAGAAGCAGATATATGGTACAGACTGCTCAGGATAGTCGTTAGAGGAGTAGGACCCACTTGTCCCAGTTTCGCGACTTTGGACTATTGTCAATACTGTTTGGTTGGACTGAGGTGCTTGGGAAGGTACTCAGGTCGAAGGTGTAAGTCTCGAGAGTCAGCTGGAAGTCAGTAGAAGCAGATATATGGTACAGACTGCTCAGGATAGTCGTTAGAGGAGTAGGACCCACTTGTCCCAGTTTCGCGACTTTGGACTATTGTCAATACTGTCTGGTTGGACTGAGGTGCCTGGGAAGGTACTCAGGTCAAAGCTGTACGTCTCCAGAGTGGGCTGGAAGTCAGTAGAAGCAGATATATGGTAGAGAATGATCATGATAGTCGCTGAAGCCGTAGTACCCACTTGTCCCAGTTTCGCGACTTTGGACTATTGTCAATACTGTTTGGTTGGACTGAGGTGCTTGGGAAGGTACTCAGGTCGAAGCTGTACGTCTCCAGAGTTGGCTGGAACTCAGTAGAAGCAGATATATGGTACAGACTGCTCAGGATAGTCGTTTGAGGAGTAGGACCCACTTGTCCCAGTTTCGCGACTTTGGACTATTGTCAATACTGTCTGGTTGGACTGAGGGGCGTGGGAAGGTACTCAGGTCGAAGCTGTAAGTCTCCAGCGTGGGCTGGAAGTCAGTAGAAGCAGATATATGGTATAGAATGATCATGATAGTCGCTGAAGTCGTAGTACCCACTTGTCCCAGTTTCGCGACTTTGGACTATTGTCAATACTGTTTGGTTGGACTGAGGTGCTTGGGAAGGTACTCAGGTCGAAGCTGTAAGTCTCGAGAGTCAGCTGGAAGTCAGTAGAAGCAGATATATGGTATAGAATGATCATGATAGTCGCTGAAGCCGTAGTACCCACTTGTCCCAGTTTCGCGACTTTGGACTATTGTCAATACTGTTTGGTTGGACTGAGGTGCTTGGGAAGGTACTCAGGTCTAAGCTGTAAGTCTCCAGAGTTGGCTGGAACTCAGTAGAAGCAGATATATGGTACAGACTGCTCAGGATAGTCGTTAGAGGAGTAGGACCCACTTGTCCCAGTTTCGCGACTTTGGACTATTGTCAATACTGTTTGGTTGGACTGAGGTGCTTGGGAAGGTACTCAGGTCGAAGGTGTAAGTCTCGAGAGTCAGCTGGAAGTCAGTAGAAGCAGATATATGGTACAGACTGCTCAGGATAGTCGTTAGAGGAGTAGGACCCACTTGTCCCAGTTTCGCGACTTTGGACTATTGTCAATACTGTTTGGTTGGACTGAGGTGCCTGGGAAGGTACTCAGGTCAAAGCTGTAAGTCTCCAGCGTAAGCTGGAAGTCAGTAGAAGCAGATATATGGTATAGAATGATCATGATAGTCGCTGGAGCAGTAGTACCCACTTGTCCCAGTTTCGCGACTTTGGACTATTGTCAATACTGTTTGGTTGGACTGAGGTGCTTGGGAAGGTACTCAGGTCGAAGCTGTAAGTCTCGAGAGTCAGCTGGAAGTCAGTAGAAGCAGATATATGGTATAGAATGATCATGATAGTCGCTGAAGCCGTAGTACCCACTTGTCCCAGTTTCGCGACTTTGGACTATTGTCAATACTGTTTGGTTGGACTGAGGTGCTTGGGAAGGTACTCAGGTCTAAGCTGTAAGTCTCCAGAGTTGGCTGGAACTCAGTAGAAGCAGATATATGGTACAGACTGCTCAGGATAGTCGTTAGAGGAGTAGGACCCACTTGTCCCAGTTTCGCGACTTTGGACTATTGTCAATACTGTCTGGTTGGACTGAGGTGCCTGGGAAGGTACTCAGGTCAAAGCTGTAAGTCTCCAGAGTTGGATGGAACTCAGTAGAAGCAGATATATGGTATAGAATGATCATGATAGTCGCTGAAGCCGTAGTACCCACTTGTCCCAGTTTCGCGACTTTCGACTATTGTCAATACTTTTTGGTTGGACTGAGGTGCTTGGGAAGGTACTCAGGTCGAAGGTGTAAGTCTCGAGAGTCAGCTGGAAGTCAGTAGAAGCAGATATATGGTATAGAATGATCATGATAGTCGCTGAAGCCGTAGTACCCACTTGTCCCAGTTTCGCGACTTTGGACTATTGTCAATACTGTTTGGTTGGACTGAGGTGCTTGGGAAGGTACTCAGGTCGAAGCTGTAAGTCTCGAGAGTCAGCTGGAAGTCAGTAGAAGCAGATATATGGTATAGAATGATCAGGATAGTCGCTGAAGCCGTAGTACCCACTTGTCCCAGTTTCACGACTTTGGACTATTGTCAATACTGTCTGGTTGGACTGAGGTGCCTGGGAAGGTACTCAGGTCAAAGCTGTAAGTCTCCAGCGTTGGCTGGAACTCAGTAGAAGCAGATATATGGTATAGAATGATCATGATAGTCGTTAGAGGAGTAGGACCCACTTGTCCCAGTTTCGCGACTTTGGACTATTGTCAATACTGTTTGGTTGGACTGAGGTGCTTGGGAAGGTACTCAGGTCTAAGCTGTAAGTCTCCAGAGTTGGCTGGAACTCAGTAGAAGCAGATATATGGTATAGAATGATCAGGATAGTCGCTGAAGCCGTAGTACCCACTTGTCCCAGTTTCGCGACTTTGGACTATTGTCAATACTGTTTGGTTGGACTGAGGTGCTTGGGAAGGTACTCAGGTCTAAGCTGTAAGTCTCCAGAGTTGGCTGGAACTCAGTAGAAGCAGATATATGGTACAGACTGCTCAGGATAGTCGTTAGAGGAGTAGGACCCACTTGTCCCAGTTTCGCGACTTTGGACTATTGTCAATACTGTTTGGTTGGACTGAGGTGCTTGGGAAGGTACTCAGGTCGAAGCTGTAAGTCTCGAGAGTCAGCTGGAACTCAGTAGAAGCAGATATATGGTATAGACTGCTCAGGATAGTCGTTAGAGGAGTAGGACCCACTTGTCCCAGTTTCGCGACTTTGGACTATTGTCAATACTGTTTGATTGGACTGAGGTGCTTGGGAAGGTACTCAGGTCAAAGCTGTAAGTCTCCAGAGTTGGATGGAACTCAGTAGAAGCAGATATATGGTATAGAATGATCATGATAGTCGCTGAAGCCGTAGTACCCACTTGTCCCAGTTTCACGACTTTGGACTATTGTCAATACTGTCTGGTTGGACTGAGGTGCCTGGGAAGGTACTCAGGTCAAAGCTGTAAGTCTCGAGAGTCTGCTGGAAGTCAGTAGAAGCAGATATATGGTATAGAATGATCATGATAGTCGCTGAAGCCGTAGTACCCACTTGTCCCAGTTTCTCGACTTTGGACAAATGTAAATAATTAATGTAAGGACTGAGGTGCTTGGGAAGGTACTCAGGTCTAAGCTGTAAGTCTCCAGAGTTGGATGGAACTCAGTAGAAGCAGATATATGGTATAGACTGCTCAGGATAGTCGTTAGAGGAGTAGGACCCACTTGTCCCAGTTTCGCGACTTTGGACTATTCTCAATACTGTCTGGTTGGACTGAGGTGCCTGGGAAGGTACTCAGGTCAAAGCTGTAAGTCTCCAGAGTTGGATGGAACTCAGTAGAAGCAGATATATGGTATAGAATGATCAGGATAGTCGCTGAAGCCGTAGTACCCACTTGTCCCAGTTTCGCGACTTTGGACTATTGTCAATACTGTTTGGTTGGACTGAGGTGCTTGGGAAGGTACTCAGGTCTAAGCTGTAAGTCTCCAGAGTTGGATGGAACTCAGTAGAAGCAGATATATGGTATAGAATGATCATGATAGTCGCTGAAGCCGTAGTACCCACTTGTCCCAGTTTCGCGACTTTGGACTATTGTCAATACTGTTTGGTTGGACTGAGGTGCTTGGGAAGGTACTCAGGTCTAAGCTGTAAGTCTCCAGAGTTGGCTGGAACTCAGTAGAAGCAGATATATGGTACAGACTGCTCAGGATAGTCGTTAGAGGAGTAGGACCCACTTGTCCCAGTTTCGCGACTTTGGACTATTGTCAATACTGTTTGGTTGGACTGAGGTGCTTGGGAAGGTACTCAGGTCGAAGGTGTAAGTCTCGAGAGTCAGCTGGAAGTCAGTAGAAGCAGATATATGGTACAGACTGCTCAGGATAGTCGTTAGAGGAGTAGGACCCACTTGTCCCAGTTTCGCGACTTTGGACTATTGTCAATACTGTTTGTTTGGACTGAGGTGCCTGGGAAGGTACTCAGGTCAAAGCTGTAAGTCTCCAGCGTTGGCTGGAACTCAGTAGAAGCAGATATATGGTATAGAATGATCAGGATAGTCGCTGAAGCCGTAGTACCCACTTGTCCCAGTTTCGCGACTTTGGACTATTGTCAATACTGTTTGGTTGGACTGAGGTGCTTGGGAAGGTACTCAGGTCGAAGCTGTAAGTCTCGAGAGTCAGCTGGAAGTCAGTAGAAGCAGATATATGGTATAGAATGATCATGATAGTCGCTGAAGCCGTAGTACCCACTTGTCCCAGTTTCGCGACTTTGGACTATTGTCAATACTGTTTGGTTGGACTGAGGTGCTTGGGAAGGTACTCAGGTCTAAGCTGTAAGTCTCCAGAGTTGGCTGGAACTCAGTAGAAGCAGATATATGGTACAGACTGCTCAGGATAGTCGTTAGAGGAGTAGGACCCACTTGTCCCAGTTTCGCGACTTTGGACTATTGTCAATACTGTTTGGTTGGACTGAGGTGCTTGGGAAGGTACTCAGGTCGAAGCAGTAAGTCTCGAGAGTCAGCTGGAACTCAGTAGAAGCAGATATATGGTATAGAATGATCATGATAGTCGCTGAAGCCGTAGTACCCACTTGTCCCAGTTTCGCGACTTTCGACTATTGTCAATACTTTTTGGTTGGACTGAGGTGCTTGGGAAGGTACTCAGGTCGAAGGTGTAAGTCTCGAGAGTCAGCTGGAAGTCAGTAGAAGCAGATATATGGTATAGAATGATCATGATAGTCGCTGAAGCCGTAGTACCCACTTGTCCCAGTTTCGCGACTTTGGACTATTGTCAATACTGTTTGGTTGGACTGAGGTGCTTGGGAAGGTACTCAGGTCTAAGCTGTAAGTCTCCAGAGTTGGCTGGAACTCAGTAGAAGCAGATATATGGTACAGACTGCTCAGGATAGTCGTTAGAGGAGTAGGACCCACTTGTCCCAGTTTCGCGACTTTGGACTATTGTCAATACTGTCTGGTTGGACTGAGGTGCCTGGGAAGGTACTCAGGTCAAAGCTGTAAGTCTCCAGAGTTGGATGGAACTCAGTAGAAGCAGATATATGGTATAGAATGATCATGATAGTCGCTGAAGCCGTAGTACCCACTTGTCCCAGTTTCGCGACTTTCGACTATTGTCAATACTTTTTGGTTGGACTGAGGTGCTTGGGAAGGTACTCAGGTCGAAGGTGTAAGTCTCGAGAGTCAGCTGGAAGTCAGTAGAAGCAGATATATGGTATAGAATGATCATGATAGTCGCTGAAGCCGTAGTACCCACTTGTCCCAGTTTCGCGACTTTGGACTATTGTCAATACTTTTTGGTTGGACTGAGGTGCTTGGGAAGGTACTCAGGTCGAAGGTGTAAGTCTCGAGAGTCAGCTGGAAGTCAGTAGAAGCAGATATATGGTATAGAATGATCAGGATAGTCGCTGAAGCCGTAGTACCCACTTGTCCCAGTTTCACGACTTTGGACTATTGTCAATACTGTCTGGTTGGACTGAGGTGCCTGGGAAGGTACTCAGGTCAAAGCTGTAAGTCTCCAGCGTTGGCTGGAACTCAGTAGAAGCAGATATATGGTATAGAATGATCAGGATAGTCGCTGAAGCCGTAGTACCCACTTGTCCCAGTTTCACGACTTTGGACTATTGTCAATACTGTCTGGTTGGACTGAGGTGCCTGGGAAGGTACTCAGGTCAAAGCTGTAAGTCTCCAGAGTTGGATGGAACTCAGTAGAAGCAGATATATGGTATAGAATGATCATGATAGTCGCTGAAGCCGTAGTACCCACTTGTCCCAGTTTCACGACTTTGGACTATTGTCAATACTGTCTGGTTGGACTGAGGTGCCTGGGAAGGTACTCAGGTCAAAGCTGTAAGTCTCCAGAGTTGGATGGAACTCAGTAGAAGCAGATATATGGTATAGAATGATCACGATAGTCGCTGAAGCCGTAGTACCCACTTGTCCCAGTTTCGCGACTTTGGACTATTGTCAATACTGTTTGGTTGGACTGAGGTGCTTGGGAAGGTACTCAGGTCTAAGCTGTAAGTCTCCAGAGTTGGCTGGAACTCAGTAGAAGCAGATATATGGTACAGACTGCTCAGGATAGTCGTTAGAGGAGTAGGACCCACTTGTCCCAGTTTCGCGACTTTGGACTATTGTCAATACTGTTTGGTTGGACTGAGGTGCTTGGGAAGGTACTCAGGTCGAAGGTGTAAGTCTCGAGAGTCAGCTGGAAGTCAGTAGAAGCAGATATATGGTACAGACTGCTCAGGATAGTCGTTAGAGGAGTAGGACCCACTTGTCCCAGTTTCGCGACTTTGGACTATTGTCAATACTGTCTGGTTGGACTGAGGTGCCTGGGAAGGTACTCAGGTCAAAGCTGTAAGTCTCCAGCGTTGGCTGGAACTCAGTAGAAGCAGATATATGGTATAGAATGATCATGATAGTCGCTGAAGCCGTAGTACCCACTTGTCCCAGTTTCGCGACTTTGGACTATTGTCAATACTGTTTGGTTGGACTGAGGTGCTTGGGAAGGTACTCAGGTCTAAGCTGTAAGTCTCCAGAGTTGGCTGGAACTCAGTAGAAGCAGATATATGGTACAGACTGCTCAGGATAGTCGTTAGAGGAGTAGGACCCACTTGTCCCAGTTTCGCGACTTTGGACTATTGTCAATACTGTTTGGTTGGACTGAGGTGCTTGGGAAGGTACTCAGGTCGAAGGTGTAAGTCTCGAGAGTCAGCTGGAAGTCAGTAGAAGCAGATATATGGTATAGACTGCTCAGGATAGTCGTTAGAGGAGTAGGACCCACTTGTCCCAGTTTCGCGACTTTGGACTATTGTCAATACTGTTTGGTTGGACTGAGGTGCTTGGGAAGGTACTCAGGTCTAAGCTGTAAGTCTCCAGAGTTGGCTGGAACTCAGTAGAAGCAGATATATGGTATAGACTGATCAGGATAGTCGCTGAAGCCGTAGTACCCACTTGTCCCAGTTTCGCGACTTTGGACTATTGTCAATACTGTTTGGTTGGACTGAGGTGCTTGGGAAGGTACTCAGGTCTAAGCTGTAAGTCTCCAGAGTTGGCTGGAACTCAGTAGAAGCAGATATATGGTACAGACTGCTCAGGATAGTCGTTAGAGGAGTAGGACCCACTTGTCCCAGTTTCGCGACTTTGGACTATTGTCAATACTGTTTGGTTGGACTGAGGTGCTTGGGAAGGTACTCAGGTCGAAGGTGTAAGTCTCGAGAGTCAGCTGGAAGTCAGTAGAAGCAGATATATGGTACAGACTGCTCAGGATAGTCGTTAGAGGAGTAGGACCCACTTGTCCCAGTTTCGCGACTTTGGACTATTGTCAATACTGTCTGGTTGGACTGAGGTGCCTGGGAAGGTACTCAGGTCAAAGCTGTAAGTCTCCAGCGTTGGCTGGAACTCAGTAGAAGCAGATATATGGTATAGAATGATCATGATAGTCGCTGAAGCCGTAGTACCCACTTGTCCCAGTTTCGCGACTTTGGACTATTGTCAATACTGTTTGGTTGGACTGAGGTGCTTGGGAAGGTACTCAGGTCTAAGCTGTAAGTCTCCAGAGTTGGCTGGAACTCAGTAGAAGCAGATATATGGTACAGACTGCTCAGGATAGTCGTTAGAGGAGTAGGACCCACTTGTCCCAGTTTCGCGACTTTGGACTATTGTCAATACTGTTTGGTTGGACTGAGGTGCTTGGGAAGGTACTCAGGTCGAAGGTGTAAGTCTCGAGAGTCAGCTGGAAGTCAGTAGAAGCAGATATATGGTACAGACTGCTCAGGATAGTCGTTAGAGGAGTAGGACCCACTTGTCCCAGTTTCGCGACTTTGGACTATTGTCAATACTGTTTGGTTGGACTGAGGTGCTTGGGAAGGTACTCAGGTCTAAGCTGTAAGTCTCCAGAGTTGGATGGAACTCAGTAGAAGCAGATATATGGTATAGAATGATCATGATAGTCGCTGAAGCCGTAGTACCCACTTGTCCCAGTTTCACGACTTTGGACTATTGTCAATACTGTCTGGTTGGACTGAGGTGCCTGGGAAGGTACTCAGGTCAAAGCTGTAAGTCTCGAGAGTCAGCTGGAAGTCAGTAGAAGCAGATATATGGTATAGAATGATCATGATAGTCGCTGAAGCCGTAGTACCCACTTGTCCCAGTTTCGCGACTTTGGACTATTGTCAATACTGTTTGGTTGGACTGAGGTGCTTGGGAAGGTACTCAGGTCTAAGCTGTAAGTCTCCAGAGTTGGCTGGAACTCAGTAGAAGCAGATATATGGTACAGACTGCTCAGGATAGTCGTTAGAGGAGTAGGACCCACTTGTCCCAGTTTCGCGACTTTGGACTATTGTCAATACTGTTTGGTTGGACTGAGGTGCTTGGGAAGGTACTCAGGTCGAAGCAGTAAGTCTCGAGAGTCAGCTGGAACTCAGTAGAAGCAGATATATGGTATAGAATGATCAGGATAGTCGCTGAAGCCGTAGTACCCACTTGTCCCAGTTTCGCGACTTTGGACTATTGTCAATACTTTTTTGGTTGGACTGAGGTGCTTGGGAAGGTACTCAGGTCGAAGGTGTAAGTCTCGAGAGTCAGCTGGAAGTCAGTAGAAGCAGATATATGGTATAGAATGATCATGATAGTCGCTGAAGCCGTAGTACCCACTTGTCCCAGTTTCGCGACTTTGGACTATTGTCAATACTGTTTGGTTGGACTGAGGTGCTTGGGAAGGTACTCAGGTCTAAGCTGTAAGTCTCCAGAGTTGGCTGGAACTCAGTAGAAGCAGATATATGGTACAGACTGCTCAGGATAGTCGTTAGAGGAGTAGGACCCACTTGTCCCAGTTTCGCGACTTTGGACTATTGTCAATACTGTCTGGTTGGACTGAGGTGCCTGGGAAGGTACTCAGGTCAAAGCTGTAAGTCTCCAGAGTTGGATGGAACTCAGTAGAAGCAGATATATGGTATAGAATGATCATGATAGTCGCTGAAGCCGTAGTACCCACTTGTCCCAGTTTCGCGACTTTCGACTATTGTCAATACTTTTTGGTTGGACTGAGGTGCTTGGGAAGGTACTCAGGTCGAAGGTGTAAGTCTCGAGAGTCAGCTGGAAGTCAGTAGAAGCAGATATATGGTATAGAATGATCATGATAGTCGCTGAAGCCGTAGTACCCACTTGTCCCAGTTTCGCGACTTTCGACTATTGTCAATACTGTTTGGTTGGACTGAGGTGCTTGGGAAGGTACTCAGGTCGAAGCTGTAAGTCTCGAGAGTCAGCTGGAACTCAGTAGAAGCAGATATATGGTATAGAATGATCAGGATAGTCGCTGAAGCCGTAGTACCCACTTGTCCCAGTTTCACGACTTTGGACTATTGTCAATACTGTCTGGTTGGACTGAGGTGCCTGGGAAGGTACTCAGGTCAAAGCTGTAAGTCTCCAGCGTTGGCTGGAACTCAGTAGAAGCAGATATATGGTATAGAATGATCATGATAGTCGCTGAAGCCGTAGTACCCACTTGTCCCAGTTTCACGACTTTGGACTATTGTCAATACTGTCTGGTTGGACTGAGGTGCCTGGGAAGGTACTCAGGTCAAAGCTGTAAGTCTCCAGAGTTGGATGGAACTCAGTAGAAGCAGATATATGGTATAGAATGATCATGATAGTCGCTGAAGCCGTAGTACCCACTTGTCCCAGTTTCGCGACTTTGGACTATTGTCAATACTGTTTGGTTGGACTGAGGTGCTTGGGAAGGTACTCAGGTCTAAGCTGTAAGTCTCCAGAGTTGGCTGGAACTCAGTAGAAGCAGATATATGGTACAGACTGCTCAGGATAGTCGTTAGAGGAGTAGGACCCACTTGTCCCAGTTTCGCGACTTTGGACTATTGTCAATACTGTTTGGTTGGACTGAGGTGCTTGGGAAGGTACTCAGGTCGAAGGTGTAAGTCTCGAGAGTCAGCTGGAAGTCAGTAGAAGCAGATATATGGTACAGACTGCTCAGGATAGTCGTTAGAGGAGTAGGACCCACTTGTCCCAGTTTCGCGACTTTGGACTATTGTCAATACTGTTTGGTTGGACTGAGGTGCCTGGGAAGGTACTCAGGTCAAAGCTGTAAGTCTCCAGCGTTGGCTGGAACTCAGTAGAAGCAGATATATGGTATAGAATGATCATGATAGTCGCTGAAGCCGTAGTACCCACTTGTCCCAGTTTCGCGACTTTGGACTATTGTCAATACTGTTTGGTTGGACTGAGGTGCTTGGGAAGGTACTCAGGTCTAAGCTGTAAGTCTCCAGAGTTGGCTGGAACTCAGTAGAAGCAGATATATGGTACAGACTGCTCAGGATAGTCGTTAGAGGAGTAGGACCCACTTGTCCCAGTTTCGCGACTTTGGACTATTGTCAATACTGTTTGGTTGGACTGAGGTGCTTGGGAAGGTACTCAGGTCGAAGGTGTAAGTCTCGAGAGTCAGCTGGAAGTCAGTAGAAGCAGATATATGGTACAGACTGCTCAGGATAGTCGTTAGAGGAGTAGGACCCACTTGTCCCAGTTTCGCGACTTTGGACTATTGTCAATACTGTTTGGTTGGACTGAGGTGCTTGGGAAGGTACTCAGGTCAAAGCTGTAAGTCTCCAGCGTTGGCTGGAACTCAGTAGAAGCAGATATATGGTATAGAATGATCAGGATAGTCGCTGAAGTCGTAGTACCCACTTGTCCCAGTTTCGCGACTTTGGACTATTGTCAATACTGTTTGGTTGGACTGAGGTGCTTGGGAAGGTACTCAGGTCGAAGCTGTAAGTCTCGAGAGTCAGCTGGAAGTCAGTAGAAGCAGATATATGGTATAGAATGATCATGATAGTCGCTGAAGCCGTAGTACCCACTTGTCCCAGTTTCGCGACTTTGGACTATTGTCAATACTGTTTGGTTGGACTGAGGTGCTTGGGAAGGTACTCAGGTCTAAGCTGTAAGTCTCCAGAGTTGGCTGGAACTCAGTAGAAGCAGATATATGGTACAGACTGCTCAGGATAGTCGTTAGAGGAGTAGGACCCACTTGTCCCAGTTTCGCGACTTTGGACTATTGTCAATACTGTTTGGTTGGACTGAGGTGCTTGGGAAGGTACTCAGGTCGAAGCAGTAAGTCTCGAGAGTCAGCTGGAACTCAGTAGAAGCAGATATATGGTATAGAATGATCAGGATAGTCCCTGAAGCCGTAGTACCCACTTGTCCCAGTTTCGCGACTTTGGACTATTGTCAATACTTTTTGGTTGGACTGAGGTGCTTGGGAAGGTACTCAGGTCGAAGGTGTAAGTCTCGAGAGTCAGCTGGAAGTCAGTAGAAGCAGATATATGGTATAGAATGATCATGATAGTCGCTGAAGCCGTAGTACCCACTTGTCCCAGTTTCGCGACTTTGGACTATTGTCAATACTGTTTGGTTGGACTGAGGTGCTTGGGAAGGTACTCAGGTCGAAGCAGTAAGTCTCGAGAGTCAGCTGGAACTCAGTAGAAGCAGATATATGGTATAGAATGATCAGGATAGTCCCTGAAGCCGTAGTACCCACTTGTCCCAGTTTCGCGACTTTGGACTATTGTCAATACTGCTCAGTTGGACTGAGGTGCTTGGGAAGGTACTCAGGTCGAAGCTGTAAGTCTCGAGAGTCAGCTGGAACTCAGTAGAAGCAGATATATGGTATAGAATGATCAGGATAGTCGCTGAAGCCGTAGTACCCACTTGTCCCAGTTTCGCGACTTTGGACTATTGTCAATACTGTTTGGTTGGACTGAGGTGCTTGGGAAGGTACTCAGGTCGAAGCTGTAAGTCTCGAGAGTCAGCTGGAAGTCAGTAGAAGCAGATATATGGTATAGAATGATCAGGATAGTCGCTGAAGCCGTAGTACCCACTTGTCCCAGTTTCACGACTTTGGACTATTGTCAATACTGTCTGGTTGGACTGAGGTGCCTGGGAAGGTACTCAGGTCAAAGCTGTAAGTCTCCAGCGTTGGCTGGAACTCAGTAGAAGCAGATATATGGTATAGAATGATCAGGATAGTCGCTGAAGCCGTAGTACCCACTTGTCCCAGTTTCACGACTTTGGACTATTGTCAATACTGTCTGGTTGGACTGAGGTGCCTGGGAAGGTACTCAGGTCAAAGCTGTAAGTCTCCAGCGTTGGCTGGAACTCAGTAGAAGCAGATATATGGTATAGAATGATCATGATAGTCGCTGAAGCCGTAGTACCCACTTGTCCCAGTTTCACGACTTTGGACTATTGTCAATACTGTCTGGTTGGACTGAGGTGCCTGGGAAGGTACTCAGGTCAAAGCTGTAAGTCTCCAGAGTTGGATGGAACTCAGTAGAAGCAGATATATGGTATAGAATGATCAGGATAGTCGCTGAAGCCGTAGTACCCACTTGTCCCAGTTTCACGACTTTGGACTATTGTCAATACTGTCTGGTTGGACTGAGGTGCCTGGGAAGGTACTCAGGTCAAAGCTGTAAGTCTCCAGAGTTGGATGGAACTCAGTAGAAGCAGATATATGGTATAGAATGATCACGATAGTCGCTGAAGCCGTAGTACCCACTTGTCCCAGTTTCGCGACTTTGGACTATTGTCAATACTGTTTGGTTGGACTGAGGTGCTTGGGAAGGTACTCAGGTCTAAGCTGTAAGTCTCCAGAGTTGGCTGGAACTCAGTAGAAGCAGATATATGGTACAGACTGATCATGATAGTCGCTGAAGCAGTAGTACCCACTTGTCCCAGTTTCACGACTTTGGACTATTGTCAATACTGTCTGGTTGGACTGAGGTGCTTGGGAAGGTACTCAGGTCTAAGCTGTAAGTCTCCAGAGTTGGCTGGAACTCAGTAGAAGCAGATATATGGTACAGACTGCTCAGGATAGTCGTTAGAGGAGTAGGACCCACTTGTCCCAGTTTCGCGACTTTGGACTATTGTCAATACTGTTTGGTTGGACTGAGGTGCTTGGGAAGGTACTCAGGTCGAAGGTGTAAGTCTCGAGAGTCAGCTGGAAGTCAGTAGAAGCAGATATATGGTACAGACTGCTCAGGATAGTCGTTAGAGGAGTAGGACCCACTTGTCCCAGTTTCGCGACTTTGGACTATTGTCAATACTGTATGGTTGGACTGAGGGGCCTGGGAAGGTACTCAGGTCAAAGCTGTAAGTCTCCAGCGTTGGCTGGAACTCAGTAGAAGCAGATATATGGTATAGAATGATCAGGATAGTCGCTGAAGCCGTAGTACCCACTTGTCCCAGTTTCGCGACTTTGGACTATTGTCAATACTGTTTGGTTGGACTGAGGTGCTTGGGAAGGTACTCAGGTCGAAGCTGTAAGTCTCGAGAGTCAGCTGGAAGTCAGTAGAAGCAGATATATGGTATAGAATGATCATGATAGTCGCTGAAGCCGTAGTACCCACTTGTCCCAGTTTCGCGACTTTGGACTATTGTCAATACTGTTTGGTTGGACTGAGGTGCTTGGGAAGGTACTCAGGTCTAAGCTGTAAGTCTCCAGAGTTGGCTGGAACTCAGTAGAAGCAGATATATGGTACAGACTGCTCAGGATAGTCGTTAGAGGAGTAGGACCCACTTGTCCCAGTTTCGCGACTTTGGACTATTGTCAATACTGTTTGGTTGGACTGAGGTGCTTGGGAAGGTACTCAGGTCGAAGCAGTAAGTCTCGAGAGTCAGCTGGAACTCAGTAGAAGCAGATATATGGTATAGAATGATCAGGATAGTCGCTGAAGCCGTAGTACCCACTTGTCCCAGTTTCGCGACTTTGGACTATTGTCAATACTTTTTGGTTGGACTGAGGTGCTTGGGAAGGTACTCAGGTCGAAGGTGTAAGTCTCGAGAGTCAGCTGGAAGTCAGTAGAAGCAGATATATGGTATAGAATGATCATGATAGTCGCTGAAGCCGTAGTACCCACTTGTCCCAGTTTCGCGACTTTGGACTATTGTCAATACTGTTTGGTTGGACTGAGGTGCTTGGGAAGGTACTCAGGTCTAAGCTGTAAGTCTCCAGAGTTGGCTGGAACTCAGTAGAAGCAGATATATGGTACAGACTGCTCAGGATAGTCGTTAGAGGAGTAGGACCCACTTGTCCCAGTTTCGCGACTTTGGACTATTGTCAATACTGTCTGGTTGGACTGAGGTGCCTGGGAAGGTACTCAGGTCAAAGCTGTAAGTCTCCAGAGTTGGATGGAACTCAGTAGAAGCAGATATATGGTATAGAATGATCATGATAGTCGCTGAAGCCGTAGTACCCACTTGTCCCAGTTTCGCGACTTTCGACTATTGTCAATACTTTTTGGTTGGACTGAGGTGCTTGGGAAGGTACTCAGGTCGAAGGTGTAAGTCTCGAGAGTCAGCTGGAAGTCAGTAGAAGCAGATATATGGCTTTGAATGATGATGATAGTCGCTGAAGCCGTAGTACCCACTTGTCCCAGTTTCGCGACTTTGGACTATTGTCAATACTGTTTGGTTGGACTGAGGTGCTTGGGAAGGTACTCAGGTCGAAGCTGTAAGTCTCGAGAGTCAGCTGGAAGTCAGTAGAAGCAGATATATGGTATAGAATGATCAGGATAGTCGCTGAAGCCGTAGTACCCACTTGTCCCAGTTTCACGACTTTGGACTATTGTCAATACTGTCTGGTTGGACTGAGGTGCCTGGGAAGGTACTCAGGTCAAAGCTGTAAGTCTCCAGCGTTGGCTGGAACTCAGTAGAAGCAGATATATGGTATAGAATGATCAGGATAGTCGCTGAAGCCGTAGTACCCACTTGTCCCAGTTTCGCGACTTTGGACTATTGTCAATACTGTCTGGTTGGACTGAGGTGCCTGGGAAGGTACTCAGGTCAAAGCTGTAAGTCTCCAGAGTTGGATGGAACTCAGTAGAAGCAGATATATGGTATAGAATGATCATGATAGTCGCTGAAGCCGTAGTACCCACTTGTCCCAGTTTCGCGACTTTGGACTATTGTCAATACTGTCTGGTTGGACTGAGGTGCCTGGGAAGGTACTCAGGTCAAAGCTGTAAGTCTCCAGAGTTGGATGGAACTCAGTAGAAGCAGATATATGGTATAGAATGATCACGATAGTCGCTGAAGCCGTAGTACCCACTTGTCCCAGTTTCGCGACTTTGGACTATTGTCAATACTGTTTGGTTGGACTGAGGTGCTTGGGAAGGTACTCAGGTCTAAGCTGTAAGTCTCCAGAGTTGGCTGGAACTCAGTAGAAGCAGATATATGGTACAGACTGCTCAGGATAGTCGTTAGAGGAGTAGGACCCACTTGTCCCAGTTTCGCGACTTTGGACTATTGTCAATACTGTTTGGTTGGACTGAGGTGCTTGGGAAGGTACTCAGGTCGAAGGTGTAAGTCTCGAGAGTCAGCTGGAAGTCAGTAGAAGCAGATATATGGTACAGACTGCTCAGGATAGTCGTTAGAGGAGTAGGACCCACTTGTCCCAGTTTCGCGACTTTGGACTATTGTCAATACTGTCTGGTTGGACTGAGGTGCCTGGGAAGGTACTCAGGTCAAAGCTGTAAGTCTCCAGCGTTGGCTGGAACTCAGTAGAAGCAGATATATGGTATAGAATGATCAGGATAGTCGCTGAAGCCGTAGTACCCACTTGTCCCAGTTTCGCGACTTTGGACTATTGTCAATACTGTTTGGTTGGACTGAGGTGCTTGGGAAGGTACTCAGGTCTAAGCTGTAAGTCTCCAGAGTTGGCTGGAACTCAGTAGAAGCAGATATATGGTACAGACTGCTCAGGATAGTCGTTAGAGGAGTAGGACCCACTTGTCCCAGTTTCGCGACTTTGGACTATTGTCAATACTGTTTGGTTGGACTGAGGTGCTTGGGAAGGTACTCAGGTCGAAGGTGTAAGTCTCGAGAGTCAGCTGGAAGTCAGTAGAAGCAGATATATGGTATAGACTGCTCAGGATAGTCGTTAGAGGAGTAGGACCCACTTGTCCCAGTTTCGCGACTTTGGACTATTGTCAATACTGTTTGGTTGGACTGAGGTGCTTGGGAAGGTACTCAGGTCTAAGCTGTAAGTCTCCAGAGTTGGATGGAACTCAGTAGAAGCAGATATATGGTATAGAATGATCATGATAGTCGCTGAAGCCGTAGTACCCACTTGTCCCAGTTTCACGACTTTGGACTATTGTCAATACTGTCTGGTTGGACTGAGGTGCCTGGGAAGGTACTCAGGTCAAAGCTGTAAGTCTCCAGAGTTGGATGGAACTCAGTAGAAGCAGATATATGGTATAGAATGATCACGATAGTCGCTGAAGCCGTAGTACCCACTTGTCACAGTTTCGCGACTTTGGACTATTGTCAATACTGTTTGGTTGGACTGAGGTGCTTGGGAAGGTACTCAGGTCTAAGCTGTAAGTCTCCAGAGTTGGCTGGAACTCAGTAGAAGCAGATATATGGCATAGAATGATCACGATAGTCGCTGAAGCCGTAGTACCCACTTGTCCCAGTTTCGCGACTTTCGACTATTGTCAATACTTTTTGGTTGGACTGAGGTGCTTGGGAAGGTACTCAGGTCGAAGGTGTAAGTCTCGAGAGTCAGCTGGAAGTCAGTAGAAGCAGATATATGGTACAGACTGCTCAGGATAGTCGTTAGAGGAGTAGGACCCACTTGTCCCAGTTTCGCGACTTTGGACTATTGTCAATACTGTTTGGTTGGACTGAGGTGCTTGGGAAGGTACTCAGGTCGAAGCAGTAAGTCTCGAGAGTCAGCTGGAACTCAGTAGAAGCAGATATATGGTATAGAATGATCAGGATAGTCGCTGAAGCCGTAGTACCCACTTGTCCCAGTTTCGCGACTTTCGACTATTGTCAATACTTTTTGGTTGGACTGAGGTGCTTGGGAAGGTACTCAGGTCGAAGGTGTAAGTCTCGAGAGTCAGCTGGAAGTCAGTAGAAGCAGATATATGGTATAGAATGATCATGATAGTCGCTGAAGCCGTAGTACCCACTTGTCCCAGTTTCGCGACTTTGGACTATTGTCAATACTGTTTGGTTGGACTGAGGTGCTTGGGAAGGTACTCAGGTCAAAGCTGTAAGTCTCCAGAGTTGGATGGAACTCAGTAGAAGCAGATATATGGTATAGAATGATCAGGATAGTCGCTGAAGCCGTAGTACCCACTTGTCCCAGTTTCGCGACTTTGGACTATTGTCAATACTGTTTGGTTGGACTGAGGTGCTTGGGAAGGTACTCAGGTCGAAGCTGTAAGTCTCGAGAGTCAGCTGGAAGTCAGTAGAAGCAGATATATGGTATAGAATGATCATGATAGTCGCTGAAGCCGTAGTACCCACTTGTCCCAGTTTCGCGACTTTGGACTATTGTCAATACTGTTTGGTTGGACTGAGGTGCTTGGGAAGGTACTCAGGTCGAAGGTGTAAGTCTCGAGAGTCAGCTGGAAGTCAGTAGAAGCAGATATATGGTACAGACTGCTCAGGATAGTCGTTAGAGGAGTAGGACCCACTTGTCCCAGTTTCGCGACTTTGGACTATTGTCAATACTGTTTGGTTGGACTGAGGTGCTTGGGAAGGTACTCAGGTCGAAGGTGTAAGTCTCGAGAGTCAGCTGGAAGTCAGTAGAAGCAGATATATGGTATAGAATGATCATGATAGTCGCTGAAGCCGTAGTACCCACTTGTCCCAGTTTCGCGACTTTGGACTATTGTCAATACTGTTTGGTTGGACTGAGGTGCTTGGGAAGGTACTCAGGTCGAAGCTGTAAGTCTCGAGAGTCAGCTGGAAGTCAGTAGAAGCAGATATATGGTATAGAATGATCATGATAGTCGCTGAAGCCGTAGTACCCACTTGTCCCAGTTTCGCGACTTTGGACTATTGTCAATACTGCTCAGTTGGACTGAGGTGCTTGGGAAGGTACTCAGGTCGAAGCTGTAAGTCTCGAGAGTTGGATGGAACTCAGTAGAAGCAGATATATGGTATAGAATGATCAGGATAGTCGCTGAAGCCGTAGTACCCACTTGTCCCAGTTTCGCGACTTTGGACTATTGTCAATACTGTTTGGTTGGACTGAGGTGCTTGGGAAGGTACTCAGGTCGAAGCTGTAAGTCTCGAGAGTCAGCTGGAAGTCAGTAGAAGCAGATATATGGTATAGAATGATCATGATAGTCGCTGAAGCCGTAGTACCCACTTGTCCCAGTTTCGCGACTTTGGACTATTGTCAATACTTTTTGGTTGGACTGAGGTGCTTGGGAAGGTACTCAGGTCGAAGGTGTAAGTCTCGAGAGTCAGCTGGAAGTCAGTAGAAGCAGATATATGGTACAGACTGCTCAGGATAGTCGTTAGAGGAGTAGGACCCACTTGTCCCAGTTTCGCGACTTTGGACTATTGTCAATACTGTTTGGTTGGACTGAGGTGCTTGGGAAGGTACTCAGGTCTAAGCTGTAAGTCTCCAGAGTTGGCTGGAACTCAGTAGAAGCAGATATATGGTATAGAATGATCAGGATAGTCGCTGAAGCCGTAGTACCCACTTGTCCCAGTTTCGCGACTTTGGACTATTGTCAATACTGTTTGGTTGGATATTGTTTTAAATTGGGGAAAGCAGAGGTTTTATTACACTTATTCATATCAATCATCAATATCGTCATAACAGTCTTTAAAACGTGAAGAAGAAAAATTAGTATTTTAAATACTAAATATTATGAATCTCCATTCGAAAACTTTAGAGCAAGAAAAAATGATATTATGATTACTAAGTTATCTAAAGTAATACTAAGAAGTTGAACAATGAATATTATAACCTGGAAAGCATATTTGAGAAATTCATATTATGAATATGAACTTGCCAGAAACATAGCGACGCGCATCAAAAATCAAAATATTCATTCTCGGTTTTTCGTATAATTCGTTTCAGAATGTCGTCCGAGTGATTCCGACGTTCTCTGATTGACTTCGTAGACTCTATCCAAGTCTGTATAACTCAATAGTAGCTTTTAATCGAGATATTCTTCTAGAAAATGGCAATCCAGAATATTAAGAATGCTTTTAGTTATGTAGATATAGGTAGGCTTAGAGAGTTCAAACTCAAAAAGCGATTCTAAAATTTAATTCAAGGGTGTGCGATTATAAACAATTAATTATTGCGTACTTATATATGTGAACATAAATAAGGTATGATAATATTTGTGTATGTGTTTCCTCTGAAACCTTTCCTCTTTTCAGTGTCGAAGCCCCCCTCTATCTTCCTCTTGTTTTGCACGCGGCGTTAGGAAAAGATGCAAAAATTCATAATCCGGAGTCGTTACTTCTGAAGGTCAAACTTTTTGGTGGAGTGAGTGATTTTCATATAATATATATTATAATATCTAATAATATAATTCATTTGAATGATTTACTCTAACGAAAAGTCTCTGAGTGTAAGTATAATTCATTACAGTTGTTGAAAAATTTGACCTCCAGAACTTTATAAATGAGTTTTATTATAAAAACATGGTTTTATGGAGGTTGTGTTTGCCGGAGAGAGCCACTTTAGGTATCACGTTTAGACTTGTTCACTTTGTTCTGAAAAAGTGGAAGCCTCGTGTGGCACCTTTTAATTACATTTCTAGACACTAATTACCTTTCATTTACGCGGAAATGTAAGTTCAATGCTCTGACGGCATCGGAACGTTGGCAGAACGTCTAAATATAATCCGAATAATTAGAGACGTACGTTAATAATTTTTGTTGAAATCCTGATCACGATTTAAAGAAATATAGGGTAGATTTTTTCTATTTATACTGTTTATCATTCGAATTGTAAAAAAGATTCACTAATGAATAAATAAACATATATATATATATATTAATTTTTACGATAGAGAGTTCCATAATAATTAAATGATTCAATTTGAAATACATACCCATCGTTTCAGATGAAAAAATTTTAGCGGTTATTATAGACTTTATAACACAATACGACTTTTTCACCGTCTCTCGCGTGTGCACCCGAGGGATACATGGGCATAACAAAATTTCGTCCTGGTTATATTATGGTACCTGCTTTTATTCCGTTTACCCCAACATTAGCGCTAAACTAACTTTCCACACAGGTAAAACTGCATTTTTACTTCATAACGGGTGAATATGCAAGTTTTGCACTTGGGAATTTTTATTATGCCTATTTCAAGGTCAGTCAGTTGAATAATACATATTTTCATTTAAAATAGGAAGCATAGTTTTTTTCAGAAGCAACTACACTTATTTCATGTTTCTTATAACGGTTGATATGTTCTCGAGAATGATATGTTTTTCATATTTTTAAATTAAAATGGCAATTCCTTTTATACTCTCACAATTTTACAAAAGAAAAACATTATTGGTCTATCTCGAGATACATAGTAAAAATTTTTTTATCACTGACCCAAGACGCAGCGACCGAATTTTTTGCCGCACCTCTCCTTTGTTCCAAAATAACCTTAAGCAGACGATTAATCAAGATTCTTAAAAGTTTTATCTTGATTGCAAATGAACAAACAAAACTTTAAATTAAATTATGTAGCCAAATATCAATCCAAAATTTGCATCCAGAAATTCACGGAAAAGTTTCTGGACTCGTTAAGAAGAAATGTGGCAAAAAGTTGTAAAAGAGATTTGCGTCGAAAGCAAATTTTGAATAAGTAGGATTGAAAAAGAAATTCAAGTTTGACTTCAAATTTCCGTACAGTAAGAATAAGCTACACATTCGCACGCTATGCTTAGTTTCGGATGGAAGCGAACGTCAAATAGCAATATTGGTTATACATTCTGAACGATCAAAGTGGAATAGCCACTTTAATTGAGAGTTATATCGATACAATGCGTATTCTGCTTTGACAGTTCTACATAATATCCACTATGTAATACACCGAACGCAAATTAATTATATGTTGTTTCTAGTAAGGCTATGCTTGATTATTCGCAACATTAGCAAAGTGGGATGAATGAGGGCATAATAAAAAAAAACTTGCAAAAGAAAAAGAAACAAAAAGGATTTAGTCTTGAACTCCTTCTACTACACTTTTTTACTTCAAAATATTTTTAATAGTCTTAACATTTATTTTTAACTTGTCAATTATATGTCAAGCTTAGAATCGCCCACATTTAAAATAAAAAATCAGATTTGAACATTTTACAAGAACAATAAAAATACGTGTTCAAAAACATCCTATATTGACATATTGAAGTTCGTAAAGCAATAGTTATTATTTTACCAAAACTTCTCTAAATCAACAAATAAGAAATCTGATATTTCATTGAGCACACTGAGAAAAAAATTTATCCAACAAAACTTTTTTTGTTATCCTGACAAAATATTTTGTTGTCCCAACAAAACATTTTGTTTAACCAACAAAATTTTTTTGATATAGCAAAATGTTTTGTTGACACAACAAAGGAATTTTGTTAGCTAAATACTAACCAAATATTTTTGTTGATTTGACAAAACTGTTTTCTCAGTGCATGAAATTTCTTTTCATTTTTCAGATTGTTCATTTGAAATTAATTGAGAACATCCTCTATGAGTCCTACATTTGGTGAATTAAAATTTATCCTAATTCTAGTACAATTTTAATTTCCTTAAAGCTGAAAGGTAATTAACAAGAGAGTACGGGATATTGATTGATTCGTTAGTACTCGAAATTCAGAATACAAGGCATCAAAAGAAATTAACGTATATTGGATTTTTATTGAAGTAATAAAAGAACTAAAAATTAAAATTCCATATTGACTTTACGAAGAATATTATATAATGTTTATAAGCCACATTTTACGTTTTGATTTTCATTATGTTTTTATGGCGGTATTGGGGGGGGGGGGGGGGTCGTCGTCGTCTTAGTACTTGCCATAACGATAGCGCTTTTTTTCGCGACTAAAATTTATGGCGAGGTAATAGAGGGCAAATTAGAACCACATGACTGGCTCCACCATCAATCTACTCGGCTCCCTCCAATGGTTCTCTTCTTTCTCTTGTTCTCATTTTGTTCCGTTTCCCCTTTCGCTTTGCCTCGCTCGTTTTTTCCTGCGAATAAACTGAACTCGTCGCGTGCCTCCGCGGAATGCTATATAAACTGCTCAACGAATTCCAAACATCGCCATCAGTCAGTCTAATATCGCTACTTTCGTTAAATTCTACCCAACAAGTTCACGTTGTTATCATTACACATAATTGTCCCAATACCAATTACAAATGTAGGTAGGTAGCAGCAAAATAAAGTTTAATTTGGAAAATTATTTATTATTCCATTTCCAAGCATCAAAACCTTTAGTGGAAAAAATGGGATAACTAGAGAAATTTTGTTGAAAAATAATATGAGAAATATGAAAAAATTGAGAAAATATCGGGAAAATTGTAAAACTTGAGTTTTTTTGTGATATTATAGACTTAAAAATTGCATATTAATAAAAAAAAGAAGATTAATTAAAATAGATGTTTCGGGAATGGCACTTTGAAAATTTCAAACCGTTACTTCTAATTTTGACCTGGACAGATGTGCAGATATTTTGCAGCAAAAATAGCAACACAAGTGTTACTCCGAACACTAAATCGTTTCCCCGTAAACGGCAATAACACACACGATTCAGAAATATTTTCGATTCCAGAAATCTGTTCTAAGTATACGAAGAACGTCATCAATAATTTAATTGTATATCTAAAGATTACTTTGAAGATTTTTTTTGAAGTGTAATACCATTTGAATTGAACATATATATTATTTGCAAAATTTTATTAATCTAGATATCAAAACTTATCCAAAATTTGAATTTTCTATTATAAAGTTATGAATATATCATATGAATGGAGCGAGAAATTTCACTTAACTTTAGATTTTATTTTTACACAATACCTTTCAAAGTATATGCATTATGTATAGTGATGCTTTATACTTTTCAACCAATAAAAGCTTTGGTTATAAAAGAGTAATAGAGCGTTTAAGGGTTTCGGATATGATTGGATCAATATACACTCGATTCGAGAATACAATTTCTATAAAGTTTCAATAATACAAGTGTTTTCAAAAAATGAATGGCCCTACAACTTTACAAATGTTCTTATATTCAAAAGCTCATTATTGACTACTCTTATTTCAAAATCTTGTATTCTTCAATACATTCGATACTCTTAAGTCTTATTTGATCCGTACGATACAAGAATGTAAGTATTAGTTGAATCGATTTACACAATTATAATATGATATAAAGTGAATGTACATCCTAAAAAGAAATATTCTTTCAAAGAGCTTTGTTACTATTAAATTCATATGAAAACTTTGGAATAAGAAATTTGTATAAGGGGCCGTTCACATAATACGTCACGCGATTTTTAGCTATTTTACCCCCCCCCCCCCATGTCACACATGGTCGCAAACCTCAGACCCCCCCCCCTTTAGATGTCACGTCACACCTCTTAATTTTATAAAACATTTTTCGTTAACGCGTACAAAATCCAGTAAAAAAAGAAGCTATTAATTATTATTGTAGATAATCTTTTCAGAAATTTTTTTCAAATTTCGTGGGTACACATTTAATGTGTGACGTAACGCAGAGGGCAGACCCCCCTCCCAACATGTCACACACGTCACAATTTGCAGACCCCCTCCCATAAACTGTGTGACGTATTATGTGAACGGCCCCTAAAGACTGATTTTCTTCAATTTAAATATAACAAACTAGATTGAAACTAAAGCAAATGAATCTTTTCTCCTATTGTTTTTTGAGCACCAGATAAATCTAAAAAAAATTTATTTCTATTGAATCAATAAACTATAGATAAATCTGTCGAGAAATTACCTACCACTGAGCGTTTCGCGGAAAATAAATTCAGCAATGCTCCGCATTTATTAATATCAATGGTGTAGGTTCTTTTATTTTTTGTTTATATATATGAATACAACTATGAACTCGTGCGAATCATCTGGAGCCGATACGAACAAACTTTTCTTGCTTATACACTTTTTGAAGCCCTCCACTATTTTTAAACAAAACACTAAAATAACAAGCTGCATGCACTAGTTAAGTTTACCGAGCCAAATACTAGACGGTTAGTTCGATTCTCTACTCACTTTCATACAATGTCACAAAGACATTGTCCTGACTCTGGGGAATATATCAACCTTTTTGCGTCTCGCCAAAAAAAGGAAATAATAAGAATGCGACCGTAGACTTTCTCGCTTTCTCCCCAGACGGATGCAGACGGCCAAAGTACCTCAGAGGGCGCCTTAATTTCCTCAAGTAGGGAAATAAAAAGTAGTTGCTTATGCAACCAAGTCTTTCCTAACTTTCACTACATAGAGAAAATAATACCGCAAGCATTTTCCATAAAGTGTATTTCCTTCTCTTTAACGTCGACTTGAAACTGAATAGAATATTAAAGGTGCTGTATATCAAAGATTCTTTCTACTTGCGTCCATTGCACAATCGACCAAAATTCGCGTCCTGTCGATAGATTTTAAAAAGACGTGAAGCAATTTCCCTGCATCTACGTTTAACCACCGATCTAATGAAATATGTTTTTCCGATACTCCAATATTGCCAAGGAAAAATTTATCTCCTTATACTGTTGGAGTCGTGTCACACATCAAGAACAATAATGGAAAAAAACTGTTGCCAACATACAGAAATGACTCAGAATGACTAGTTGTATTCTACAGAAAGATAAAATAACACAACTTGAAGAAATTTGAAATCGGCAAAATTTTTAATATATTACTGGTAATAGGGGAGAAGCGGCTAAATTGGCGCACGCTTATTTACAGAATTATTATTATTTACAATTAGAAGACATTTTCTGTGAAAAAAGGAACGCTTCCACTCCGCTGGGTATCGAGCCCAGGACCTTTCGATTGCCGGTCGAATGCTCTATCATCTGAGCTACGGAGGTTCCACACAACTTTTCTCACAGAATCTATTTACGCCTCATGTGGCTACGGATGATAGAGCATTCGACCGGCAATCAAAAGGTCCTGGGCTCGATACCCAGCGGAGTGGAAGCGTTCCTTTTTTCACAGAAAATTTCTTCAATTTATATTGGAAAATTCCATCTTGTTTTAAATAACGTTAAAATTAATTCTAAATCATAGATTGATAAGGTCGATATAGTAGAGTTCCGTTGTCACTGATAGTGATACACTCTTCTAATGATCGACATAATCGACAGAAATGATTTGGAAAAATCAGATGATAATAATTAGTTTTGGTGTTTGATGATTATGATCTGATCCCTGGAATTAAGTTTCTAACTAGCAGGAATTGAAACATAATCGGATTATATTCATTAATATATAAAGTTACGATTGGAAAAAGATTTTCGCATGAGACCGAAGCGTATTATGAAAAAATGTGTAATTTATCATGGAGGCACATTTGGGCAAATTGGCGCAAAAAGATTTCAAATTATTTAATAATTGAAAGACATATAATTTAACCTTGTTAGACTTCATTACTACCATTTTCTTGAATATTTATGTTTATGTGGGAGACAATATAACTCACTAAATCGTTTTAATCGATTTGTGAGGTTATGTCGATTTGAATTGTCATTTTTTCAAGGTTTTCTCAATTTTTATGTATCAAGATATATTACAATAAATAGTGATGTTTTTACTGAGAAATAACATAAGAATTAGTATAGTTCACAAAAATTGTAGATATTAGAAGAAATTAGGTAGCAAGTGAAGTTTATTGAAAAAGTCTGATTGTTCCCATGATTTATAAGTTCTCTGATTTTATTAATATTATTATAAACGCATGTTCATTAATAAAATAATTTCATAATTCTTCACAATGATCTTTTTTAATAATCCACCCAATTTAATAAATACAATTTTTTCTATTGCAGTGTGAAAAAATAGAATATTTATTCTATCTACCTAAAAATTAGTTTAAAACTAATAAAATGTCTTAGAAGTGATTTTTGCTATTCAAATATAATTTAAAATCTAAAACAAATAACCAATACACAGCAAGAGTAGATTGTAATATTCCTGCGCCAAGTTGGCCGCCATGCCGGGTAAATTGACGCATTTCCCGTCCTCCAGAAAACTCGATAAATACCTGTTTTCCCTATTTTTCATAAAAGATTTATTCATTGAACAGTTTAGTCAAGACATCAAGCTATTCAAATCATAATTTTTCATAATTTTTAATCTTATACTTTTATTTTAAACTTTCACTTTCTGTTAGGTGCGTTAATTTAGCCGATTCTCCCCTACATTCAACGATAAATAGATTAGAAAAATTAATTTTCAAATTAAATCTCAACATAAATTTTGAAAGGGAGGGATGAATTCTAAAGCTTGAAATTCTTAGGAAAAACAAAGCACTGGAATGTTCGTAATTAGTAATTTGCCAGGCTGTGTGGCGAGTTATTCGGTGGTTTTGGGGTTCGAGTGGCGAAAGTGGTGAAAGTGTCGAAGGGGAGGATCTGATTTCACGAAGGCTTTTACCCGACTAGAAACAAATTACCAGTAAATGCTTCGATTCGAAACTAAGGATAGGGTGGCCAGTAGATAATCTCACACATGCTCTTTCGAAAAGGGATTTAAAGGAATGTGCCAAACGTGCTACATGGGGAAAGGGAGAGTGTAGTTGTACACATGTGTTGAAAAGGAAGAGAAGAGATATTTGGAAAAGAGGTAGGACTAACATTACATCCGAGGCAGAACAGACGAGCGCACTCAGCAAGGGATACCCAAGCTGTCTCTGATCTGACGTGGCGGGATTACCGTCCAAAGAGGAAATGCGCGTTCCATTCCAAAGAAGAATGAATTGTAAAAATGGGATCCACCCATTTGTAGAAGGAAAAAAACGAAGACAAACGAGCGAATTCTCCCGTGACTCCATTGATTTTTGGCGCGATGCTCTTACTCGACTTTCAAACCAGAAACATAACCGTAAAAACCCATTTTACGCTTCGGAAATTTTTGCGCTCTGATCTCGCGGTCCAGAGGAAAAATATAGCATCTAGTGTCGTCATTTACTGTATTTCGTCTGTGCTTCTCCAGCCATTCCTTCTTTTTAAGTCACAGATTCACTTTCCTCCCTCTTTATACGAATACCCAACTCTCTAATTCCACCAATTCATTCGAAGAAAAAATAAACAAAAACTTCAATTGATTTTATCCCCATAAACGTTGTTAAAAAAATAGATAAAGTTTAGAGTAAGAAAAAAAAATCATTTTGTTTGTTGTTTGTCACAAATGAATTTAGTTTCAAAAATTATCTTACAGGAATTGAGTCACGTGGTCTAGTTGGTTTATGGCTTTAAGGGCATCTGATACTTAGGAAATGAGCAAATTTTAATGATTTTAGGTTTCTGCATGTTTATGGCTAAAATACATAAAATTTCTTTTCCAAAATTTGGAAAATGGTAAAGAAGATAAAAATGGACGTAGATAGACTACTTTTGATTTTGAAATTGAAAAAAAGTTCAATTTTATCAAAATATAGCGGAAATTTTATTTCATTTTCGAAATCAAAAGTTATCCCTTCGACGTCCGTTTTTATCTTCTCTACCATTTCACAAATTTTTATGTATTTTGGACAAAAACATGTAGAAATTGGACCAAATTTTTCATATGAACTTGACACTTTCCTCAAGTATCACATGCCTTTAAGGATTCTTTAAAAATCAGTTAAGATTAGGAAGAAGAACAGCTGCATGGACTAAATATAATTTAAAATTCAGTTTGAGTTTGAAAAGCGCGAAAATAGGATTCTTTGCATTTGTAAAGCAAGAGTTTTTACTACTTTCTTGCAAAACCCAGAATAAATATACACTGGAAATTGAACAGTTGAAATTTACGGGCCACCGATGTTATCGAACATCCTGTAATATTTACTGTTTTCAAAGCATCGTTTATAGGACAAACTTCAATATTACACGATATTCGATAAAACTCGTATCTGTGAGTTCAAACCTCAAAATTTGTAAGAAGCTTCTTTTCCGTAAATTAAAGTTAAAATAAATATTTTAGAAAACTATGAGGTCAGTAATAATTATAAATGTTAATAATGATACATCAAAAATAATTTTTGTATATATAATGATGCTGGAGAATCGCTATCCTAGTCTAAACCGTCATATTAAACAACTAACTCTCCTCGAGTCAAGCAGTTTTAATCCACTTACCTACTTCTCTAATTTGAGCAACCGTATATAGAATCAGTTTATAATTCAATTTGTAACGACAAGAGCCCACGTTTCGTTAGCTAGTAACGGCAGCAATAACCCAAGTAAATTAATTATCAGGGAGCCAAACGACTTAATTAAAGCAAAACAAGTAACATTTTATTCTTATTAGACTTCGACATATTTTTAACACTTTTTAGTAATATCAGTATCACTACCACGTGCGTCGGATTTATACATTTCGGTTATTCCAATTTCTATTAGCTTGTAGCGGCAAGCAGGCGCAAGGAAGTTTTTGCTTTTAAAACGACCGCATGTGCGGTTACAGCTTGGAACGAAGACACTATTGTTCCACGACAAAAACACGTTCCCTTCGAGTAAGGGAATTCGATTCTATCTACAATAAAACGATACCATGCATCTAATTAAATTTGTTCCGAATTAAATAAAGTAGTTTCCAGGGAGAGAAACATCGTATCCTCTATCGATTATTTTCTAACTACACTCAGAGAAAATTTCTGTTTATATTGAAAAAATCTTTTGTTTTCCTGCCTTTTTCAATTCAAAATAAAAATTTGTTCATGTCATAAAAAATATGTTTGATTTTTAAAAATGACGGATTTTAATTATACATATTCTTTGTCACCATACTCAATAAAAAGGTTCGGTTAAATTTACTGAAGTTAATCGGTTAAAAAATTTCCGGTTAAAATGACTAAACTTTTAGTTAATTTCATCAGAAAAATTGTTCACTTATCATGGTTGAAAAATTCTCTTATTATTATTCCAATTACCCGTGTAGAAATTGCTCATCGGGTTTAGAAGGGTGTTGGCTAGATTTCCCAAACTTTGGTCGGGCGCTAAACGGGAAATCTGACCAGGACCCGAAAAAATCGTCACGTTCGGCTATTGAGGTGTTGGTTAAATTCTTTAGCCAGGATCTAACGAGAGCGCCTCTCTATTGCCTGACTTAATTTAGAGGACCATTACCGAGTCAATGTCGGATATTATTTTAATTGTGTATTGGATGAATGCCCTAACCTCAGAATTCAGCTTTCTCATTTTCCTTATCAAATATTATGCAATTAGATATTTTTTCGCTTCGCAGAGGTAATTTTTGAAATAAAAGTCCAGCTACATTGTGAAAAATATCTCATTTTAATCTTGAGAAAAATAAAAAAATTGAATTTTGAGTGTAGGACATTTATCCAAAATGGTTAAATTGATTTTAATTATCCACCAGAATGAGAGAAAACTGGAAATCATTTAAAGAAAATCTTTATGCTTTATATATAAGACTTCTTCAAATCTCAAAGAAGTCATAGGTCTTATATACAATTTAAAAATCAGGTTTTTTATGATGACAAGTCTCATACAGGATGCACAAAAGATATTTCATAGAAGTTTTACAGTCTTTTCTCATTGGTGAATTCGAAACTTAATTTTTACGCAAATGAATAGTTTTAGGGAGAGTTTCAACCATCACAATACTTTTTATAAATAATCAAGTATATATTTTTTTTTCTAATTTGATATAAAAAAAAATAGATAACATATAACAATAAAGATTATTTCAGATTTCTGGTCTAGTTGTAGGTATCTGCTTCTTTGCCCTTTTCATACGTCCACCGTACCAGTCTTTGACATTAGGTAATACATGATTGTTTTCGAAGACCTGTGTCACGTATCCATGACAGTTATATTATATATTATAATCATATAAAACTATTATGCTATTATATCATATAACACGTTTTATTGTTGCTATAAATATTGTTGCTAGATACATGTAATTGTTTTTATAAATAATTTCACTATTACTATTAACTAAAATATCAATAAACAATTGATTTTATTGATAAAATACTAATTAAAACAAATATTACCTTTTATTATTATTAACTATTATTATTACTATTGTTAATAATAACAATTAACTAAATGCAACAAATGTTATATAACAACAATATTATTTCAACCTTTATATTTAAAATTATTATTAATCACTATTATTATTAATATTCATTCAAAATATGCCGACGAAACCTTTATGTCTCCGGTTACAATTTATGGTCTTCTCATTGTCCTAACAGTCCAGCCACCTCCATCACATCCTTTTCTTTCTCCAAAAAAATCCCTAAAGGGAAAAAAATCTTACCCTCCACTCTCATCTCAATATGCATGCCTAAAAACCAAAACATAACTCAGTTTACGAGTCAACCTCCCAGGGGAGAGGTGTGTGCAGTCTAAGTTATGTGTCTTCCCAAAAAACGGAAAAAGAAAAAACTGGATAATAACATTTATACAAAAAGTCGTAATCTTAATCAAGGTTAGTCCTCCTTTTTTACTCTATATATAGTCTGTGATAGGATTTAAAAATTTGGATAGAATTGTGCACAAATTTAATAATAAAAAATACCATACCTACACATTTGAAAGTACTACACATTAAACACTAAGACATTACTATTAGATTTCGATAAAATTACTCCTAGAATTGTTTTTTCGCGGCTCTCTACGTCTTTTCATACCTTTATTTATGTAAAAAAATTTTTTTTTCTTTCTATGTACAATCGCATCTAAATTTCTTTACACAATTTATAATTTTTTACAATATTTTTTCTTACATCTACTTGTCAAACCAAAAAATCGGCAATTTACTTCCAAAAAACTGGATTTTACACAGTGCTATTCTCATTGCTTTACACATAAGAAATATTTACATAGGTAATTTTAGATCTAGACTCAAACCAAAGAAAACTTTATGTGCAATATTATATGAAAATTTATGGCCTTTTTGTGTACATTCCGAATAAGCAGCCTCATTGTCTATACCCACGATTGGGAAAAAGCCTTTTTTATAACTCTACGGACTCTTTATGTTCTAAGTCATTGCAAAAAAACTATCAATTTTTCAGTTCTTCTTGCTAAAAAAGTATCACAGCGGACAAATTTCTAAGGAAAATATGCCAAAGAAAAAATGTTGAATTAAATAAAATTTACAGATTGCACTTCATACCAAAAGAAATAATATTTAAAGAATTTGAAAATATTTTATATGTGTGGTATATATAATGTTATGTGCATGTCATATGTATGTATGTATGTGTGTATGTACGTATGCATATTATATAGTATATGTACATTGTATATTGCACATATATATGTGTATATATTGCATGCGTGATGTATATGTGTGTATATGTGTATATGTATATATGTGTATGTATGTGTATGTATATATGTGTATGTATGTGTGTATGTGTATGTGTGTATGTGTGTATGTGTATGTATGTATGTATGTGTATATGTATGTATGTGTGTGTATATGTATGTATGTGTATATATATATGTGTATATGTATATGTATGTGTATGTATGTGTATATATATATATATATATATGTGTATATATATGTATATATATGTATATGTATATATGTGTGTGTATGTATGTGTGTGTATGTGTGTATGTATGTGTATATGTGTGTGTATATGTGTATATATATATATATATATGTATATATATGTACATATATGTATATATATATATATGTATGTGTGTATATGCGTATGTGTGTATATATGTGTATATATGTGTATATATGTGTATATATATGTATGTGTGTGTGTCTGTGTGTGTGTGGTTGTGTATGTATGTATATTAAAAACTACACCACAAAAATTTCAATCTACAATTCCATGCACGAATGTCAATTAAAAATATTTTTTATATTTAGACACTTAATTCCAACCTTCCAAAAAATGCTTTCTGGTATCTAGTTTGTTAGGTTATGTGAATGAAATATTTACCTCAAAGTAATATCAAAATTTATTTACCTACATGTAAAAACATAATTATAATTACTTGTTAAATTTTTACAAAAAATTTTGTATGCAAAATATCCTATGTTAGCAAAACCCTTTTTCTGTATTTTTAGATTTGAATAAATCACTGATGAGGGCTCCGATCAGAGCCGAAACGTCTGATTATGTAAAACTCTGAGTTTTTATCAACCTTGGACCCTAAAGCCAATTACCAACATCAACATATATCTAAAATTATTATTAATCACTATTATTATTTAATATTGTTATTAACATTAATTGTCAAAATGCAACAAATGTTAAATAATAACAATGTTACTCCAATTTCTTGATTTGCAATAATTATCAATCACTTTCATTATAATTATTTCATGTTGTTACTAAAATTTGCAACAAATATTATAATAATGTTACTTCAAATTTTATAATAATAATGTTTATAATAATTATCATTGTTGTTAATATTCTTATTTGATGTTAATCAACAATCAGCAATTAATTATAAAATACGTTCTTTTAATAACTATTACTATTATGTTATTTTATAAACAAAAGCAATGTTTAAATATAAAGATTAATAGAATTATAAACAAATCATAATCACCATTTATGTACAACAATTGTATTATAGTTACTCTATTACTTACCTATTTATACAAATAATGTCATTGACCCTTGCGACTAAATCTACCTAAAAACCTGATGGTACGGGTTTACACAGCCCTTGAGAAGATGTGAGTACACCCACACCACGAAAGCATGACCTACACGGACTTGGGAAATCGGTGTGAGTCCCTAAGCTCACCAACGCAGCACACCAGCAAACTGGCCCATAGTCTCAACTCACCACACTGACACCTAAGATTCTAATGGACTTCGAAAAAGCTATTGAAACCATGGAACTCAAATTCCCATACTTTCTACCTACGAGTCGAGACTACAGACTACAATATAACCCAGGCTGCAAGGCCTAAACACCAGTCTAAGCAAGTCTAAGCGCGTCGGAGTCTGAGTCTAAGCAAGTCTAAGCGCGTCGGAGTCTGAGACGAAGCGAGTCTAAGGGAGCGTACAATCAAGCAGCATCGCTAGAACCGGTTTTCGTCGCCGTACCGCAATAAATCTAAGTGGCCGTAATTTCCACGTGTTCGGGAAAACCAATATAATAACAACAGAGTGAATTTAAATAAAAGTGGATTTAGTGTCATTGTAATCAAGGCATCAAAATAAGGATACCTGTTAAACTAAGGATTGACCTGCCACTGTTGATGAACAAAGATAATTAGGGGAGGTACCCGATTAGCAGAGGATACACAGAGCTTAAAGGATTATCGCTTTCAAGAGGCCACCTCATCAAAAACAACCGGTAAGTCAAATAACTTGTTTTTATTAAAGTTCTCTTTTCTTTTGAGCCCTTTAGACTCACGGTGTGTTTTTCTTTAGGGTTGGAACAATCAGACTCGACCAACAAAAGAAAAAAAGCCTGCAACCAACAACTAAAATGTCGCTTGGGTTAAAATAAATTTTGTATTTTTATAATAAATTATTATTAACAATAATTGTAATTTGATTCATTTGGCTTGTCCTCTACCCGGTTAATTGTTAATTTTAACAATAAACAGAGGAACATAGTTAGGGTAATTGGCTATAGACTTTAGGTAGGAAATATTTATATTAATTTAAAACTTAGGACGTCACACCTGTACATAAAAGCATGATTGGAAAATGTTTATTTTTTTCATATATCCTCACCTAGCATACTATTATTTCCCCAAATAAATATTATATTTATAACTAATTACCTTCAAAATAATCATCGGGAACATCATTTATAACCTCACTTTCATCACTTTCGTCGTGAGTCGTTGCTTGTTTTTCTCTACGTTTTTTCTTATCTCGATAGTTTTTACATCGAATTTTACTCATATGTCGTTTCCTTTCCATAGTAAAAAGCAGCTATCCAAACGAGTACAAATATACGTCACAAAACACAAACGGAGCACACGAAATAAAATACAGATTTCGATTAACAAAAGAGAAAAGTTTGAAATTAATAGATTTATAGGGCATAAATAAAAGAACTTAAAAGCAGATTGAGGGCCTTTCCAGGTGTTCATTAGTTTTCCCAGAAATACAACAGAGGCAAGCCTAACAATCCCTAACCAGAGCCTACTCAAATTTTTCTAGTTAGGTTCACCTGATTAATACCTGACCAGTACCAAGTTTAACGAAGGAAAAAATAGGGCAATTTCTACATGGGGCCTTTCGAGATGTTCATTGGTTTTCCCGGAAATACAACAGAGAGGCAAACCTAACAATCCCCAATCAGTGCCTACTCAGATTTTTCTAGTCAGGTTCACCTGGTTAATACCCGAACAGTACCCATTTTAAAGTAGGGAAAAATAGGGCAATTTCTACACGGGTAATGTTACAGGAAAATATAGTAAAAATATTTTCAAGATATGCCGTTGGCAGCGTTACTGTCTACACAATCTGGCGCCTTTTCGTTTTTTGCTATACATGTTGATACCGGTTTCTTATTGGTTATGTTATGTATTAGGTCATTTTCAAAAAACAAGTAAAAACGAAAACAAGGTAGGGACCAAACGAATCTTGGAAATCTCGCGTATTGGCTCGAATTATTTTTACAAAGTTTGAAAGAAATTGAGAATAAAGTATACATAAGTGAATATAACCATGAATGTCACGAAAAAATTTTTTACTAAAAAAGTTACGGTGATTTCAACTAGAAAATTTTATTACATTAACCAGACTTTTTTTTGAGTGCATAATTTGTTTGATTCAAAAATATATTATTTTGATTTACCTGAAATGATCTTTTCAACAAAAATGTCTTTTCGACCCCATAGCAATGCACAGATTTGTTGGAATATAAAAAAAATTCTAAATACATTTAGGAGTAGTTGTAATTAATTATCCATTTTTTGATTGAAATAATTTAATCTTAACTGTACTCACATAAAGATTATCATAAATAATCCAGTATACAAACTCACGACGTACCTGCAAAAAAAAAGAATATTAGTTAGAAAAGTGCTTCAATAAAAAAGAATGAATGTGAATTTTCAGAATTGAGCAGACACTCGATAATAATGTCAAAGAGCAAAAGCTTCTTACTCTCTTTTTCCTCGTCTTTGAAGCAGTTCAATGCGTTGCAGGTGGCAAATAAAATTGCTGATTGCAGCGAGATGAAATTTTCTTTCAGTCGATTATGAAACTCTTATTTATAAATAGCCACTAGAAAAAATATTTCATTTCTACAATTTCTCATTAGTAATACTCAACTCGTTAAATATCTTTTAAAGGTTTCTCGAACAATGCTCTTTAGAGAAAATAAAATTAATCATCATCAAGTAACTTTTTCGAATGATCGCTATTTTTGTCTGCAAGAAATCTCCCTTTTCATTGATCACGCCATTTTTCGATCAAATAATGTAGAAATAAAATAATAATACCTTTTGGTGGATGTTATAGAGCAGATAATGTAAATTTAAGGATAAAAAATAAGTATCTTCTGCAAGTGAAGCTTTTGAAACGGATACGTGTCACAAACCGTTCTTCTTTGACAGATATGGGTCGAACCGATACTGTTACCCTCTTTGAAATATGAATTTTGCATCCCTCATAAAATCTCCTGTAAGCTTTGAATACAATTTACTGCGTAACCTCGCATGAACCACACAGAAAGAATAAACCACAATCTGAATCTGACGTTTCTATAATACATTTCATTCTTGATGTATAAGAGTAATAAAAGTTGTATGTGGTTTTAAAGAAATATAATATTCACAATTTCTTGTTTCTACTTCGTGAAAATTTATTTCTTCTACAAACATGAATACTATGATTCGTCAAATATTTTTTCAATGTTTGTAAAAAAATAAATATTCATAACTTAGATCTTTATGTCCAGGTATAGAGTCAACCTCTTCAAATTGTACGTTCTTTTCAGCGAGGTATTTTCGCTCAATTGCAGTTTTTATCTAGGCAAAACGACAATGTTGGCAATGTCGAAACAACATAATACCAGATACGGTTTATCCGAATGCTGATAGAGCTAGAAGGATCTGAGGTAAGCGCGGTCGCAGTAGGCTTACTACGGCTTACAATAGAGGGAGAAGTCGTTTCGTAAACGGGTCTCCGTGCTCCAAGAGAAAATTCGAAAGCGGAAAAATGTTTTCTCGGATTACAAAATAATACTCCGCTCAACAAAAAATAAAAGCTTCAAAAACTGTCTGCACAAGATTGCTTATGAAATCGGTAACCCGAAAAAAATTAATGGGCAAGTGAATCCCGGAAGTAAATATTTTTTTTCTTAAATGAGTGTAATTGGACTAATAACTTTTTTTGATAAGATAATTACGTGACTAGATAAGATATGATATAATTTTAAAACTCAATCGAATATTACGTCATTCTTTTAATACATTTTCATCTACAAAATATCATTTGAAATTATAGAAAATATAATTAAAAGACTATAAGCATGTCTGTTAACTTGACTTTGGTAAAATTTTAAAAGAAATTTTTTAGAGAAAATAAAACTGGAAAGTTTTTACTAAAACAAAATTGATAAACTTTCTTCATTGTTATACTGATTTCTTGCAGGGTGACCGTTTTCACCGACGAAAATAATTCCCGGTCATCGAACATTTATTCCAGTCATTAAAAAAATAGTTTCCAATGAATAACAGTTAATGCAATGGGGTTTTGAAAGTTTTAAAATATTTTTTACTTAATATGCTGAAATGAAATTTCTCCTGGTATACCGAAATCACGAAATAAGGCGGAAATTTCGAAATGCATAATATAATATATAAGTAAATCACTTCATGTATCACATTTAAAACAAATTGAAATCGTTTTTTATTAAAAATTTTAAAAAATTCTTGGTCATTTCCCGGTTTCCCGGTCAAGCGGCCACCCTGTTCTTGTTTCAATTAAATCGTTTTCTATTTTATTCTCCAAAATATCCGAAATATATTTTCTACACTACGCACTAAAAATGTTCAATTTTTCAGAAATAATTTAAGAAAAACAGTTTAGAGAAAATTTGAGAAAAATGTATTAATATTTCAAAATTCCTGAGCAGTTCATGAACTTGTCTGGACTTTTTTGTTATTATTTTGAATAGTTCAACATCTTTTACCAAAATTTTCTGAGAATTCCCAATTCCTAGACTTTTAAACAAAAGTGCCCAAATTTTCAAAAAAGTTTAATGCATCATTCTTTTCAGTGTAAACAACTGATCTTACAATAAATCTGTGGCGTATTTCATTTGATTTGTGGCCTTAAGTAGTTTTTCATTTATGAATGTTTCTTATTTTGATGATCTTCAATGCATTTTTTTTACAACTTCAGCCCTATTTAAGAGCTTCAACAACTAATTCTTTTTAATTTTTACTTTTACCTTCCTTTAAGACGTCTCATGTCCTAAGGACGTCTTTATCAAAAGATGTCTAGAAGGAAAAAAAAAAACTCAACATTGAAATCGTCAAGACGTCCAAAGAGTTCCAATGTCCTTGTGGTCACTAGATTAAGATTCAATTCAGAGTATAGTTTTTTTAAAAATAATTTCCCTGATTCATTGTCTCTTTAAACAAAAATCCTAAGTACGTCTTACATCGTTGCGATTGCGTTAATAGCGTTATTGTTTTACGTGAAATAAAAAGCTCTCAAGGCCTGCGCTATAAACGCTCCATTAACGGTCGCTACGCAACATAGCAAGCTGTTCCCAAAACGTGCAAAGGCTAAATACACCAGAAAAAAAACATAATGGTTAAGACCATGACGTATTTTGAAGCAGTTATTGTGTAAACTTTTCTTTCTTAACCTTTTTCAGCCAAGTACTTAGTTAAAATAATAATTAACATAGTATTACGGAGTAAAATAGAAAACTCAGAGGAACAAAAATTTTATAAAATAAAACTACATAAAACTGTAGAAATAGCTGTAATTTGAATCTAAGCGTTGAAACTTGTAAGAATTGAAAATTCTTAATTATTGTGAATCCTGAATGAATGTAGAAGTTTTAGAAATAGAACGTTTTTAAAATGAGACTTCTTCTGATTCCAAGATTTATCGATAGGTTTTTGACGTTTTTTTACTATCAGCAAAATATTTACTGCATTTTTTGAGAAAGAATCCAATATCAGGGTGTCTAATAATTTTTGATCGTCAATTTTCCGGGCATTTTCCGCATATTAATATAAGGTCCTTCTTACGATATAAGCATATACATTCAATGCGATCCAGCGATCGATCACAGCAGCGGCCGGTCGAAACAATCGGTACATTAACCTTGCAGGTTATTCGCGCGCCTTTTGAATACAAGTATCCAATATCCGCATAAATATAAATTTGAACACCAGAATCAAATCTTATTTATTGTGTAACCTCAAAGGAACAATGAAAAATTATAAATTATATGGAAATGAAATGCACTTCCCGCATCAAAAATATAATTAAGGACGATTCCCGGATTGTTTTTCATTTTCCGGACGATTTCCGGATTTCCTTAAATTCCGACACAGTAGACACTCTCAACCTTCTCATAAATGGTTCACTGATCAGGGTAACCGTTTTCATCGACGAAAATAATTCCCGGTCATTAAAAAAATAGTTTCCAATTTATGAATAACAGTTAATGAAATGGGTTTTTAAAGTTTTAAAATATTTTTCATTTAATATTCTGAAATGAAATTTCTTCTGGTATACCGAAATCACGAAATTATACGAAATGGACAATTGTTAAAGTTGTTGTCACAGTCAATAACCTAAAGCTACTTCACACTGCTGCACTCAAGTTGCTTGCTCGCTTTGCACGAATAAGGCGGGAATTTCGAAATGCATAATATAATATATAAGTAAATTATTTTATGTAACACATTCAAAACAAATTAAAATCGTTTTTTATTAAAAATTTTAAAAAATTCCCGGTTTTCCCGGTCCAGCGGACACCTTGACTGATGAAAAAATTTAAAAAATACAGTAACAGTTATTGTAGAAAACTGCAAGTACATGATATTAAAAAAATATATCAATAAGTTTTCATTATTTTCTGAATAACAAGATAGATTTCAGTAAATATTAAGTTTGCCAATCGGTATTGTGGGAAAAGTTGAACGGCACACACTTCTGTGTGCTGTTTTACTTAAAGTATTGTGGTAGCGAATGTATGCAACGCATGCGTGTTTGTTTCGTGAAACGAAAGGGAATATGAAAAGTGCTCTCTCAAATTCACAATTTCCACGCAAGCATCGCGACGGTCGATGTTCAATGCTTGAGGATGGATGTACCGAGAAAGAGATAAAAAGGAAAAAGCAGTGAGTAAGGATATAATGCGAGAAAAAGAGAGTGTAAAACGGCAAAAGGATATTTCCAATACATATATATATATTTACAGCGCGACGCTTGTGACGGCGAGTATGATCTGAACATTTCACCGGATACACGTACAAATGGTTGGAAGAGGTATGAAAATTTTATCGAGTGTAAATTTGTTCAACCCATATTCTTTCCGGTCATTAATCTTTCTAAAGAAAAGTACACCGAGTCGCGTCTATCATTGAACAATTTAAGGCCATAATGTCTTGTTCTCCAAGACAAAAGCTCATCGCTATCAGTCAATAAAATCGGTCCAGATAATCTTAGATATTCGAGTAAAAATATAATACAAGGATCACATTTCCATTTTTAATTAATACATCAAAATCGCGTACAGAACAGATATTATTCAACACGTTCTGCGTTAATTAAAAAAATCCAATATTATTTGTCTCACAGTAAACCTTCATAAAGTAGAAATTAGCAAAAAAAGCCTCAAAGGAATCTTTCAGTCTATTGTTATCAAAGATCTGTTTTGCAGGAGAAAGTTAATTTAAAAATAATTCTTTAACAGTTGTGCTTGTTATACTCTCTTAATTAATAAAATCCCAGTAAATGAAAACTTCACGTTTCACATGTCTAAGTTATATTACCAGTTCCTATCATAAAACTACATTACTTGCTTTTAATCACATTATGTGATTTCATCATGCGTGACTTGCCTAAGCTCTTGCGCATTCATTTTCCCTTGTAACAACAATTGCAACCTGCTACTACTTAATCACTGCGAGTGCCTCTCCCCTTGCAATATTTCAGAATACGCAGAAAACTTGGACGAATGCCAACGTGATCCAAAAATGGGTCAGCTTCACATAAAAATATTATGTTTCACATTGTCACGTATTACGAACTACGCACTAATTTCTAAGACTGTAAATGAACCCTTTGACTCCCGCCCAATAGTATTTTTTTACCAAAATATGAGCTTTATATGTATTCTTGGCTGGGATTACAAAAATGTTATCCAGGAATCCAGAATTTAAGCCATTTTAAAAATATGAAGAAAATAACTTTCAGTACATTGAGTTCACTTTGGAACTGCAGCGAAATTTTTTCAGAAAGAAATTCAAAAAGGCCCTCCTCATACCTTAACCCATATTTTTTTCAGGGAAACTCAAAGGGTTAAGATCATGGAATTTTAAAGATCCAGCGTCTTGTCTCGAATTATTTTTACAAAGTTTCAAAGAAATGGAGAATAAAGTCTAAAAGGTGTTAAGTGAGTAGAAGTTAGATAATTTAAAGAAAAAATTCGAAGGTAAAGAAATTTGTAGATTATGGATTTATATATGTATGGATATTTAAATTTATTCAAAAGTACATTTTTAATAATAATATAAATAAAATAATTCACCAATAAATATATATTTTTTCATTTTTAAAATTATAATTCCCACGTCTTTTCAAATAATTATTTATTGTTAAAGCAGGCCTCACAGCCCCTTTGGGATAAAAAATAGGGTGTATAGGGATCTTTTTTACGCTCATAGGGTACATTTTTTAACAAAAATTAGGTATGAAAGAAAGTTATTGAAAAGAATAAACTCTTGATAAAAGGTAAATAAAGACGTAATACTTTTTATTTTAGTAAGTAATAAATATATTCAAATTAATTAGTTGAGTTTGAAAGAGCAGTCGAGCGGTAATCGAAAGACTTGGGCTCGAATCCCAGCGGAGTCGAAAACGCCTTTATTTCCACAGAAAGATTTTCAAATTCAATAAATATATTCATATTTTTGTACACAACTGTACTTCACAAATTTGCGGACGTGAGTATTAAATAAGAAATTACCTAAATATCACGACTATGTACTCTCTAAATCTGAATCAGTCGAATTTTCACTGATTGAATCAGTAATTTGCCTTTTCACTGATTCATCAGAGCAAAAATATTTTTCACTGACAAATCAGTTGATTTCCACTTTTATTGGCTGAGGCAGTGCGTAAATCGACCAATCATAATTTCTTGAATAGAAGCGCTCGAAATTTAAATATTATTTAATGACAGTTTCAAAATAGTGAGGTCATTAGAAGAATGCAACGTTTGTATACCTCGATTTTATACAGATTTTAAAAAATGCACACTAATGGCTGAAAATAAGGTACTTTAGGCACCAAATCGTGAAAATAGGGGACTTTAGGGACCTCAACTGAATATAGAGTCTGTAAGGCCTGTTAAAGTTATGTTAGCATTCAACCGGGCAAATTTAGTAAATTTAACTAGAAATATGGTAATGTTAAATGGATTAAATCAGTTAAATTTACCGAAATATAACCATGAATGTAACGAAAAAATGTTTACTAGAAAAATTACGGTGATATCAACTAGAAAATTTCATTACATTAACCGGTATTATTTTCCGGTTGAAATAACCGGAATTCTGTTTTTTTTTCTAACCAAACTTCTTTCTGAGTGTATGTCTTAAATTTTCAGCTAAAAAAAATTCATTATTGTGAAAAAATCTTAGGGGAAACTGATTTCATTGATTAGAATTTTTATTTATCAATCTCATTTGAAATTGAAAAAAGGGTAAATAGGTTATGAGATTCGCAGTATGCAGACAATTTGCGTGATCATAAGTTTAAAAGCGTTCAAGTCATTGAAATGCCTAGCGAGTCTCTTTCCGGCGAGTACTTTAGCGTCTTTGTTCCCTAAGTTTGAATCGTACCTTCGAAAAGTCGTTAGACACAAATTGGCTTGTGCAAGGTGTTTTCATCGGATCGTCGAGTCCGATAAACGACAAACTATTCGAACCATGTTATAACCTCGCTTTTCACATCGAGCACGGGATGTGACGTCACTGGCTTAGTCGTTCACTGTTGATACACCTTGCACCGCGCTGTACGATCTTGGTAAACTATTAGAACTTTGTACGCTAACATATTCAGCAGAGTTAGGAAACCAGCCGAGTCGTCTACTCCTCAGTTCCTGGCAATTCGCTATCTACAGAAATTGCTTAGACTCTTGTCGACGTGATCTTGGCTGTAATATATCTCTCAAGTTTAGCTTTTAGCTAGAAGTCTGTTGTCACTCATCCTAAGTAAGTCATGCAAGCCTTACATCTCTAGAAGACAGTGACAGTAAAATTTATAAATGAATAATATTTAAAAATGCATTGTAAAAGATATCCACAATTTCCCTGAGAGTTTTATAGGTACAACATTGCAATTTAGGTAATCTATGAGAAATATTTTATTTACGATACTTTTAAGGAAAAGTATCTTTAACTTAAAGAAAAAGTGACTTGAATTTTCGAAATTGTTCTTGAAATTGCGAAACTAATATAATTTTTAGTTATATGTAACTGTATAAAGCTTCAGTTGCCCGGAACATGAATGTTGTTCTGTTAAAAGTTTCAAAAATTTTCAGATATAAGTATCGAAATATCCAGCAATTTCTAATTAAAAATTAGAAAATTTTATAGCTACAAAGTAATTTACTGAAAATCTCAATTTCACGAAATCGTAACTGTATAAAACTTCAGTTCGTGTGTCAGGAAATTCCGTTGTAGGTCTATTGATGATTTTCCATAATTACATTCTCATTATCAATGAGAAGGTATTGGTTTTGTGTAAAAAATAACTTTCAAAATGTTTATTAAATCTTTACATTTTGAAACCCCCCGAGTCAGAAAAAACGGATTTTACAAAAGTGTCTGCCTGACCGGTGTCTGTGGTAACGATTACTCTCGATGGAATTGTTGGATTGAATTGAAATTTGGCATGCCTTTTAAGGGTCCAAAAAGTAAAGACGAGTTCGTCAGCCAGCCATTTTTGACCTATGGTTCTGGTTTTGTCCATAAAAAACGTTTTTGTGAAAACCAAAAATCCCATTTTCCCGAAAAAATATACGAGATACGACAAAAATATTGAGCAGCAAAATTTTTATTTTAAAGAAATCTACAAATTTCGTAGTGACCATTTTTTTATAGGGGTTATATAATTTTTTTATGAATGTAAAATGTTATTAAAAATAAAAAGTTTTGATTTGCAGAAAGACTATACGAGACAGGGCAAAAATGTTGAGAAACAAAATTGTTTATCTCAAAAAGATATATAAATTTACTTCAGACAATTTTTTTATCAGACACGTTGTTTTCGTTTTAATTGTAAAAAACTTCAACAAAAAAGACAAATTCTATTTTGTACCAAATCTATGCAAGATACGAAAAAAATGTTCAAGAACAAACTTGTTCGTTTTAAAAATACCTACAAATTAGCTCCAGAGTATTTTTTCATACGAGTCATATATTTTCATTTATTTATCAAAAACGTTTTTATGATACACTCGAGATTCCCTATAACGAGAAGCTCGAGCATCGGAAACCTCTCTGTCACGAGCGCGAGAGAAATCCCCTCCATATCCTACTTGTTGCTACGCGCTGTTATGTGCATTATATAATGCGCGCAGTCAGTCTGTCAGTGAGGCTATGTGAATAATTTATTTACATAGTTAAAAGCGCATAAAAAAGATTTCTGTGAGTATTGAACATGGAATTAACTTATTTGACGCTATGTACTCAAAATAATAAAAATATATTAATATAATAATAAAAATATCTATGCTTATCAGGTGTATTTTTGAATATTTTCAGAAAAAAAGAAAATTCTTGACAATGAATAAAAAAATGGAAATTTTGACAAATTTGGAAAACGGGATGAAAAATTGGGAAATTTGCCAATATACAACGTTTCAAATTCGAGCGCGCTTCATTCCGTGGTAGTGGGGGAAGAGGGGTCAATCGTCTGCTCGTTATAGGGAGGCGTGACGCGCTCGTAAAAGGGAGGCCTTGTTACAGGGAATCTCGTTATAGGGAATCTCGAGTGTAATCAAAAATTCAATTTTCCCGCTAAATGTATGAGATAAGGAAAAACTGTTAAGGAACAAAATTATTTATTTTAAAGAGATCTACAAATTTGGTGTCGAAAATTTTTTCACAGGATTTATATTTTTTTTCATCAATGAAATATATTATTAAAAATAACAAAATCCTGTTTCTAAGCTAAACTCTGCGTGGAATACAAAAAAAATGTTGGGGACAAATTTAGTAATTTGTATGTAAAGGACATAGAACACCGGGTGCAAAGCGCGAGATCCACATATTTTGGAGCGCGAAGACCGAAACGCGCGCCTTAGGCGCGCTCAAATTTTTATTTTTGATGCAAATATGAATAAAAAGTAAAAAATCGAGCTTGAAGCGCGGGTATCATGATACGAATTTGTTCCTTAAGGCCAATAGAGCCCTACATAAATTAAATTTCCCTTTTGATTTGAAATCATAAACAAATTTAGTAACTTTCAGAAAATTTAATCCACAGTTATAATATAATAAAATTGACTTGAGTTCCAGTATCAAATTACAAGAAATAAACATGAATGTATGCGAAGAATATAAAACCGAGCGCAAAGTATGAGGTTTAAACTGAACGAAGCACGAATAGCGATGGTCGAATCGCGCGCCCAATGCGCCCCCAAATATATGAGCGACGCGCGAAGCGCGCGATGAGAATGTGCCCGCCAAGCGGGCAGACTTTTTTTTTCATAGAGAAACTTGAAAATTTCGGAGTTAAATATACATTGGAATATATTTCCTATAGTTAGAACCATCAGATGTTGGCATATAAATATAGGTCATCCTCAAAAGACAATACAATGTGCAATCAATCGGAAATACCTACGAACGAAGACTGAAGAAGGGATTAAGTTAAGTCGAAGAGAAAGGCACAGGGCGCATCATTGATTCATGTATGGAACACAGATTTAACCAATAATAATCAAAGCTTGCGTCTTCGAGAGGTTCTAGTTTCTATCGTGTACCTTTGTACGGTGAATACAAATGTACATACGAATGCATATTCGTTTGTATTTAAGTAGGGATCTTGATGAGTGAGTAGTAAAACCCGTGAGAGCGCGCACACTACATATACTTAGGCTCTTAGAGGATTGCCTGATGATGATATCTGTGCAAAGGATCCAATGTTCTCGGATATGAAACCTACTCTGCTTTTCTCTCTGCTTTTCTCTTCATACAATCTCGTGACAGGGGTGGATCACCAAATAGCAAGAAGCAAGGCATTCTTGACATTAAACAAATGGATCTAAAAAAAACATTTTCTACTAAATTTTAATTCTTTCTAACATAACTTTGTTCATAAGAAACATAAAGAAATGGCAATATTATTATTGAAGGGCTATTTTGAAAGAGAAAAGATTAATTATATTATTAAATTCAGCAATTTGTTTATAATAATTTCGTATTGGAAAATGTTTTTTTAATGGTTTCAGCCATTAAAGAATTTATTTTTAAAAATCAGAAACGGTGAAGTTGTGGGAAATCTTTTCTCTGAAAAAATGATTCATGATTCATTAGAATCGCATAATTTTTTAAAATTTGGTAAGAAGCAATAAGAAAAAAAGTTGGGTCAAAAATAAAATTTATTAATAAACTTATTTTTCTGTGTTTCAAATTTTTTTCTTGTAGAATAATCTTTTCTCTTTCAAAATAGCCCTTTAATAATAATATTGCTATTCTTGAAAGAAAAATTATCTATTTTTGCCTGAGGTCTAATTTTCGTGGATGAAAACTACCTTAACACATCACTCAATAAATTTCCGGTCTGGCATATAGATGGCACCACTGTTCTCAAATCCAAATGATTTCTGGATAGTACCAACCTTCAAACGTTAAGTGTCAAAATTTCATGACAATCTGACGTTTAATTCAGAAGTTGCAGAGGTTTTTGTGAAGCAGCTTTTGTCATTTTCAAAACAATGTATAACAAAGAGTTTCGAGTGTTAATCAAACATTACTTTTTAATGGAAAAAAAATACTGTTGAAGCAAAGCAGTGACTTAATAAGCGTTATCGTCAGCTGAGTGGACAGCAATTAGTGAAACCCGTCCAAAGCAACCAAAAACTCAACAGTGGGCTGGCAAGGTCATCAAGAAAAAACGGCCTCACATACAAAAGAAAAAAGTGATATTCCACCAAGACAATGCACCGGGCCACAAGTCCATGAAAACGATGGTCAAATTAAATTAATTAAGCTTCGAATTGCTTCCTCGTCCACCATATTTTCCAGTTCTGGCCCCCAGTGACTACTGGCTATTTTCTAACCTGAAAAAAATGCTCCAGGGAAAGAGATTTGGCTCCAATGAAGTAGTGATTGCCGAAATTGAGGCCTATTTTGAGAGCAAAGACGAATCATTCTATAAAAAAAAGGCATCGAGAAGTTAGAAGAGCGTTGGAATGAATGTGTTACGATTGAAGGAAACTATGTTGACAAAGTATTTTAGTACATTATTAACAAAGATGGTGCGAAAAAAGTCAAGATTTCAAAATTTTCTTGAACTTTAAACAACTCTTAAAACAATGAACATTTTTTAACTTTTCTCAGCTTATTATAAAGGTTAATTTACATAGACTATTAGCAACGTATCAAAAATATTTTGATAGATTTTTTCTTCATACTATTTAAGTTAAAATTTAGAAAAACAAAGTTGTCAGAATACAAAGGATTCTCATACCTGAGAAATGGATTTTAAAAATTATAAGAATTGATAATACGAAAAAAATACAAAACATCATTAAAAAATACAATACAATTATTTTCAAATTTTCTTTCGTAAATAATTTCACAAATTTGAAGTTTTACAACTATTTCGTTCTTAGCTCAAATTTTGGCTGCATTCAAGACAAAATTATTACAATTTACTTGTTACCATCTACAATTCCAACGTTTGAAATCTGATGGGAGCTTTTTCGACGTTTTATGAATTGTCAATTTTTACCATCATTCTTGGCGATATTTCCCGAAACGTGTTATATTACGTAGCATATTTTTGGGACTGACAGAAATTCCAAATGGTTCTGGCTTACCGTCAAAAATGGTACTTTCAACCATCAAATTTCTATCCGTGTATCTCTTATGAATTCTACTTTAGCGACATTTTGATATATGTAATATATTCCTTAAGTTTTCAAACCGGCATGTCATTTTGCATAGAATTGGGATTACAGAAACTGAATTTTTTTTGTACACAAAATATCTTACTAAAAATTAAGCCAATATAACAGAAGACAATAAAGAACGTTTGTCTGGTTCATTTTAGTAAAAATTTTGCAAAATAATTTTTCATAAGGAATAAAATTGGCAGAGATATCTGCAATTACAATTAACTGTAAAATTTTTACTAAAACGAAAAAATTTCCTTTCTATATTTTATTATTTCATTAAAATCATCAAATAGATATTTTGTGTATAAAAAAAGTATTTTAAAAGAAAGTAAACAATAATTTACAATTAGTCACAAGGTTGTTCTTACACGCTGTCGTCAGACTATTAGTTTTTAATATTGGCTGTTGAGAAATTTCGTTGGTTTGTAGGCACCCGAATATTGAGTATATTTTGTTAATACAATTAACAAATTTCTTGAGTTGATCAATGTTTTTGTCGCATTTAATTTCAACACTGCTTTTTTATTTACTCATTTTTTCATTGACGTTGACATCATATCTACACCTAGAAGCAGTGCTCCCAGATCGTGGATGGAATTTACCCCCTCCACTCTACCAGTTTATTGCAAAAAAAAAAAACAATTTTTCAAATATAATTTGAGGAAAGTTTTGAAGAATATTACTTTTTTAAGTTGTTCTTTAATTATATTTGAAAGTTTGCCCAAATTATACTTGAAAAATTGCTTTTTTTTCAATTAAATGTCAAAATGGAGGGGGTTAATTCCATCCACGTTCTGGGAGCACTGCCTTAAAGCTTATCAGATTGGAATTTCAAGTCATAATAGTGCAATTAGATACTTGTTTGTACGCCCCTAAACAAACATTGATACTTGTAAGTTTAGCTAAGTTCTACTTTCTGCAAGCTTTGTCGTGTACCCATGAATTGGATACGACTAAAATGTAACAATGGAAGCAAAATTATATATTTGGGATGATTATACGAAAATTTTTACTTGCGTTGTTACATCTTAAGAAAACATAAAACTTTTTCTTGATAATGCATATATAAATCTCGGAAAAAGACATAATACAAAATCTCATATTTGTGGTATTTTTTATACTTTGACAACAAAGAAATTTGTATAACTTTATGAAGAGAAATAGGATTGTTTTATCGAATTTGGAAGGTCGAATATGATTATATTTCATGAGTCACTGGGGTAAAAAAAAATATTTTTTAACTTTTGTACTAGAGATAAATTACACAAGTTTCTAGAGGCATAATAAAAGAAAAACACTTTTTCTGTAACTTTGGCTATTAAAGTTTTATTTGATATTTAGAAAAAGGATTAATCTTAATGCAGATTCGGGGATTTATTGGTTTTTTAGATATGCGACAAATTATAAAGTCTCAACCCGTTGGTTAGAATGGTTTGCGCCAACAGCATGCGCATCGCAGGGATTTGATTCAAATTTGCATTTTAATGCAATTTACGGATAAGTCTCTTTTAATAAGCAGAACACGATAATCAATGCAAATCTCTCAGTTTTAATTAATACACACGGAGACCACCAGCGTATTTTAATAAATTATGCATTAAACGCCCTATGCCGTGTGAACGGATTGTCTTGCACATATTAAAAAAAAAACAGTTCGATACTTTTGTAACTTGTCGAATTGTGATAAAGTACTTTAAATTGTCGATAAATGATTTAAGCGAAAATTCGAAATCACTCTCGAATCCGAAGTAAATGAAATTATTGAAGAGGAAATGAGGAAAAAGTTCAATGGCAAATGGAATTCGACGTCGTGGGCTCTACAGCCAGCAATAATTGTAAATTAAAGCCAATCTCTTTATCCTTTTCCCCGAAAGACAAATACCCGGATATTTGATCAAACAAACTCTCCGGTTTCCTGAAGTTTGGCAGGATCAAATAAAAGCAGTGGAACCTAGCGCGCACATTTCGGTCCATCCTCTTTTACATTTAATCACGTGGTGTATTTTCAGAATGGTTTGAAGGAGCCCTCCTCGACGACTGCAGAGCTGAAGTAAGTCGAAATCGACTCGGGGTTTGAACCTATCGAGGCTTGAGAAAACCGGATGGATATTTCAAGACACATATTGGCTGGAAATCGTGCGATAAGAGAATCTTGATTTCCAAGAAAATTCACTAAGATTTCTTGTTTAGAAAGTTCCTTTGAAAAAATCCAATAACTGAGAATTTAAGGGAAAACGCGAGAGAAATGGTCTGATAAATTATTTTTTTCTTTTTTCAATTTCTTAAATTTTGTGTCAATCAATGTTATTATTTATAATTAATTTTCAAGTTTTTAAAACTTCTAATTTTTTATGTCTGTAACAACGTTTTTTTTTAAATTACCGATTTTGAACAGTGAAAAACATTAATATTTATACATTTAGAAATGTTTATGTTCAAAAGTTGTTTTCTCCAAATTATTTAATATAGTAGCTTGATAATAAAAAAAAGAAGAGTAAAAGGAAATAAATTTATCTATCAGAAAATAACTGTAGTTTCTTCTTTTCTTAACGCGAATCCAGATCTTCCCTGCGGGTAAAAAGTTTACCGTGAAACACGGCTGGTTTTCTGAAAAAGAAAACAAAGTATCGCCACTAATGTAAAGCACAGCATCGGAAACTCGATTCCGCTGACAACAAAGTAAGTTATTTTCGTTGCCTGGCGGCCCTTAACGCGGCAATATATTTTCAGCGATTGATCTACCTCCCTCTTTCATTTCATAATTATGCAAATTCTTTCTTGTCGCTATTTTTCCTGTCGTAACGAGGACACTTTTGTATAGTAAAGAGGTGATTGGTAGATAGTACAATGGTAGTGCTTGCACGCAAATGACGTTTGCATTCGACGTATACATAACTAAAAAATTTACCATTAAAGACCCACATTCTCATACTTTTGTAAAATGTTTCCAACTTCTATGAAAGTTTCTTTTATCCCAAGCAGATAAAACTTAACAATCACTTTTAAAACTGTACCAACATTTATCGCTGTTCTAAACTTGCTATTTTTTTTTTTTTTTTCGAGCCTTAATCGTTTGTTTTTGAGGATAAATTTATAGAGTTGGAGTTTTGAGCTCCTTTTCGTAAACTTCGGACGTAATGCGGGACTAATAATAGGGTGAATTAGATGGAGTTTCGCCTAACGTCTGTTTAATGCACATCAGTGGAAAGGGCTTGGCAAAGGTAATACGAACCTGACATTTAGTCAACTAGGATCGCAAGTCAATTTCCAACGTGACCCTTCCGAAAACCCGATTATTATGGATTCTAAAGCTGTCCATTACGGGATACAGACGTTGGAAGCAATTCGAGCGAAGTACCAATGATTAATTAATGGGTAATCACGGTACACTCGCGGATGCAGAAACACCCTCATGAAGCTCTTAGTCGATAATAGAGCTAATAGGCTTCCAAACGGTTAGTGTATACCTCAGAATAGTAAATTGATCGACATCCATTCACTCCCGTTTTATTAACATGGATATACATGTATTTTTGTTTATCAATTAAATTTTAGCGAGATAGAAATAAATTACTGAATAATCAAATTACCTCATCTTACTACTGACACCATTCATGTTTGCTATATCTATTGGGATCCGTTACCCTGCGATATGCCATCTCGTGAGAAAAATTTGAATTAATAAGAGTAGGTTCATTTTCCATGTATACAATGTAAATACCGTAAACACAAACCGAATAAAATTGATTTCAATTTAATTTTAAGCGTTTTAAAAAAAAAGTTGTTGAACATTTTTTGGGAAAATGGAGTCAGCTTAGTTCGGTGTAAAATTTCGCCCCAAACCTTTCAAAAGTAAAATATATTGCTCGATTTTTGGTTGTAGTTCAAAAGCTTGTGAGAAACCTAAATTTAAGGTTTTATCACTTTCCTGGTATCAGAAAAATAAAAGTGGATCATGGTAATAAATTAGAAGAGATGGAATTATTTGATTATTAGTTATTTCTCTTTATAAAATATCTATTCGAATATGATAAAAAAATTTTCTGAACAAAAAAGTAAATACAAATCAAACCTAACCTCCAACGAGGGAAGTATTATTATAAAGTGAGCTTTATGTGCAATTACATTATAAAATTAAGAATAAAATATTTTATAAATAAATCAATTTGTTTTAAATATCATTACCAAAAGATAAATGATGAAAAACTAACCTGCTCAAAAACAGGAAAACTAGCACGGCATGTTTACATTTTTTGCTCAGCCCAGCTTTGCAAGAGCACTTTACGTCAATAATTTTGCCATTGGAGAATATTGATCCTTTTATTTCATGAGGATGATTTCTCAAATTAGAGGATTGCATGCAAAACGCAATAAATAATTTGCAAACATCCTGCTGCTCACTCAATCGGCCACAAAACATGACGTGCCCGGCATTCAAAACACTCTCACCTTCAATAAAATTTCGAGAATAAGGTGTCGACTTTGTAAATTGACATACTCATTCAATGAAACTCTCATTTTTTCAAAAAAACTTTTTAAATTAAGAAAAAAGTGAATCTAGCCAGGCGTCTAGCCTTGATCTAACCTACTCTTCGCCAGCCATATTCTTTTACGACGTCACTGTGACGTCAAGACCAGGGATCCCAATATCTATTACTTATTTATCATGTGCCACTGTTAGAAATTTCTGTACTAAACATCCATTATATGCAATGGAAGTTTTTTATACACGGAGAAAAATAGTTGAAGTAATTTTACTCAATTCTGTCGATTAAACTTTGAACATCTATTAAATCCTAGTCGGGTAAAATGAATTTGATAAATACCTAATTTACCCAAAGTGAATAACAATAAGCGTTACATAGGGAATAGTAAGGAGTTGAGTCAAACGTTGTCGACGACAGGGCATCAAAATGCGTCAGTGGGTTAACATAAAATGTATAAGTATATCACCGACGTTTGAAGTGCTTTAAACCTTAATTGGGTAAAATGAGCACCGGGCGTATTATTTCAACTGGCAATGGTATGGATCACTTGAATTAAATAAAAATTCTTAGCTCGAGCCTATACTAATAGTCATCCAGTACATACATAAACAACATACAGATATATTCACACCATTCAGTCGCAGCCAATCACATTTCAAATCACAAATACGCTTAAACATATAACCTTATATATATAATCCTAATAACTACACTTATATATAGTACGATACGCTTTCGTCAAATCACGCACACGCTCACTTACAATCCTTAGACATAAAACTTGGAACTTTCTTATTTACTAACTGCAAGAGTTATTCAGAGCTTTTGAAAGTAAGTGTCGTCAATAAAGTTTTTGAGCCTTCCTCAAGTAAAATTAAATCAACTTTTTTCATAATGTCACGTCCCGCGACTCTACCACCTAGAGTAACAAACAAATTAAGGAACCAATGAAGGGATCAAGGCAACATTACCGTGTGCGTGATTATATCGACTCAAGATACAGCAAGATCTAATAAGAAATAGGAAGATCGTTAAAATCGAAAGGCTGATTAAAATGGAATTGATATATTTGGCTGTGACATTAATGCCAGGTAATAAATTTCATCGGCGCGTGAGTCATCGGAGAAGGCAACTCATCCGATCTTAAGCTTCAATACCAAATATGGAAAAGGTAGCACACCTGGTCTTTTACCCCCACCATGATTGACATACTTTGGGCCTATAAAAGGCGAAGGTTCCAATAGAAGTCAGTTCAGTCAGTTAGTCAACGTCCGATTTCTAAAATGTAACCAACGCAAGTCCAGTTCAGTGTCGTCACTTCTTACCGCGAGTTTAGTCCAGTCAGTGCAGTTCAGTCCAGCCACATCAAATTATTCACCGCTAGTCGGACCAGTTCTAATTCGACGCAAAGTTCAACGACTGTAAAAAGTGAAAGGGAATCGCCTTCCAAATTCTCTATAAAACTTGGGATCAGAGAATCGACTATTTTAACCGGCTGGACCACAAATTTTCGATCTGACTGAAATTATCTCAACATCCACAAGTGAGGACTCAAGCATTCATATCCAATCTACTGGACTCATTTCATCACCGACCAAATTCCGACGCAGGGTAATTACTAAGTATTTTAACTTTTATATATTCATGTCCATCTTTTCCATGGTGCTTACTTTAAATACTTTTGTTAATAAATATATTTATATGATCAACCCTTCTTATTCACTGACTATTCCTTACCCCTTAGCGAGGATCTTTCCGATCCTTACATAAAACGAGGAGATCTTTAAAGAAGAGAAATGTTGCGTTTCTGACGTAACAATAAATTATTCATAAAATATTTTTGCTAATTAATATAATTAATTAATAAATTATTATAATTATGATTGTTGATATATATACTATAATTATTAATTAATATTTAGTATACATTTTTATTATAACTACGTATGAAGTTTAATGAAACTAAAGTTTAAAATGTACATTAAAAAATTGCATTATTATCAAAAAGCATCTTGTGTAAAAACATTTAAAAGAAGGTTTTTTATTTTCCGTGTTGTATATTTTCAAAATACGGATTTTACAATTGCGATTCCCAAATTATTATTGTCCCTAATAAAAGTATGTGCAATCTAAATCCTGTGTAGATTTTCCAAATTTTATGTAATACACTTATCAAGACTTTTGTTGTTTAAATTTTCATGAAATGAATTTAATTTAAAAAACTCAAGTGAAAAAAAGAAGTAATTATAAATTAATTAAGAACAAATTTTGTATCACGAATTTATTAAACTTACAGAATCTCTATAACCAGATTATGTGAAACTTTTAAATAAATTATATAAACTAGTGGATAATCATAAAAACAAATAGTGGTTAACACTGCGGAGCATGTACGAAAGCTTCGTGACGAACAGACAAAACACAATCAAACACGACTGCAGTACGATGAATTTTTAAAATCACTAGTTTATAAATTTTGGATTTAGAGAGTACTAATATAAACTGCAATTACATTTTGTATGTTTTTAATTGATTTTTATAATTAAATACAATATAATAACTTGGAACATCAGTATGCTGAAAATTCAACAGATTTTTCAAATTAAAAATATTTTATGTGTGCCCAAGGCGCAGATTACTTTCATTCGTTCCTGCCTGAATAGATATAGCTGGTGGAATAAGTATTGTGATTCACGGTTTACTCAACTCTCGGTTGAAGCGTAGAGTAGAATGAACGGAAAGCTCTACTATTTTTGTGATTTAATAAAAGATTGGTTTTTATTATCATACTACGAGTAATAATATATATATTTAAAAAATTTTAATTCACGCTTTCATACTTCACCCTACACTTCTAAATTTTACTCAACTTTGAATCATTTTTGAACATTTGATATATCACAAATAATTACAATGATACTAACATCTAACTTGTCCATATGTCCCAAATTTGATCGGAAGTTGAGTAAAATTACTTCAACTATTTTTCTCCGTGTATAGTAAAGTATATTTAATTTAAAATACTTTTATCTTAAAAAATAAAAACTTTTATTATAATACACGTGTATATATTTTAACCATGTTTGTTAATATTAATATATTTTTATTGAATGGTTATTGAATTTAAGATGAATGTATATTAATTTTTCATGATATACAAATCTATTTTAATTCACCATTTGTATATAAAAAAGTTTAATTTTACAAAATCTATCGAAATTTTCTTTTAATCAAAAGCGAAAGTAGTATATCTACGTTCGTTATAATCTTTTCTACCATTTCTCAAATTTTGAAAACAAGATTTATTGTATTTTAGACGTAAACATGTATAGAAACAGAACCAATTTGTTTACATGAACTTGCTCATTTTCTTAAGTATCACATGACCTTAAGGATATGAAAAACTCAAACTTAGTATTCGTTCTAAGAATTATCTTTTTTCTTTTTTGTTGCTCTTTGGTAAACAAAATGGAAAAGGTGGATCGCCTGACAAAACTTTGTGCATCGTTGGTTCAGAAGTAACATCCTCATTATCCAAATGCGTTTTTCTCAAGTGAAATTTCTTCAATATGTACCATACCCAACTGTAGAGTTTTTCCGACAAACAAGTTGCACTTTACTCTCTCATATATTATTTTATTTATCCTAATGTATGAAATAATTAACGATAAATAGGATAATTCATCAAACTTTTAATGATTCTAACTGATTTATTTAATCAACTTTTTTAATAATTGATTACTTATTACGATTAGAAGAGACACAATACTTGATGGTTTATTGACCCATAAGAAAACAATCAACAATAACTGAACTTTTACTCTTGAAATATGTAGGAAATGAAATTTACCAATGATAGTTTCTCCAAGTTTTATCTCTTACGAACGATTAAGTATTTATGGTCCAAGAAATGAAGAACTCTAATAAAATATTTTGCTTCTTTCAGGCAATAATAAAAGTAATTTTACAAAACGGATCTCAAATCATCAAAATACTAATTAATTATCCACTGTTCTCATGTCAAAGGGACCTAATATTCAAACAACTAATTTAGTTCAAACTTGCAGAATTTCTGGGGAAATGAGAACTTTCAGGAACGAAAAAGCAACAAAGCCAGTCTACACAGGATAAGCTGGACGTTTTACTATAAAAATATATGAAGGACAGTAAAAGCGAATGAGCTTTCTGTGGGTGGCTGTCGCCTGTGGCTCACGAGATTTACACCCTTCGACGCTCTTCTGCGAGGGGAGACAACTTCAAAGGGCTAAATGTTCAAGCCACACACCACGGACTGGCGGAACTTTTATGCGATCATACTTTGTTCTCTTGAGCGAACATACGCGCTTGCGTAACCACGTACGTGTGCACAACCCCTTGACAAACAGCGCGTCGCGCTTTTCTGTATGCGTTAGAGGTATTCAAGTAAGCAAGGAGAGTTTACTTGCATGGCCTCACCTACATTCCCATCTACTGATAGGAATGGGAAGTACCGGAAGTTGCTACCTAGTTTAAAAGTAAATGGAAAAAAGTGTTCTCCTTTTATCACTCTAAGATTCGCGCACAATTTACGAACAACTATCTACTTTAATAGGAAATCTTACTTCGATGTAATTACTCGTGTTCTTCTGCATGAATGTCATGGGTTCATGAATTACTGCCTGATTGAGCTTCTTCAAAGAACCACGAACAAGGTCGCTAATAGAAAAGTAAAAAATATTCTTAGTTAATTTATGAAATTTAACCTATTTTTAAAATTTTTTTCATAATATCTGTGTAGAAATAGCGCATCGGTTTTAGAAGGGCATTGGCTAGATTGCCCCAACTTCGGTCGGGCGCTGAACGTGGAATCTGACCAGGACCCGAAAAAATCGTCACGTTCAGCTATGGAGGTCTTAGCTGAATTCACAAAACACAAACGTAGCAGGTACACGGAGAGAAATTTGATGGCTGAATGTATTACGTTTCGTGAGAAGTACCATTTTAGAGAGTAAACCAGAACTATTGGAAACAGTTGTGAAAAAGTCCCATCATAATGGTAATAGGTTATTATGTCAATCATTACTCGCTGTCTGTTGAGAAAATGAAAATATTGAGGTAAATTTTTACCATTTATGATGGGTACGTTTCATTTCGAGCATGCTCATATTTGGACTACAGTAGGGCTTAAAAAGTCAAATCAATAAATGTGGATTTTACCATCTCCGATGGTATTAATTCCAAATTAAAGAAAAAATTTTTTTTTCATTGCATCATTTTGTAGTGTCACTGTTGATCTTCATTCGCTCCTTGTCGATTCCCTTTATTTCTTTGTCAAGTGTCAAACATTTAAGCCGAAAAAACCTAACTAATTAAGATGTATCATAAATTATGATCGACATGTTTTTGACCCAATTAGTGACCAGCAATGTTTTCGAATTATAAATTATTATAAATAATCGAATTATAAATGTATGAATGGTTAAAATCAATTCAAATCTAAGCAATGATTAATAGTTACTTGGTGATCACTAATCAGTATAAAAAAATCTGCCCGCTTCGCGGGCACATTCTCATCGCGCGCTTCGCTCGCGAGATTGAGCGCGCCTAGGGCGCGCGATTTGATCGTCGCGCTTCGCGATCTGTTCTTCCTGGACCTCGCGCTTCGCGCTCGGTCTTGTGCTCTTCGCATACGTTTAAGTTTATTTCTTATAATTTAATACTGAAGCTCAAACCAATTTAATGATATTAAAGATGATGTAATTAGTCATTTTCTCAAATTCACTCAGTTTCTTTTTCAGTTTAAGTGAAACAGAAAATTCAATTTACTTAAGGCTCTATCGGCCTTAAGGAATACATTCTCATCATGACACTCGCGCTTCGCGCTCGATTTTTTGTATGCATTTTTGTAACTTTTTAATAAATTACATGATTATTGATAAATTAATTTTCTTCCAAATCTTTTAAAAAGGAAAAACAATCGCAGACTATATTTAAGGAAATGATTTTGCAGAACAACGCTTATTTCGTATCTCACATATTTTGGTGAAAAAAATCGAATTTTTTCAATATTAAAAATCAAAAAATTAAAATATACATCCTGTCGAGAAATTTATCGATAAGAATGTGTAGACCTTATTTAGCCAGACAATTTTTCATCTAAAAGTTTTTTTTGTATCTCACATATTTTGTCTAAAAAATAGAATTTTAATCGTATTTTTTGGAATTGAAACGTAAAATATATCTTTTATCAGAAACTGAGTAAGACAAAATTTGTAGATCTTTTTGAAACGAACAACTTTGTATTCTTACGTTTTTTTCGTATTTCACATATTATTGTTAAAAAATTGAATTTTGGATTTTCAATGGTTTTTTTTTAAATTAATAAGAAAAATATGCATCTTATGAAAAAATGTTACAATTCAAATTTGTAGGTTTTTATGTAAAAAATAATATTGTATCAACGTTTTTTCGTATCTCGTATAATTTAACTTGAAAATGGAATTTTTATATTGACTTTTTACATTCTCATCATGGATGAGAAGGTATTGGTTTTATGTGAAAAATGACTTTCGAAATTTTCATCAAATCTTTACGTTTTGAGACCCCCTGAGTCAGAAAAAATGGTTTTTACGAAAGTGTCTGTCTGTCTGTCTGTCTGTAGGTCGTGTGCGGCATAACTCTCGATAGAATTATCAGATTGAATTGAGCTTTGGTACACTTTATCGGAGCCGAAAAAGTAAGGACAAGTTCGTTAACCAGCCACATTCAATCAGAATTGAGGGGTTGAGCACTACTTTTGTGTTTTTGAAAATAATTTTTTGAAAAAATCAAAAATTTCAATACTGGTTTTAGATAGTGCTCATAAATGTCTAAAAATTATCCTGATAACATTTTTTGATTAAATCAAAATTAGAAATGTTACAGCATATTCAAATTCGAAAAAAGTCAATATCAAAATTCCATTTTCCAGTTAAATTATACGAGATACGAAAAAACGTTATGATACAATATTATTGAATAAATAAAGACCTACAAATTTGAATTGTAACATTTTTTCATAAGATGCATATTTTTCTTTTTAATTAAAAAAAAAACTATTGAAAATCCAAAATTCAATTTTTTAACAATAATATGTAAAATAAGAAAAAAACGTAAGAATACAATATTGTTAGTTTCAAAAAGATCTACAAGTTTTGTCTCACACAGTTTCTGATAAAAGATATATTTTTCGTTTCAATTCCAAAAAATACGATTAAAATTCAAAAATTCCATTTTTTAGACAAAATATGTGAGATACAAACTTTGAGATGAAAAATTGTTTGGCTAAATAAGGTCTACACATTCTTATCGAGAAATTTCTCGACAGGATGTATATTTTAATTTTTTGATTTTTAATATTGAAAAAATTCGATTTGTTTCACCAAAATATGTGAGATACGAAATAAGCGTTGTTCTGGAAAATCGTTTCCTTAAGTAAAGTCTACGATTGTTTTTCCTTTTTGAGATATTTGGAAGAAAATAAATTTATCAATAATCATGTAATTTATTAAAAAGTTACAATAATGCATACAGAAAATCGAGCGCGAAGCGCGAGTGTCATGATGAGAATGTCTTTCTTAAGGCCGATAAAGTCTTAAGTAAATTGAATTTCCTGTTTCACTTAAACTGGAAAAGAAATTTAGTGAATTTGAGAAAATGACTAATTTACATCATCTTTAATATCATTAAGTTGGTTTGAGCTTCGGTATTAAATTATAAGAAATAAACTTAAACGTATGCGAAGAGCACAAGACTGAGCGCGAAGCGCGAGGTCCAGAAAGAACGGAGCGCGAAGCGCGACGTTCAAAAATTCCGGACCGCGCAGCGCGACGATCGAGTATTAGCGCGACGATCGAGTATTACGGAGCGCGACGATCGAATCGCGCGCCCTAGGCGCTTAAACTTGCGAGCACTATTAAAAACCAGTATTGAAATTTTTGATTTTTTCAAAAAATTATTTTCAAAAACACAAAAGTAGTGCTCAATCCCTCAATTTTGATTGGATGTGGCTGGTTAACGAACTTGTCCTTACTTTTTCGGCTCCGATAAAGTGTACCAAAGCTCAATTCAATCTGATAATTCTATCGAGAGTTATCGAGTATACTACCTACTACAGACAGGCAGACACTTTCGTAAAAACCACTTTTTCTGATGCAGGGGGTCTCAAAACGTAAAGATTTGATGAAAATTTCGAAAGTCATTTTTCACATAAAACCAATACCTTCTCATCCATGATGAGAATGTAAAAAACTGTTCCTATTAGTGACTCTTATTACAACGGATACATAGTCACTCGCGATGAATAATTTCCCAGTGAACAATCCATTTGAAAGTTAGGGCGGTGAAATAAAATTTGAATGCAGAAATAATGTTTGTTCAGTCTGTTACTGGCAAAGGATATTGGATTACTTCAATGACATAGAAATTTTCAATGCTTTAATGCAAATGGTCATATCGAGGGACATGCATGAATTTTCTGTACCTTTTACTGACCGGGCGAAAAAATGTACAAAAAACTCACCTTTTGAGTAATCGCGATTTTTCTCACTTGTATGAGCTTTCCTCGCTCGAATTCACACTTTGTGCAAGTGACCAACTGCAATATTAATGTAATTTCGTGACATGTTTGTATTTATGTCTTTAGTTTTTATCTTGACCCAAAAATCTCGATAATTACTTTTGATGTAAGTGGGATAGCCAAAATTGTTATTTTCAGCAGCCATCTTGCACTGGAAACATTTCGAAAGTTGAGGCGCGCAACTTTGAACTCCATTATGTTTTAATGTTGTTCGTAAATTCATGTATATATGATTTTATAATTAAATTTGAGATTTTTCTATGATTTTATTAATATTTAGTACAAACATATCAATTAGTTATCTCGACGAATAACAATTTTGGTCACTAATTGGAACATTTACCTTACCTCTCTTTGCAATATGGGTTCGATGTACAAAATTTATAATTTTTTAAAGAATCCATAAATTTGTAGTTGAACATAAAATAAAATACAAATTTCGATTAAAAACAGAGAAATGTTTATAATTGATAGATATAGGGCATAAATCAAAGAATTTAAGCGGTACCTAACCGAATTTTAAATTGAGGACCTTCCTAGATGTTCATTGGTTCTCCCAGAAATCCAACAGAGGTAAGCCTACCAAACCCTATCTAGAGCCTATTCAGATTTTTCTAGTCATGTTCACCTGGTTAATACCCGACCAGTACCCAGTTTAAAGTAGGGAATAATAGGGCAATTTCTACACGAGATGGCCATTCAAATTATAGTAACTACTTTTATTTGAATTTTTTAAATAAAGGTTCTAAAAATGTTGTAAAATATGGTAGAAATGTTTGGGGTACATTTTATGTTACGCAAACATAAAAATGCTCCGACGGATCATAAATAGTATGAGGTTTATACTTTGTGGAATGTTTATTCATAAATTTAATGCAATTTCACTAAAGGGAAATTAATTATAGGTATTTAATTTAATGACATTCAATAACAATGATAAAAGTATAAGTGACGGGAGGGGGGGGGGGGGTGTCCAACCAACAGTTGTGTAACACAAAACTGCAATATATGGCAATTTGAGAAACTATGTACGAACGTTTCCAATTAAATATCACATTGGAAAAAAATCTTCGTCATTACAGATTTTCTCAGATTGTAATTTGAACATTGTACTTCCATGGAAAAAAAATGCATTTTACGATATCAAATAGTATATTGTGTTGCTAGGAGCGGTATTGAGGTCTGCGAACTTGGCACCCATGTATATGAATAGAAAATTCTTATCAATGACATAAGTTTGTCCAAGGTAGGTCTATATTTGTCCACCTATTAGTTTTTTTTGTCCAGCCTTTATTTAATTTTTATTAACAATTTTTAAAAATGGTTGAGAACCACTGATGATAAAAAATGTTTATTTTGAACAACTGAACTCTATGCAAAATGTACAAACGATACTGATCAATAGAGTTTCCATTTGATAATTTGTTTAAACAATATGTAACCCATATTGTCAAAGCTGTTCAGCGGAAGTAAGGAACAAAAGTAGGACCTAAGGAACGAAAACAGATACAATATGAAAACGCCGGTCGTAAATGCACGTCCTTACTACCGCTCTACAGGGACTCGAAGTACTTCTTCAGTGCGTATTTTGCAAAAAATTCTTTAAATTCAATTTCTAGAGTGATTTATGAAAATAATAATCGGCTCTTGGGAATAGATGAAAAAATAACGATAGAAACAAGTAAGCTAGAGTTTTAAATTGGTCAATATCGTTATCGCAGATATAAGATCGATTGAAATCATTCAGAGCTTTGAGGTCAAATTGAAGCGGAGGTGAATCTGAAAGGTTCAGAAATCTAGAAGAACCGATACTCGTCAGATAAGCCAAGATTGGCTTCAGATCTAAAGACGACCATAGAAATTTGTAAGTATCTAACAACTATTCAGACGAAGAAGGATACCTTTTACTTCGCGGTCCACAGAAAACATTCCTGCTTATATAGTCATGGAAAAAGGAAGAATTCGCGAAATTAGTTGTGGAGGATTTCTTTAGATATATACGCTACTTTCAAGCCGTACCTTCAATTACTATAAATTATATTAATTTTTTCTGTCAACTCGTCATACTACTGTGAAAAATATCTGGAATTTTCAAAACAATTCCGTAAGTAAAATAAATAGAAATTGTCTACAAATTCGAAAGTGATATCATTATTTTAACAATTATGTCAACAGGAAGACAAACTCTAATAAAATTTACTATGCAAAAATATTGCGGTTATAATTCTTCTCCTATTATTTATTCACAAACAAAGTTGACTGATGATGGGTAAGTAATTACCGAAAATGATTGCTGACTGGATACATCATTTAACACAGCATTACGCCATACTAAATGCCGCAAATAAATCGTAATTTCGGTTCAAATACGTACTTGTATGTATGCAGTGTACCATTTGTATGAAAGCAAAGCACTATCGAACTCATTTGTCTGATAAAGCATTTTCCAAGCCCATTCCTTTTTTTCTCACCATATATTAGGTACTTGAATTAATTTTTTGGGTTTCTTTTTGTTCAAAAGAGCGTTTATTTTATACCAAAATGAAGAAACATGTTATTGAAAGTATTGGCCATCGCTAGTTATAACATTTCGGCACTTTTCTGGTAATTGGCGGATTTCGTTGCGAAAAAACTCTTTATCTTTTGAAGCTATCCACGAATCGACCCATTTTTTGATGACCTCAAAAGACTGGAAACGCTTCTCGACCAAGGCATGACACATCAATCGAAACACCACAAGGCGCCTTTCAATGTCTCTCGGTTTCAGCTGGTACGGCACCCAATATCTTTGTCTTTGAATGACACCCATCGCCTTTAAACGCTTGGAAACGGTTGAGACATCAACATTGAGTTCGTCGGCCATCATTTCAAGCGTTACACACGGGTCTCTTAGTCGAGAAAATCCTCTAGTTCTGTGTCCTCAAATTTTTTTGGCTGCCCAGGGTGCTCTTTGTCCTCGAGGTCGAAATCTCCACTTTTGAATCGTCGAAACCAATTTTCAACAGTCTGAACTGCTGGAGTATGTTTACCGTATGCACTGATAGAAAGGAATGGCTGTTACAACGATATTTATGATTAATTTAACCTTACCTTATTGCTGGCATAGATACAGCAATATGAGATTTGTATTTTAACCATCCGATTATAACTGAATAAATATGAACGAATCAACCATATTATTGGTTGCTATGGAAAAATGTATTGTTCGCCTTCCCATATTATACTTCTGATTCGACCAGTTTCACTTACAATATTTTGATTTCTGTATTCAACATCCTGCGTTGTTCAGAGAGACATATTATTTTATAAATACAATTATAAATTCCCAACCTACAACCGAATGGCTAAAACTCCCGAACCATTTCTATCAATGTGCCTCTACAAGCAAACGATGACATCCGGCTGCTGATTTCTTTAAATAAAAGCAGAAAAGCATAACTTCCCGCAAATTACGCTTTGTCGGCTCGAATTTCAGCATAATCGAAACTCAAAAATAATATGTTGTTCACACTTAAACGGAATGACAAATATTGTCAAAACAAGCTCAAGGATGGTGCTTTGATGTGAAGTTGGTTGCAATTTGTTTCGATGTCAAAACATACATGTTGCGCCATCTCTTAAAAATCCCAAAAAATTAATTCAAGTACCCAATATAATTTTATTCTCATGTAACAAAAACACGGTTTGATAAAAAAAATCATATTATCATTATTTGAAAATTTCCGAATACACAAGGTAACCACTGAAATAGTAGAAACAGTATATTATGCAACTAGGGTGAAAAAAGTTCATTTTGCGAGTGTAAAGCTTGATGCCCGAGATGCCTGTGAAGTTGGCTCCACATTATCAACATTTTTCAAATTTTATGAGAGTTCTGACTTCATTTGCAATATTTCTAGAGTTACTAACAGGTTTTAGAAATAGATCTGTCCTTTTAATACATAAAACATGCGATTTTTGAAATTCCGAGCTAATTTCACACTTTTTAGAAATAGTTACAATAAATTACGGAAAATATGGCTACTCCAAATTTCAACAATTTTTTTCAAAATCTTATTTTCGAGAGTTTCAAGAGTTCTGTATTCAACTAAAATAGTTCTACAAATAAGTCCAAATACATTTTAATCTAAAATCAAAATTCAAAAAACTATGGCACTTCAAAGGTGTCAAAATCTCATTCATTATTTGCAGAACTATTTTAAAAGAATTCAGAACTCTTGTAACACTCAAAAATGTGATTTTTGAAAATTATTTGGAAACTTGGATGTGCCGTAGTTTTTTGAATTTTGATTTCAGAACAAAATGTATTTAGACTTATTTGTAGAACTACTTTAGCAGAATCCAGAACTCTCAACAGTTTAATCTAAGTTATTTCGCTTATAATATAATATAAAATTTAATTAGGGTAGACCAAGGCAGAGTTGTACGCTGGGGCAATGTTTTTGGAAATAACATTACGATTTCCTAAAATTTTTTTTGGTCATCTACCCCGAAAATCCCCCTTTTATTGTCAGCTTAAAACTTAATTATGTATATTGTTAAAACCGTAGATATCTTTTTGTCTTTTTTTACGACTTTAGCAATTAAAATTCCACATTTATCATGCATATAATGAAAATAAGTTTTTTGTATTTAATTTAAGAATCACGCTAATGACGTTGACTTCTCGGAATTTGAATCAATCCAGTTTCATTTATATACACAGCTTTACCTAGATAAAATGTTTTGTTAGTGAAACTATAATATTTATTTAAGGCCATGTCTTAACATACTTATCCAATCCTTACTTTACCGACACTTTTTTTTCGTCTTTCGCATTTCCACATTAATTGAAATATCAAGTTGAAACTTTGTGTAATTAAGTGAAAAGCAATTAGGAACTTTTATCTGCTCCTAAATATCTAAAGTTATAAACAAATTTATTTCTTGAAAGTCTTTTTCATAATTATGAAAATTTAGGAGCAGATAAGCGTTCCTTAGTGCTTTTTGATTAATTATTAAAAGTTTCAACTTAATATCATAATTAGTATAGGAATGCGAAGGACAAAAAAGTGTCGTTCTATTTTGGAAAAATTTCCTCATTAATAAAGAGCAATCTGAATTTTATTGAAATTTTTCACGTTTATTTATAATAATTAAAAAACAATTCGTAATTTTTCTGTTCTGAAAAAATCAAAAATGGCGGAGACACAGCACCCTTAAATATTTATGATCCGAAGTAATATGTCAAACGATGTACAGGATAAAGAAAGTTATGTTTATCTGGAACATCCAAGTTTTTCAAAATTGGTAGTTTATGAGTATAATTATGCCATGACAGTCTTAGATTTTCGCATTTTTACGCTTTTTTTAAATGGCACAGCTGAGAATGAAAAAGTTCAAATTTCGGAAATTTTTTCAACTTATTTACGATGAAAAAGTTGATTTTAACAATAATTTAAATCGTTATAGTATTTTTGTATTAGCATTAGGTCAGTCTTTTCTATTAACAATGAATAATAAATATTCATAAAGTGTTATTTCTTTTAGGACACAGAGAAAGCAAATAGAAAAAGACGCACACTGCTCAGTATCAAAAAGAGGTCCGATCAGCTGGCACCTCCACAAAGGAATATCACTATTTATTTTATGCCACATTTTTGGGCTAATTATGGGCTAATTTTGGGCGGTGATGCCGATTTTTGGGCTCTTGTATTATTCTCAAAAAATCAAATTTTAGGTGGAGATGCTGAGTGCCCGACCAGCTAGCACATCCAGTACATGAAAACCTTAAAGTTTAAAAAACTGACAATATCCGAATTTTCAGCTACCTTCGGGCTTTTGAAATACCCAAAAATCAATTTCGAAAAAACAACCCTTATCACTGACAAGCAACCCTTAATTTTGAAAAATACTTTTTGGGCAAAATAAACTGCTTCAGAATTTCGGGCTATTTTTGGGCTCTTGAAATGCCCAAAAATCATTTTTGAAAAAACATCCCCTATCACTGAAAAGCAACGCTTAATCTAAAAAAATACATTTTAGACAAAGAAACTACTCAGAATATCGGGCGATTTTCGGGCTCTTCAAAAATGTCTATATCGATCTTGAAGAGCCCGAAAATCAGAGAGTATTCCTAGACGATAAAATTCCCAAAAAGATGATTACGTGGCCATGCAGGGGTGCATTTTGATGTTAAGGATTGGAGCCCAAAAATCGATACAGACATTTTTGAGGAGCCCGAAAGTAGCCCAAAATTCTGGAGTAGTTTATTTTGTCCAAAAAGTATTTTTCAAAATTGATTTTTGGATATTTCAAGAGCCTGAAAATAGCCCGAAATTCTGGAGTAGTTTATTTTGCCCAAAAAGTATTTTTCAAAATTAAGGGTTGCTTTTCAGTGTCAGGGGTTGTTTTTCCAAAATTGATTTTTAGGTATTTCAAGAGCCCGAAAATTGCCGGAAATTCGGGTACAGTCAGTTTTGTGAATTTTAAGATTTTTATGTACTGGAGGTGCTAGCTCATCAGGTAGTCAGCACCTCCACCTAAAATTTGGTTTTTTGAGAAAAATACAAGAGCCCAAAAATCGGCATTAGCGCCCAAAATTAGCACATAATTAGCCCAAAAATGTGGCATAAAATAAATAGTGTTATTCCGTTGTGGAGGTGCCAGCTGATCCGACCAGTATTTCACATCCAATCAAAACAAAAGAAGAAAGTTATTTTTCACATAAAACTAATACCTTCTCATTTATGATGAGAATGTAAAAAATTAATCTTCTTAATTGCGTTGGTATGACAGTGAATATTTTTTTTTATTAATCAATCTATGGAAATGTCACAGGGTCTAAGGTAAATGCCCCAGTAATCGGTATCTTAGTTGCAATAATCGGCACACGAATAATCTTACATTTTATTGGATTATCATTGATTTTGACAATTTTTTATAATACATCTTACGAAGTCATACTATCAGTTGTTGTAAAATATTTTAACTGAAATTATCTTTGAGTACTTTGTCAAATTTCAAGAGTAAAATGGCGATCACTGGGTCATTTACCTCAACACCCAAGATTTCAGCAAATAATATCTCCGGATATTGAATTATTTGACACACGGCTTTGTCTTATAAAAAAAGTAAAAAAACAAATACCGGCTTTCGTTATCACGGAGCTAATTTAAATTTTTTTACAACCTGAGCAGAGTATATACTTAAATTTAGCTCATAAGAAATATTAATCTTAATTTTAAAATCAGTAGTGAATCGTGCTTTAAAAAAAATGAAAATGATTGGTATTGCTCTACTATCTATCTTTGCAGTTACTAGTGGTGCTACAGGTAACTTTAGAAAAATTTTTACTTTTTCGTTTTTTTTAAATCTTTCAAAACAATGTCTAATTGTCAGTTTATTTTTCACTTTTGAAAGATTGAAATGAAATAATTTTCTTCCAAATATCTCAAGAAGGAAAAAAAAATCGTAGACTTTATTTAAAATAGTTTGTCTACGAAAATTAGACCTCAGACAAAAAATACATAATTTTGCTTTCAAGAAAAGAAATATTATGATTGCAGGGATCATTTAAAAGAGGAAAGATTATTTTTCAAGAAAAAAATTTAAAACACAGAAAAATAATTTTATCAATGAATTTTATTTTAGCCCGAACTTTATTTCTTATCACTTCAAAACAAACTTTTAGAAATTATGCAATTTTTATGTTTTTAGCCATTAAAGAATTCATTTTCAAAAATTGTAAACGGTCAAGTTGTAGAGAATCTTTTCTCTGAAAAAATGATTCGTGATATAGTAGAATCGCATCACTTTTAAAAATTTGTCTCGAAGCGGTGAGAAAAAAAGTTCGAGCAAAAATAAAATTTATGTGAAGTATTACTTATTATTAGTACTATTTCACTGTTTGACGATAAAAATCTTTACTATTTCATTCAGTGACTCCTTAACCACTGATTTGGGTTCGGAGAGTATTTTATACTTAGCCTGCTATAAAAAAAGACTATGTGTAAAATTATACTCAGTTTTTTTTGCAAAAATTACTGTATACAAAAAAAATCACTATGTCAAAAAATGTTATAGTTTTCCAAATTCTACTTTACACTAAAGAAAATTCGATTAATAATTTTGTACATAAAGTTTCAGAAAAATTTTACACCTACATATTCAAGACAAATTGTCAGTTTATTTAAAAAAATTCTCTTTCTCAAAGTATTTTATTTGGAAGCAATGTTATTCTCAATTGCATTATACCAAAGAAAACTTTGTTTTATATTATATGAAAACTTGGGTACATTTCCTGTACATTCTGAATAATCAATTTCACACTGAGAGACTTTTCGTTAGAGTAAATCATAAAAATGGATTATATTTTAGTATGATATCAATTCAAAATGGGTCAAACAGGGTTTACGTATCAGAAATTAATATAGTGGTTTTCAAGCGGCGAAGTTAATATTTTCGTTTGAATAAATGGAATATATGTTCTACTAACTGTTATAAAATCAGATATAAAAACTATATGGAAAATGACTCACTCCACCAAAAGGTTTGACCTTCAGAAGTGACGGATGCGGATTATGAATTCTTGTGTCTTTTTCTAAATCATGCAAAAAAGGAAGATAGTGGGGGAGCTGTAGCACTGTGAAGAGGGGAGGTTTCACTGGAAACAACACATCCACAAATATTATTATCATAGCTTATTTATGTTCACATACTTAAGTACGCAATGATACACTATTTATAATCGCATACGCTTGAATTAAATTTCAGAATCGCTTTTGAGTTCAAACTCTCTAACCTACCTATATCTACATAACTAAACGCATTCCTAACGCCTAAAGCCTCTCGGCTATTTTCGCTCACCATATTCAGAAATAAATCTCCTTTATGTGCCTCCGGCGCATAAACGCGTTTTTATGCTACAGTTGAGAGTAGCGTAATGTTGTCTATTACGATAAAGAGGAACATAATGTAAAAATTGAACTGCGCATGCGCCTATTACGAAACGGCTGAGCATAATCTTCTTATTCGTACAGCGTTGGCACCGTACTGACAAAGCCTTGTACATTTGAACTGCGCATGCGTCTATTACAATACGCTACTACTAACTACAACACAAGATCGAGAAAATCAAAATAGGCCGGAAGTATTCGCGAAATGTCAAGTGAGATGGGCGATAATCACGGCAATTTCGACCTTTTCAGATTGGACTCGAGTGTAAGCAGAAAAACTCGTAAATGCGCCGAAGTCACATAAAATAGAATATGCACCAATGCACACAATTCGGGTAATTACGAGACTCGCTTAGAATGCTCGCAGGACTGACCGCGCCTCGGCTTCGATCTCCTGCGAGCATTGTCGATCGTCACGTAATAACCTTCATTATGCGCCTAGGCACATAATATACTATTATAAGCTACTACTGAGTTGGACAGACTTGGATTGAGTCTACGAATCCAATCGGAAAACGTCGGAAGCACTCGGACGACATTCTGAAACGAATTATACGAAAAACCGAGAATGAATGTTTTGATTTTTGCTGCGCATTGCTAGGTTTCTGGCAAGTTCATATTCATTGTTTGACTTATTAGAATTATTTTTAGACAACTTAGTAATCATAATATCATTTTTTCTTACTCTAAAGTTTTCGAATGGAGATTCATAATATTTGATATTTAAAATACTAATTTTTTTCTTCTACACGTTTTAAAGACTGTTATGGCTATATTGAACTTCGATACCATAATATGAATAAGTGTAATAAAACCTCGGTTTTTCCCATTTTAAAACAATATTATACCAAACTTTAATTTAATTTTATCATTTACTCTAACGAAAAGTCTCTCAGTGCATTGTCCATACCCACAATTGGGAAAATCTTCAGTATGATACTATGCATTTATTTAAAAGTTTTCAATTCATTTTTAAAAAATTGTCAATTTTTCAATCTTTTTTTAAAAGTATTTTAGTCGGAAACAATTTCAAGTTATTATCAATGCATATAAAAAAACGTAAATAATCAAGTTCCTCATCAAAAAAGCCCTAAGTTAGCGAAATTGTTTTATGTATTTTTTAGATTCAAAATAAATCACTGATGAGGGCTCCGATCAAAGCCAAAACGTTTGATTATGTGAAACTTTAAGTTTTTATACGTAAAGATTTAATGAAAATTCAGTCATTTTTCACATAAAACCAGTACCTTCTCATTCATAGTGAGAATGAAAAAAAGTTACAAGTTATCGGAAAAATAGTAACTAAGTTACGTTACAATTAGTTTTTCCATAAAGTAACGATGTTACTGCAAAAGTTAGTAATTTTATAAAAATAATGTTCTGTTTGCGCAGAGCTAGAATCGAGTTTACCATTGGAAAGTAAATTACTTGGCGGACACTTATCTCAAATTTACGCCCAGACAAGAAAAGTTCCTCATAGCGGAATCTTAGCTAGTATAAGATATTCTGATTTGTCGCCTTATTGCACTGGAATAGTTATAGGTCTGAAACAGGTTTTAAGTGCAGCAGATTGCCTTATACCTTTTAAAGACTTACCGAATTATGGTGGACTTTTAGTAGCAACATTTACTAAAGTAACTAATATTTTATTGATAGACGTCCCTACTTACACGCCTGATATAGATTTCAATGATCTTGGCCTAATAACGGTGATGAGCTAAAAAAAATTTAAATAGACCACAAAAAACAATGTACGTCTTATTATTATTTTTTAATTGTTTTTAAATTATAAAGATAACGAAAAGATAAAGGAAATTAGGTTTTTGTAAGTAAGATACGTAGAACTCGCGCTCCCTAAATCCGAAACAATGAAAAATCCACTATTTCGAATGTTATAAGTCTTTCACATAGAATCAGTGAAATTTAACTGATATCACTAGGGAAACTCACTGGTTGACCAGCGAATTTCAATTTTGACCAACCAAGTGTGAAATTAGATAGGGCACGATACTGGCCCAGCATAGCAATAAATTTGCCGATGATCGGTTGTCAATATCGTGCCATTGCTGGAATGATACCTTCGGTATGCTCTTGGTGGCCAATTCTGGTCCAAACTCTGGCCGCTAACACTTGTTTTCAGCACAGCAACGGGCCAATGCTGTGTCGAACACTGGTTTTCTCACTTCCAGAATGATTTGCCGTGGTAAAAGTGACACATGGCCGAGTAATGTGCTGTCCATGGAACTGGATGCCATAATAAAAGTGACAATCGAATGGTATAGGGCCGACACTGGGCCGAGTTTCGACTGAAGGTCGGTCAATTTGAACAGTCGATAAAGGCCGCCGTCGTCGACCCAGCACTTGACCGATGCATACGGCAACACTGGGCCAATAACAATAGCCGACTGTTAGCGGCCGAGATTGGGCCAATATTGTGCCGCACGCAGAAAAAAGATCAGTAAAATTTACAGGAAGTTCGGTACTTATTTGGACAACATGACTTTTCAGTAAATTTTACCAGAAGTTGAGTTCAATTAACAGATTTTCTGTACTTGGGAATATTTTTCACTGATTAACCAGTGAGTTTCCTTGGTGGAATCAAGTAAATTCCAATGATTTCTATAAGGAAGACTGATAACATTCGAAACAGTACTTTTTCACTGTTAATCAGTGAGTTTTTACTGTTTCTGGTTTAGGTAGCACATAAATAGGTATTTCTATAAATTTTAGATATTTTCTAAATTCTAATAATTACTTAATATTTATATCTGAGCAACTAATTATTATTTATTGATGCTTATATGAAAAGTAATGAGACTTCATTTTCAACATTTATAAGTAAAAGATTTATGAGGCCACTTAAGCAAACGTAATGTCTTTTTTTTAGATATTTTTATCGTCAAAGTTCAAATTTATGTGTAATGAAAGCGTTAAATAAACAATTTTTTTTTTTAATTCCACTACGTATACTATAATAATAAAGGAAAAAATAACTTATTTTGTCAAATTGAATGATAAGTCCCCGCATTTATGCTTAAAATTTCAGGTGTCAAAAATAATGATTAAATAGGGAAAAAGTGCCAGGTAAGGTTTTTCTCAAATGCATGCAAATATAACTTTATTTATGGATGTTGTGAATAGACTTTTATTTGTTTTATACAGAGAGAAATAAAATAATTAATTGTTCACATATACATATTTTTTAATTGGTAAAATTTATAGAAAATTATGAGTAAGTGCAAAAATATCTGTTTACAAGCTCTACGTGTTAATGGGCAATGATCATTCTCACGGCCGTAGCCAGAGGGGCAGGGGGAGGAGGTTTCATCCCCTCTCATGAAATTCTTGTAAAATATACTAAATTTACTGCACTCGCGGTAAAAAACCTAAATTATGGTTTTCAAAAAGTATAAAACTAGTGTAATAATTATTTTATAATATGCCTGAATGATTCCAAATGAGCTTACAATAAATAAATCAATCTGTTCAGTTTAATCAAATTTTGAAAAACAAAGAGCAAGCAGTCATTTAGGGCCATGGATTAATCAAACCACGTAACTAAATCATACACTTATTCATTCATTTGAATCACCTTTCAGATTTATAAAATATCTTTCTATAAATTTGGGTAAAGTGACAAAAGACAATAAAGCACGTCTGTTGACTTGTTCTCAGTAAAGATTTTGAACAAAATTTGAAGACTTATCGATAATTACAGTTAACTGTAAACATTTTTACAACATTTTTACTCAAATAAATTTAACGGACGTTCTTTGTCGTCTTTTGTTGCATTTTCTAAATTTTCAGGAAGATAATTTCTAAAATAAAAATGTTATCTTACATGAACTTTTACAAGAATTTGGTAACATGGTCTGCTTGATATAGTTTAAAAATATCTAAAAACCTACTCTTCTTCTTTTCGTTTAACTTTCTAAAAATGAGAACACTTTATCGCTCTTTTGGCACATTTTAAAGTAGAGACTTACACTGTTTTGTGGTGACAATATTAAAATGAACTTGTTCTTTAATTTACTACATAATTTTGTAAGGTGGCCGAAACAATGGATATGGTTTTGCCAATATTGGAATCAATAGACCAGGTTCTACTAAGTGATTATACTAATTTACTTGGATGGAGTCCAGTAGGGGAGAAACAAGGAGTTCTGCACTCCGAAGTAAGTTAGCGAACATGCATAAAAACACGAAGAAATATTAATTTTTTTAAATTACCCTTTCAGTTTCTGAATTTCGAGATTATAACTAAAGGAATAAAGTGCATAAAGAACATACCACCAAATGACACCATGCAAATATTCTGTGCAATTTATACAAGTGAAAACAAGGATGCAGTTATTAGTATTGTATATACTTCAACTACTTTTTATTTAAAAGATTATTCAATTATTTAATTGAACCTTCGAATGTTGAAACAATTACTATTTTAAATTTTAAGGCCACACGTAGAAACTCTTCATTGTAAAGTTTAGTATTATTATATTTATTTTTACTAAAATCAATAGGAAACGAGGATATAACGTTACTTTTTTAGAAATTACTATTTTGAATATTAAACAATGGAGTTACTAATAATATTGGAAAAAATAGTGAAATGATTGTAGTTATGCCTAAAAACAAAAGCAAGTTTTATTGCCTGAAATAGTAAAATCGTGATCGACACATCGAACGAATTATAATGACGTAAACCCAATAAATGTTTTATTAATTCCTAAAACAGAATGTTAAGTTTACAAAGGACAATAGTAAAGTCACATATTCTGTTTAACCGAATTACCATAGTCTTTTGAAGATAGTGGAACCATATTTATAACTTTTCCTATCGAAAATATGGAATAACTGCACCTCCATAATAAAAAAAGTTAAGTCATTCGTAAATTTTATCATAGTTCTTATTAGATTTTCTGAGCTACATAGAAAGAGTATTTATAAACACAGTTACATACACATACACGTATAAGCGTATCAATATAAAATATTAAATACTAATTTAAAGCAACTTAACCTAACCGCACAACGCGTACCTGACGTCACTCGGTAGTACATTCACTATTTCCAATGGGAATTTTGGCAACGTACTATTCCAATATATGAAATATTCGATTGCAAAATATCCAAGACTTTCTTTCTTCATTGTCCATAACTATTGACAATGGTAATTTCTCTAAACTATTTTGCAATTTAACACATCACTCAATAAGTTACCGGTCTGACATATATATGGCACCAGTGTTCTCAAATCCATATGATTTCTGAATAGTACCAACCTTCAAACGTTAAGTGTCAACATTTCATGACAATCTGACGTTTAGTTCAGAAGTTACAGAGGTTTTGATGAAGCAACATTTGTCATTTTCAAAACAATGGATAACAGAGTTTCGAGTGTTAATCAAACATTGCTTTTCAATGGGAAAAAATACTGTCGAAGCAAAGCAGTGACTTGATAAGCATTATGGGCACTCTGCACCAGGGAAATCAACAATCATCGACTGGTATGCCGAATTAAAACGCGGTCGTACAAACACCGATGACGCTGAACGCTCTGGTCGCCTAAAATCAGCAGTTGTTCCGGAAAACATAACAAAAGTCCATAAAATAGTTCTGGGCGATCGTAAATTAAAGTTCCGTGAGATAGCTGACACCTTAAACACATCAGAAGGTAGTGTGTTTACAATTTTGCACGAATCTTTGGGGATGCGTAAGTTGTTTTCAAAGTGGGTGCCACGTTTGCTCACACCCGACCAAAAACAACAACGCACCGAGGATTCAGAGCGTTGTTTGGAGCTGTTCAAGCGAGGTGAAAAGGATTTTCTGCATCGGTATGTGACAATAGCTGAAACATGGATCCACCACTACACACCTGAAACAAAAAAATCGTCAGCTGAGTGGACAGCAACTGGTGAAATCCGTCGAAAGCGACCAAAAACTCAACAGTGGGCTCACAAGGTCATCAAGAAAAAACGGCCTCACATGCAAAAGAAAAAAGTGCTGTTCCACCAAGACAATGCACCGTGCCACAAGTCCATGAAAACGATGGTCAAATTGAATGAATTAAGCTTCGAAATGCTTCTTCACCCACCATATTCTCCAGATCTGGCCCCTGGTGACTAGTGGCTCATTGCTGACCTGAAAAAAATGCTCCAAGGAAAGAGATTTGGCTCCAATGTAGAAGTGATTGCCGAAACTGAGGCCTATTTTGAGAGCAAAGACGAATCATTCTACAAAAAAGGCATCGAAAAGTTAGAGAAGCGATGGAATGAATGTATTTCGCTTGAAGGAAACTATGTTGATGGATCTTACTTAGACCAAAAACTTATTGAGTGATGTGTTATATTATTCAAAAGACCAATTCTTGCATTGATAGTTTTACTATTTATTCATATAGGTATCACTTATTTCTAATTTTAATGTGCCATCAAAGATATTAATCTTTGCAACTCTCAATAGTAATTTATAAAGTTGCACTATCGTTACAATTGGTTCAGAAATAGTATTTCCTCCTATCACTATGAAAAATAAAACTAGTTTTGTTACTATATCCTCGCTTCTTATTGACTTTTAGTGAAAATAAATATAATAATACTAGATCTTGCAATGAAGAGTTTCTCCGTGCATGGATCAACCAGACAATATGATCGACATGGTGATTTTTTTGCCTGTAAACTCTTGTGCATGCAAAATAAGATATCAGGTTAAAAATTTGTGAGATCAAAGAAAAGACACTAAGAAAGGTCTGTCAACTCTTGAATTTTTCTAATTATAAAAAAATATATATAAAAAAATTATTTTATTCTATTCTTAAAATCTGAGAGTTAACAGGTGTTGCTTAGTGCCTTTTCTTTGAACTCACAAATTTTTGACTTGAAATCCTATTTTGCATGGACAAAAGTTTACAGACAAAAAAATCACCATATTAATCATATGGTCTGGTTGATTCATGGCCTTAAATAGCATTCTAAAACTGAGATTTTTAATTTCAGAGAGATCGTGGAAGTCCACTGTTTAAAGGAAATAAATTAGTAGGGATTCTTACTAAACGCCACGAAAGAATAGGTTTTAACTACACTATTTTCACAGACACTTATGTAAACAGAGATTACATCCATTTAGCACTTACTAGATCATTTAAGCATTTAGAAAAATGTATATAATAACTTAAATGAATGGATGAAAATTGAATAAATCTATTTTGAAAATATTTACAGTGTTTAGTTTCTTTGTAGACCTACATAGTGTCGCGTCCCGCGACTCTACCGCCACAAGTAACAAGCAGATTAAGAAACCAATAAAGGGATCAAGACAGCATTACAGCGAGTGTGATTTTATCGACGCAAGTTATAGACAAATCTACAGATCAATAGGATGATCAATATGAAATTACCATGTGTCGTTATAATACCCACACATGATAACAAATCGACTGACCCAGAGAGAAAGTGAATGAAGCCCTACAATACCAACACACTACCGTCACAACATGCGACTTGTAATGGCATGTAACTTGTAATAACATGCGACTGGTCATAGTATGTTACTCGTCATACTTGACCTTTCAAAGTTCTATAAAAAGCGAAAGTTCCAAGAGAAAGGTCCGTTAAGGTGGCACCTCCACATCGGAAATCCACTACCTATTATAGCTCAGAATTTTGGGCTTTTTTTGGGCTTTTTTTGGGCACCGATAAAAATTTTTGGGCTCCTTTATTTTTTACAGAAAATCAAATTTCTTGTGGAGGTGCTAGCTTACATAAAGCTAGCACCTCCACTATACAAAAATTTGAAAAAATTAAAAATAAACTGCACCAGAATTTTGGGCTTTTTTTGGGCTCTAGAAATCACCTGAAACCAATTATCAAAAACCACCCCTATGTCCAAAAAAACAACCCTCTTTTTAAAAAATAGGCCCTTCAGAAATTAAAGCGTACCAGAATTTTGGGCTTTTTTGGGCTCTTCAAATATGTCCATATCGATTTTTGGGCTCCAACCCTTAACATCAAAATGCACCCCTACATGGCCATGTAGAGACGACTTTGGATAAAAATCATCTTTTTGCAAACTTTATGGTCTTGGAAGACTCTACGATTTTTGGGCTCTTTAAATATGTCCATATCGATGTTTGGGCTCCAACCCTTAACGCGGAAATGCACCCCTACATGGCCATGTAGAGACGACTTCCACTAAAATTGATCTTTCTACAAACTTTATGGTCTAGTAGGACTCTATGATTTTTGGGCTCTTCAAATATGTCCATATCGATTTTTGGGCTCCAACCCTTAACACTGAAATGCACCCCTACATGGCCATGTAGAGACGACTTCCACTAAAATTGATCCTTTTACACTCTAAAAAAAAGTCTATCCATAGTGAAATTACGTTCTTTTCAGAATGCATCCATTGGAATTAAGCATATTCCTTTTGTCTACCAACAGAATCTTTTTCCTTTTACAAAACTCATCTGTGAGATGCAAAAAGAAAATTTTTTTAGCAATGAACGATTTTTTTTGACTCTGAAAAGAAATCCTCTAATTATGTAAGGATTGCATTTCTAGACTAGGAGACGAAGTGCGCCTGCGCATTAGTGAGTGTACATCGCCTGGTGCTAAGCTGTTCACAGATATTTTGTCAGTACGGTGCCAACTACGAAGAATATATTTATTTATGATCAAAATCAATTAACGAAATCAAATAATGGATTTCTACAAATGATTAGGAATCCCAGAGTGCGGCGTAGAAATTTTGAAAGGTACATATACCAAAACAAACAATTTTGATCCGCATAACCTTATTTTTCATTGCTTTTGATGATATGGCTGTTCAAGCTATATTATTAACTATCCTAACCATAAATGTGGCTACTACAAACTTAAAATATCCTTGTGACAGCTACACATTTTTTTCCGTAAAACAGTTTCGTATATGTATAATTTTTTATACAATTTATTCATTTTATGAAATATACAGTTGTTTTTTATTTGTAAAAAAATATTTTGATTTGAAATTATTAGTAAAATGTTTGCTATAGAATTTATTGTGAAATTTAAAATGCAACAAAGTTTAAAAATAATTTTGTAACACTTTTTCAACATTATATATTTAATAGATTATAGACTTTCAATTTTACACGTATTGGAAAATTTGTAATGTAAGCAAAGTTATATCTTAAAATTTCTTTAAGCTGAAATCTAAGACGGGTCGTCATTATATTATTGAAAATGATCGATTGAATATTGGGATTTGTCAAAGTTTGGCTTGTGTACATTTCTTATAGGTTATATCATAGAATTTGTTTTCTTTTAACTTCGAAATTATACTTCCTTCGTAGAGTCCTACTAGACCATAAAGTTTGTAAAAAGATCAATTTTAGTAGAAGTCGTCTCTACATGGCCATGTAGGGGTGCATTTTGATGTTAAGGGTTGGAGCCCAAAAATCTATATGGGTATTTTCGAAGAGCCCAAAAATCATAGAGTCCTACTAGACCATAAAGTTTGTAAAAAGATCAATTTTAGTAGAAGTCGTCTCTACATGGCCATGTAGGGGTGCATTTTGATGTTAAGGGTTGGAGCCCAAAAATCTATATGGACATATTTGAAGAGCCCAAAAATCATAGAGTCTTTCTAGACCATAAAGTTTGTAGAAAGATGAATATCATATGGATGAATGAATGAATATCATAAGAATGAAATTTCTATAAGTCATGGAGAAAGTTCCCAAAGACATAATAAAATAAAGAAAAGTTAATGAATAAAAAAATTACTTTTCAGATGTTAAATCTTCAGCTTCTTGATAGAGGAATAAATTGCCTACACGACAAAGAGAAAAATGATACTTTGAAAATATTCTGTACATTGAATACTGAAGCCAACAATGAATTTTCAGACGTTAATGATGTACGTATATACTCAAAATACAACTTGTTTGACAAAATATTTTTTAAAAAATTATTAGTAAACATAGTGTTTTGATATAAGAACGATTATTCTTCTAGATATGAAACAATACTTTTAACCTGAACTCTTTAATTTTATGATGATCGTGGATGTCCATTGTTCAAAAATAATAAATTAATAGCAATTCTTAGTAGACGCCACAAAGGAATTGGACCCAACATCCAAATGTTTACAGACATTACCACCAATAGTAAATATCTTACGGAAACAAATATTAGATCAGTGGATTACACAGAAAAACACCTGAAACCAGACTTCAGTGTAGAACAATTGGAAATAATTAATTTAACTTTAATGTGAAATGGATTTAGATTTATAATGAACTAAATGGGTTCCTTTTTAACTTGTCAGAATGAATTTTGAACTTTTATTACTTTCTGTACTTTATAAAAGTGTTCAAAATAAATCTTTCAAAACACAAATAAATCTTTTTTTGCAAATGTCTAAAATGTTTAGTATATTCAAAGTCAATGAGATAATCATTGAAAAAAATATTTTGCAAATTTTTAACTAAAAAACTCAGTTGGTAAAGATGGTTAATCCGACTAGTTTTCTAGCTATATGTTAACTACTTTTTTATTTATGATGACTACTTTCTTAATTAGGATAACTACTTACTGAAATATTGCATAATTAACTCAACTAAATAGACTACATAGATGCCTTAGGGAGCTAAGGAGAATGGTTATACACTTAAATAAATTTTTTGCACACAATTGTATATCTTTTGGTTAAAAATTATTATAATGTTTAAATTGCTATAGGTCTAGAAAACTACACATATAAAGCTATATAAAGTAAAATATACGTAACTATTACGATTTTTACATTAAAAGAATAATTTCTCCTTTTTGACTTAATACACACACAGCTTAAGGCCATTGTCCAATTGGATCACGTTACTAGATTCCTACCTTACTAGCATTTTCAATTTATATAACCCCATTTCTATAAAAAATAAGATAACAAGTTGAAAATTTGTGAGAGTACATTAAGTGCAGTAAGAGAAGTCTGTATGGCCATAATTATTAATAATTATGAAGAAAATTTTCTTTGAAAAAAAAAACTAATTTTATAATTATAAACATTTATGACCAGACAGACCTATTATATTAGTGTATTTCATTAAATTCTACAAATTTTCAGTTACCTATCTTATTTTTTATAGAAATGGAGCTACACAAACCGTTTCTAATTTTTGAAAATGAATCAATCATAAAATTCAGCAATTTGTTTATAAAAATTTTATTTTGGAAAATTTTTTATTAATGGTTTCAGCCATTAAAGAATGAATGATTAAAGAAAAAATGATCCGTGATTTATTAAAATTTAATAATATTTAAAAATTTGGCTCGAAGCGATAAGAAAAAAAGTTCGGGTAAAAATAAAATTATTTTTCTGTGTTTCAAATTTTTTTCATGGAAAATAATCTTTTCTCTTTTAAATTATCCCTTCAATAATAATATTGCTATTTTTGAAAGCAAAATTACCAATTTTTGCTTAAGGTCTGAGTTTCGCAAGCGTACTAACTTAAGGTAGTTCGCCACCTTTAGTATTTTTATTTTTTGAGTTTAGACTTTCCATATAATTTTGTTTGTGTTCAGTACCTTTATTTAGGAAGGTTTTGGGGTTTTCAAAAATTCCAGCACCTTTATGTAATTTTCAAACTAAAAATGTTGAGCTCTTTGGGCATTTTTTGAAATTTTTGACATATGAAAAATAAGGTAACATGACTGAAAAAAAGTTAAAAATAAAATAAAATTTTGGGATTAAAAGTTGCTTTACATTGTAAAGAACAAAATTAAAAAATCATGACAATTGGTTAAAAAACAAAAAAAGTTATTTCAAGTCAAAAATACATAAAGGTGCTGGAATTTTTGAAAAACCCCAAAATCTTTCTAAATAAAGGTACTGAACATAAAAAAAATGATATGGATGGTCTAAACTTAAAAAATAAAAATAATAAAGGTAGCGGATCCTCATAATTTTTCAAACAAAACAGTAGTGTTGAGATTTTTTTTAATTTCTTTTTTTTTTTCGAAAACGGTTCGCAGTAACAAAATTTTGCTTGAGGCACGTTCTTATGGATCTCATAAACGTCCGAAAACAAATTTTTTTTTCAAACATTAAAATAAATATATAATTATGAATTGCACGCATTAAATTACTTTGCAGATCAATACTTTAAAATGAGAATTTTAAATCTCTAGGAGGATAATTAGTAAGTAGCATAGTTTGCAAAATTTGCACTGTAATCTAGAAGACTTCATAAATTCGCTCACCCTTCTCACAGTTTTCCAATACAGCACCGTTAGTTTTGCATAAGAAGTGCGTAATTAGCACACCAGCGCATGTTCATACGTAATTAGTACATTTAAAATATGGAGTAATGATAAAAAAAACATACTCTAAATGAAAATTACATCTAAAAATATTTCCTATTGTTAGACATATTCCTTTATGCTTTAAACTTTTTAAATCACTCTTGTTGGATTTTCCCTTATCAGGTATAAAGAATTATTGTTTGAGGAGCGATGTTAACTCAAACAAGACAAGCATAAATGCTTTATCATTAGGGTTTGAGTGGTAGAAATGCTGGGATGGATAGATAGTCTTACTGTTATGACGAGTAATTTATACATAAAGTTCATATAACGTGACCCGATTCGCCATGAAAACCCGTGCAACGATCCGGCAGGCGTCGTTTAATGGCCGTCAGTCGGCACTTCCTGCTACAGGGATTTTCCCTAGAGTTGAGTACGAGAAAATGGAATGGGGTAACAGGAGCTCAACGTCGAGAACTTAACATCGCACTTTCTTCTTCATTACACAAACGACAAAGTTCATTCGCTCGCAACGAATATCTTTCTGTAAAATTTAACGTGCAAAATATTTATAAGCTACTTGGCGACTGACTGTATTGCATTATAACAACAATTGACTATAAACGAGGCACCTCGGTAAAAAAATTTAAATTTCATGTCATCGAAATTACCTCTACTTATACTAAGTTCATAGAACAACTTAACCATGTTTTATGAAATGGTATAATAACGTTTCACTTTATTCGCCTTTATGACATTGAAGACGTAAATGCTAATTTTCGTGTTTCTGCAATTTACTTCTTACCATTAAATTAAATAATTTTGTAAGAATTTTTTATATTCAGGAGTATTTATAAATCGATTAATTTGAGTTGATTTTTTCAGTTTGTTTCACAATAAATTAAAAATAACAAGCCGTCTTCTTATGTATTTACATAACACCTTTGCCGCAATTAGAGCGTAATGAAGGGGTTTCAGTAGGACAAATCGACGTAAATTACTGCTTTGGATTTAATCATCACTGCCTAGTTGTATTTTAACACCATTGGTGCTCAATAAGGGGTTAGACCACTGTGAAATTTTGAAAAAATAATTTTTTGTATTGGCTTAAAATCGGATCTTAAAGAAAAATTTTCTGAAGAGGAAAGTCCCCTTTATGAGGCAGGAATGGCAGGTTAAGGGTAAGAAGCTTAAATACATTTTTTTCTCTGAAAAAACCTAGTACCAAAACTTTAAACTCGTTTTTATAAAAAATATGTTTTTCAAAACGGTGTACATGATGTCTCGAGATCTAACTAACGAATTAACTTTAAATTTGGTATACTTATTCTAAGGACTAGTGTCTTTCAGTTGACGGGCCATTTTGTCAATATTATGTTTTGTTCAATAATTATTAATAATAATAACATGTAATTTGGGCTCAAAAATTGCAATAAAAAATTCAGGAATTTTTTTCTCGTCGCCAAAAATGCAAAAAAATAAAATACTTCGTCAACCGAAAACCAATACAAAATATAGATAATTAGCATATTTTTTATTTTTCTTTCAGACGACTGGTTTTCGCGAAATCATGTACGCCATCCGACCATGTGTGAAAATCATAGGGATGCGCGAAGCGGCTGAACTCGACGAGTTTTATATTTTTTGGTCAAAAAAATTTTGAAACGTTTTTCAATCTGTATAGAAGATATTTAAAAAAATACTTTTAAATCATTTTTTTTTAATTGCATAAAAAGGTCCCTTAGGGTCCTAAAAATGCTGCCGAATAAGGTGGATGTATGGAGCAAGCATAGCAGATTAGAGCTATATCAAAATTATAGTAACTTTTTAAGTTATTAAAACTTTAAACGCGTTTTTCTCGAAACTGACTTTTTCAAATCGGCAAGACACACCATTTCAACAATTTTCAAGCAATTTACACGAATCTTGTTTTGAATAAAAGATTATTTAATTATCTAGTGGGGAACTTACGATTTTTGAGATGGGTTGACAATTTTTTATTTGTTTAACAAACTAAGGTCGCTTTTTTGGGGCGAAAATCGAGTGTTACATTCAAATGCTCACCATTTTTGCAAAAATGAATATTTTTTTATAACCTTGGGTATTTCACTAGGCAATCTTATAAACATTAGTTAAAAATTTGTTTTTTTGTTCGAGATGCAAATCTCAATTTTTAGAATTTCTTGACGCGGAAGACCTCCGAAAAAGTTTTTTCTTTTGAACATTCCGTAAATAAATTATTCCATAAAAATCAAAATTTTTATTTATAAAGTTAATATATTAGTTAATAAACACTATACATTTTAATTGCTTTACGTTTTGTTATCTGCCTGAAAATAATTCATAAAAATGACACTATTTTGGAGACTCAAAGGTGATGAAACTCCTTTAGCTTACTCTGTAACTTATTTACAGACCCAGCGGAGTAATCTCAATATTTTCATTCTAAGTATTAAATAAAAATAATGCAATTTCCTTGGTAAAAAATTCAGTTTCTACACTGTTAAAAATGTCTGAAATTTTACCACATTTTTACACTGCGAACGTAACACAAAATTGCATTCGTGGTAGTGTAAAAAGAAAAGAATACATTAATTGTAAAGTTACAACAGAATTTTAAAGTGTTTGAATGAAAAAAGTTTGAAACCTTTAACAAAATTAAATATAATTATGGGGTTTGAGAGCTTCTAAGATTAAAATTTGAAAACTATGACTCAAAAACTTGGGAATATAAAAAAATTTAAAGAAGTAATTTTTCCATTTTTATGATGTCTATACGTTTCCGTGAATCCATTTTCCAATTTCAAAACCTGCTAATCTTATAATTTTGCATTTTTCATATATTTATATAAATACTCAAAATTTGAAAATTAACATTTTTTGAATTTTTAAATTATCAAATTTTCCAATATTTCATTTTTTCAATTTTTCAAAATATTATAACTTAACTGTGAATTTGAGAAACTGTAAAACCAGACATAATTAACTTTGAAATTATAATTTTTCATTATTTCTCGTCAAATCTTTTAAGATCAAGTCACAATTCAGGATTTTCACGATGGAAATCATTCAAGAATAAGTATGGGGTTCCAGAATTTCTCAAAATGGGAAATATTATACGTTTGTTACTGTATTAGAAATTTTATCCAGATCTCTAAATATTAGTCATCGTGCAATGTACATATGAAAACAAAGGAGTAAATCGCGTTTTCATTTTTCCTAGCAAACATTCAATCATCCTGTTGCATTCACCGATTGTTTTCTCTCTCAAATCTGCGTCCAGCATGTTGTTACAGAAAAAAATGCAAGTGTGGAAAGTACATGATGTACGGTTGCGTCGTGAAACAGGCAGAAAGGGATAAAATGAGTCAAAACTATCCAACTTTTATGGCGGATGCAAAGCAGCCGTATCTTATCGCACGACTGTTTGTATGGTGATCTATCCTGCACCAGGAAGTCGGTCCTCCTCTACCTCCCGGCCTACATACTAAGAGTTATGACCGGGACCGGGGCACATATGTCATATAAACGTATAAACTCTGCGCAAGGCATATGTGGAAACAGGAGACATCAGCCACGAATTCCGTTAAAGAGAACCACAACTGAGGTGTACACCCAAAAAAGAAAATAGCTAAAAGTGCCATTTTAAATGTTAAGTTTGCGCTCTGAAAGGCAAAATAGTAAATAATATATTTTATCTTTGCAAGTCTTGTCACTTGAAATGCACTATGTGCCATTTTGTTTCATTTTTCGATAATTTTCTCTAAAAAAAAAAAGGATTACTTGAGGCAAAGAAATACAGTCCTGAATTCGTCCTATTGACACGTGGATCAATAAGTCCCGGGACTAACTAGGAAAAACACATTTTTTTGGCAAAACTCGACTTTATTCATCAACATAGTCTCCTTCAAAAGCAACACAATTAGTCCAGCGCTTCTCTAACATTTCAATACCTTTTTTGTAGAACGATTTATCTTTGGCCTCGAAATAAGCGTTCGTTTCGGTGATGACTTCCTCGTTGGAGTAGAATCTCTTTCCTTGGAGAATTTTTTTGAGGTCTGCAAGCAGGGTAGTAGTCGCTGGGGGCCAGATCAGGTGAATATGGTGGGTGCAGAAGCAATTCGAAGCTCAATTCATTCAATTTCGCTATGGTAGCGAGCTACTTGTGACACGGCGCATTGTCTTGGTGAAAGAGCACTTTTTTCATCTTCATTTGGAGCCGGTTCTCACCGATTTCGTTCTTCAAACGCACCAATTGGCCAATGTAACGTTCGCTATTGATCGTCTTACCTTTTTCAAGGTAGTCGATGAACAAAACTTCATGAGCATCCCAAAATACTGAGGCCATAACCTTACCGGCCCACATTTGCGTTTTTGGCCGCTTTGGACGCTTCTCACCGACTCCAGTCCACTCGGCTGACGACCGCTTTGACTCCGAAGTATAATTATGGATCCAGGTTTCGTCCATTGTCAAATACCGACGCAAAAAATTCGGTTTATTTCGACGAAACAACTCCAAACAGCGCTCGGAATTAACAACACGTTGTCGTTTTTGATCCACCGTGAGCAAACGCGGCACCCACTTTGACAACAGCTTCCTCATAGACAAATGTTCATGCAAAATAGCGTACACACTGCCGCATGATATCTTTAAGGTGTCAGCTATCTCACGCAATTTTAATTTACGGTTTTGGAAAACGATTTGGTGGACTTTTTTGATGGTTTCCGGTGTAACTACCTCATTTGGCTGGCCGGAGCGTTCAGCATCTTCAGTGTCTGTACGACCACGTTTAAACTCAGCATACCACCGACAAATGGTTGTTTTTGATGGAGCAAAGTCCCCGTAGCACTTTTCAAGCCATTGCTGAGCTTGCACTGTGTTTTTGTTTCATCAAAAAGCAATGGTAAATCAACACACGAAATTGCTTCGAATCCATTGTTTTGAGAATATCAAGACTAGCGTCACTTAAATCACTGTAACTCGTGGACCAAACATCAGAATGTCATGAAATTTTGACAGGTATCTTTTGAAGGTTGGTACTCATGAAAAATCATACAGAACTTTTGTTGGCAACGTCATCTATGTCAGTCCCGGGACTTATTGATCCACGTGTTAAAATATTTTTTAGGTCAAAAAAACTTTTTCTTGAAACAAAAATGATTTGACTATTTCTTGATGCAAGGAAAATAGATAATTGTATTGAAGAGAAAATTAACTAATTTTATTAGTGTCACGAATTAGCTTATATTTTCCAAGTTTAGAAACTGGAATAAATTTTTTGGATTCTAAAATATCTAATATACTTCCTTATCAATTTAGGTATAACACGCTTTTCAAAGTGAGTGATACACACGCCAATGTGGTATAAGTTTGATAATAGAGGTAGTGTGCGCACATGGATAAAAATAATAAATTTCTATCTTTCTGAAATTACGATAATCGACTCTACTCGAAATGCCTGCCCTCAAGGCTGTATCGCTAGAACGAAAGAGGCATTCAGAAAATTAAATTGTCAACGTTAAATCCACTTTAAAACCCGGTAGAAGGAGGGGTTGGATTTATCGAGAATGGCGAGGATCGTCTCGGAAAAAATATCGGGTTAAGCGATAAACTCCAAGGGTTTTTAAAAGTTTGAAAATTATTAATTATTTGAATACATCAGGTGTTATTTGTAATTTTTTCAATTATATAAAATGTGTCATTAATTAAATTCGACTACGAAAAATGTGAAAATAACTCTGGTATAAAGATGAAACTAAGTAATTAAGATGCCTCATTTTAAGAACAAATAAACTTATCAAAAATAAAAAGATTTTAAAAATTCCGAAGAGGTTTTGAACAGAATTCTAAATAATTAGAATAAAGAGTAATAAAAAAATTTTCCATGCATAGAAAAATAAATTCGACTCAAATAGGCACTACTATTTGACCTAAATGATTCCCCAAATGTCCGTAAATTTTGAACTAGCCCAGTAACGTGATGAGAGCACAATAGCGATCCACAAGAGAAATTTCCATCTTTCGTGCATTCGTTTACACGTCAAAGACATGGATGGCGTCACCTGACACGTTTAATTTCAGTATATTGATGCCTATCGCACTTTCCAAGCTCAGGGGACTTCTCGTCTACAATGTACAAGTCAATCTAGATCCGCCGTCGTGATGCATTAATGTTTCCCGCAGTGAATAATGAAGGAAATACACCCGTTACTGGAGCAAGCCACCCGATATTCGGGGGTAGATTCAGTCAGCCTTTGAAAATAATAGCCTCTGCGATTTACCAATTTGTTTGAACTAATGGATGTAAACGAAGGAAAATAAAAAGTTGATTAAAGCGAGCAGCTCCACTTCTACTGATTTATATTCCGCGAGATTAATTAATTTTCATTCTGACCAATGAAATAAATACTTTTCATTAATTGGAGATGTTGAATCAACAAATTATTAAGTTTTATAACCAGTAATATATCATCTTTGATTCTTGATTGATCAAGAATGCCCGTAACCTTGACACAAGTAACTATAAAATAATTTATCTCTTTAAATGACACCCCCTCGTGTTTCCGACATCACTTGGATATCCAATTATGCTAATTATAATTAATTAAAACCCTTAAATAACTATTAAGCTAACTTGAATTTATTGACGTACTAATTAAAGCAGTAAAATCTTAATGAAGTTACCCAACTACTAATTGATACATATAAATCGTTGACTATTCAAATGTGTCACGTAAGACGCTATGTCGAATCGACGTTAATTTTCGGCATAGCCTCGAGATCTAATTATGCACATCCACCGAGAGTATCTAACTTTGGAAAGTTCGCACGTTCCTTGGATTTCCGTAAACGTGACAGGCGATATTATACGTTTCTACCCGAACCAACGTTAATGCTCTGTTACTGGCACACCAAGTTTCTCACGTTCCTGACCTTGACAATAATTTCGAGAGTACTTTAACTTTAATCAACCGAATAAGGATCATTTTTGAAGGCAGAAAACAAATCATAAAGATAAAATAAAGAAGACATGTGTAAACGAAGAGTTAAAAAGCGAGCTTTACAAAATAAGCAAGTCCCAAAACACGCAACGAAATTTCAAGAAAATTTCTGCAGTCAATTTTGCTTACTTAACGATCAATCTACAAATGGCAATGTGGAAAGAACGGTCGTTCAGCAAATGACTCGAGCTTATCTTAAGTTGGTAAAATAGGCATCTGGGACATGAAATTGCTAGTGAAATTTGATTCAGGTTACGGCTAAGCGCAGATGTAGCGAGTGCTTGGAACAAATAACGTAAGCATTTATATCACCGGTGATAGGTGTTGCTTTTCTGCGAGAATGGAATATGATTTATTACGTTTGCAGGCCTTAATATACGTCAACAAGTACACAATGTGTTTAAGTGACCATGTTTTTATCACTAAAATTAATGGCCATTGAATTTCAGTGACGAGCGAACAAAATTAAATGAGTAACTACGAACTTAGAAGCTTTCACTGATGAACTATCAAATAACAACAGCTTTTTATCAAATTGATCTTTCTTGTTCGCGAAACAAATTTGATGATTTATTCAACACATTCGAAATGGAGTGCATTCAAACACGCGTGCTTTCAATTTAAAAGCAATCAAGTTAGAACAAGTCTAGTTTTCAAAGGCTCAAAATTTAATGCATTTTAAGAGAATTACAACTTTGCAAAATTTCTACAAATTTTCAAAAGCTTCAATAGCAAAAGCGTTTTTCCCATTTGAAAAGGAGGAAGTTAACAAACCTCAAATTCGCTATTGTTCTTAAATTAGGAGGATCGATATTTATTGAATTTTCATCTTCATAAATCGAATCAGTGAAAATTAACTAATTTAAGAATGAGATTGCAGAAAGAGCTACTAAACCAATTTGTTTAGATATTCAAGATTAACTTGCTTGAAATATCCTAATATTTTGGAATTTTAAATTTCCTTCTCAAAATATCTCCAAATCTTCTAAAATTTCTTCAAAATGATAAATAATTTAAAGAATTTGAAATAAAGAAAATTTAAACATTTTAACGTTTAGAGATATTGAAAATTTAAAAAATAGGATGAGAATTACAAATTTTGCCGGAAAAAGTCAAACAAGTTGGTTAAGGAAAAGTCAGGGGATTTAAAAATGAAATATTACGACTATCCCAAAAGATGGGAAAAGAAAAAAACTTTTAACAGCGTAAGTTAGGAAACGTAAGGGTTTGACAAATCGATGGCTAAAAAAATTAGAACTTTCATCAAATAAAAAACTAAAAAACTGAGAATTTCAAAATCAGATTTTCCGAAAATTTGAAAAAATAAAAACTGTAATTTATTTAAAATATGATTTTCGGTGTAAAATTATACTGTGCTTCAAAAATTCATTTTTATTTCCATTTCATCATTTCGACTTCGAATTCAGTTTTCCCGGTGTCAAATTTTAGATATTCCCTGTTGCAACTGCGTGAAAATTTTTTCCAGTGATGAATCTATGTTGTCATTTTGATTTGCTAATTCAAAAAAAAAGTGAAACTTTCAACACGAGTATTGATTCAATGTGAATTCAGAGAGAAATTGTTTCTCCTTTAACGCACAATCACCAACTGGTATGCAATGATGGTCGGATATGTTATGGCACGGCCCGTTTATTATTGTGAAATTGTCTCGAACCAAGTGCCCATTGTTGTGGCGAGTATGAAACGTGTCACACTAACCACAGACGTCATTAAAATTAATGAGTATTGAGTGATAGAGTTGGTTTGCCAAGATAGCCTTCGTTGAAAGCAATCGAGTGTCTTTTCAAGTTTGAAGAAATTTGCAAATACCAATCCTCGAGCTTTCTATATTCGCTACTATACCGATGACACTTTAACGCTGCTCGTAAAAGTTGTTGAGTAAATGCACCTTCAGAACTTCGGGAAGCAATCGCTGTTTTACAGCTTATGGATAACACAAAAATGTCAAGAGGTTACTGTAAGGTTCCACCACGAATTGATCTTCAAACTTCAACAACCGCCATAAAGCTTTCACCTTGAATTGAAGATTATAACGTTTTTCCTGAAGACAAAAATTAAAATCATATGATTTTTTCCTTAGATAACACGATATCAAAAAATAATTTAAATTAATAAAAATTCTAAGTTTGTTTCTTAACTTCCGCATCCTAAAGTCTTTGTCAAAAATAAATAAGATATTGAACTTTTCGTTGCAGAAAAATTCATTAAGAAAATGGAAAGCTAATTAACTGTCGATAATAAATATTTCTGTGTATTTTTGTAACTTCGTCAGGAAATTAGGAAAATATGATGTTTAAATGATGGTTCTACCTTGGTTTTCACAATTGAAATTTCACTGATAGTGTGGAAACAGTGAAATGGAATTAAAAAAGATTAAATTGGGTAAATATCACTGTCGATCGTTTACTAGATTCGTTAGCGAATAAGCTAATTTTGGATGCAAGTTTCACGCATAATACAATCGTATTCGATGATAACGAAACTCGTGATACCGGTGAAGTTCGTTCAACCATCACATGCTTAAATGTATAAAACACAAACCTATTTGGCAATTTTCCCGATATTTCGCGTCGACGCGTTATCGACCAAACACTTACCCAAAAACTGGGAAAAACTATTATCCGAGCTTTCGAGTGGTTTGAAATTTCAAACATCCAATTTGCATGTACTCGTTCCTCGTCAAATAGACAGAATGATTCTATCTGTTCAGGAATAACGAGTACTAACAATCTATATTACCATTTTGACCATTATTTACTTTTCTCTGATTACTGAAAAATGTTCGTGATAATTTAGACTTGCTTGTTTTGAATACTAAAGTATTTAAACATTATTTTTCATGAAGGTGTTAATAATTAATTATACATCATTTTATTTCAGAGCAAGTTCGTTAATAAATTATGCAGTGTATTATCTAAGAGACTTTCATCTACTATAATAGACATATTTTCGATGCTCAATCGCATTATGATAACGAAATCAGGCAAACACAAATCGACCTAGCGGAGCATATAACGATCAGAAGCATAATGTGGATAGGGATTTGATGGGTTAAAATCTCACTAAAATCTTCTGCACTTTCAGAGAATTTCGATTAGATCGTTACGGACGAGTTAGAATAATAAATCCATCCCCAACGTTGTTACGAGATTCACTTATTCGATCGTGTAATTTTATGGGTTTGCGTGCTGAAATTTTTATCGGATATGAAAGGTCTGAATGTAATCGGAAGGAAAGCATGAAACCAATGACTTTTTATGCGACCAAACTTTGAAGATTCCATTCTCCCTCGTAGGCGAAGCAACAGTTTTATTACTGGATCTATAGAGAACACACAGTAGGACATTTCCTCTTTTCCAAAGGAAATTAATCGCAAACCGAAACAGACTCAAGTTCGTAAAAATAAAGGGAACGATACTGCTTTTATTTAATAGAAGACTAACAAAACATCGATTTTTATGTCAAGATAACGTTTCCTGTGATTAAGTATACGTTTATTTTCCCTGGGAAATATCTAGATAAAACAAAGAAGTTAATATATATAGTTTACATTTGTTTTTAACTTTCCTTCATGAAGACAAGTTAGATGTTAATCAACATCATGGTGATTCTCTTAGGAAGTAGTTGAGATGCTTCTTTCACGCCTCGTGGGACGCACTTAACGTCTTTGAAATTGCACGTCATTATGGATGTTACAATAACGTTAGCAGCAATAATGCTTACTTCAATTTTATTTTTAATTTAAGTTCATGTCAAGATGAGTTTTATGCCATGATTGATATGCAGCAAAATTATAAAGAAACTGTGGAATTATATTTTCTTTGCAAGCGTAAGATTGAAATCTCATTTTAAACAATAATGTAATAAGAACACTCGTCCTTCAGAATTGCAAGAAAGAAGATACCTCCCTGGCAGGACTCCGATATCTTGGAAGAAACATGAGAAGTCATCGTCATTTTCCTCTCGGAGCAAAAGTTAGAAGGAAACTTTGCAGAACCAGATACGAAGATGGATGAGGATACGATTCAATAAAACTGACGGAAGGGGGCAAGGCAAAAAAGCGAAACGAGGAAAATACTAGGGTCGAAAAGAAATTGCGCATCTTTATGGCCCTGCCCTGTCTTTCGTTTTGTGCGAGTTCGCTAACAAGTTTCTCGGATCTCAAGGCAGATAAAATTATATACCAAGCTGGAATATGAGTATGAGTTAACTTCAATGTAGACTTACAAACTAAATAAAAGGTAATAACTTTTATACTATTTTATTTGCCATAAAAGCAAAATGTCAGACCCTGAATAAATTTAATCTTAAATATAATTATTGCAAAATTTTTTCATATTTTAAGATTACAAACTGTTTTTTTACATATTTATGAAATCGTGAGAAATAATCGTTTTTTTTTAATGGATCAGCCTCGAAGTAAAGAAAGGTTATTATTATCTAGCTTAATGTCCTTTGTCCTTCCACAGAGAAACTTCTAATTTGTACTAATGGAAAAGTCATGAGACTAATAAACAACCAAGATTAAATTGCGACTCTGATGGAGAACATAAAACGTAGAGAATAAGCTCGAACGCAATTACGCTGCCATCTTGGATAAAATACATTCATTCTTAAAGGAACCCCACTTTGGAAAGCACTTCGCCAAGTTTAGGTAGCACACACCACAAATGTCAAGGCATTAGCCTTCATTAACCTGCGTCTGCCGAATGCAATCAGAGCACGAGCACAGTAATAAAGGAAGCCGTTCATCCGAGTCACACTCTAGATGTCCCGTATATCGCGGTAACGTTTTCGACGGCTAGACTGTAATCGAATTAGCGAGGATAACAGGGTTTCATTACGTCTGAAAAATCGCTCCCCTAGTTATTTTCTTCGTCGCGAATCAATCCTGGGAAAGAGACAGATCGGATTCTGTTTATGCCTCCAGCCTTACCAATTATTTTTTACATCGATTTTCGAATTAGATTTCACTTCGTAATCAGTAACTTTAAAAAGTTTAAAGTGGAAGGAAACTTTCTGCAGAATTTTCCCAACAAGTGATTCGTTTTCATAATAAAGTGAGATAGTTGAAAAATATAAAGAAATGCCCCAACATAGAATGAGAGGAAAAGCAAAAAAAATTGTAAATCTGTTTAAAACTTGATTCTAAATACTCTAAAGTAAATTGTCTTTTGTTATTTTTGGGAAAAAAATAAGAAATTTAATTTCCGTGAAAGGAGATAAATAAACTTCTGCGTCAACAAAATAAACTTTACTGTGCTTTATGTTATTTATCTTCCAATTGAGTTTTTGTGTAAAGCTATGGCGTCAGTTTAATTTGTTTTTCGAGGTCAATTGAGAAACTGTCTAGTTTACTTGTATTGTAAGGAATTTCGATTCAAACAAAAATAAATAAACTTTGAATTATAAAGTGACCTCGATATAGATAAAAACCAATTTTTTAACATGAAGCTAAGTTGAAAAGCTTTTTTAAATGTTATTAAATATATATGAATAAAAGGACCCGGAGTAGTTTAAAAATTGTTATTTTTTCAAGTTTTAAAAGCAAAAATTACTGAAGTTCAATTTAATTATTCATTCCCTCATTTCGATAATTTGAGTCTAAAATCAAATTGGGAATAAAGTAGGCGTTGCAGATTTTTTATAAAATTTCCATACGAGTTAATTTTTAGTCATATTTGTTTTTTAAAATAAAGTAATTAATGGAAAACAATATGATTATGATGCATAATCAAACAAAAGGCTAGAACTTGCCTTAATTCAATGCCCTGGTTCCTCTTCTCATTGATACTGACAATAACGTCACGTGGATAGGGCTGAATTGTCTTATCGCCGGTGCACTTTGTGGAAGTCACTTTGGAACGCGAAGTTTACAAGGACCGATTAATTCAACGCAGCCACGTCACAGCAAACTGTACGGACAAAAGCATCAAGGATGGCGGAATGCGATTTAGAATATGATTGCGCGGAACAAGGATCGGATCCTCGAACTCTGTCGAATAAAATCCCATAAATTCCGAGTCACGAGTCAACCGTCACACCGTTCCATTCCCCTTGTTCGTGCTCGATTGGAAACGTCCTGAAAACTCGTTACACGTACACAGCTTGTACACGTGGACTATCCACTATTTTACTTCTCTCTTTCTCTTTCTCAAGTTGCAACTCGCCCCTCTTCTGTATTCTCGTTATCGCGCGGCTTCGTCTTTCAAGGAGGAATTTCCCTTTGCAAGTAGTGTCAGAGGTCTTCGAATTCCGAGATAACAGCAAATCGGGTTTTGTCTTTTCCACTTGACTCTTATTGCCTTCTCCTTTACTTCAACACGAGCGCAAAATCGCCAGCAAACACCAATTATTCTTTTATCAATTTTCAATTGTTTATTAACTTCAGGTTAACTTTATCGACATCAAATCATCGGCTTTGAATCTTCCCCTAGGGAATTATACAATCAGCTTCACTCTATTATTACAAGAATAAACACATTAAGTTTGAAAACTCGTTCCCGCCAATATGAATCGCACGCTGAGAACTTTGACCGAGTAACAGATATTCCAACCGACACGTACTTTTTAATATCTGATAGAGGATGATGGATTACGCAATGAAGAAACGCGTGTCCTGGCGAAAAGAGACATACAGTAAAGACTAATGAGAAGGAATTGTTGATGTATCTAAACAGATGCAGGCTGACGGCACTCAGTTTCCTCGAGGAGCGCACTCAGTGAATCGCGAAAAGTAACTGGCGAAACGTCCGACCCCAGTTGGCCCGAGTCTGCGCCCTAGCAACATTTCTAGTTACTGGATATAAAATATAGACGGTACACCACCACGACTACATGGGGCTGAAAAGGAGGTAACTCTGACTACAACCTTTTGCTATCTTGCTCTCACTCCAATCCCCTATCTATCTCTTTTTTTCTGATTCCCCCATACCTTCACTTCTATCTTTACTTTTCCATTTCTCTAACTCTCCTCAACCTCATCCAAAGAGGGGATCGGCAGGACTGCAAAATAGGAAATCCACTCTTGGGCCTCCCTAAGACATGGGCCTCTCATCCTATCCGTTTATTTTGCGGTAAATCCGTTTACTAATGGAGCTTACTTTACTTTAAACCTCAACTTCTGCCCTAGGGTCTCTCATGAGATTTCGCAGGTATCTTGAATCATTACTTCGTTTAAAAATTTTTATTATAATGGAAAATTCTAGATAAGTTATCAAGACTTAAGAAAAATTGTGTCCGGATAGGATTTAATGTTCACGAAATTCGAATCAGCAGAAAATACTCACTTTTTTTCGTTATCCTTAAGATGCAATGTCATTAAAAATTTATTATGGGCTGAAACTGATTTTTCCATGATGCTTTTCTTACAATTTTAACGTTTATAGGAAAATCATATTAGAAAAATAATGCTAGAAAAAGATTTATGGAGAAAAATGATAGAAAAGATTGATAATAAAATATTTAAGAAATTAATGGTAAAATTAATAAACTGTATTTCATTAATAATTATTCCCATTTTTTTTAAAAGTAAAATTAAATGTGAATCTTGCAGATTTAACAAAAATTGTCAAGGTGGAATTTTCTGATCTCGAAATTTGTACCAATGAGAAATAATTGAAGTTCGCAACATTTTTTCCAATAAACAAAAATTTAAATCGATATTAAATTTTTCATTGGAGAAAAAACTTTGAAAACTTTAGTTAAGTATAAATTTTAACGAGTTACAATTGTCTTATATTATTAAATCAGTTCAATTTTAGTAATATATCAATGAAAGTCCTCAATAATTCAATTCATTGAAGAATAGCTAAAAAATAAGGAATGAATCATCGCAAACACATGTGAAGACCTATGTCTGACCAAACATTGTCTCTTCCACTGGAAATTCCACCTTCTGACAAGAAATAAGTACAAATCGTTGAAATAATGATAAAAAATCTTATTGAAGTTAGAACATATTGAAAAAAATTGAAATCTTTTAGGAAAAATAGAGAATATTAAATATTGTTTAATTTTCAAAAATCACTCAATTTTTATCAATAGGAGCACATTTTGGGATTAACAAATTTTTTAAGACATAATTGCACCAAACAGTTCATAAGATTTAACGCTTTGAAAATCAATATTTTTTTGAAGAACTTATATTTTGAAATAGTATTTACGAAAGGAAAGTCATATTTCAAAATCTAATCTGAAGTTTCGAAAAATTGTTTACTAAAAAAATAAGCCTGTATTTATTAAAATGCGGTAATTTTTCATAATTTGGCAAAAATGTAAAAAACTTTAAGTAACAGTAACTGTTGTGATAAAGAGTATATTTTTGATTTTAATCTTTCTTGTAAAATAATAATTTTCTACTGGAGTGTTCTACTGAACGTTAATAGAACGATGGAAAATACTATTTTTGAAAACTAAATGATTAATTCTAGCTTCAGTAAATTAAAAAGTAGCGTATATTTTATGAAAGATTGTATATTTTTAGGACCATAAATATAAACATAATCATTAATTTTGTTTTGAATGAAAAAAAATTGTCATCGTTCAATGAACGTTCAGAACTGTAAGTACATTTAAATACCTTGAGAATACAAGAACGATATTTATATTGCAATCGATTCACAATAATTGTAAGGACTAAAAACTGACCTTTATTTCCGAATATTCAAACATTCCATCCCTGTAGTAGTAATCCATAGCCTGTAATCGATGCTCTTGAAGTCTATGATATCAATGATATTCTCGGATTCTGATATACACGTTCCACACATTCACTGAAAAAAAGAATCCTTAAGAACCACGCTCTATGACTTACTTTAAAACTATAAAAAATTCCTATGAAAGATTCTCGAAGAAAAAGTAAACACTGTTACTATACTATACTTCCTTATTAATCTACACATTTTGTAAAATATTTGCATTAAAGCATTATTATCATTATGGTAAATAAATAATATTTCTACGTTTTTCATAGTATTTTTTCTTCGTGCAGCAGGTTTAAAATAATAATTTTTTTCTACTAGCGGGCCATAAAGTGGACTTTATTGCCCCGTGCGGGGCAAACAAATCCACTTTCTGACCCTATAGTAGAAAAAAAATCGTGTGCTACACGGGAAAAACATTTATTTTACTCGTGTGGTTGTTACCCTCGCTTTGCTCGGGCATCAAACTTCACACTCGCAAAATGAATTTTTTTCCCTAGTTGCACAATGTACTATTATCATTCTATATATAATTGCGTAATATTATTCAAGAACAATTTGTTTCAGTGCATGTATTATTAGAAACTGAAATGCCTTCTTAGAATCTTGGAACAAAAGAAAGTCAATATTAAAAAGTGTCAGCAAAGTCAACGTGACTTTATTTTAAAGTCAATTAAATGAATAATTGAGTTTGTTCGCAGTTACTATCGTAAAAGTTTTTTGTTAATCACGAAAGTAATTTGAAAAACAAAAGAAACTTTGTTTCAGAACTATTGTTGAATTACTCTAACGGCTTTTTGAATATGTTTAGAAACTAACCTTATTTCCAGATGCACAACTTCACAGGAGTTCCAAGATGTTATAACATTTAGGACTAACAAATTCTGCAGGTGAGAAGACCTGCAAATCCACTACAAAAAAATGTTTTTAAAATCTAGACCACTATTCAGAAATAACAAATATAAATTTAAATAAAACAATGGATCGGACAATGACAAAAATATCTTTACTTTGATGAAAAAGGCGGAATAAAATGTGGGGGGGAGGCTTGTGAAAAATTCTAAAATATAATAAGGTAGATATTAAAAAACTTCAGTAAATGGAAAACTCTGAGATGCAGTAGACAACAAGTTGAAAGCCTAATTTAAATTGCTATTAATCTGAATTATATACATTTCAGTATAAAACAATTTTTTTCTCCGATAAAATAAACATGTTCATACCGTAATTCCTAGAAAATGAACTCTATTACGGAGAAATGGCAAATGATCGTTATTCATTTTTGGTTATAAAATATGCTAACCTCTCTTCGTGGATTCACAAGGGATCTCACCACAGAAGGAAACTGGAACTCCATAAGCTTCATAATACACTGATCAATCACTCGCGAATTTATAATAACCGATTTAAATAGGACACTAGCACAAAAGACACTCCGAATCACGATTTTTCGAAATAAAAATTTCAATATAGCGGCAGGAAGGATACCGGGACAAAGACACAATGATCATTTTTTAAATTATAATTAGCTTAATATTTCCATTCAGACAGCACACGTTCTTTTGTACAATGACTACAACCCGCTAACATTTTTTAAACCGACACGATTTATTTGATTTACTACTTTAAGAACAACGCTATAATCGATCAAAACTGGGCCACAAGCACAAACACGAATGACTTCAGATACAGCGACGGTGAGCGAATGGCGGAGACAAGAAAGTGGCGGGACTGGCGAATTTACAAGTAGGAATTTGTTCTCAGTGCTACCAATCGTAAAAACCGAAATAATTAAACCAGTACTTTTCGTAAATTCATATAAATTTTAATTGTGCAATACCTGAGGATTTTTCTTTATATGAAAAAATCGCTATAGCAATTTATTTGGACTTTTTTGCGATTCAAAGTACTTGCTTATAGCAGCAATTAATTTTAATGAATATCCAAATTTTAAACTAAGTTTCAACTTTCTAGACTTGACAGCACTGGTGATCTCCAGCGCCATCACGTAACGGTTCTTTTGTTTTTTCTGCTGAGGTTTATTGTTGATTCGGTAATGCTCCAACGTTTAACAATTATAATGTTGCATTTAAAATATATAATCGGGAAAAGCGTATTAATTAGGAGAAATCGCTTGCCTTGTAATCCTGGAGAAGTGATATAAGTGCTATATGAGAGGTTGTGTGTAAATTATGAAGAGGTATTGATTTTAAGTATTCAGACCTGAAATTGAATTGACATCAATATTGTTTCCTGGGCGGGTAGAGGGGGTAGAAACTTAAATTTTTAACTTGGCAAAATATTCGAACCCGTTAATTCAGACAGCGGAGTACTCTATAAGTGACAAAGAATTATCGCGTCGCGCTATATAAATTATAACGTTACAAGTTATCATTTCGTGTCCAGCGTGTCCTTGTCTCGCCATCGTAGAAGTTATATACCGTTTCATTATCGCGGTTCTTAGTGCGGTTAGTTATTCTTATTAAATTTGGAAGTTTCATTTTTCAGTGAATATATGAATTTAGAAATTTATCTCATGGTGAGAATACAAATGGATCTGGGAAGAAAAGCTAGAATTTTTAGTAATCATATATTTAAAGCCATTAGGCTTACGATATTGCTCGGAAACGGAGCTTTCTCCGTTTTTATACACATACTATTCTTTTTATTTATTTCAAGGTAAGAAATATTCCTACAGAACTAAAATTGGTTATAATATAAAGTACTTTTCCATATTACTTTCTTTTATTCAACGTAACTTTGTTTTTATTGACATTTTTTAATACTAACTTTGTAAAGTTCCAAGATTTTTATTATTCACGCCTCCCCTCTTTTGCCCAACAAAGTGTAAATTTTTTTTAGCAATTTTTGACATTTTTTTATGTATCCTTAAGTGTTTCTAAAAAAAGTTCGTAATGTAGTTTTTATTTATTTATTTTTCTTTTGCAGTGAATTTGTGAGTTTTCTCATCTGGAGTATTCACGAGTAATGAATATTTTGGACAAAAGGACACCTGAAAATCATAAAAATTGAAAAAGTTATAATAATAAATAATAATAAAGTTATAATAATGTTTGTATAGATTCGAAAATGAAGGTTAGTTCACAATTCTTATCATTAAGTATCCGTAGCTTGAGTTTTTTTTAGCAAACTGTTTTTCTTAGTAAACTGTTTTTCTTTTGCGCTGCCCTTAAGAAAATATATTACAAAAGTATTATTATAGACCCATAATAATTTTTCTATAACATTTTTCTCATATTTTACACAATTATTGGGGGATTGTGATAGAAGAATATTATATGAACGTTGTTATTGAGAAAAATTATAGAAGTGATTGATTATAAAATATTTAAAGAAATACTGCGAAAGCTAATGAACTATACTCTACACTTAATCATTAACTTAATGCTTCTTGTCAACGAGACTAAATAGTATTAAATAATTCCAAATTTTTGTTCCGTAAAACATGCGATGAACATCTTCATATGGATAAAACTAATGAAATAAATTTAATTTAATTTATAAAAAAATAAAATAATTTTAAACGCTTTAAAGTAAAACAATACCTATCAAAAATTTGGAATATCGAATCTAAAAAGTGTATAATAAGTTTCTACACTGTTTAATGATATTTGATTCTAAAGAAATTCTTTAAAGATTAAAATAAATGACAAATTTGCCTTAGCATATAAATATATAAAAAATGGAGTTTAATGATGATTTTCTGGAACCATGTCTCTATAGAATAAACTATTTTTATATTTTAGTTCGCTCTATCGCTTTAATCGTGTAAACGCCACACAACAATGAAACGCTGACGAGCAAAACGCTCGTCCTCTCTAATCCGATGGCTGAAGAAACTTTCGAAGCGTAGAGTAGTTGAAAGCGTGCTGAAAGGGATTTGCTCGGAAGCTACCTATAAAATCGAGGATTTCTCAAAGTAGCTGCCTTTTGAAAGCGCAGAATATTTCGTGGAACTAATACCACTGTCACTAAATTAACTGTGAATCCACATCAAAATTTGATTCTAGTCGGGATTCAAAGTTGGCTCCTAATGAGTAAAATAAGTGAGATGAGTAAGGAAGGAACCAAACTCAATTACAAAATATTTTTGTAACTTTGGAGTAGTAAAGGGAATATAGATTGATGTACCTTTCCCTGGTTTGATTTATATTCTGTTTTTGTTTTAAAAGCACAGTGGATTTTGAATTTGGTGCAATAAAATTGTGTGAGTAGATGCAGGTTTCATGTAGAAACAAATTGCAGTTGCACCACTGCAGGGAATGTTCCCTCCATTCCCTTGAGTGACCTTTAGGTCGGCGCATTAGCCCTTGAAACATTGATCACGTCGTTCAATGTAGGTACGACGGCTACGTAAATCTATATGTATACACTGTCAGTTGCAGGAGTACGATGCCAGTTTACGTACAAAGCTTTCGAAGCACTTCGAGTTCCCTGTGGCAAAAATACTTCCCTTGAATTTTAGGAGAGACTCTTAAAAAATGAATGACCTTTTATCCGCTGTTTTTCATATTTATTGGAACTGCCTCGAAGTCGATCGCCAGGCAATCCAGAGAAAATCAGGCAGATTATTTTAACTGGGTGATAGAAAACAGTTTTTATATTTTATAGGATACTTGCAATTTCTATTTTATTACTAATTTGAAATTTGTCTCTTTTATGTTCTTTTTATTCCTAAATCTTTGGTTTTAGGATGTAAAGATTTGAGAATGGTGTACTTAAAATTGCATATCGTCATTTGGGTGGTTTCACTCAACATCAGGAAACTTCTTTTCCGAAGAGCTGCTAATTCCTTTTCGTATCCGTGTTTGTGGTTTTTCGAACAAATTCCAACATTTTACTCACATCGCGTGCCTTGCCTTCGAATTATTCGATTACTGTTTCTTTTTTTCAGATGCCAACTATCAAACGAAACTTCTTGACATTCCCCATCTACTTTTCTGATTCCTTTTTTTACTCCAACTTTTCTCCTTTCAGAAAATATTCATGATTTTCTTTTTACATGGAAATTTTCCAGAAAGTCTATCTTAAGACATAATCTTATCAAATTGAATTTAGTCAAATTATAATGGCAGGTCTCGTCCTTCTTTATATTTTATGTATTATAATTTGTTATTTTGAAATTTAGCAAGCATGTCTAATTTCTATTCTTCATTCTCGAAATAAATTGATACTTATTTCTAAAGATTATATCAATACTTTGATTTTTGATCTCTTTTCTTTAATTATCTTAATCTTGTTCATGTTCATGCTCATTCAAGTTTTTATTTCATATGTCGTTCCTAAAATTAATTATACAATACTGATACCAGTCACCGTGAAATGTAAATACTGAATAATGTGTAACCAATGTAAAACGGTGAGCAACAGTTCTGTTCGCGTGACGTTTTTACACTTTAATTTTAATTTTCCTTGTCGCTTTCATGTTGACGTATACATATACAATGTATAACCGAAACCAATTTATAAGCAATTCGGACCTCTGCTGCTTGGCAATTTGCATTCTCCCTTTTCTCCACGCTTTTCTGTTTTGTCACGTATTCATAAAAGCGCTGTCTCCAAATCTGCTTCTTAAATGAAAACACGAAAGTGCCGAGATGAGATATGGCTAGGATTTTTCGGCGACCCTTGCTGTGACAATGAATTACGCTGCATGCACAGCTGGAAAGACTCGAGTGCTCTCTTGACTTTTTACTTTTTTAGGGTTTCGTAGGCTTCGTCAGAAACCTTTACAACAACGTCGGATGTTCGTCCGTTCATCCCTATGTCGTTTACTTCTAGCTCCTACAACATTTATGGTAGAGGGTTGACATTTTTCATGAATATTTATCAGTCCTAAAGTATTCGAAGAAAAGTATTCAGAACTCGAAAAACGCTGTATCTCCTGAAAATAGCAACAATCTAGCAACGCTTGCTAAGCACCATTCTTCGTGAACGATTTAAACTTTTTCCGTATATTTTAATCTGTCAATTTGTACGTAAAATTATAAATTAATGTAACTAAATTACTTTTTCTATTCTTGTAGCTTGCGAGATCCTTTGAGTACACTTGGTGACATCTTCAGGAACTGATCTTTAAAAAAGTTATGAATCTGTTATCACAGAATAACGTCAAAGTGTATTTACATAAAAGGCATTTGTGAAATTCATTTTATTATATCTTGAAGCTGAAAATAAGTTTCAAAGGATCTGCTTTTCCATACAGAAATTCAAAGCTCATTTGTGCAGGGCCTGAAGGCTTTAAACAGATTACGTGACACATTGCTCGTCGAATCAGGAAAAGGCGGAAGTGTAAAGTGAACGAAAATCGATGGCAGACAGTGATATCAGATATCAATTTTATTTGACGAGAACTTACTCTTCCCTCCAAACACCCCACTTTTCTCGAATTCTCGAAAAATACTCGTACTAAAAAGAAACCATCGTTGTTGATGTCTTTGATGTAGGATCTACTTACATAGCGAACTCATTTTATTTGACATCTGAAACAACAACAATTAGGAAATTCGTTGGAATTTAGTCCTGTTTGATACTTAAAACCAACGAAATAAATACGAGTGCTATTGTTAGCACGTAATCTGAATTACTTTCCTATTTTGCTCCTAATTACAGCTTTGCTGAAATCCAATAAAAAATTGTACATTTTTGAAGATTTTCAAAGATTTTGCTTTATTGCTAAAAATTAATTTTATAAATCTAGATATATTGGTAGATATCTCTAAAAATTTATCCACACCAAAGAAGGAACTGAATTAGAATATGTGCAATATTCATTTCACAAGTTTGCAATATTGTTTAATATTAAATTTGGTATTTTCAGAACACGCTTTCATTGCTGACTAATAGGAAGACAACATTACTTGCTCAAATGCATAAGTGTAGATACCTTCGACATGATATGGTTCCAGAGAGCGCACTTGTTATGCATGATGTATCGCGGTATGCTTTCGACGTGCCTTCGTTATGCGGCTGTTCATATCTCGTCACCTCCTGATCGAGTATTACGTGATCTTGCCTGTGTGCTCACTTAATTATTGGGAACTAGATATCTATACAATATCGACTTACCTTTTTCATGAATCGAATATTCTCCTGTGGTACTAATTTAATCTGTATTGTTATACTTGATATGCATTGCTTGAAGCGTAATCTTATTATACATTTATTAATGTTTTGGTAAATTATGATGGGAGCTAGGATGAGCCTACAAAAAAATTATTAAATTCTAAAATAATAATAGAAGACAGAGAAGTAAAAAATTTTGACCATCAAGAAGTATAACTTATTTGGAGTTGATCAAAAAGTGTCCAGGTTTCGTGACCCCTTGAATCCGAAAAATTAGTTCTTTCAATACTGTCTGTCTGTCATCGTCGTCTGTGGACACGGTAACTTTCGGAAGAATTATCAGATTGAAATGCGCTCTGGTACACTTAATCGGAGCCTAAAAAGAATGTACGAATTCATTAATACAAAAAATGATAAATTTTCATTTTGGTTTCTAATAGTGCTTAAAAGTTACTGCAAATTACCCTTATGATATTTTTAAATTTGAAAATAATTAAGAAAGTTACAGTGTTTCAAAAATTGGAAAAAATCGTTCATAAAAATCCATTTTCCAGTCAAACTATTCGAGGATCAGGATGCAAAATTGTTTGCTTTACAAAAGTCTAAGATTTTTCATCTATAAATTTTTTGTTAAGATGTATATTTTTCGTTTAAATTAAAAAAAATACCATTAAAAATAAAAAATCCTATTTTTCAGCTTAATTATGTGAGATACGAAAAAACGTCAGAATCAAATTCACATCAACAATATTATAAAATTTACTTAAGTTATAGTAATATATCATGAAGAATAAACTTAAGTTTTCGGGAACAACACAAAACCAAGTGCGAAGCGCGACGTTTAAATATTTTGGAGCGCGAAACACGCGATGAGAATATATCTGCACGCCTGAACGGGGTCGAGTAGATTTTTAGATTCAAATTATAATTAGAGAAAATTTGTTTTTAAAGATTAAATTTTTGATATAAATAAAAAATTTTGAGGCAAGCGGAAACGGGTAATGTTTTTAATTATTTTTAGACAAAAATAAATTTAAAAAAAGAATATCCACTATATTTAACTCAATTTAAGATAATACAAACCAGGCATTTTTTTATACTCATATACAAGTTATAGAACTTTTTTTCAAATTTTTTATGGACATAGGATATAATCAGTTTTATATAAAAATTCGCTAAAATATAATGAAGCATATCAGTTTATGGAAATACTACCATGAAAAACTTGCACGAGTGATGGGCGATTGTTGGTTAATGCTAGTGAAGTGTGTACTTACATCATTGATCAATTTATTGAATGGAGAACGCGAGTTTGACGATAAGGCGAATCAGTAACACGGCGTGAGTTGCGCAATTTCGCCACACGAGCTGGCGTCTCCGACCGCGTCTGTTGTAAATAAATAAGCCCGCCACAAATAAATGAAGAAGGAAAGCGCTCTAAATAAATGAACCTCAATCCTAGATTCCTGCAAGTTTTATACGCGCTCCGACACACACGGCTAACTATAAAATCCGATCCTCTAACTCGACGTTAAACTCATGGAACTGCGTCATTTTGTTTTTGCACTTCTTGCCTCAATCGAAAATTCATTTCCTGTCCTATTTCGTTAGGGTATAGTATATCGTGCAACTAGGGATAAAAAAAAGTTTATTTTGCGAGTGTGAAGTTTAATACCCGAGAAAAGTGAGGGCAACAATCTCACGAGTAAAATAAATGTTTTTCCCGTGTTGCACACGATTTTTTTTCTGATAAAAGGTCAAAAAATATATTTTTATACTAGCGGGTCATAAAGTGTATTTCATTGCACTTTATCGCCCGCTAGTATAAAAATCTGTTTTTTGACCCCTCATCAGAAAAAAAATCGTGTACAAAACGGGGAAAAGATTTATTTTCCCTAGTTGCACAATATATTATCTTTTTCCCCCGCAGGGGAAATAAAAGGCACTTGATGACCCACTAGTAGAAAAAAATTTTCCTTTCTTCTAAAGTATTATATATATATTAAAGTATTGAAGATAGCTTAAATAACACAACTGGTATGATCTAATAGTGCATGAGGCCTGTTCAATAAGTCTGTGACTTTGAAATAAAGAACACTTTTTATAACAAAAATTCCAATTTATTTTTTCTACTAGCGGGCCATAAAGTGGACTTTATTGCCCCGTGCGGGGCAAACAAATCCACTTTCTGGCCCGCTAGTAGAAAAAAAATCGTGTGCAACACGGGAAAAACATTTATTTTACTCGCAAAATAAATTTTTTTTTCCCTAGTTGCACAATGTACTATTTCAACATAGTTCCCTTTTAACTGTATACATTTGTTATTGCAGTTCTCAAGTTTCTTTATGCCCTCTAAAAAGTAATTTTTATCAAACTCCTTAAAATACTCTTTTGTCGCAGGAATGATCGCTTCGTTCGGTGAATAGTATATTACGTGCCTAGGCGCACAATGAGGGTTCCCAAGTGCGAAATTAGATACGGCCCAACACTGGCCCAGCATCGCCCAAAATTTGCTGAAGATCGGCTGCCAATATCGTGCCGTTGCTGGAATGATAACTCCGGTATGCACTTGGCGGCCAATGCTGACCCAAACTCTGGCCGCCAGCAATTGTTTTCGGCACAGCAACGGGCCATTGCTGTGCCGAACTCTGGTTTTCTCACATCCAGGATGGTTTGCCGTGGTAAAAGTGACACATGGCCCAGTAATGAGCCGTCCATGAGCCCGAATCTGGCTCTTCTACTTTCAGAACTGGATGCCATAGTAAAAATGACAATCGGCTTGGTATAGGGCCGATACTGGGCCAAGTTTCGACTGAAGGTCTGTAAATTTAAACAGTCGAAAAAGGCCGCCGTCGTCGGCCCAGCACTTGACCGATGCAAACAGTGGCACTGGCCCAATAACAATGGCCGACTCTTGGCTGCCGATATTGGGCCAATATTGTGCCGTATTATCACCTTCGGCAATTCGCACTTGGGTTATTGCGTGACGAGCGACAATGCTCGCAGGAGATCGGAGCCAAGGCGTAGTCGAGGCGTAGGTGAGACGTAGGTGAGACGAAGCCGAGACAAAGCCGAGACGAAGCTGAGGCGCGATCAGTCCTGCGAGCATTGTCGCGAGACTCGTAATTTCCCGAATTGTGTGCATTGGCACGTATTCTATTTTTTCTACTAGCGGGCCATAAAGTGGACTTTATTGCCCCGTGCGGGGCAAAAAAATCCACTTTCTGACCCTATAGTAGAAAAGAAACCGTGTGCAATACGGGAAAAACATTTATTTTACTCGCAAAATAAATTTTTTTTTCCCTAGTTGCACAATGTACTATTATGTGACTCCGGTGCGTATACGAGTTTTTATGCGTACACTCGAATCTAATCTAGTATTGTAGTTGTTTGCGGCGCTAGTCATTACACTTGATATGTCACGCCTAGTCCCGGCCATTTTGATTTTATCGATCTTGTGTAGTAGTAATGGATTTTAGTAGACGCATGCGCAGTTCAAATGTACAAGGCTTTGCCAGTAAGATGCTAACGCTGTACGAAGAAGAAGAATAAGAAGATTGTGCTTCGTTTCATGGCCATAGTCGCATGCGCAGTTCAATTTTTACATTTCATTCCTCTGTAACGCAATGTACTACATTGCGCTACTGTCAACTGTAGCGAAAAAAAGAGTTTGCGCGCTGGTGGCACATAAAATCTTTTACCTCCAAGCCAAGTTTTCATGGCAGGAAACAAAAAATAATCGGAAGGAGCCAAATCTGGGGAATAAGGTGGATGAGGAAGTATTTCGTAGCGTAAATCAAATTATTTTGCCGTTGCAATGGCACTCGTGTGAGCTGGTGCATTGTCGTGGTGGAAAAGCACTTTTTTTCGTCAGATGGGGCCGTTTTTCCTTCAGTATGGCATCAAATCGATCTAATAATGAGGCATAATACTCTCCTGTAATAGTTTTTCCCTTCTGTAGATAATCGATTATTATTATACCATGTGAGTCCCAAATTCGCCAGGCCCAGTGCACATTTTCGACTGATTTTTTGTTTCTGGCATATAATAATGAATCCACGTTTCATCAACAGTTACATAACGTCGCAAAAATTCCTTTGAGTTACGTTGAAACATGCCCAAACATTGCTCAGACGCAACCACACGAGAAATTCAGTGAACCACTTATGAACCACGCCATGCGATGGAGCAGGCTCCTTATAATATTTTACCAGCTTTTCTTCAGTTTCTGTGATTGATTTTCCTTGTAGAAAATAATGTTTAATAAACACGCGAAACTCGCCTTTTCCCATGGTTCTGTTTTAACAATGAAAAAATAAATTCAACTAGCTGTAAAAAATTTTCTAACCAACTTACTGTTTTGAAACTTTGTATACGTACTGATGTTAGATGGTATTCTCTTAGAGTAATAACATGAGTAACTTTAGTCATAAATGTTTAATAATTATAAAATAAATTTATTTCGAAAAGAAGTTGTGGTAGTAGTCTAGTCATGTGGTCCGGTCGGTCCATGGCTACAATTTTTATTCAATCTTAAAAAGCAATAGCTGATTTTGATCATTTGAACATTTTCTACAATTCTGTTCTTTGGACATTTTTTTGAATAATTCTTTTAGAAACCACACTTTGTGCAACATTTTTTTATTTAACAAAGCATAACTAATATTTTTTAAAAAATGTAATGAGTAGAGTTTATTGTAAAAAGTGTTCTATTGAACAAAATTAGTTCTTGTTTATTCAGATGGAATAAAAGTCAAGATTAGTTATATGGATCCTAAAAAAATTAAATGCTAATAAAATAATAATAATTAATAAATATTAATAATACAAATCATTTTTATCCAAACTAATTGCACTACAATGCAAACATTGAAAAAATGTTTGTACTGGCTAATAAGTTCCTAAAAGCTCGACTTTGAAATGAATTAATTTTATATCATTTTGAAAATTTTAATAATATTAAATAACACAACTACTAAATAAATATGTGGGTGTGTGTTTCCAAATATGGTACGCATTACCATCTTCAGCTACACATTTTAATATGCTACTGTAAAATCCACGAGTATATACTCACACTAGCACAATACGTCCATTGTGTAAAAGAGGTCAGATATACCTCCTGCAGGATAAGGGCAACTCATGACGGAGCGAGGTAATAACATTGTAAATTACCTCCAAGCATTGTGTATATGACATCCACTCTCCATGATTAGCCTTCGCACATTTGATTGTTTCCGTTGCCTCATTTTTTTAGCAAAAAATTCGCCATCGAGTGACTAACAAATTCCTACTTTTTTCTACGTTGAAACATATTTCCAGTTTCAAAAATTTTCGAACGATTTTATCTGGAATAATTAAATATTCAATACTATAGTAGTCATCTATAGTAAAGAGTCATTCACAAGTATTGCGTAACCCCTTTATCAGAACTTCTTCAGCCTTTCTTCTCCATGCAGCCAATAAGTGTTACGTAAAAACAAAAAATGTCCTTTTTTATTTTCGATGTATACAGAGTGAGTTTTTATTTTGAGACACCGAAATATCCCATTTGAAATTTCAAATTTACCCCTACTCCTAGGGTGTGGAGTAAATTTTCGCGGAGTCGCTTTTCCCTCTCGAAAATAAAAAGTTTTTATTGTGAACATTGTTTTTGTACGATGCGTATTTCTTAAGATATTTTGTTGTCTCAAGATAAAATTTTTATAGAAGTTCATTCGCGTAGTTCAGTTGATACTTCAATTCCACATATATTCATGTTAATTACTTCTTGAAAACGGCAGAGAATTCCACTTTACACAAATCAAAAATGAGATTGTTAGTAATTTTTCATTTTAAACAATAAAGTATGATATTTTATTCTGAATTTACTCCGTAGACAAATTATACTCACATCAACAGTTTTACATTTAATGTATTTTTGGAAAAAATGTTCATCCGTTCGTTATACTCTGGCTTTGAACATGAATTGATTTAACAAATTACAGACTATGATATTCATTTCAGGTATTTAATCAAATTTGAGGAAAATGAAACACTAAGTTTTTACGCATTCTGTTTTTCTGACATGTATATTAAATACCAGTCTATTTTAAATTTCAGTGCAAATTAGCTTCAAGTACTTGCGTATTAATTCTAATAATTTTTTCTCATTCAGTTAGAGAACCACGTGGATAAAGCAAGCCAACTATTGAAGACTAAAGTATCTCACACAGACATGGAGTACAAGAAGTCCAACCTCAAGAATTGATCCTTATCGAGTTTGTCGCACGCCAATTACACCGCGACTTCTGAAAACTCGATGAATATTTAAGAGTTACGATACATCGTCCACTAGTGCCTGGTCACAGTTGCAGAAGCTAAATTGAGAAAGTTCCTTCTCTGACGTTACTCCGGCTTCCGAAACTGCCAAAGTGTGTTTGCTTGCTTCGTGTTGCATTATCTTGGAAACTCCCTAACATCTTATAAGTTTCTAACTTTTGTTAGACTGTGCAAGTACGTTTCAACAACGTAATGCGTTAGCTATTCAGTCTTTACATGATTGTAATAATCTTTGCTTCCTAAGATTTAATTTGTTGATCCTATACGGCTTGGTTCATGGAACCATTTTTATACTTCTTTCTAAAAGCATCAGAATTAGGTACCATAAGAATTTTTTTATCTCGTGTTCAAGGTTTCCTAAATTAGAATGAACACAGAAAAAACTAATGTTTCTGTTGCGGCTAAAATCAAAATTGGTTTTCTTAGCATTTTTCATACTAAAAAAAGGTTCTTTTAGAGAAGTAGTTGGTAAACTCCTATCAGGTCTAGATGACTCACTAGGGTTTTTGATATTGGCGTGATAAAATGAAGAAAAATTCATTTTTTTGGCAGAAATCGGTTTTATTTCTAAATATACTCTCCTTTTAGCTCGACACAACGAGTCCAACGATCTTTCAACTTTTCTATGCCTTCCAAATAATAGGATTTGTCAAACCCTCCAAAATACCCTTCTGTTTCCCATTCAACTTCTTCGTTCGACTCAAAACGCCTACCATAAAGCCATCTCTTGAGATTTGGGAACAGATAATAGTCGCTGGGGGCCAGATCTGGAGAATACTGTGGATGCGGAAGCGATTTGAAACCCAATTCATGCTTTTTTGTCTGTGCAATGTTCGATGTGTGAGATGGTGCATTGTCACCATGAAAAATAATAATAATGCAACATAATATGCTCGAGTAATCGTCTTTCCTTTCTCAAGGTAGTCGATGAAGATTACTCCATGTGCATCCCAAAACCCTTCACGTGATTCCCGAGCATAGTGGTGGATCCATGTTTCATCCATTGTCACAAACCGATGCAAATACTCTTTTGGATTACGGTTAAAATAGGCCAAATTTTGCTCTGAAGTGGTCACATGATCTCAGCTATCTTACGCACTTTCACTTTCGGGTCATTCAAAACAATAACATGGATTTTATTGATCATTTCTGTTGTAGTGATCTCATTTGGACGACCTGGGCTTGGTATGGTTTCTGTGCTCGTACGACCACAACGAAGTTTGGTAAACCTCTTTTGAACCATTCCATACGACGGAGCAGAGTCCGAATAATATCACAGGTCTGCAAATAATGGGTTTGTATTTGTTGTTGGAAAACGAAAGATCATTTCTGGGATAATTTTTGACGTAGATCCCGAATTCGAAATCAGAAGCAGCCTATCACGTCAGGATTTTGAGATATTTGAGGTTATGTGCTCGAAAAATGGGGTTTTTCACTACTTTTGAGGTTATGTACAGGGCGCAAGAAATTTTTTTGTTTTTTTTTCTCAAATGTCATCATTCAGCACTACTCTTTCCCTTCAAAATGAGCTATTGAACAGTCACGAGCGATTTTTTTTCACAAAGATACGGCCATATCATGTTTTGACATTTATCCGAACAACCTTATGAGCATTCACATTGACTCAAGATAAATTTTCGAATGCAGAATGGTATGCACCAAAGAGTCAATGTGAATGCTCATAAGGTTGTTCGGATAAATGTCAAAACATGATATGGCCGTATCTTTGTGAAAAAAAATCGCTCGTGACTGTTCAATAGCTCATTTTGAAGGGAAAGAGTAGTGCTGAATGATGACATTTGAGAAAAAAACCAAAAAAATTTCTTTGCGCCCTGTACATAACCTCAAAAGTAGCGAAAAGCCCCATTTTTTGAGAACATAACCTCAAATATCTCAAAATCCTGACGCGATAGGCTGATTCTGTTTACGGATTCGGATTCTACGTCAAAAATTACTCCGGAAACGACCTATAGCTTTTCAACAAAAAAACCTTGCAGACCTGTGTATTTATCTAGCACGCGAAAAACAGTATAGCTGAGAAAACTATACAGAATTTTAGTTCAGCAAAATGCCTATCGAGACTATACGATATTGGTATTGGTACTATTATAATTTCGTTCCTGTAACGATATAAGTATAGCTGTTCGACCTATACTGGTACATAGTGTCTAGACCCATGCGGTATAGGTGAGACAACTATACTGGTTTGTCGCGCGACCTATACATTGCTTCGCATGCACGCGACTCTAACCTCGAAGTGAGAAAGAAGTGTCATTTGTTCGAGGCTTTTTTCCGAAGCGTTTGTTAATTTGTTTGGAGCATTTTTTCTTTGTTTAAAAGATCATTTTTGCGTATCGCGCATTGTTCTATCACACGCGAAAATTCACAACAGCGATGAACGAGTGGGTGAAGAAAAAATTGACTGATTGGGGATTAAGAAAATATATCGAAGCTTTCGAAGGTAAGTACTAACATAGTTACAATAATTTGACCATCATTTTTTAATTTCCTATTATTTATAATTAAAGTTCTGGATTACAGAACATGCAACAATTCTATCGCATGCATTGTTATAACAGGCATAATATTTTGGTTACGATCGTTATACATCGTATTATCATATCAACGAACTTGTATCCTTCGCGCAGCAATATGACGATTAGAAATATCAGTATAGCTGTCTCACCTATACTTGTATAGTTTTGAGGACCATACCGTAGCATTGGTCTGATAGCAATATTTTCTGGTTCTGAAGACCAAAATATAGTTCTCTCAGCTATACTGTTTTTCCAGTGAGCTCGGCCTTGGTTTCTGATAAGGTTTTTCCACGCAAAAAGCAGTGTTTAGTCAATCAATACGAAATTCACTTAAGAATGACAAACCTGCCTCAAGTCAACTAATTGAGAATGAGAATTTTGAATCTGTTCAATCGGACTAATAATCAATCATTTTTAACTGAAAACCAATTACAATTTGAAAACATTTAAAAAATTGTTACTAGTATTAACTAGTATTACCGCAGGTCAACAAGTAAATTAGTCAATTTTACTAGTTCTTTTTGGTGTAGCTGAAAATAACAGTTAGAAATTCTAAATGAGAAAAATATTATCATAATGTATCTTGAAAATCAGTTCTTTTTCAGACATTCTATAGACAAAAGTGATTCTTTTTGAAGCAAGAATCTTGTTCCTTTCAACACTCTTTCGTAAGTGGCTGAATTTCACACCACAGAAGTTCCTTTTAGTTGCAGCTCCATTGGACCCCAGAAGTCGATTCTAATTAACACTCGTTTTTCCTATGAAGAACATCGAAACGCTTTTTTGTTTATTCTTTAAGCAGAATTTTTTTCTTTTGTAGATAGAAAGGTCATTCTAAGGAAATACATTTTTATAGTTCATGCCAGATATGCATTTAGAGTGCTATAAAAGGCAAAGTATGTAGAGAACCACTCGGCTGTATACATGTTAAGAGCATCACGAATATCAAGAAATTTTTATAACTCGAGTCACTCACTTGAAGATATACGATTCATGACACCCAGACTGACTATGGGCATTGCTAGCGCGTTGTGACATTTTATCCAACATTTACGATCGCTATAAGGGGAGATCGTTACTCAAGCTATATTTCTCACTATTATCGGCTAATAGGATCATAAGTCGCCACCTAGCATATAAATGAAAAAAGATAGAGGCTATGACTCTCAAGGTATTCCAATAATTATTAGCCGAGGTAGAAACTGACATGTTAGACCATAGCTTTAGCTAAAAGGTTGAGTTTATCGGTAGCATAAAATATAATTGGAAATTGTAGCTTCCCCCATGAAATATACCTTGTTTAAACTTTTAAATTCTTCGGCATATTGTGAATATTAAACACCGGAGGTTTTATGCTACGAAATTCATTTTGTGTCTCGTTAGTATATTTCAGCTGTAAAGAGTAGCTTGTGGTTTATCGTATTTCCGCGTGATATAACATAACATGAAATAGTAAACGAAAATTACCCAATGGTCTGTTTTATTCACTACAATTTTCGAATAAAGCTCGGTCAACATAATTTGTACACCGAAGCTGGTAAATGACCAATGATAATTGATAAAATAAGGGTCTATGCAGGACCTCTATTTTGAAACGAAATTGTAATTTATTGGATAAATTTTCTCTGTATTTATAGAAATTCAGATTTAAATTTTCATCTATTTCTTGGTATAAATTCCGTAGTTTGAACACTATCTTTATGCAAATGTCTTAATCGCTTAAAGACAAACTAATTAGTAAGGACGAAATCAGTGTTACGATTTAGATGCAGAAACCGTATTTTACTACTGCGAAGTTAAATTTACAACTTTCCACTTCAAGTTGACCTACTTATTTCTTACAACGACTCGTTAATTACATTTTCCGAAAGGCTAATAAAGCTGGAGTTTCAAGCTAAAGCTTTGTTTGATGTTGTTTTTGTTTTTATAGAAACTTCAACTTTCTCCTAAAGAGATAACTAACTCCTGAAACATAATTCTTTTTCGTTGAAAATTATCCTGTTTTTTCCTCCACTATAAATACACTTTTAACAAATTATAATGAATTTTGGAGGAAATGTCGAAAAAGTTTTTAGTGTTTTTTATTTTGATTAAAAGTTCTCTCTGAATGAAATTAGCCGTTCGGATATAAAGTAGATTCTTTCGATATTGATGTTCACGCTATGTGATAAAGAGTAGGACGGATGAGACACCGAGGATAAAGTGATAGAAGAGGGTACCTTTGTAATTAGACTGTACGGGGCACACTAATCCTCATATAATACTGAGGGTTTGGCCAAACGCCAACCGCCGGGCCATAGCGTGGCATGTTGGCTGCCAACTATCCTCCGTACTTTACCGCACGTTCTGCGTACAAATACGTAATGCACATAAGGCACAGTACCAGCCTGCTTGAAATTTCATGACCATCGGACACCGAACGTTAAGCTTTTATCTTTTTCTTAAGGGCACATATCACGTTGGTTACGTAATGAACCTGCACTCTAGTTTCTACTGTTTTACTCCCGAAACATTAAATATTTTAATTTGAAGTGATACAGAACAATAAAAGATGTTCGTCTGTATAGAAGAATTGTTTAACGTCTGAGTATTGATAAGTTAGATGTAGTCAATAAGAGGGTAAATTATAAAGGACGTAGAAACAAATTTGACAAAGTTTCCTGAGAAATTTCATGACGAAATTAGACACAAAATTTTAGCTATATCATCGAAGTATCTAAAGAAATCTACACGTATCTCTGAGGTAGAAAAAATCATTGCAAAAGGCCTAAAATTAACTCGTCAATTTACAAACAATAATAAAGATTTATTGTTTACAAAAGCAGATAAAAGTAATATTATGGTTGTTTTAAAGAGACAGAACTATTTAAAAAAGATGACAATTTTATTGGATGATTCTGCCACATATGAAAAAATTGATTCTGATCCTTTACTTAAATCGCAAAAAACAATTTTTAAGAAATTGGATGGATGGAGGAAATCAAATCTTCTTGGTGAAAAAATACAAAGAAAAGATCTATTACAACTAACACTAACTTAGCGAGGATGTATGGATTACCGAAGGTTCACAAAGAAAATTGTCCCTTAAGACCGGTTGTCTCTTACATTAACACTCCATCTTATTTCATGGCTAAATATTTTCATAATATTCTAAAGTCTGTACCAAATCCATTTTCTAACATAAAAAATTCTCTTGAATTCATTAGTAAAATTAAAAATTAAAAAATTCCTTATAATCATACTATGGTATCTTTAGACGTAAATTCTCTATTTACTAATGTTCCACTAGATCTGGTTATTACTAGCATTGAAAAAAGATGGCATTACATATCTCCTAATACTAAGCTTCCTTTGGATCAATTTATCCTTGGTATTAAGTTGTTAATGGAGCAAACCTTTTTCCAGTTTGATCATCAGTTTTGTAGACAAACCTTGGGCACTCCAATGTTTCTCTTCTCTTAATTGTAACTTAATATTAATTAATTAATTATTAATTTATTAATTTATTAATTGTTACTTAATAATTTTTCATTTGTATCCAATGGTATTAGCTTATAAGTATACTTGTAATAATGTCAGGTCATTTCATGTTACGTTTCATTAGTATATATCAATATTTTTCCGTGACTACTCATTATGACACTTTTCTTTAGAAATTTCAAATTTTAAAGTTTTGTTTCCGTTGCAACGGTTTTTGGTGAAAGAAAAATATTGGTAATAGAATAATGTACGTTTTATTGGTAAATATTTTTATTCTGTTTTTTAAAAAAAGTATAGTTTTTATTAATAAGAAAGATTTTTAATTTTTATTTATGTTTTTATTATCTTCAGAAACGTTGGCAAAAATTAAATGAGTTTGAAAATGATCGTCTGTGTTGTTGGAATCTATATATGATCGGGTACAGGATTTCGTGAATTCTATTAGGAAGAGGAACCTTTATAAGTTACTGTACAGGTTTGCTTTACAGAAACACATGTCGCACAAAACTTTCTACAAAGGATGCTATACGGATGCCTTCATGGAATATAGAAGAGGAAAAAGTATCTATAAAGGATCCTGAACAGGTTCCTTTTACTTTTATATACAGGGTTCTTTAAAGGTTCCTGTATGTCTGTATGGACAATAGATGAACCTTTTTTGGATCCTTCATAAGGAGTTTTATGCTACATGTACTTCTGTAAAACAAATCTGTATAGAAACAGGATCTTATGAAGGTTCTTCCAAGGGATCCTGTATAAATTTCCGTGAAGAAACCTCTACAGGAATTTTCAACTGAGTTGTCACACTTAACTTCATCTTGGAAATTACAAGCATTTCTCGTTATACTCAGACAAAACTCATATTTAAATTTTAAAAATTGTTCCTTTATTCTTCTCTTGATTCAAATCAAAATTCGTTTACGCTACAAAAACAATTGTTTAACTTTAAAAGGAATAAATTTTTTGATAAAATGATTTGTTTAATTTAAAAGTATATTGATTTGATCCGAAACCAAAGAGATTTTTTCAATGCGAATGATTTTTCGAATTCATTCGAAATTAATTTTTTTGAGACACACTAGACATGCTTCTAATTAAAAACATAAAGTAATAATGTTATAAAGTTACATATCCTTCCTCACCTTCCAAAGTATTAGATTAAAATATTTAATAGTTTCGTACTAAAACAGACAAAATTAGACAAGGCATGAGTTTTATCACGCGACTGATGAAAAATATTCTACTATTCCAGACTTTATTACTAAATGATAATCATTTTAGTCTAATATTAAACTTTGGGATGTGCTAAAGAACAAAGCAACTGAAGGTGAATTTAAATAGCCTTTGGTTGGGTTAGTCTAATTAAAACTTACATTGATTCTATCAGTTCGGTCGTTATTATTGTATTTTATTCTTTTAATTACCCAAACTTAGGGATAGTCCCAGGGTTCAGTTTTCATGAACTGAAATTTCTTTCTGTAATTGCAAAATCAATAGTCTCTATCAAGAAAGATGTTCTGGTGTCTTTATACTGCGTTGCTCGACTCTGGGAGCAATGGAACGGGGCAAAATACGTTATTAAAGTCGTACGTGACTTCGACACAATTTGGAGTTTTATCTGAAGTGAAAACAATTATTGTCTCAGATTCAATTCTAAACAATTCGAAAATTCTTATAAATTGTATGACTTGAAACATGACTATACGAACAAAAAATATTGATTTAGGTTCAATGTAACTCCAAATACCCTCGTATACAATTTTTTAATAATTTTCGACATTAATATAGCAATTTTTTTCATATAATTATAACTAAAATATTTTGAGTTTTTGAACAGACGTCTTATATCATTAACTGAATAATTTAATATTTACTTTTAAAAGTAGTTTTGAATTTTAAAATTTTCAAAACCGTTAACAAATTAGTAAATTTGTAGAAAAGGATGATCTTGTTCGATGATTTACCTACTTTCTACTAAGCAGGCAAAAAGTTTTGTTTGTCTTGTTTTTAGTTTTGCCTTGAATTTAGCCCATGACTCATTATTGTAGCAAATACAAAACAATTATTCATTTTTTGGAGTAGCTAAAAGTAATTTAAGCTCTGTGTATAAATTAATCTCTATTTATGCATATGAATCAATATATTTAATGTTACTTTATCATTTTTACAATTTACTTTCGGAAAATCGATTTTTTTTATCGCACTTTTCGAAAGAATATGAATCCAAAAGTATTGCAGAAGGTACTGTAAACGGTGCAAGCATCGCAGGTTAACTTTAGGTAAAATTTTTTCATGATTCTTCACTAAAAAAAACTTTAAATGCGTTTTTCTCGAAACAAAGTTTTCTCATACGATGTAGGTGATTTCTCCAAAACCATTCAACCGATCCTTATGACATTTTTGACCACATATTCTACAGATAAGTAGCTTTTGTAAATTCTATAGCCGTGTTCAGATTTTAATTTTTAGCATTTTTTTTACCATAAACAGTGGAAAAAACCTCTTTTTTTAAATTTCCGCCATTTTGTTTTTTATTTACCTACACCATTGACCTACCTACTTTCTGAGGAATTACGTTCAGCTATGGTTTTTGTACACAAAAATTGAATAAAATGAATTTTTAAAAAAATTTCATGTATTTTAAGACTTCATTTATCACACCCAAAAAGTTTTATATCATATATGTTTCATAGGATGCTCAGATAAAATTTCCGAAAATAGCCTTTTTTTTGACGTTCAAAGTAGAATAGCCCCTTCAATTACCCAAAATCACTGCCATAACCTCTGGCACAATGCTCATGTGTAGAATACAACAATTTAATGATTATAGAGAAATACACCTTTAATCCTGCGAAGCTATAGGTAAATTTGACCGTACTGTACGTATTAACCGTAAATTATCTTCAGTATACGATCGTTACAACGACTATAAATTTCGATCGAATTTCGACAGAGTTAGGCTGTTATCGCAGAAGGTAAGGTGCACCAGGCAGGCTTACAACAAACCACCCCTATGGCTTAATGAGAGTCGAAGTACGATCCCTCTATGGGAATGTATGCACGACGTATCTATCTAGGATCCAACATTTTGATCGATATCATGTTGAGACTTTACGACGTCCTCTATTATATCTACATCCTTCAAAGCAAAACTTTGATTCTCTCCAAGTTACCTCTATCTTGGCCGCGTAAACAAGTTTTGCCTCAGGAAACTATACGAACACTAAAGAGTAATTTAGTAATCGCAACAAAATGGTTTTGAGCATTTTTTGCTGACGCAACATAATTTTCGTTGTTCACACGCAACATTATTTTGTTGAGTCATCTAAATATTTTTTTGCCTCACAATATTACATTTGTTTATTCCCCAGATAACAATCGTGCGAGGCACCTTACCCGCACAGCATGCGAGGAACACGGTGCGTGCAAAGTGCGGTACATATGCGTCGCATTTTGTGGCAGGCACGTACGTGGAAGGCATATGTCTTGCACTTTGTAATAGGCATCTGTTTATATATATATATATATATATATATATATATATATATTAAATATTATTGATACAAGCCCTTTTTTTGATAATAAAAATGTTAATTTGTGTTAATAATTTAAATAATATTGTATTTATTTTATTTTTTTATTTTATTTATTTAATATTAATAATAATTAAATAATTTTTAAAATGTTTTTCAATTTATTTCATCTCATTATAATATTCCCGCGTGATCACATGGTTGGAATAAACTTCAACATGGCGTTTCTTTCTGTTGGTTAGACTAGGTCTTTCATAATCAGTTTTTTCACGTCATTTTCATGATCATAGTTTTAGTGCATTCAGTGGATTAAATGTGCGTTCATTAGACAGAAAAACTGTTATAAATAAAAGGAAATCTGACAGGTAAGGTAATTAATATTTATTCTTAAAGTTTGTTAGTCTGACACGTGGTTTTTCTTATTTTAAAAGTACAAGCCACAATGTAAAGTTGACCGCGCGTTGACCGGCATCACTAAATAACTCTAATAATATAAGAAAATGTACTATTTGTTCAGTACTAAAAATATTTTGCTGTTTATTGTGATTTAACTATAAGTTGAATACTTATTATATTTCAAATGTATAACTGTACTAATATAGGAAACTACTTATTTATCGGCACTAAAAAAATGTTCGCGTTCGTCGTTATTTGAGTATATTGAACACTTTATATACATTGCTTATTGAGATTTATTGGATATATAACAAACATTTATCCATTGCCCGTATGTATAATATCGCTTTTCAAATTTAAATATAATGTTTTCAAGTACATTATGTATTTTTATTTCTTATTATAATTAATATTTTGTAAATAATTTTTAATTATACGAGACGCATAAAGCTCGCTTTTCACCATCACGAATGCGAACTTCACAACGTGCCGTCGATATGCGTCGCATATGATGACGCATCTGCGTGGCGTGGTGAACGCACGCGTGCAGCATAATCCGCACCCGTGCGAGCGGTAAGGCTCGCACTGTGCACGCACTTTGTCATCTGGGATAGTGTAGTTTTATAAAAAATGAAGGATTTTCTTCTCCTTCCGCGTTGGTAGATCACAACTAAATGTTTAAGAGTATAAAATATACTCTTTTTCACCTTACGGCATTTAATCATATTTGTAAAATTATTTTGTTAAGACAACAATTATTTCGTTGCATGAATACTAACATATTTAATTTTTTGTGGCAAAAAAACTGTTACTGATCATAACAAATTGTTTTCTCATTGTATTTTTATTACAAGAAGCTTCTTTTCCAAACAGGATTTAAAAAATCTGCTCGCTTCGCGGGCACATTCTCATGGCGCGCTTCGCGCGCACGTTTGTGCGCGCCTAGGGCGCGCGATTTGATCGTCGCGCTTCGCGCTCCGTTCTTTCTGGACCTCGTGCTTCGCACTCGGTCTTGTGCTCTTCACATACATTCAAGTTTATTTATTATAATTTGATACTGAAGCTCAAACCAATTTAATAATAATATTACAGATGATGTGAATTACACATTTTCTCAGTCACTCAATTTCTTTTGGAAATTTAAGTGAAACAGGAAATTCAATTTACTTAAGGCTCTATCAGCCTTAAGGAACACATTCTCATCATGGCGCTCGCGCTTCGCGCTCGATTTTCTGTATACATTTCAGTAACTTTTTAATAAATTACATGATTAAAATAATTTATTTTCTTCCAAATCTCTCAAAAAGGAAAAACAATCGTAGACTTTATTTAAGGAAACGATTTTCCAGAACAACGCTTATTTCGTATCTCACATATTTTGGTGAAAAAATCGAATTTTTTTAATATTAAAAATCAAAACATAAAATATAAATCCTGTCCCGAAATGTCTTAATGAGAATTTGTAGACCTCATTTAGGCAAACAATTTTCCATCTAAACGTTTTTTTTGCATCTCACATATTTTGTCTAAAAAATGGAATTTTTGAATTTTAATCGTATTTTTTGGAATTGAAACGAAAAATATATCTTTTATCAGAAACTGTGTGAAACAAAATTTGTAGATCTTTTTGAAACGACAAACTTTGTATTCTTACGTTTTTTTCGTATTTCGAATATTATTGTTAAAAAATTGAATTTTGGATTTTCAATAGTTTTTTGTTTAATTAAAAAGAAAAATATGCATCTTATGACAAAATGTTACAATTCAAATTTGTAGGACTTAATGTAGAAAATAATATTGTATCATAACGTTTTTTCGTATCTCGTATAATTTAACTGGAAAATGGAATTTTGATATTGACTTTTTTCGAATTTGAATATGCTGTAACATTTCTAATTTTGATTTAATCAAAAAATGTTATCAGGATAATTTGTAGAGATTTATGAGCACTATCAAAAACCAGTATTGAAAGTTTTGATTTTTTCAAAAAATTATTTTCAAAAACACAAAAGTAGTGCTCAATCCCTCAATTTTGATTGGATGTGGCTGGTTAACGAACTTGTCCTTACTTTTTCGGCTCCGATAAAGTGTACCAAAGCTCAATCTAATATGATAATTCTATCGAGAGTTATGCCGCACACGACCTACAGACAGACAGACAGACAGACACTTTCGTAAAAACCATTTTTTCTGACTCAGGGGGTCTCAAAACGTAAAGATTTGATGAAAATAAAATAATAAGTAAAAATAATAGATACAGTATTTTTCCTTCACTTTTGCAGTGATATCAATTTATCTGAATGCAATCTTAGAATTATCTCTAGTACCTATACCAGCGAGATTTATTTTCGATATTTTGCAAGCGTCTCGTCATTACCCAGACATAAATGTTGTTATTGGCCATGAATGTGCTGAATTTGCTGCAAAAGAGCTTACAATTCCGCTCGCTCGGCCGCGTTTTGTAACGCGATTTATATTTATTTTATTTTTTTACTTCTATGTCTTCTAACGAGACATTGATACAGTATCGAACAGGTTCGTTGCTTTTTCTGCACATTCAGTTCCGACGTTTCCGCAGTCACCGAGGAAGACGCGCTTTTAAAACTAAACTTCAGTGTGTGCAGTGAGTTGTAAACGTGGTTTGAGGCAAACCATCTTTCATATTCGCAGTTCGTACTTTTTCTTCCGCTTCCAAAAAAATTGGCAACTATATCGACCCCAAATATTCTAGACAGTAAACAAGTTTCAAAACTCGCTTTAGACGATTATACTCAAGTCGGATAATAGAGGAACTGGGTGACGGAGCTTCCTAGAATTAGTTTTATAATGGTGCGGAGCGAGGGGTCGAAAGAGTGACGATGTAAACAACTTGAAATTATCAAATGCCGTAAAAAGAAAAGGGAAAATTTTACTTCGTCGTTTGCATCTTAACTCTCTCCCATGTCTGAGTTATTTTTTATTGTCCTGATTGATTTTATTTGAGGATTACCTGAGTTTACGGACACAACACGCAAAATTGTGCTTATAATCCGACTTAGGTGTACATGAATTTTTTATATGTTCCTCAGTTTGGGATGTGCGAGATTCAATCTTCAATTTCTCCATTGACTCAAATTCTTAAGAATAAAAAAGAATTAAGACACCGCATAATGTCCTTTCTGGAACTATTGGAACGAAAGTTTTAGGTTCAAATAAGAATATCTAGTGAAGTTCCGATATCATACTAGCCTGGCCCTAGATTATAATTTGCTGTATCTCAATGGCCAACCACGATAGATTCAAGTACCTTTGAATTATCGTAAAGCTGGATCGAAACTCACATAAAATTTGTGTACCTGTTCAGAAAATTACTAGATACCGGTCTGGTATGAAACGTTCTAGTAGACCGGGGCGCCGTTAGTGAAATCAAAAATCTATCAGAAGGCGATGCAAAAATTTATCCGCCAGATTGGGCCCAGATCAGGCTCTGCCTGTCAGTTTAAGTCAGGGTTTGCTGTATCTGGGCCTAATCTGGGCCTTGGCAAAATTTCTGTAGAGGTAGATAGTTTTATGATTGGATGAAAAATATAATTTTGCCATGCTAAAAACCATCAGATTTTTAAGAAAAATTTATTTTTAATTTCAAAACTCCGCCTTTTTGTTGCATTTTAATTTTTTTTTTACAATCTAGGGTCATTGTATAGGAAATATATTGCACTTTAATTAAATTTTTAGTATTGTTTATTTCAGGCACTTTGAAGGCGACAATCACTGCAGCAGTAGCGGAACTTTTTTTTTTAAGACTCAGTAGTATTCAAAAGAGTGTGCTTTGACGTTTCCACGATCTTTCCTCCACTTTATTTCAGTTTAAAAAAAACCCTATTGAAAAACTTGATTTCAAAAACCATATCAAAAACAACATGAAAAAAGTCGTCAAAAACGTGATAAAGAATGACGTAAAAAATTACGTCAAAAACGACGTCAAAAAGAATATCAAAAACGTTGTCATGAATTGGGACAGTTTTTGACGTCGTTTTTGACGTCGTTTTTGACATCATTTTTGACTTCATTTATGACCTAATTTTTGTTTTAATATAAACAGGACCGTAAACATTTTTACCACTTTTGCACGAACGTACTATTTATTATGACTATTACTAAAATATTAAGGAATGTTAAGGAGACTTGTGATTGCGGAAAATAAATACTTCCATACCTTTTAACTGTAAACTTATTTTATTTAATATTTGAACTTTATAAAAACTATATCAGTGCATAATAAAAAATTAGATCAAAAATGAAGTCAAAAACGATGTCAAATACGACGTCAAAAATTATGTCAAAAACGATGTCATAAACTGTCCCAATTCATGACAACGTTTTTGATGTTCTTTTTGACGTCGTTTTTGACGTAATTTTTGACGTCATTCTTTATCACGTTTTTGACGCCTTTTTCATGTTGTTTTTGAAGTCAAGTTTTTCAATAGGGAAAAGAATCAACACCTTGATCTTCAGGGAAAAGAATCAATTCTTAAAAGAATCGATCATCCCTAAACCTGGGTCTGCCTGGGCAATCGAATTCGGCAACCCTTTTACGCCCAAGATTGACTTTGTGTGCGTAGTTAAGCATTTCTGAATTATACAAATTTCAGAAACTTCGTGAAAGTAAGAATATCGTGTTTTTCCTTATCCTGAATCAAATCCGGCTTTCCATATAGCACGTGATATTTTACTTACTCTTCCCAAGTATCCATTTTCATAATAGCTCTTAGATGAACGGAATTGTGGACATCCCATCCCCTGCGGGATAAAAACAAAGACGAAAAAAGAAAAAGGATCCAAGTTGAGCTGAAATCCCCAGAATGGAAAATTCAAGCGTATGAGATGAATATCCTCGTGGTTCGTCTTTATGCTACTCACGCATCTGAGATCTGAGTCTTTATAAAGCCGCAATGTATATAACGACACTTAAATGTATCGCGAACAGATCATCCATCCCAAGAAGTTCAACCTCTTTCAAACCTGGAGAAACCCTCTACTTGCCCCTCAGGCTCTGTCGGCAATCGAACCCTCAAATGGAAAGAGCAGACAGCTTCGTTTCAGAATGAAAATTCGATTATCCTCCAACTATAGTCGAGGATCAGGGTTGCAAAAGAAAAACAGGATTGGTGTATTTAGTGAACCGAATCCTAGTAATCGACATGGATTCTCATGTTTGCTTTTCTTCAAGTGTTTTCAATCTTTGAATGTAGAAAAAATACGAATAAGTAAAAGAAAAATCATCCGGGTACAAAATATGCTCATTTATATATTTTTTTATTTTTTTAAGAACATGAGGTCAAAGCTTCTATGTGATTCAATTCATTGATTTTTTGCATTGAAGAAAAAAATTCAAAAGTATTTCAGCTCGTAACAAATGCTGCCATCTACTAGAGGGTGGCTGAATTTTCAACCCCTAAGTATCAGCAACAGGTAAATGTGGTTTCACATTTCATGCTCTTGGTTGATAAAATAACTTTCTCACCTATCTGGAAAATGATCAATATTACTCTTTTCATCAAGACTGTAAACTTGTTTAACTTTCGTCAATCTAATATTCCTCTTATCATTCATAGATAGCGTTCGAATTGTTTCGTTTTCACCTGATAGGTAAATGTAGGAAATTTTGATGTTCATCTTTAATCAACTGTTAGCAAAAAAACTATTCTCGTTATTCCGACTAGATGGTTTTTTAGATTCATAAAAATAACTGATTGCTATTACTAAATGGTTCTTTAAAGTTCTAAATTGCATTTTGCAGCAATAGGTATAGAATTCTAAGTGAATATCAAAAGGATTTTATATTCTGTATTGAAAATAAACACTTTATAGAATATTTAAGGTAAAAAGTATGTTCGCGTGTAAATAGCAGATGAAACTTGATAAGATCTATATAGCACTTGACTTGATTTAATTTGTTTGTATCCTTATTCTACGTTCAAATTAACGTTAAAAGGTAATGGAGATATGCAATAATTTTATTTATTAACGCTAAAAATTGTAAAAATATAATGAAATTTGAAAACATAACTAATGATTGAAAAATGCAATTTTGTCAAATAAATGTATTGAATAATAAAATTTATTTATCGACTGCGGTAACATATTATAAAAATTGTTCACTAGTCGAATGAATAAAGTTAATTATATTAATCTTCCATAAAGAATTTTTAAAAAAATAATAGGGAATACATTGATAAAAGCTAAGAAGATGATTACTTATCAACTCTACTCTCTAAATTTGAATCAGTCAAAATCTACTGATTATCAGTGAAATTTGACTGATTCAAATAGCTAAAAAGAGGTTACTGTAAATCAGTCAAATTTCACTGATTATTTCAGTGAAAACTGACTGATTTGACATTGAAAAATATTTTTTACACTGATGAATCAGTGAAAATTAACTGATTTAACAGTTAGAAATATTTTTTCACTGATGAATCAGTGAAAATTTGACTTATTCAGATTTAGAGAGTAAATTCAGTTTATCATATAAAACTAAATTAGAGCTTATAAAAATATTATCAACCATGTTAACTACTGTTTGTATAAAATTGTCTTTATAATAAGAAAATTTCAGTTTTTATTAATTTTTATGTAGATAATTTTGAAAAATAAATGACGAGAAATAGTCGTCATGCTTAATAACAGATTTATTACATCTTGAATTTAATTTTATTGCGACATCAATTTATGAAATTGACATATTGCCTTCGACTTGTAATTGCCTAACGCAGAATTTTAACTGCTTTCGTTCTATAGTCTTTTTCTAAAAAGTATTATATTTTTGTTGCGTAAAACGATTATTCTGAAATTGCCATTTTTAAATTAAAGTTGTATTTATGAAAAAGTCGTACAATAAATTTGTTACTAAACATGACAACTATTTCTCGTCATTTATTTTTCCCAATTATCTGCATATAGACAATTTTACATAAACATTAGTTAATATTGTTAATTGTTAATATAATTGTCATATTGTTATGGCATATCTCCATTACCGTTCAAAATTAATTTTAAGTGGAATAATGATACAAACAAGTTGAATATTTATTTTCGCTTTCACAGGGGCGAATTAAGACAATTTGCCGCCCTAGGCAGCTGAAAAATTGCCGACCCTCCCCCGCACCTCCTTCTACTTGCCTAGTTTTTTGAACGTTTCGATATATATATATATATATATATATTTATATTTATACAATATAAATAAAGTTCATTTGTAGTGATTTACAAATTTATTAGGCATTTACGATTTCATATGAAATGTTCTATTTTGAATCACCCATGTACCATTATATCTAGTGTAAACGATCAAAATTTGCCGCCCCTGGAAATTTGCCGCTCTAGGCAGCTGCCTACCTTTCCTTCCTGTTAAATCCGCCGCTGCGCTTTCATTAGTTATATTGCTACCTTACGGTGCGTTTACGCTAGGTTTACGCTGCAGTGTAAACCTAGCATTCAGCCAGTTCGCTAGGGCACCTGTTGTTTTAAACAAGGAAAAAAGAATTATATTAAAGTTAACAAGACTTTTACACTACTAGTTTTCGAGTATTTCTAGAATCACAATTGAGCACAACCAATAAAATCGCTTGACAATTGTGCTTGAAACTTATAACTGATGTTCAATTCAAGATAAAAATTCTATAACAGATGCATATGAATAGATATTTTTTGCTGTAATGTAATTTTGTTATTCCAAAGATGTTAATCTAATAAAAATATTTATTGAGAAAGCGTCTCAGAAGTTAAATAATTAAAATTTATTTTGAGACCGTGATTAGATAGATCTGGATAATAAAAATTAAGAAGCAAAAGGAGACTGAGTTTACTCTAAAATACTGTTCTCACCTTGAAAATCCAATATATATATATATATTAAAAATGATTTCTGAAATATACCTGATCTTAAGGTAGTTTTCATCCACGATAACTAGACCTCAAGCAAAAATAGATAATTTTGCTTTCAAGAATAGCAATATTATTATTGAAGGGCTATTTTGAAAGAGAAAAGATTATTTTACATGAAAAAAATTTAAAAAACAGAAAAATAATTTTATCAATAAATTTTATTGTTGACACAACTTTTTTTATTATCGCTTCTTACCAAATTTTAAAAAATTATGCGATTCCAATAAATCATGGATTATTTTTTCAGAGAAAAGATTTTCCACAACTTCACCGTTTCTGATTGTTAAAAATTAATTCTTTGATGGCTGAAAACATTTTCCAAAACGAAATTTTTGTAAACAAATTGCTGAATTTGATAATAATTTATTCATTTTCGAAAATTGGAAATGGTTAAGTTGTAGAGAATATTTTTCTTGAAAAAGTTAAGGCCATGGATTAATTGCACCACCTGACTAAATTATACATTAATTCGTTCATGTAAGATAACTTTTTGAATTTACAAAAGGTCTTTCTGAAAATTTGGGAAACTTGACCAAAGACAATAATGCACGTTTTTTGACTTCTTTGCAGTCAAAATTTCGAAAAAAATTTTAAAACTTATTAACTATTAAAGTTAACTGTAAAAGTTTTCGTACATTTTCTTTCTAGTGAAGTTGACAGACGTTTTTTAACGGTTTCTGTTGTATTTTCCAAATTTCTAAGAAGACATTTTTTTAAATAAAAAATTTATCTTTAACGAACTTTTACAGAAATTCGGTCTCGTGGTTTGGTTAATTTGTGGCCTCAAGAATGTTTTTTGAAAACGACTGGTTTTAAATTTTGTGTACGATGTATAAAATAAGTCCTGTCTATTTTAAAACAGAAGTTGTTTTCACAATGTCCAAAAATTTTCAAATTATATTCGGTTTTTGAAATTAAACATCTTCAGAAAGTTCATCAAATCGATCGATCAAGGCGAGTTGTCAGCAGGACGTTTTTGTGTCCTTGAGCAATTGATAAAAATTCCCTCATATATCATCGATTTAAAGACCATGAAAGATTTGACAGCTAGATCTTGATTATTTGTAAACTTAGTATCTATAGTAAATTTATTTTTTTTACTGTTTTAGTTTTCTCGCAAACTCTTATCATCCAAATGAAAATCATGGTTTTCAAATTATTTACTATTTTCAAATACAATATTATAATAACGTTTCTTCATTTTCTTTTCTTATCTTTTTTCAAACTGCTTTTCCGTTCTTCTAAAGAAACTTTTATTTTTTAATTTGTAGATATGTTGTTACCGGTATTATAATTTGAACATTAAAGTGAATGGCCTTTCCGGTTTTGTAAAGTTGTTTTATTTTGAAAGTACGTCAACGTTTCGACCGATTTTTCGGTCCTTATCAAGACTATAAAAAGGAAATACAAAATGAATATATATAAAAATTTTTTAAAAAATTATGAATATAATAAAAAGATAATATTTATATAATAAAAAGATTTTGTTTTTTCAATATAAAATATAAAATTAAGAGAAGATAAAAGAGAGAAAGAATAATAATAATAATAAACATACCGTGGATGACATATTTGGTATTTTACTTCCATTCATATTGTTTGATGATTGGTTAAATTTTTATAAAAAATTAAATTTCAAAAAATCCAAGTTTAAAAGCATAAAATTATATTGTAAAATTATCATCATAGCATATTGTAAAATTATCATGTAAAATTATCATCATAGCATATTAGTTGCTATGAGAGTTCGTTAACTAATATGCTATGATGATAATTTTACAATATAATTTTATGCTTTTAAACTTGGATTTTTTGAAATTTAATTTTTTATAAAAATTTAACCAATCATCAAACAATATGAATGGAAGTAAAATACCAAATATGTCATCCACGGTATGTTTATTATTATTATTATTCTTTCTCTCTTTTATCTTTTCTTAATTTTATATTTTATATTGAAAAAACAAAATCTTTTTATTATATAAATATTATCTTTTTATTATATTCATAATTTTTTAAAAAATTTTTATATATATTCATTTTGTATTTCCTTTTTATAGTCTTGATAAGGACCGAAAAATCGGTCGAAACGTTGACGTACTTTCAAAATAAAACAACTTTACAAAACCGGAAAGGCCATTCACTTTAATGTTCAAATTTTATTTTTTAATATTCTATTTCAAACCATTTTTGATAAAATCGTCTAACTTCATATTCCAACTCAAAATCATGTTTTGGTTTTAGAAACATTACTTGATAATAAATAGAAAATTGTTATCTGAAAATTTTAAAAATAATAATTTTTATGTTTTAAAGGAAGAAGTCATTTTCTAATTTATGACAAAAAATTGGTAAAATGTTATAGCGTTTGTAAAATTTTCTTTTTAAAATTTGTAAATAGACGATTTTTTTACATGAATATTCATGTTCCTTTTTGAGATTTTCTGCAACCATTAAAAATGTTTGAAATGATTAAAATATTGGTAACCCTGTAATTACTATTTTTAATGACTAAAGAGTCAAGATAGCTTATCAAAGTAATTCAGATTTTTGAATCTCATCACATGAGGAGCTATTATTTTTTTATGATCAGTGTAGCGTATTTGCACTGAAATTCCATCAAACAAGGTTGTTGTCAGTTGAAGGTTATACAAGAGGAGAGGCACATTGCTTTTCCAGATCGATAGTTTTAAGTTCACAGTCTTAAATACACACCTTACTTATACTTTAAGAAGTCCACAACTGTATTCTACATATTCTATATTCAAAATTCCATTCGTATAGTGTTTTTTTTTCTGATAAATGTAGCCTTTTGAATTAATAGCAACTGAATATATGGCGTATTATTGACATTAGATTAAATATTTACTGACTGCGTTAAATACCGACGTACTTATCTATTTTCGAACGAAAAAATATATTCAATCTTGATTGCTACATTTCATGACCGTAAGCGTTCTATAAAACCTTTGTCAGATATAACGAGCTAGACATTTTATCGAACAAAATTGAATAAATATAAATATGTAAAACTCCTGATGTTCTGCCTTAAATGTCGACTAAAATAACATTTTGTGTACTATAAAAAAATATATGAGTAAGAGCAGAGCTAGACATGAAATATTAAAATTTTCATAGAGAAATTCCGTGACCTGGCCCCAGTTTGGCTTAAAACGACGAACCAGACCTGGGCTTGGTCAACAAGATTGAAAATTAGTTTTGCAGTAAATTTTTCACTATGCTGGGTCCAAATTGGCTTTGCATTTCATGACAAACCAAAGTTTGCCAGGTCTGAGCCTGGACTGGTCCACGGTAAAAATGGAATTTTCATTTTAGTAGCTATTTATTGATCTAAAAATTCTAATTTTTACTTTAATTTTTCCGAAGATTTTCTTCAATAAAATAATAATTGCCAGGGAAAAAATATTGTTAGGGGCCAAGAAAGAGCCATGCCCTTTGGTCAAGCCGTTAACTGTAACCTGTAACTGTAACCGTAACCGTTAACTGACATTTTTGACGAAAATGAGTTTTTTATAGCATTAGAATCTTGGAGAAATTCTGCATTTAACTGCGCTTGAAATTTAAAAAAAAAGCATTAGTTTTTTTATTACAGCAATGCGAAGAACTGAAAGACCAACTGAATTAAAAATCGTATTGGAGAAAAAAAAGTTGATTAACACAAATTTTTGAAACGTTTGTTAATACGTCAAAGTTAAAGATTTAGGAGAGCTCTATCTTGGGAAATATTTCGGGTCATGAGCTACTCTACAAAAATTGATTTTTTTTGATAAAAAAAAGTCTTTGGCCTTTTTCTCAGTTTCAATCGAAATGCAGTTAACGGTTATTTATTTTTGACAGCAGTACTATCCTGGACGAGGCCTGTTTTGACTATTCAAGCCAAGCCCAGATCCAAGTCTGGAAATTTGATTTAAGGTCAATAACAACTCATTTGGTTTACATCTCAAACTCATTCAGAAACAATTTGACCGTGTTCTATCCTGGCAAAAAATGCTAAACCAGATTCGGTCCCAGCCAGGCAAATGAAAAACCAGAAATGGCAATGCAATAATCCCTCGGCTTTTTTGCCAAGCCAGTACCTGGTCTCGGCCATGCAGTAATTTTTTTATAAAAGGCTACAAAACACGTTTTTTAACTTTCCCTCACTGGCGTTATCTAGCGGCTAATATGCCCCCAGTTTGCCAGACTAAACACAAATTTTGTTGCTTCAAAATTAGAAACAGAATGAATCAGAACGTTATACTCGAAAATTGGCATACTGTAAAATGCTAATTAGCACCTGATCAGGGCCAGACTATACCTCCTAGACTGGAAGCTCCAGGCCAGATCTGGGTCAGCCTTGATATTGAACTTTCATTAAATTTTTCAAGCCGGGTTTCTCTTATCATTGAAATATTTAGCCTCGAAGCGAAAATAAATTTGTACAAAATGGACTAATGGAATGTTATAAAAATAGAGTCTGGGTAAAAATAAGTGGATTTGAGTGCGCGAATGAGAAATTGATGGATGTTAAACTTCGGGAGTGGATAGTCTATCGTTGACGACACAGGGGCTGGAGACAGTAGAGCCTGGTAGGTGGCGTTTTGCAGGTTCCAGAGTCCGGGTCGGCCATGGAAACTTAGTACCTTTTGCGATATTATATTGGTGGCGCGCTGGGGATGCGCAGGGAATCAGATCGCGCGTGTTACTGCTACCTTGTATGCCAAACTGGCTGTGTATCGCTGCGAGGAGCTTACGCAGCTTTTTTTTCCTCGACAAAATTAGTCACCGGCTCCGATATTTTTTTACCTGCTTTTCGTGAATTTTCCAAAATAGAGGCTTAAAAAAAATATCCACAGGGCAGAATGCACGTGACCCACACACACCACGTGTAACATCACTGTCCCTTTCTTCTTTTTCTTCAGCTAGTGTACTCACGTGCGAATTAAGCAACAGTCGTGCGCGCGTTACTTGATCCTGCTGCTGTGATTATTTTTCCGAATATTAGACCGAAAGCTTGTGACCGTGTCGCGAATTGTGAAGGTGGTGGTTTCTAAAAGGATTTTACTATTTGGAATAGTCACTCAAAACTGATCGAAGGGGAAACATTTTCGTGGCTACGTAAACGCTCAACATTTTTTCGCAACAGGTAATTATTTATTCCATTAGGAATTTCAAGTGCGATTAACAATTATGGAAACTTAATTCTTCAAATAAAATGTCATTTTTTTAATTTTACTATCAGAAAGAAATTTAATGTGATAAAGATAGGGAGAAAATTTTTAGAAATCCTCGTGTTGCTTAGGTCATGGGCCATTTTACGATCTTGAATGTTTCTTTATGGTCTTCTATAAACTGAGGCTTTTTCTTTTATAAAGCTCACTTACTTCCACTTAAGCTGGTCTAGAAATGTTCACTAGTGCTGGTATCGACAAAGTACATTTTATAACGTTTTGACATTAAAATGATCCAGTTTTGTAGAGATATTGTTAGGCTAACGTGAAAAAGTCATAAGAAAGAGGGAAGAGGGAACTAGTCTTCAGAACGTCTAAAAGATGTCTTGAGGACGTCCACGTATGTCCTATTGAAGTTTTTTAGACATCTTAATTCTTAAAGACGTCTTTTAGACGTCCCAAAGGTGATTATGTCCCTGTGCTCAGTGGAAGTTACTAATCTAAACGGAAATGTTGAAGTTTTTGATGACTTTGAATTATGGACATAGTAAAATAATCTCCTTGGACATTTTTAGATTTTGAGAAATATTTTATTTTATATTACTGGGGTTAAGTTAATTGTAAATTATTCATGTGAATTTCTTTGTCCATAGTCTATGCCAAGGTAGCATTTTGAAAATGGCACTTATAAACGTGATATTAAAGAAACCATTTGTTCGATCGACTAGAGTCCAACTTTCTTATTAGTTCACGATTAAGGGCGCGCAAAACACGTCTGGTCGTTAACTTACGATCAAGATCTTGATTAAATAGAAATCTGAAGGGTAATACATTAATAATAAAATGTCTTTTTCCAATATCAGTATGAAATTGAATTGAAAATAAATATCAAGGGGGTTTTGTAGGGACTTTTGAATGGAGAAGAGGGAAAGTGACATAAAATCCCTCCTAAGCTTGTTTTTTTATCACTTATAGCCAGGAAATAAATCTTGAATGTAATTTTTCTAAAAAATATTGATGAAAAGTATTTAAAACGGTAGAAATAAATTCCCTACCAAATTTCACGAATTTATAACTAAATTAGTTCTTAAAAATTGATTGTTTCTTTATGTTTTGAAATTTGTAGAGAAAAACTTTTTAACCACATAATTATACGTTTTTAATGTAATAATAACGAGATGAATGAGTGGCGTGTTAGAAAATAAATATGCAACTGTAAACAAGAAATGGAAATTGCCTTATCTACTAATTGCGTGTGAATTATGCACTTCCATCTTTAATAGAATTAGTACCTTTGCTAATAATAATTGAACGACTAATAGCTTTCGGTCGTAAATATCCTTATTGATTTCGTCAAGTATGCGCAGATCGCGTAGTTAGGTCCACATTATTTTCATAAATATTACCGAAATTAAACTTTTCACTTTCTCTGAACGAATAGGAAGAATAAAAATGACATGGACTATCAAGAATATAATATACATTACCATGTGCATTGTACCTAGTACTATACTGCCGTCCCAAGCAAGAAACTTGTTAACTCAATTCTTGAAGAAAATGAGGAAATCAAGAAAAACTATCGCCCATCGATATTGAATGGAAAAATAAAACTTCTATCAGTATTTGCTCGCATCTGGAGTAAAAATGGTCCGTTTTATTTGATTCCGTAATGAAAAAGTGAGATTTTCAATAATATCAAGTAGAAGATTGGTTTAAGGGTTTTTAGTAGTTAATAATACTGACCAAGAAAGCAATACCTGTCTCAATTTTCTCTAATGTTCTATCGGAAGAAAAAAAAATAATTATAATAAACTAATAACCGTATATCAATTTTAAAAACACGATGCTCTCTAAATTTGAATCATTCAAAATCTACTGATTATCAGTGAAATTTGACTGATTCAAATAGCTAAAAAGAGGTTACTGTAAATCAGTCAAATTTCACTGATTATTTCAGTGAAAAATATTTGTTCACTGATGAATCAGTGAAAAGGCAAAGCACTGATTCAGTCAGTGAAAATTTGACTGATTCAGATTTAGAGAGTGAAATGCAGTTTGTTTTGATGAAATGATAGACATTAAAAGTATACAGAGTATGATACAAGTTACTATTAGTATTGGAGTAAGTGCCATACAGAGTATAATACGAGTTATTATCGGCATTGTACCCAGTGCTATACATATGTATGCTAACTCTCATTATACATACCATATTTGTATTTATATACATACATATATATATATATATATGTATATTATTGATTACAATACAAATATAATGATTTACAATCCTTATTTTAATTTGGTTTGGCGATTTTTTAAAATTATTAGTCAATACTCGAAAAGCTGTTTTTAGACATTCCTGCAGGTTCGAGACATAGATAGTTGTTCTACTTATTGCAACGCGCTGCGTGACTCTCATCGAGGATAGAAGGCAGGACATTATATGAACTTGAGTTTTCGCGTGCCCATGTATTTTTTTTCTAGTTAACTAAAATATTTCAAAACTTTAATTAAATGAGGATAAAAGTTTTACTCAGACTTTATTAATACCTGATGTTGTCTTTTACCTGGAACAATACTGCAAAGTACAGTAAAAGAAAATAAAAAATGTTTAGTTTCGCAAACAGAATAGTCATTTTGATTCCTTCTATGTTGCAAGTTTCACTCTCTAAATCTGAATCAGTCAAAAACGAACGATTATCAGTGGAATTTTACTGATTCAAATATAATAGTTACTGAGAATCAGTCAAATTTCACAGATTACTCCAGTTCAAATTAACTGATTTAACAGTGTAAAGTATTTTTCCACTGATAAATCAGTAAAAATCCACTGATTTACCAGTAAAAAATATGTTTTTACTGGCAAATCTGTAAAAAGACAAATCACTGATTGAATCAGTGAAAATTTTACTGATTCAGTTTTAGAGAGCAATTAGAATTTTATTCTGCTCTCTCGAAATCTGAATTAACGAAATTCCGCTGATTATCAGCTATAAGTATACTACTGATTATATTTAGCGTATATACGCTGATGAATTAGTGAAATTCAACTGATTTATGAGCGTATTTACGCTGATTATAATCAGTCGTATACTCATCGCTGATTTATATTTACAGAGCGCTGATCTATCTGATCCGTGCCAATCATAAATCTGTTTCCGCACTAATGAGAGGCATTTATAAACTAAGCCAAGTTGCAATTTCTAATCATCCGAATATGTGCATCTACTAGGAATTCAATCGGAACGATTCAAAGCTAACACAAGCGACCTATTCAATCCGTTTTAATGTGTGAAATACTCTAAGTTCAATTCGAAGAAATCCGATACCAATCTAAGATACAATATTAGTGAATCCGAAACCATGCGTCAACTTGGAATTCAATTTGCAAAAATCCGAAGCCAATCTGAGATATCTTTTGAATCCTTTTGAATCCGTACGTTCACTTCAAATTCAATCTGTCCTTTGAACATATTTTGTTATTAAATTATGATGAAATGCCTTATCAGATAATAATTTAAAAATACTAAATTGCTCTTCCATTAATCTTTCTCTTGAGTGTTTTGAATTTAAATTTTAATTAAAGTTTAAAATTAAAATGATTGAATTATTAAATTTCAGAGAATACATTACTCTTTCATAATGAGAAAAATTTATATCGGGAGGATTTTAAACTGGTGAAATAGTGTGGTAGTCAAAATCGTATCATGATTCAGAATATTTACCCCTTTTTGTTTGGTTTTGGGTTGAATATCGTGACGTAATATGCGTGTTTTATTAGAGAGGTCAACAGAAGATTATTTATGATCATAGCTTTACTCAAAATTCCTAAAAAAATATACTTTTTATACAAAAATGACTACTCTGCTAAAAATCTTATTGATTTTAATAGACTTTTTAATATACAAGTGGTAAATTGAAATTAATAGATTTGTATATTATGAATAATTAATATACATTCATATTGAATTTAATAACTTTTCAATCAAAATATATTAAAATTAACAAACATTATTAAAATATGTACAATATATATATATATATTAAAAGATATAGAATAGACAAATCTTATTGATTTTAATAGACATTTTAATATACAAGTGGTAAATTAAAATTAATAGATTTGTATATTATGAATAATTAATATACATTCATATTGAATTTAATAACTTTCCAATCAAAATATATTAAAATTAACAAACATTATTATAATATATACAATATATATATATATATATATTAAAATTCAAGTAAAATTTTGTATTTTTCAAGATGAAAGTATTTTAAATTTAATATACGTTACTGAAAAAAATTTCCATTATATGTAATGGAATTTTAATACAGAAATTTCTAACAGTGTACGCACATGTACATACGAACATTATTTATTTCCACCGTTATTCTAAAGTTCTTAAATAAAGTCATGTTTACAAGAAATAATCACAAATAAGAATAATCATGTTTGTTCAATTTTGAAAAATATTAGCCGAACATTAATTAGAAACTCGTATTTTACACTTGTCTGACGCATTAATAATAAAATTCAGATGGCAACGTTTCCGAAAACATTTGCTTCTTCTAAAATATTCAAGTGAATAAATTATCTTATATATTATGGTTTAATTACATGGATTTCCAAATCTTTAAAGAATATATCATTAGAATAAAAAAAACATTACTGAACTTTTTTATCACGTCCAAGAAAATTAATTGCCAGACATATCAGTAATCAAGAAATTACAAGAATCTTAAAGAATAATTTAATTTATTCTGTCATAGTTAATTTGGCATGGGGTCGGGGTCAATAAAAAAATGAACTTGTGCTAGAACATGTCACTATATAATTTAATTAATATTAAATAATTCTCATTCTTTCATTGGTCAATATTTATATCAAATTTGATTTTAATAAATGATTTGAAAATTTAAAAAAATTCAAATAAATTATTTTTATTCTTTTACTTGGTTTATTCATTTATATTATTCTCATTAGAATCTTTTGCGTTATCTCTGTTTAAAGATTACACATATGCTAAAAAAGAAAATGATCCAGCATATCTTGTTGATTCAACTTTATTTGATTACAATGCTTCCATACAAGGACACAATAGATAGTATGATCATAAAAATTTGTCAGACGCTGCCGAATCAGAGAATTAAAAACTGACAATAATAAAATGAATTATCTCATTGTGTTGAAGGATAAAGTGCAGGTGTTCTATAGTATAATCTTTGAGTCCAGAAACAATCATACCAGATGTCATTAACGAAGTCTTTCGAAAGTTTAATGCTGAATGCAGAAGAGATATAGCGTTTGTGTCTCGCTGATCGAGTTTCTGCTGCTTACGAATAAATAGTATATGCTATATATGTATACAAGTACTAATCTCCGCTACAGGCCAGCTTCTCTAAAGTTATAAAAGTCCTACAATTCTTCGTTTTGAAAGATTAATTACCTGATAAGAAATAAAATTCACAATACAGGGTAAGTTAAAATATGAATTTAATCAAATGTTTTCTATGCGGAGAAACTTTGTATACTCTCTAAAACTGAATCAGTGAAATTCTCACTGAATTGAAACCAGTGACCCAATTCTGACTGGACAATCAGTGGTTTATCATTGGTTTTCAGTGAAAATGACTGATTGTCCAGCCAGAAATGGGTCACTGATTTCAATTCAGTGAGAATATTAGGGAAAATCAAGGTGCAAAGGTGATTATTCCTAGCAAGCTGGAAATTTTTTGCAGTCAAAATACTAAAGATTCGAAAAATTGTATGAAACTTTAGTATAGGTTATAGTAAAGTTTGATAAAATATATAGTAAATTATAATACAATTCATCTAAAGTTTAGTATTTCGGTGTGGAAAATTCTCACTATGGTACGTTTTTCCTTAAATTGAAACGTACTTTAGCAAAAATTGTAAACTTGGGTTTTTCTGTGTGCTTTTCTAAGAATATCTTGGATCATCTTGGAAAATTGATATTGCAGAAAATATTTTTTAATTTGAGGGCATGTGATACTTAGAAAATTAGTGAATATTGTTGATTTTAGGTTTCTACATGTTTGTGTCCAGAATTCATGAAATTTTGTTTTTAAAATTTGAGAAATGGTACTCTCTAAAAATGAATCAGTCAAAATCTACTGATTATCAGTGAAATTTGACTGATTAAAATAGCTAAAAAGAGGTTACTGTAAATCAGTCAAATTCCACTGATTGCTTCAGTGAAAATTAACTGATTTAACAGTGAAAATATTTTTTCCACTGATTCACTTAGTGATAATCAACTGATTTAACAGTGAAATATATTTTTAACTGGTGAATCAGTGAAAAGGCAAATCACTTCTTCAATCAATAAAAATTTGACTGATTCAGATTTAAAGAGTAGAGAAGATAAAAGCGGACGTAGATAGACTACTTTTGGTTTTAAAAATGAAGAAAAGATGGACTTTAGTCAAATCTATCAAAAATTTATTTTTTATTATCAAAACTATTTATAATTTTAATGCTTATTAACTCCTGAAAATCATGAAAAAAACTGACCCCATGACAAATTAATCATTACAACATTTTCACTGTGGCTTAATAAAACAATGATCATAAGCATGTGTAAGTTCATAAACTTTGGGAAAAAGATTAAAACGAGTGAGCGTTTGAAAATGTCTGCTTTTCTCTGCAGTCACATTCAATATAATCTTCATGCTTTTGTATTCATACAAATGTATAGGTTTCCGAGCTAAGAACGGCCAATACATCCGGGTTGGGAATATTGCTTTAAATAATATAAGAATGGAAGGTTTCATAGCACGAATTTACTTTCCTCGACGATATGCAAAGTCGAATTTTTATTTTCAAAAAAGCTTTTAAAAAAGGTATTCGTCCGTAAAGAAAGATACAGATACATGCATTACATATAATATAAAATATCCACTCGGGATTCTCACATTGTAACAAAATAATCCACAAAATTATACACTGAGAGACTTTTCGTTAGAGTAAATCATAAAAATTAATTATATTTTAGTATAATATCGTTTAAAAATCAAGCAAACAGGGTTTACGTATCAGAAATTAATATAGTGGTTTTCAAGAGATAAAGTTGGTATTTTCGTTAGAATAAATGAAATATATGTTCTACTAACTGTTATAAAACTTAAGAGATTTCGAAATCCACTATATTAAAGTTTTCTAACGCGTGCAAAACAAATGAAAGAAAAAGAGGGGTTCGATGCTGAGAAGAGGGGAGAGGTTTCAGTGGAAACATGGAGACAAATATTGTTATAATAATACCTAATTTATGTTCATATATTTAAGTTACACAATGATACATTATTTGTAATCGCACGCTTGAATTAAAAATTTCATAATCGCTTTTGGATTCGAACCCCCTAACGTACCTGAATCTACATAACTAAACGCATTCCTGAGGCCTAAAGCCTCTTTGCGTCCTGAAATGAATTACAGTCGGGACTCATTTATCGGAGCAACCCCGAATCGAATGGATCTCGTTTTTCGGGACGCAGTAGGGGTTCCCACCTAATGAGGCTCGTTTGAGGGTAAGCGTTTGATTGGTCCATCGAGTCAAGCGCGGTCATCGCAATTGGTTCACGCGTCGCGTGGCTTTTCAATAGTGGGGGTAGGGGAAATGATCGAGCGTCCCAATAAACGAGTCCCGACTGTATATGAAAATCCGAAAATGAATGTTTCGATTTTTGCTACGCGTCGACAGGTTTCTAGAAAGTTCATATTCATAATATGAATTTCTCAAATATGCTTTCCTGGTTATAATATTTATTGTTCGACTTATTAGAATTATTTTTAGAAAACTTAGTAATTATAATAATTAAAAGTAGTGTAACTTGTATTGACCCTTAATTTTAATAAAATGGTACGTTGTTGAAAAAAAATTGGCTTTAGGTCCAAAGATGGTTAAGTCGATTTAATCAGATACCATTTTCTAGTACAATTAACTTTCCGAATTGAGATTCACAATATTTGGTGTTTAAAATTCTAATTTATCTTCTAAATATTTTAACCCTCCTGCGTCATATCCCGAGTATAATCGTCGCCCAGGTAGAAATTTCTTAAGTTTCACTTGACAGTTGATTAGTTAATAGTAAGTCAAAACTAGTAAGAAAATATTCGTAAGGAACTCGCTAGTTATTTTTAAGTTTAACTATTACAAGCTAAACTGGAGTAAAACTTGTCTAGTTTCCCACGTGATTAACTTTTGAATATTGCTTGTAAGTAATTGTTGAGGCATTTGTAAACGAAAACTTGGAGTCATTTCATTTAATGTGTGCGTACTAAAAATACAAGTTAAATGTCAACCTATAATTTAGTGCGTTTGTAAGGTGTTGGGAAGAAACTTTTGCACATCGTAAAATGGACCGAAAAAGGGAAGGAAACAGAAACTGAGTGAAACAGTTTCGTAAAAGGAGAAAAATTAGCCAAAAGTATCAGTATGAGTCTAGTAAGTATTCATCGCAATACGTCTATATTTTATGGGTTATGACATTATTTTTTCAATAAAATTCGCAATTTACCTTGTTTTTTTTCTTGTTCAAAATGTTGCAAAAGCATGTCACGTACAATTTATTTTTTAATCTACAAAGTCCTTTGATTACTTTCTTACTTAATCTATAAATTCCTCCGGATCCCGCATAAGTTTTCGTTACCTGGTTTTCAAAAACTTTTTTGGTTTCTCATTTTTGGTATTAGGTTTTTATATAACAGTTTTTGTGACAGACGGATCAACTGATGCAGACAAATTTTTTAGAATCGACGTTCAAGGCCCATCAACATTAGATTTTATTGCTCAAAACCTTCACTCAGATTTTTGTACATATGTGAGATTTCAATCCCTAACAAAGAACTGTCTATTGCCTTAAAAATAACTAGATAGTGCCTTAACAATACTTTAAAAGTTTAGACTCACTAATAACTTAAATGGCGTAGCATTACATTTCTTCTGAATACCTTATAAGTTTTCCTCAAGAGGTCCTCACTAGTTGAAAAGGAAAACTTGCGAGTATCTCAAATAAAACTTTTGAAAATTTCTACTTGGGCGGAGCGGAAATGTTATATATTGTAACATATATTGTTATACAAATTGAAGAAAAAAGAGAAAATTCTTGTAATCATTTTTCAATTTTTTATTCTTAAAAAAGTGCCTCAAAAGTATTTGAATCGGCCTTGAAACTCTTACGTGGGGTTTTTCGGGGTCACTGATTACAAATCTAAAGTCAGAAGTTTACCATTCAAAATGGCGGATCCAATATAGCAATCAAGTACAGGATTTTTTGGTGAAACGAGATCACCATATTGAATTTTGAGATTCTTACTTCAGATTCATAATCTACGACCCCCAAAAACTTTTGAAATGGCCACGTTTACTTTGCCACTCATTCTTAAAAAACTAATGCATTTTGGTAACGTTCAAGTCAGAAAAAAATCTCGCGCAGGGGGGTTAAAGACTGTTATGTCTATATTGAATTTTGATGCCATAATATGAATAAGTGTAATAAAACCTCGGCTTTCCCTATTTTAAAACAATATCATACTAAATTTTCATTCATTTTTATAATTTACTTTAACGAAAAGTTCCTGAGTGTATTTATATTGTTCCATCCAATTATTTTATTGCGGAAAATCCCAGCAATGTAGTTCTAGGAAATTTGATAACGTTGGAAATGAGAACGCAAACTGTGATTAGATTCTCGCTGAAAACGAGAGCAACGAGAAATCATGAAAAAATTCTCGCCAACCAAATTTTTAATTCCGTTTAATCTAACAATGGCATTACATACAGCATTGAGAGATAAGTGTACTTCAAGCAAACTCACTTATGTTTCATAATCCTCTTATGTTCTTAATCTCTTAGTTTAGATGCAGAGAATAATTTGTTTTTCCATATTTACTGACTGACCACTTTAAAGGATTATTTAAATTTAATCATGAAAATGAGAAGTGCTTTTTCAGTAGTTATTTTCAAAGGCTGTCTATGTGGAGAATTAAAACAATAATTCTGGTGAACGGCGGAAAATAGCATTTTTACATTTTTCCTTTGTAAAAAGATCGTTTGAAAGGGCTTTTTGACATTTTTGCAAATCATTCTATATAATCAACCATATTCCGGTTTTATATTTGTCTTCGAAGGAATCTCCATTTTACTTAAGGGAGGCGCCCTATCCAGCATTTTCAAAAAATCGATTTTTTTTTTTTCATTAATCGATTGGGTCATGTCTTGAAAGTATATTCTCAAAATATTATGACTCAACTCTGAATATTGTGACACCCACAGTTCGGGCGCGCTATGGCCGCTGTGGGTCACAGCTTGAAACTCGAAACTTTAAATCGATTTTTCTCAAAACTATGTTTTCCAAATTGCGGTACACGATTGTGAAAAATACACTTTTTAGCCACATTTAGCAGCCAAAAATGACGAAAAAAAGCACTTTTTTTTCAAGACGTGATTTCAATATTTTGAAATCAAATTTTTTGGAGTTGCTGACATTCATGCACTCGGGGGAAGCCTGCTGAATAATAAAAAAATTAGGTTGCATGTTTCAGATGAAAACTTTGGGCTCCACGATGTACCGCGAAAAATCCGTCCGCCGCGACACGCCACACGCGATCATCAATAAGTCCGTCATTTTTTTTATTTTAGTTCTTGAAAAAATGCTTTTTTTGTAGTTCAAACATGTCTTTAAATATATGTAAAAAATTATTCGTGTGTGTTTTTATTTTCCGAGTGAAAAAAAATCTAAAAAATGACCACTTTTGGACGTGCTGGATAGGACGCCCCCCTTAAGTGGTTTCGTTATTCTGGAAATTTTTAAAAGAGCGTGGACATTAGATTTGGGAATAGTATTCAAGAAGAAAAGATCTCCATTAATAATAATAGCGAAAGGTATTGGGAAGATGTCAAGTCATCTTCTGACCTTTTCGTGCACTTTAAAAGGCAACGTAAAGCCTAAAGGTTATTTGCTGATAAGTCTAATGCTCGTTTACCTAGACGACAAATATTTTCATCAAAACAAGCTTCACTTCATGCTTTTCTACTTTAATCAAAAGCTCTTACTAAAATCAGGTAATGAGTAGAAAAGTTCAAAAAATAGAATTCCACAATCTGTGTACTCGTTACATTTTTCACTTCTTGCCTTACTCCCTTGTTTTTCTCGTCAACTATAAATCATGTTAGATTTTTCTATAAAGCATGATAATACGTCTGAAAAACAACAACCTGGATTAATTGGTATCTATTGAGAATCACGAATCCTTCATCACATCGCGCAACTTTACCTATGAAGCGCGACATAAAATCGATAATTATACAGAGAGGAAAAACTCTCAGACCTGTTATTATTTTTGGGCTGAAGTTTGTGACGTCTTGTGTGACAAATTTTCTTTTTCGTCGTATGATCTCGAAAACGATAAAAAATATGCAGAATAGTGATTTTTGACAAAAACAACATTTTTTATTGTGGAAAAAAGCTTTTAATGTTTGACCAAAGGAAGCCATTTATAGACGAACTTGTTGAATTATCTCGGAAACTAAAAAAGAGACATATATATGGACCTCGAGTTTTGATTGCAGTCATATAGCGCTACAATAAAAAAAATATAAGTTGAAAATTGAGTTTGCGGAGGGAAACCGAAATTAGCAAAGTTTGACTAAAGGAAGCCATTTATGGACGAACTATGTGACTGCAATCGAAACCTGAAGCCCATATATATATGTCTTTTTTTTAGTTTGCAAGATAATAACATAATAATGTATATATATGTGTCTTTTTTAGTTTCCGAAATAATTCAACAAGTTCGTTCATAAATGGCTTCTTTTGGTCAAACTTTGCTAATTTTGGTTTCGCTCCGCAAACTCAAGTTTCAATTTATATTTTTTTGATTGTAGCACTATGTGACTGTAATCAAAATCCGATATTTATGTCTCTTTTTTAGTTTGCAAGATAATTCAACAAGTTTGTCTATAAATGGCTTCCTTTTGTCAAACATTAAGATTTTTTTTCCCACAATAAAAAATGTTGTTTTTGTCGAAAATCGCTATTCTGCAATTTTTTGACCGTTTTGAAGATCATACGACAAAAAAAGAAAAAATTTCACACAAGACGTCACAAACACAAAATGTTTTTATTTCATAAATCTGTCTCCGCTCCAAAACATACAGATTTTGAGTAAAATACGCTGAAACCGTATCAAACATCAAAACGAAAGTTGAGTATTTGGTTACATCGTAATTTACTTTGATAATAACTGTAACAGAGACTGTTTACCAAGAATCACGTTTTGAGTAATATCATATCTTGTAGATTCAACGAAGCTAGGTCTCGATTTCGGAACAAACTAATATCAGACATCTCCTTAATGGAAGTAATATCCAATGTTGGTATAACTTTTTCGTAATTAAAATTCATTGCGGATGCTAATTAGCTATCAATACATTGAATCAAACTCTTGTATGAAATTAGACCGAATTTCAAAAATCCAATATTTCCTTTTTCCGTAGAGAGTTTTGCGACCTATATTTTCATTTACGCACTTTTGAATTTTCGTATTGAAAAGGTTCAACCTATGTGTGCTTTTTCTGTATATTTCGACATGCATCGATTATCTTCCTATATCAAAGAAATCTCCCGTGCAGAAATCGCCCGATTTGTCCTCATTTAAGGTAGGGCTACGGTTAGGCCCTCGCTAGGAAAAGTAGACTAGGAAGTTCTAGGCGGGCCCCGGCGAGGCGTTGATAAGGTTCACCCTGTTTGGTTTCTAGAAAAACTAGTTCCTTCTAGTCGGGCCCTATCTTTGGATTTTAGTCAGGCCCTAGGTAGTTCCTTATTTTAATAAAAAGTTTAGATATTCTTTGCTGCGCATGCTCATGCAAAAGGCCTTTACATACACGGAGAAAAATAGTTAAAGTAATTTTACTCAACTTCCGATCAAATTTGGGACATAAGGACAAGTTAGAAGTTATTTAGTATCACTGTATTTATTTGTGATATATTAAATGTTCGAAAATGAATCAAAGTTGAGTAAAATTCAGAAGTGTAGGGTGAAGTATGAAAGTGTTCATTAAAAATTTTTAAATATATATATTATTACTCGTAGTATAACTATGAAAAACCAATCTTTTATTAAATCACAAAAATAGTAGAGCTTTCCGTTCATTCTACTCTACGCTTCAATCGAGAGTTGAGTAAACCGTGAATCGCAAGATTTATTCCAACAGCTACATCTATTCACGCAGGAACGAATGAAAGTAATCTGCGCCTTGGGCACACATGAAAAATTTTTAATTTAAAAAACTTAAATTCTTAAAATTAAATTGATCTTATGAAAATTAAAACAAAAAAAATCGATAAGTGTATTACATAAAATATGAAATATCACATAAATTACTCAGGCAGAATAATAATTTGGAATTCGCAAATGTAAAATCCATATTTTGAAAATATAAAACACAAAAAATAAAAGAACATTCTTTTAAATGTTTTTATGCAAGATACTTCTTAATAATAATGCAATTTTTTAATGTACATTTGAAAATTTAGTTTCACTAAACTTCATACGTTGTTATAATAAAAATGTATACTAAATGTAATTTAATAATTATATTACATATATCAATAATCATAGTTATAATAATTGTGTAATTATATTAATTTTTAAAAATATTTTATTAATCATTTTTGAAAAAAGTTGATTTATTTTTTACTTGAGTAAGGCTACAAAATTTTATTGACGGCACTTACTCTCACAAGCTCTGAATAACTCATGCAGTCACTATATAAGAAAGTTCCAAATTTTATATCTCAGCATTGTAAGTGAGCGTGTGCGTGATTCGACGAAAGCGTATCGTACTATATATAAGTGTTGTTATTAGGTTTATATATGTAAGGTTATATGTTTAAGTGTATTTGTAATTTGAAATATGATTGGCTACTTCCGTAATGGTGTGAATGTATTTGTAAGTTGTTTATGTATATACCGGATGACTATTGGCAGGCTCGAGGTAAGAACTTTTTTTTATTTGAGAGAACCATACCATTGCCAGTTGAAATAATATGTAACGCTTATTTTTATTCACTTTTGGTAAATTAGGTATATATCAAATTGATTTTACCCGACTAGGATTTAATAGATGTTCAAATGTCCTTATATCCCAAGTTTAATCGACAGAGTTGAGTAAAATTACTTCAACTATTTTTCTCCGTGTAGCTGGGGCCCCATTGTACGGTTAGGCAATAGATATGTGTTCTAATCAGGGCCCGACTAGATGTCTAAAATAGGGCCTGCCTAAAACAGCGTTACAGAAGTAGATGGGGCCTGACTACTTTTCCCTACTAGATCCCGACTAGAAGTAGGGAAAAGTAGACAGGGCCCTACTATATCCTAAATGAAATTTCTGCACGAGCTTCTCTTTATGCGTCAATTAAAATGATTAAGCAAATCTCTGCGTTTTAAGATTCTCATCTAAATTATATTATCTTCATTTACACTGAAAGAAATAATTGGACGGTATACGCATAATTCTGGTTATTCCAGCTATAATATATTGCTCGCTCAGTTTTGCGTGCGGAAAGTTGATTTTCCCGCACTAGTGTGGTAAAATTTTAAGTAGGCGGAAAATTAAAACAAAACTTGGAATTTTACTGCACTAATGCATAAAAAGCTTGTAATTTATAAAATACCTAACAATGAATATTTTCTTTAGAACAACATGAAAGGTAACAAAATTCTGCATTCAATGACCGCAAAACAAAGTGTTTTAGTCAATTATTAACAAAGATGGTGCGAAAAAAGTTAAGATTTCAAATTTTTCTTGAATTTTAAACAACTCTTGAAACAATGAACATTTTTTAACTTTTCTCAGCTTATTATAAAGATTAATTTACAAAAACAAAAGTGTGAGAATACAAAAGATTATCATAGTTGAAAAATGGATTTTAAAAATTATAAAAATTGTTGATATGAATGGAATACAAAACGTCATTAAAAAATACAAATACATTTTTTTTATTGTAGCATTTATTTCATAAATAATTTCAAAAATTTGAAGTTTTACAACTTTTTCGTTCTGAGCTCAGATTTTGGCTGCATTCAAGAAAAAATAATTACAATTTACTTGTTACATTACTGACATTCTACTTAAATCTGATTTTTTAATGTGTCAACAAAAGTTAAAACATATTCCTTATTTTAAGAGTTATTCCAATTTTAAAAAAGTTTTGAATTTTTGCTTTTTTGGCAATATCTTTGTTACTAATGGACCAAAACATTTTGTTTTGGACTTATTAAATGCAGAATTCTGTTGCCTTCCATTTTATTCTAAGGGAACAATTCATTATTGGATATTTTATAAATAAGAAGCTTTTATGTGAACGGTTAAAAACATGTCCCCGGCTACTTTTGCACAGCAATGTATTTTGTTAAAATAGTCTCAACGAATGAAATAATTATATATCGTTTCATTCTTTCTGAATATTTTCACATATACACAAAATCATAGGAATGGTAACAATAACGAAATTATCAAAAAATGGGCCATATTGCTTAAACAAAATGCAAGTGTTTTTGTGATAGAAAAATGAAAGACTGAACCGTAAAACTTAAGCTGGAGCAAATCCATAAATTAAATAATATAATTGTTTAAAATAATCTCTAAATTTGATTAAATTATAGTACATGATGGAAAGTAGTTTTTTTATGTCCTCTGAAAATGCTCGTGAGTACGATATAAATTAAGCCTTAAACCTTAAGTTGGAAAAACCCATTAATTATTTAATAACTTTACGCAACTCTCTCTAAATCTGAATTAATGAAAAGTGAGCCACTAATATTTACTTTAGTGAACACATTAAAAAAAATATAAATTAAAATTTGAGTTTACGGAGGGAAACAAAAATTCAAGATTTGAAAATAAAGAGACCAGTGCTTTGAACACACATAAAGTGAGGTTATGTCTGAAAACCCAGCATGAATGAAATTCTACTTGAATAAAATATAGATTTTAAAACATAATATTTTCGATGTATCTGGAAGACACAGGTGTAAAATCCGTTTACCTAAATTATAATGTTACGGTTTATTAATCATATTAGTTTTCAACACTTTTCTCAACACATATTACCATCAAACAAACTTTCTTTGCTATATTAGCATTCCTAATTTTCTTATTTGTAGGTATTGATGCAGAAATTCATATAGACAAGAAAACAAAATTTTCTTTCTAATTTAGTTAGAAATTCTCAAACAAACACGTATTGCTAATGGCCCCAACGTATTTCTTTCAGTTTAGTGTCCATTATTTGATGTTTTAAGTGAACTCTTTTGTATTAAAGAAAAATTATTTGATTGCTTTTAATGTTTTACGAATGAGGTAGAAGCTTCAATTCAATTATAGTGAGAAACCTCTTCAAACATTAATATCCGGTACACATATGTATGGTTAATCTCAAGGGTGTGTAATTATATAATCACATCCAGCAATTTTTATTTCAACTAAACTAGATATTTGTGTATCTTACTAACTTAATAATTAACTGTAAACCTTCATAAAGGGTGGAAAACAGGGATTTTGATTGTCCCTTTGAAAATAACTCATGACGTTATTTTAAAAATGGTTCTTAGTATAATTTCACGAGACTGAACTGTATTGCAGAAAATTATTTTAAGTATTTTAAAATATACAATATAGAAATCAATTTACTAAAAAGAGTTAATCATTAGCTTTCTGGAGGTTTAGGATAAACGAGTGAAATCGATTTCAATTACAGACGGCTTGATTCTCTTCGATATCGGAAATTGATTGTTTCATCAGGTTACAGACATTTCTAGAAACAATTTGATTTTCCTATGTTTTGTTTGACACACATCAGACATTTTTTTCTAATTTTGCATTTCAATTACTGCATACGCTCTTAATTTGAATCATTGTTTGTGTTACCAATTTCATTCAGTGACTCTTACCTAGCTAGATTATTAGTTGGCTGTAACTGATTTTTCAGTAAATTAATCCCCCTGGCGAAAGTATCGGATAGGAATTAATTCCGATCCAAACAGAACTATTCCGATTCATTGCGATATCTGTATCCGAGCCAATGCAAATCATTCCGAACGAATGTGAAAAACGTTTTGTATCTCGTTTGATAAAAAACGGTAGAAAATCGATCCGACCTAATCCGATTTAATCCGACGCAACTATCCGAATGAATCCGAGGTCGGATCGATCGGATTAAAAACTTGGTTTCGGATTTATTTGGGTAGTTGCCTCGGATTAAATCGGATTAGGACGTATCGATTTTTTACCGTTATTCACTAGGAGAAACTTTTTATATCAATTTTTATTATAGTATTTTTCAATTTAGGGAAAAACGTATCACTTTGAGAATTTTTGTTAGTAAAAATACTAATCTTTATAATAATGATATGAAACTTCAACATAGTTCATAGTAAATTTTACTATAGTTTATACTAAAGTTCCATATCATTATTATAAGGTTTAGTATTTTTACTAACAAAAATTCTCAAAGTGATACGTTTTTCCCTAAATTGAAAAATACTATAGTAAAAATTGATATAAAAAGTCTCTCCGTGCATCAAACGATTTACAAAACGTTTTTCAGATTCGTTCGGAATGATTTGCATTGGCTCGGATACAGATATCGCAATGAATCGGAATAGTTCTGATTGGATCGGAATTAATTCCTATCCGATACTTTCGCCAGGGTCAATAACTAGATGTGGATGACTGAATTGAATCAGTAAAAAACTGCAGATTAAAATAAAGAAAGAGGCATCTACCTCTCTTAGTTTTAATCAGTAGTCTGTACTGATTTAATTCAGTGAGTGGTCTCTTACTGTCTGTGATCTAAAGCAACTTATTCTATATCTAAAAACCAGATACTGATATAGAAATTATTTTTAAAAAACTATTAATCTGAATTAGGGAGATTGATACAAAAGTAATAATAGCTTTTAACGCATGTCCTTAATTATATTTTCAACTACATTTTTAAACAAATAAAGAGCATGACAACTTCATCAGATGTACATGCCTTGTGCAAAGGTTATAATTTGAAACTAATGCAGGGGTGCGGTCATGACATCTAGAAAACATCACACTGAAGAAAATAGTTGAACTATCACGAAGGTTAGAATAAATTAAATTTAGGTTGACTACTAAATGAATTCGTATATTTCAGTAATTCAAAACACTTGTTCGCAATAATTTTGGTCAGTATTTTTACTATTTTTAATCAGTAACTAATTCCTAAATATGTAATCAGTTGACTTTGACTGATATCTCGGTAAATATGATTCAAAACAACTGACAGCATACCTAGAAATCAGTCACTGATTGAAATTAATAAAGTAAACTGCTGATTAAAATTGAAATAATAATATTTCAAACCCAAATTTGAAGAAATAAGGAACTACTTATAATAATTAGGAAAAATCGTTGAATAAATCCTCCAGCAAGCACTTTTAATAAAAATTAGTAATTCAAATCCTACTCTCTAAATCTGAATCAGTCAAAATCTACTGATTATCAGTGAAATTTGACAGATTCAAATAGCTAAAAAGAGGTTACTGTAAATCAGTCAAATTCCATTGATTGCTTCAGTGAAAATTAACTGATTTAACAATGAAAATATTTTTTCCACTGCTTCAATTAGTGATAATCAACTGATTTAACAGTGAAATATATTTTTTAACTGGTGAATGAGTGAAAAGGCAAATCACTGATTCAATCAGTAAAAATTTGACTGATTTAGATTTAGAGAGTATTTAATCATTCAGTAATCAAGCAATAACTAAATGAAAAAGTGATCTCTTATTTAAGCCAGTAATTTTATTTACTAATTTAATTTATTTCATGGTAAATACGAGTCATTAGTGGGATTAAAGAGTTAAAAATAAGTCACTGAATGAAATTAGTAAAAAAGCTACTAATCGAAATAAAGAGTCGAGGTTGAACTACTGTTAATTCAATTAGTAGAAGTTTACTATGAGTTTGGATAAGTTCGTACTAAATCAGTAGCATATTCCACTAAGCAAATTATTATAAATGACTTTTTAATAATACATTTTAAAAATTGAATACTTAATTAGTAACTTTTTTTTTCTTTCTATGAATCGATGTTTAGCGTTGTGTGACATTTCGTGCTCCTCATCTTTTTATTATGTTCTCGCTCCTGACCTATAATGAATGCATTGCTTTTCTTCATTGCCTCATAAAATAGTATCAGGAAACATGACTCTGAATTTATTGTAGCTATTTTTAACAAAACTGTTTTCTAAAGCGATTTTAGCATTAAGTGGTTCCAATTAAGAGTTCGCTTAGAAAGTTTTGAGTTGCACCTTTTTTTACAATGAAAGACATCTTTTTTTCTATCTTTAGTTCTTTTCTTCAACTTTTTTTCGAAACAATATAAACACATTTATATTATTTCATTTGTAAAATCACTTTTGTATATTAATATATCGGTTATTGAAGTCTTGTAAATTACGTTTCAAAGGCTAAAAATATTTTTAAAGTTGAAAAATTTACAACTGAATGGAAATTCTATTATCCTCATCTGAATTTCATTTACATCGTAATACAAAAATCACACAAGTATACTATCGCTGATGCTTGTGTACTCTCTAAATTTGAATCAGTCAAAATCTACTGATTATTAGTGAAATTTGACTGATTCAAATAGCTAAAAAGAGGTTACTGTAAATCAGTTAAATTTTACTGATTATTTCAGTGAAAATTGACTGATTTGACAGAGAAAAATATTTTTTTCACTGATTCATCAGTGAAACTTAACTGATTTAAGAGTTAACAATATTTTTTCACTGATGAATCAGTGGAAAGCCAAATCACTGATTCAATCAGTTGAAATTTGACTGATTTAGAATTAGAGAGCATATCTATGTATACTGTATGAACATTTAAAACCTAATTCAGCATGGTTGAAACGAATAAGATTTACTAAAAGGTCATTTTATATCGTAGAATTTGCAGTGACTTACACAATTTTTATAAACGCTTCAGTTGCTCACAACTACAAAACCATTTTTATTTTCTACTTCTTATTTGAAATTACACGACTTCTTGAATTGCAGTGAAACAATTGTGTACAAATATCTTCATCCGCTAAACTGCAGAGATTCATGAAAGACCAGAACTGCAGACGATAATAAGCTAATTAAACTCATAAGTGCCTAGAAAAACGGAAAACGATATTGAGCTCAGAGGAAAATAGGTCGAACTAAAGTCTGAATGCAAGCAGTCTAAGAAAGCCAAGAAAAATAATAAATTCTTCATTTGTAATACCATTAATTCAACTTTATTTCCATACTCTAAGAATATTAAAATTTTTTATTGAAATTGATTTTCTATTTTTTATCGGGAAAAAAATCAATTAATTTATAAAAAGTAATGACTAGTCCAACTTGACATAAGACTAGGCTTGACCTGAAAACAGTTTTGAAAAAAATGTCCGATCTAAGATAAGATTCAAAATTTCTAGGTTTTGTTTTAACTTTGATACAAGCATTTTTTAGTCACACGCAAAACCCGAATTCTCATTTAATTGCAAATTTCAAACCAACATCAGGTGCGGGAAAGTAAATTTAATCACACAAGTGGCATGTAACGAATTAACTCGTAAGTCTCCTATGATAGAATAACCCATGAATTATTTCTATGACATTTTTATAGTCCTTTAAATCCATTATAGTATAAAAAAATCTTTTTTGGAGTTTATTGGTGTTTAAGAGATACAAATTTTGTAGATTTTCGATCGGTTGTAATTTTATTTTGAAAATCAATACTGATTTTCAAAATAGTGTCTTAAAGACGTCTTATGTCTTAAAGAAGTTTTTTAGACATGAAACGTCCAAAAGACAACAAAAATCCTGATATTTAAATTCCCGAGACTTCATTAAGAGGTCACAAAGACGTTCAATGTCTCCATCTCCCCTACTGGGTGCAAAAACAAAATTATTTTGTTGAGCCAAACAGTTTTCTATGTGTAATAAAACTTCTTTGTTGGCTCAGCAAAATCCTTTTTAAGTCAAAACTAAATAATGTTGTTTGATCAACAAAATATGTAATTGGATCAACAAAATAATTTTGTTCCAACAAGAAAAACTCTTGAAAGAAAACTGTTTTCTTGTAGTCATAAATATTTTTCTCGATACGTAATTTTATCGAATTTATCGAAAATCTGTTGAGCGATGATACAATGTAAAATTATCAGGCAGCTAACCGGTGCCAAGGACTATGGATCGCATGTTATATTATTATAACTACAATTTTACTAAACTAGACCCAGTAGCCGAGACATGCTCTATATCGATCTTTATTACTCGCACCGTAGCGAAAGTACTAACCGCTATCTATGGACGAAGCTTGAAAGCATGCATATCTACTTATGTTATATCTAGAATTAATGTAATCCAACTTTGTTCTACTTTAAAAGTCCATCATTACTGTTTTGCTTTTATTTCTTTCATGGCATAATAAAAAGCGATCGAATTCAAATCCTTCCTTCCCTCACTAAAACACTGACTTTTCATAATCTCCCTGCTACTTTGAAAAAATATTTTACAGCTATTTCAGTGCTACTTTTATAAATATTTCTCAGTTTAAATGAAATTCTATATTTACTATTTTAATGAAATTCCATAATTACTATTTCATTTTTGCAATTCAAAAGCATTTATACAAAATTTATATTATTCACTTTGAAAAATTTCGGTAAATTAATAATTTGTTAGGCGATTTTTTCAAAATGGCGACTAATTTACTATTTGGGTCGTCGCCAAAATTTTTTGGGGTGATATAGAAATATTCTCTGAAACTCGGGGATTTTAGGGACTTTTATCAAAAAATCTCGAAGTAAATTTAAAATACTTTTAAAAATAATCGACAAGAGTGTTTGATGAATTATCTCTGCCAAGTTTTGTTAAAAAATTTGGAATGTTTGTGGAAATCAGTGCCTCAACAATTTAAGGGGAATTACCCAAAATTTATACAGCGTTCGGAAAAAAACTTTATTTTCGCTTACTTTTTTGTTTGCTGTATACCGTAAGTTAGTCGAGTCGGTGTCGTTTTGCGTGCGGAAAGTTGATTTTTCCGTACTAGTTTTTTTTAATTTTTCGCACACTTAGAATTTTACCGCACTAGTGTGGGAAAATGATCTTTCCGCATGAAAAACAATACCGATAAAGCTAACTTTCTTAAAACGTTAATTTTACTCGTGTGGTTGTTACCCTCGCTTTGCTCGGGCATCAAACTACAGACTCGCGAAATAATTTTTTTCCCCTAGTTGCACAATATATGTACTATTTATTACAAATTTTGACCATAAATTATAGCAAGACATGTTCCTGTACATATTTTGGATTTTTTATATTGACCCACAGTAATAAATATATGATAATTGCAACGGCATGGGGTCAGTTACTTTTTTTCCAAATATATAAAATTTCAAAGTGGCAAACGTTTCGGCCACAGATGTGGGCCCTCTTCAGTGCCAGATTTATTTAAAAGTAAAAAAAATAAGATATCGAAGCCGCCTTAGAAAATAAACCTTAAAAATTAATCATTAATAATTAACCTGAAATGCGTGCAATTTATAAGTTATTTAGTAACCTAAGAGTAATACTAATTTTTGTTTTTGTTTTTTTGGATTTTTTATTTTATTACTTTAATTAAGTTAGTGGATCATGCATAAAAATTTTGGAAAAAACTCATGAAAAAGTGAAGGCCTGATGTTGGACGACCAAAGGAGAGGTGCAGTTTTTTGTATTAATAAATTAATCCCAGTTGCGCTCGTGAGAGTGTGAGGTTGTTAACCACAAACAGCACATAAAAACTAAAAAAAACTAAAAAAACACCATACACAAGAACCACGAGAAGACACGAAAACACACAAAGAACACGAAAAACCACAGAAACAACACAATAAATTCAAAAAAACAAAAAGGAACACACACTCACTGATAGGGGTAGATTTGAAACAAACCAACGATAAAATTGAGTTATTAAGATTGTTTGCTTAATTTACTTAGATCACGCACTGAAAGTAGTGAGTTTTAATCCACAAAAATTCCGAAAAACACAAAAGAACACTCACTCACTGGTAGGGTTAGATTTGACACAAAACAACGGTTAAATTGAATTATTGTGATTGCTGACTTAATACACTCAAATCACGCACTAAAAATAATGAGTTTTAATCCAAAAAATCCCAAAAAAACACGAAAAAACCCTTTTCACTCACAGGGGTAGATTTGACACAATAACCAATTAATTACACACTACCGGTAACGAGTTTTAATCGCAACTCATTATTTTTAGTGCGTGATTTAAGTATATTAAGTTAGCAATCAAAATAATTCAATTTAATCGTTGTTTTATGTTAAATATAACCCTGTCAGTGAGCGTGTGTTCCTTTTGTGTTTTTTTTTTTCGGAATTTTTGTGGATTTAAACTCACTACTCTTAGTGCGTGATGTAAGTGTATTAAGTCAGCAATCACAATAATTCAATTTAACCGTTGTTTTGTGTCAAATCTAACCCTACCAGTGAGTGAGTGTTCTTTTGTGTTTTTCGGAATTTTTGTGAATTAAAACTCATTATTTTTAGTGCGTGATTTAGGTGTATAAAGTCGGCAATCTCAATAATTCAATTTAATCGTTGCTTATGTCAAATCTAACCCTGCAGTGAGTGTGTGTTCTTTTGTTTTTTTCGGAATTTTTGTGGATTAAAATTTACTATTTTCAGTGCGTGATCTAAGTGCCTTAAGCCAACAATCTTAATAACTCAATTTTATCGTTGGTTTGTTTCAAATCTACCCCTATCAGTGAGTGTGTGTTCCTTTTTGTTTTTTTAAATTTATTGTGTTGTTTCGGTGTGTTTTCGTGTCTTCTTGTGGTTCTTGTGTCTGGTGTTTTTTTAGTTTTTTTTAGTTTTTATGTGCTGTTTGTGGTTGACAACCTCACACTCTCACGAGCGCAACTGGGACATCTGTGGCCGAAACGTTTGCCACTTTGAAATTTTATATATTTGGAAAAAAAGTAACTGACCCCATGCCGATGCAATTATCATATATTTGACCATAAAGTTTATTAATGCTCTTTATAGTCATAGAGGCTTGAAAAAGCTTTTATCACTTTATGGCCTGCTAGTAGAAAAAACTTTTTTCTCCCTAATGACATAATATACTATTACTAAATAAATGTATGAATGTAAAAATTAATTTTTTGAATATTTTAATGTTTTTAGGGAAAGGCTTTGAAACGACGAAAACGAGGAAGTTTTTGAAGATCGTGTTGCCTGGGGCATGGTGGTAGGAGTGACGGCCGGGCGATGACGCACCATCACCGTCCGCCGCCATCGCCAAGAGTCCTTCAGGACTCACCCAACTTCCTGATCCCAATCCTGGCCCCGATTCCGATCCTAGTACTGCCCGAGATACACCCCTGGCCGCGAAAACGTGCTGCCCGAGATCAAATCCGCTATTTGAGGAGGCATGAGAGATCATTCTCGTCATCGCGATCATCGTGGTCAAGCGATGCCCCTCGAAGAGGCCCAAGGATTGCTTCCACCAACTTCCAGGACAGGTAATTAGAATTTATTCCAATATTTTAATAAATCTTTTACCATTTTTTACTCTTTCGAACGTGGGCTTTTTATCGAAAATTAAGAATAAGAAATGTGGTTTATTAAAATTTTTAGGCTCACTGAATTCTGAAATCTGTTTCTGAATTATTCTGAACCAATCCGAATAACGTTTTGTATCTCGTCGATTAAATCGGTTAAAAACCAATCCGATTCATTATTTCGATTAATGCCTTGGATTGAACTGGAATGAATCGGAAGAATTTGGATTTATTTTCAACAAATTAGCATGTAACATGATTCGAAACGTTTTTCAAGGGTGTCTAGCGGGCCGGAAATTTGGGAAAACCCGGAAATTTAATTTTACCGTGAATTTTTTTTTATTTTATAAAAAAATTGACTTTTTTTCTAGAAAACTAATTTTTTATCTTTAAGAGTGCTGGATAAAAGCTCTAACTTTGAAATTCAATAATTTCAATTTACTTAACAAATATTAAATGTAAATCTTTTTTTGCTTTTAAATTTAGTTTTGAGGTTAGAATTTATATTCCCTAAATCATTTTTTATTAAGTTCTTTGAAAATATTATAATCAAAACCATTTTGAAAATTTCATAAGAAGACATTCCCTATATCCACTAATAATTTTTTCAATTAATTTTGAATACGTGTTGCGATCTTTTGTAAGAAATTATTTCCCAAATTTATGTTTGGCAATAAATTTGTTTACCATTTCGTATTTCTATTATTGTAATATGTTTACACGTTGATTTTCAAAAACCATAAAAAGACATCTTCAACTTAATGGAGAAAAATAAATTTGACCGGGAAAAACCGGGAATTTTAAATTGCCTGATCACTAGTCACCCCGTTTTCAGATTGGTTCGAAAACATGTTTCGGAATAAGTCTGATTCGCTCAAATTGGGTTCTTATCCAAAACCTTTACCAGGACCATTAACATAATCTCAAGCTTAATTACGCTTCCTAAAAACCATAGGAAATGAAACTGAAATAAGAAACTGAAATAAAATTCAATGTATTTTGAAAGAGGCAACAATATATTTGTTATATAAAATTAGTTCATGTCAAAATTATTTGTTAGTTAATAATTATCTAATATTTCAGAACTGTTCTAAACTTCTATAACTAGTCTTAATTCTACAATCCCAATCGCTCCATTTCTCATCAAATAATTTTTTTATGATTTGTTAAAATATACAAATTTTATACAGGGTGTGATTTCTGAAAAAATGTTTTGATGAGCTAAACGAGCTCTTGTTCATTACGATTGAATAAAAGTTATGATGAATTATACTCTCTAAATAGGAATCAGTCAAAATCTACTGATTATCAGTGAAATTTGACTGATTCAAATAGCTAAAAAGAGGTTACGGCGAATCAGTCAAATTTCACTGATTACTTCAGTGAAAAGTAACTGATTTAACAGTAGAAAATATTGTTTTCACTAATTAAACAGTGAAAATTAACTGATTTAACAGTTAAAAATATTTTTTGACTGGTGAATCAGTGAAAAGGCAAATTACTGATTCAATCAGTAAAAATTTGACAGATTCAGATTTAGTGAGTAGGAAGGTTAAGAAAAAATATAAAATGTCAAATAACTATCGATTAATAAATAATTTTTCACCTTTTCAAAAAATTTGAAGGCAAAAAAATTGGATAACTGGAATCTTCTGGATTTCCTTACTTTATAAATTTATATAATTTTCAATATAACTATTCATCATAAATATTATTAATGAGTCTTCCTGCTTTTTGTATATTTCAATTTTGATACAGATTCTCTGTCAACACTGTCTTTCTTTCGTATTCATTTTTCTTGCCAGGAAAGTTCCGTAAGCTCGAATTTATGTAGCAAGACCCTTTTTTCACAAGTTTCACTTTTTTAATAAAACATCCGCTTTGCATTTTGAATAGAAACTCTTGATCAACTCCGTTCATAATTAATTGAATACCGACAAAGCAAGCTAGTGATTAGTACTGCGGATGTACAATATATTACCTACTCGATTCTAGCTTTGATCCTTATCAAGCCCCAAACCAGCAATGTACATAGTAATTAATTCTCATAATTAACATGCAAAATATCTCTTCTTGAAGACAAGGACCACGTGAGACACTACTTAATTTTATTACCCAATTTCATGTGCAAATAAAGGCCATGAATCGCACAGACCACGTGACTAAATCCCTGCAAAATTTTCTGTAAGATGAAATTGTTGCTGTCCTGAGGACATCTCATATTTGAAAGACGTTTTTTAGACAAAATATGGGCTATAAATTTTAAAAAGGTATTTTTAAGCTATAAAAAATTATATAAAAAACAATTGTAATTATAAATGTTAAATACTCGGAAAAAAATAGTTTAGTAAAGTTTATAGAATTTTTTAAGAGTTGGGGATACAGGCATTTACGGAACAGAGTTTTGGAAAATTTACAGAACTTTTCAGGATAAAATGCGAAACATTCAGGAAAAATCATTGAAAGTTCTGCATTTTATTGTGAAAAGTTCTTTAAATTTTCGAGAACTTTTTTCCGTAAATGTCTGTATCTCCAACTTTTGAACAGTTCTATAAACTTTATTGAACTATTTTTTCCGTGTATATTTATAAAATCGATTAAAATAGATTTGCTCTATCAGACAGGATTCACCACTCTTTCGCTCATGTTTATTTGGTTCATAAAATGCATTTTAATTACTAGTTTTTGAATAATGCTACATTTCCTTTTTTTTTAAATTACCAACATCACGTAACTGGATTGATACATGGGCTTAAAAAAGACTTTAAACAGCAGAAAGTAATTATTTTTACATTCTCATCATGGATAAGAAGGTATTGGTTTTATGTGAAAAATGACTTTCGAAATTTTCATCAAATCTTTACGTTTTGAGACCCCCTGAGTCAGAAAAAAAGGGTTTTTACGAAAGTGTCTGTCTGTCTGCCTGTCTGTAGTAGGTCGTATACTCGATAACTCTCGATAGAATTATCAGATTGAATTGAGCTTGGGAACAATTTATCGGAGCCGAAAAAGTAAGGACAAGTTCGTTAACCAGCCATATCCAAATAAAATTTTGAGGAAACTAGACAATTTTTTGTGTTTTTGAAAAAATAAAAAATTCTAATACTAGTTTTTGATAGTGCTCATATATCTCTACAAATTATCCTGATAACATTTTTTGATTAAATCAAAATTAGAAATGTTACAGCATATTCAAATTCGAAAAAAGTCAATATCAAAATTCCATTTTCCAGCTAAATTATACGAGATACTAAAAAACGTTATGATACAATATTATTTTCTACATAAAGACCTACAAATTAAAATCGTAACATTTTTTCATAAGATGCATATTTTTCTTTTTAATTAAAAAAAAAAACTATTGAAAATCCAAAATTCAATTTTTTAACAATAATATGCGAAATTCGAAAAAAACGTAAAAATACAAAGTTGTTCGTTTCAAAAAGATCTACAAATTTTGTCTAACGCAGTTTCTGGTAAAACATATATTTTTCGTTTTAATTCCAAAAAATACGTTTAAAATTCAAAAATTCCATTTTTTCACCAAAATATGTGAGATACGAAATAAGCGTTGTTCTGTAAAATCGTTTCCTTAAATAAGTTCTACGATTGTTTTTTCTTTTTGAGAGATTTGGAAGAAAATAAATTATTTTAATCATGTAATTTATTAAAAAGTGACTGAAATGTATACAGAAAATCGAGCGTGAAGCGCGAGCTTCATGATGAGAATGTATTCCTTAAGGCTGATAGAGCCTTAAGTAAATTGAATTTCCTGTTTAACTTAAATTCAAAAAGAAATAGAGTGACTTTGAGAAAATGTGTAATTCACATCATCTGTAATATAATTATAAAATTAGTTTGAGCTTCAGTATCAAATTATAAGAAATAAACTTAAATGTATGCGGAGAGCACAAGACCGAGCGCGCAGCGCGCGATGAGAATGTGCCCGCGAAGCGGGCACATTTTTTAGGATAGTTTAATGTAGGTCATTTATGTGAACAGTATTCTCAGATTTTAATGTTTGGATATATAAAGCTTGAGACCGATAAATCAATAAGTGTTCCATCTTCCGATCGAACTATAGGGAGTTGCGGCATGAACCCAAAGGAAGTAAGATATAGATGTTAGATGTGAGGGAATTCACTAATTTCTCAAAGGAGTCGTATAAAAGATAAAATTACTGTTTCCAGGTCGAATAATTTTTAACATCAATGCGTGGATATTAAAGATAATTTAACTCGATAATGAAACTAGATTGAACAGATTAATTTCGTATTCACAGATTTTAATTATGCTCTGAAATTTTATTTTATCGCATCAAAAATAATTGCATTCCCGTAAAAAAAATTAAGACGTGATATATAGTATATAGTTACTGTTCCTGTTAAAGTATTGAACAATAAAATTATAGTTTAAACATACACATCTTTCCAAATATAGATTAGGGCCATTGACCATCCTGACCGCGCGATTTAATTATAGTTCATATCTGTAATTGCTGATAACTTTTCTAAATTCATTTTCTGTAAACAATTTTCTTCGCCAAATTTTTGAAAAAACGATCTACACGGAGAAACTTTTTATATCAATTTTTACTATAGTATTTTTCAATTTAGGGAAAAACGTATCACTTTGAGAATTTCTGTTAGTAAAAATACCATCTTTATTACACTGAGAGAAATCGGCTTTGGTTCCTGTGCACATAGCACATAAATTTTTTGTACAGTAGTTGCCTTGACCGAAAAAGTTGAGAGAAGCTACTACTTTTATAGTTATCATGACAGTAATTTGGACTTTTTTGTGTATTCGGTTGTTGTGACCAAAGTTGATGATTAGAATGAGCTTTATACGTACCCCAACGGTTAGTACACGTACATTTTCTTTATGTGTACTGCCAAGCTCCTTTGGTTACTACAACCGCAGCGTTCGCTGTTGCGCTAGACAAATCAAGTATAACTTTCATTTTTTACAACGAGGTAAGCCTGTCGTGACAACTATTAAATCTTGTAATAGTCACACAATTTAACTTGCACTGCACTGGAGATAAGTAGTTACTTCCAAAAAGATATGGAGCCTAAGTTGAATCCTGCCAATTCTCGTTCTCGATTCCTGGACTATATTTCACCGTGCCAAGCATTATCAGGTAAATAATTCTATTATAAATATAGTTTGACAATTCTTTCTAAATGATAAACGATTTTGTTCCGGGACAATGCAATGCGTTCCAATGTTGCTGTTTCGTCGTATTTTGTCAAAACTATAGTCAGTCAAAAAACGTTCATGGTCATGAAAAAAGTGACAATTTTTTAACTTAATCGACGAAAGTTATCATAAATATCATTATACCGGATTATTTTTCTTAGATCTTTTCGGTGAAACTTTATTTTTTCTAATCAAATTGAATTCGTATTTTAATAACTAAGAGAACCATACGTATAACCTCAAAAATAATTTTGGCTGGGTATTTACTGTCCGTAGACTTAGTCATTTTAACCAAATTCTATGCGCGGCTTTACGATGGACTTTGGTTCCTATAACCGCAGCGCTATGGTATTTCAAGTACCAGAATCGTGGTCTCAGTAACGTTCCTTGCAGTTGGAGTAAACACTTTTCCAATGTATGACAGCCACTACCATAATTGTCATGAGAACTTTAAAATTTTTGTAAAGACGATTTTAACAAAAAAACTTTGGTCAGTGAAACCTAAAATTTCTCTCTGTGTATAATGATATGAAACTTCAGCATAGTCCATAGCAAATTTTACTATAGTTTATACTAAAGTTTCATATCATTATTATAAAGTTTAGTATTTTTACTAACAAAAATTCCCAAAGTCATAAGTTTTTCCCTAAATTGAAAAATACTATAGTAAAAATTGATATAAAAAGTTTCTCCGTGTAGACAGATTTTTTTATTCTAATTTATAATCTTTTACAAATTTCTAGAAAGATATTTCATTCACTAAAAAGGTATTGTTCACGAATATATTAACCCATATTTTTGATCACGTGGTCAGGTTAGTCCATGGCCTGAATTCTTCATATTCTGCTCGAAACGGCTATTTTATATTTGTTTATGCATGAAATTCGGAAATAACCAAAATCATAGTTTATTAAGTTAAAATGTAATAATCTCAAAACCAGAGGCAAGTGGAAAATGCAGGGAAATAAAATTAATGAACCGAGAGGGATTTTCGATCACCTGCTTTAATCAGGAATTAATTAATTACCATTTCGCTGTATTGGTTGTCAACAATCAAGTACTCGTAGTTAAAGTAACACGAAATTACTAATCATATTTCCTCACTTTATCATGAAATCAATTTATAAAATCAGAAATAAATTTATCTCATTCACACATTTACAAATAAAATACTTGATGTAAAAATATTTATCGATTATTATTACATTATTGCATTATAATTACCTAGAAGCTGAAAATACTTTAGTAACTACATTGAGGCAACTATTTTTAAATTATTTATTTTTATGTAATTTTTACTTTTAAGGAAGTTCATCCACGAAAATTAGACATCAAGCAAAAATAGATAATTTTGCTTTCAAGAATAGCAATATTATTATTGAAGGGGTCATTTAAAAACAAAGAGATTAATTTCTATGAAAAAAATTTGAAGCATAAAGAAATAATGTATTCAACAAATTTTATTTTTACCTGAACTACTTTTCTTATTATCCATTCTTTACCGTTTCTGATTTTTAAAAATAAATTCTTTAATGGCTGAAACCATTAAAAAACATTTTGCAAAACGAAATTTTTATAAACAAATTGCTGAATTTGATAACAATTTATTCATTTTCGACAATTGGAAATGGTTCAGTTGTAGAGAATCTTTTTCTTGAAAAAGTGATTTGTAATTTATTAAAATCGCTTAATTTTTTAAAATTTGATAAGAAGCGATAAGAAAAAAATTGGGGCAAAAGTCAAATCTATTAATAAAATTATTTTTCTGTATTACAAATTTTTATCATGGAAATTGATCTTTTCTCTTCCAAAATAGCCCTTCAATAATAATATTGATATTCTTGAAAGCAAAATTATCTATTTTTGCCTGAGGCATAATTTTCGTGGATCAACTACCTTAACCAAGTTCAAAAAATTAATTCAGATTTAATGATTTGAGGATCCATCAAAAAGACTGAAAGATATTTTGCTTTATCGAGATCATGAAATGTATTAATTTGTATTGTGCACATTTATATGAAATTGAATGAAAAAAATCTGTCCGCTTCGTGGGCACATTCTCATCGCGCGCTTCGCGCGCAGCTCGCAAGTTTAGAGCGCCTAGAGCGCGCGATTTGATCGTCGCGTTCCGTTCTTTCTGGACCTCGCGCTTCGCGCTCGGTCTTGTGCTCTTCACATACATTCAAATTTATTTATTATAATTTGATACTGAAGCTCAAACCAATTTTATAATAATATTACAGATGATGTGAATTACACATTTTCTCAGTCACTCAATTTCTTTTGGAAATTTAAGTGAAACAGGAAATTCAATTTACTTAAGGCTCTATCAGCCTTAAGGAACACATTCTCATCATGGCGCTCGCGCTTCGCGCTCGATTTTCTGTATACATTTCAGTAACTTTTTAATAAATTACATTATTAAAATAATTTATTTTCTTCCAAATCTCTCAAAAAGAAAAATCAATCGTAGAACTTATTTAAGGAAACGATTTTACAGAACAACGCTTATTTCGTATCTCACATATTTTGGTGAAAAAAATCGAATTTTTTTAATATTAAAAATCAAAATATAAAATATACATCCTGTCCCGAAATGTCTTAATGAGAATTTTTAGACCTCATTTAGGCAAACAATTTTCCATCTAAACATTTTTTTTGTATCTCACATATTTTGTCCAAAAAATGGAATTTATGGATTTTAATCGTATTTTTTGGAATTGAAACGAAAAATATATGTTTTATCAGAAACTGTGTGAGACAAAATTTGTAGATCTTTTTGAAATGACAAACTTTGTATTCTTACGTTTTTTTTGTATTTTGAATATTATTGTTAAAAAATTGAATTTTGGATTTTCAATAGTTTTTTTTTTAATTAAAAAGAAAAATATGCATCTTATAAAAAAATGTTACAATTCAAATTTGTAGGACTTTATGTAGAAAATAATATTGTATAATAACGTTTTTTCGTATCTCGTATAATTTAACTGAAAAATGGAATTTTGATATTGACTTTTTTCGAATTTGAATATGCTGTAACATTTCTAATTTTGATTTAATCAAAAAATGTTATCAGGATAATTTGTAGAGATATATGAGCACTATCAAAAACCAGTATTGAAATTTTTGATTTTTTCAAAAAGTTATTTTCAAAAACATGAAAGTAGTGCTCAATCCCTCAATTTTGATTGGATGTGGCTGGTTAACGAACTTGTCCTTACTTTTTCGGCCCCGATAAATTGTTCCCAAGCTCAATTCAATCTGATAATTCTATCGAGAGTTATCGAGTATACGACCTACTACAGACAGACAGACAGACAGACACTTTCGTAAAAACCTTTTTTTTCTGACTCAGGGGGTCTCAAAACGTAAAGATTTGATGAAAATTTCGAAAGTCATTTTTCACATAAAACCAATACCTTCTCATCCATGATGAGAGTGTAAAAATGTTAACACTCAAGAACTAATCACGGATTATAGGTGATAAAATCTCGAATACAGAACTCTTATTCCCATATAGCCGAAGGCTAGCAATTTGCTAATATTCATTTCCAGTTCAGTGACTTACTAAACCGTGGGCATTGTTTTTAGTAAATTAATTTCGTATTCTCTGATTTATAATTATATACATTTCTATGTTCATTTGTCACGCAGGTAACCGGGGACCGTTGAACGTAACCATTGTTCAAGTGGGGGGTGGAAATGTCGGCGGTGGAGGTGGAGGTGGTAACAACGATTTACTGGGTTTGGAACCACCGTCAGATTTAAAACCAGCTGTTTCACCTATATCCGACACCAGCGCAACTTTACAATCTGATAACAATGAAACTTTTACAGGTAAGTTTCCTAGTCCTTAGAAGCTTTGAACTTTTATAACTCAGGCCAAGTGTACTAATGACTGAACAATTATAATAAGCATCAGCTTTTTAATTGATAAATTAAGAAATAATAAGATAAAATTATAACGTGATATATTTGAAAACATGTCTGCTATTATATTGACTCAAAAATTATAGATTTTTATTCATTTTTTGTTATTTTGGAATAGGATTAGTTTCTTCTTATTTTCTTCATTTATAAAAATTATCGATGATAGATTCAATAAAACGTAAAAAAATTAAAAAAGAATGGCAAACAATTCGGCCGCATATGGGAGCCCTTTTCAGTCCCATAAATTGTCAAATTAATTCACAATTTTTTGAAAGATTAAAATACAGAAAATAATTAAAATAAGGAAAATCACGAGTCTCAAAAACTTATCTTATAGCATGCATATCAAAATGAAGCAGTCCAGTATGCACATCACGCATTGAAAAAATATGTAGTCCTCAAAAAAAAAATTATTTCCCTTTGAAAATGGGTGCTTTTGTCCACTTCTAAGAATCACCACAACCGTCTCGAATTTTTTAACTACTTTCTAAATCTGAATCAGTCGAATTTTCACTGATTGAATCAGTAATTTGCCTTTTCACTGATTCATCAGTGCAAAAATATTTTTCACTGACAAATCAGTTAATTTTCACTGATTGAATCAGTGAAAAAAGTATTTTTCACTGTTAAATCAGTTGATTTCCACCGAAGTAATCAGTGAAATTTGACTGCTTTACAGTAACCTCTTTTTAGCTATTTGAATCAGTCAAATTTCACTGATAATCAGTAGATTTTTACTGATTCAGATTTAGAGAGTAGGTATAGGACAATAGTCTTCTCCAAGGAGGAAAGAAGGTTTTCAAATAGTTTCTATCTAGACGGAGTACTTAAGAGCTCGATCGGCAACAGATTCCGTTAGTAAAGTCGTCAAGAAAAGTTTCCAAAATCAAAAATGATTCGTGGATTCACATTTTTCGTTGTTAAGAATAATTCTTGACATCTTTTCAAAAAATGTCATGGCTGGTTTAATTGCAAATTACTAAGTTTCGTTCGTGTTATCTTGTTTGTTTGTATACAGTGGACTCATGATTTTCCTTATTTTAATTATTTCCTACATTTTAATTTTTCACACAAATTTTTAATTATTTGATAATTTATGGTACTTAAGAGGGCCCCCATATGTGGCCGAAACGTTTGCCGTTCTTTTTTACCTTTTTTTACGTTTTATTATACCTATCATTGATAATTTTTAAATGAAGAAAGTAAGAAGAAACTGACCCTACGAGAAAACAGCAAAAAATGAATAAAATTCAATAAGATAACAATTTAGATTTAATGTTATTATTTTATATAAAATATACCTTTAATCAATAGAGTCAAATAGAGCTTTGAGGGATCTGCAGAAATAAATAACAGAAGTCTGCAAGGATTTTTTTTGTGCATAACTGAGTGATTTCTTATGTAATTTTGTGCGCCAAATCCAAGCCTGCCTTCATAATTCGCCTATCGTGTCAAATTATGGAGGTATAAGAGGTAAAATGTACTAAATTTGACGATTTTGTCCCAATTTTACGGAATGAATTTTTTTCGGTTTTTTATGAATATTATGTAATACGGTTTATCTTCTTTAAAATTGATTTCTTCTTATTCCCTTATGACGTTTTTCTTCAAAGATTTATCACGTGAAAGTTATCAGAATTCCAAAAAAACACAATTGGAGGTATTTTTCCAAACTTAACCTATTAAAATTTAGAGTGATGAAATTTTTTCTCGAAACCAGGCATATTTTTCGAAGTAGGCTCTTTTTAGTGCCGTTCTTTTAGATTTGAGTTCAGTGCACAAAATTACGTAAAAAACTATTAATTTAATTGATAAAAATATCTGAAGCCAATAATGTCAAAATATTTCTAAAAACCTGCTTTTACTCCTACTTTATTTGTACCGTTCTTTGGCAGACGCAAAAAGCGTTTGATTCTTTGAATGGCAAACAAACAAGTTATTTTTTTAAATAAATTCAATTTAGATGTACTAAAAATATTTTTTGTTTCGAAAACATTTTAGTTTTCAACGAAATATCCCAATAATTTCAATAGAATTCATTCTATTTTAAATTTCAATGTACAATATCAACCACTGCAATATTAGGTTTTTGTTATTTTTATTTCCAAACATTTACTTTTGCAATAATCGTCACTCGGAGAAAATTAATTGTCCAAACCTTCTTTGACTGTCAACGACTTTTGGATTAGGCTGAAGTTGTAAAAAAATTCATTGACAATTACAATAATCTCTTATACTTTTTTAGAACCTTTTATTGAAAAATATACGGAATTATTGGAATCGTTAATGGATTTGTTTCCAACTTGAGCCCTATCTAAAAATCGTCGTCAGTAAAAGAATCTTCCGACAACTATTTTTTTAAATATTTTTTTGGATCATAAATGGAATAGAAAATGTGACAAAGAAAGAGGAAAGAAGAAGACAACCTCCAAACGCTCTTTCTCTTTCTTTCGGCGGCTTCGTGTTTTTTGAATTTCAAAAAAAAGTCATTAGTTTCTTAAAAACTTTTTAATGATTTTTTTTTCAAAATTTCGAAAACAGACAGGAAGACGAATAAGATTTTTTATTTTTTACACTTTTAATTTCATTCATGATACACATTTTTTGTTTTATCCAAGTTAATAATACCATCAGTTTCTTAATATTTTCTTAATTGCTCTCAACCTATACAATTACCTCTTGCTTATGACATTTATCAACGTCAAATTAGATAATAATTCTCGATTAAGAAAAATATTCTAAGAAAGATAAAATTTGAGTCCTGACAATCGCGTGATAAATCCGGAACATTTTCACGAATGAGGTTATTCCTCGTCAAATAAATTTCCTGAATGTACAAACTACAAAGCCGTACGAACAAAGGTTTCAAATATAGTCATCCTGTCTGCTTTTGAAAGCCCCCCCCCCTCCCCCTGTTTTACCTCTCATTTACTTTTTATATTTTTCCGTCTCATATTTGCTGCAGCTTCTAGCTGCGTTTACATGTGAAGACTACCTTTTCCCCCGTGTTTTTGAATAGAGTAGAATGAAAATGAAATGAGTGTTTTTCCTAAAGTCACGTGCATTTTTCTTATAAGATCAAGAAAGGAAAGCATGGTGAAGTGAAAGCAACAGATTTTTTATTTTTACATTGAAAGAAAAGCTGAGTTGAAGGGAGAAATTTCAAGTGTGCTCAGAAATGAAGGTGCCTTATTTATTAAATAATTTAATTAAATCTTACTTTAGAGATTTTCATTGCATAGTTGTAATATCTGAATAGGAGCCATCTTTCTTTTATAAAATGGGTTAAGCAAGGAGACTAATTTGTGCTAAAATTAGAGAAGTGCACACAATCTATATACACATTCTGATGGACGTTTGCGTAAACTTAACGTAGCAGTAACATAATATTTACCGAAGGAAATAATCTGCTTTTCTTAGATTAAAAGTAGATATTCAAAGTCTGTAAGGGTTGAGATGTAAGACAAAAATAATCATTTAATTTCCACACCGTGAATTCTAAATCTTAGACGGAAAAAATAATTCAATTAAGTTTATAGAACTGTTCAAGAGTTGGGGATACAGGCATTTATGAAACAGAGTTTTGGAAAATTTACACAAATTTCCCCAATAAAATGTGAAACTTTCAATGATTTTTCCTGAATGTTCCGCATTTTATTCTGAAAAGTTTTGTAAATTTTCCAACTCTCTAAATTTGAATCAGTTAAAATCTACTGATTACACAGGTCTGCAAATAATGGGTTTGTATTTGTTGTTAGAAAACGAAAGATCATTTCCGGGGTAATTTTTGACGTGGAAACCGAATCCGAAATCAGAATCAGCCTATCACGTCAGGATTTTGAGATATTTGAGGTTATGTACTCGAAAAATGGGGTTCTTCGCTACTTTTGAGGTTATTTATAGAACGTAAGAAATTTTTTTGGTTTTTTTCTCAAAGGTCATCATTTAGCACTACTTTTTCCCTTCAAAATGAGCTATTAAACAGTCACGAGCGATTTTTTCTAACAAAGATACGGCCATATCAAGTTTTGACATTTATCCGAACAACCTTATGAGCATTCACATTGAATTTCGTAAATTTCGATCCGCCATTTTGAATCCGCCATCTTAGAAATGGAAATGTCAATTTTCTGACTGTAAATTCTTATTCAGAGACCATCAAAACCCGCAAGCACAAATTTTCAAGATAAATTTTCGAATGCAGAATGGTATGCACCAAAGAGTCAATGTGAATGCTCATAAGGTTGTTCGGATAAATGTCAAAACTTGATATGGCCGTATCTTTGTTAGAAAAAATCGCTCGTGACTGTTTAATAGCTCATTTTGAAGGGAAAGAGTAATGCTAAATGATGACCTTTGAGAAAAAAACCAAAAAAATTTCTTACGTTCTATACATAACCTCAAAAGTAGCGAAGAACCCCATTTTTCGAGTACATAACCTCAAATATCTCAAAATCCTGACATGATAGGCTGATTCTGATTCCGAATTCGGATTCTACGTCAAATTTAATCCGGAAACGACCCATAGCTTTTCAACAACAAAACCTTGCAGACCTGTGTTATCAGAGAAATTTGAGTGATTTAAATAGCTAAAAAAGGTTACTGTAAATTAGTCAAATTTCAATGATTATTTCAGTGAAAATTGACTGATTTGACGGTGAAAAATATTTTTTTCACTGATGAATCAGTAAAAATTAACTGATTTAACAGTGAAAATTATTTTTTCACTGATGAATCAGTGAAAAGGCAAATCACTGATTCACTCAGTGAAAATTTGACTGATTCAGATTTAGAGAGAAAACTCTGTTCCCTAAATGGTTGTTTCCCCAATTCCTGCACACTTCTATAAACTTTAATGAATTATTTTTTCCGTGATAAGGGTCAGATTTTTTCTATAAAATACAAATAAGTCGTTATTCAGCTTACATTTTTTTAAGAAGGAAATAAGTCGTTTGTGATTACTACCAACTAACTGACCTTAACTCACATTAGTTCTCCTAATTGGATTGATGCAGTGTAACGCGGTCTCTGGAGAGGTCAGTGCGAATTTTGCTTTCGAATGCGCTGATATTTTTCTTCGTAGTGAAACTGCACTAGTTTCTCACCCACAGACACCAGAATTTATCAACGTTTTAAAGTTTTTTTTTCGTTATCATAAACCCTTCTCTCTAAAGTGACTCTATTGTACTCGAAATTTTCAAGTGCTTCCCCTAGTGTTGAAAGCGAGAGTGAAACTCACGTGCGTCGGGAATCGGAGTGCAAAAAATTCTTTGACAGAATTCGTGAACGCTTTGCAATCAAGAGATGCATTCAATTAAATAATACATGACGCATAAGGGAAGTAAGGTTTTAATGACCTTGACGATAAAATTAGTGAAAATCAAATCAACTCGTTGACAGATGAATATTCAATGGTGTATGACTGCATGTCAAAATGTTATATGAAATTTGTAAAAATTATGGAAGGCGAGTTTATAAGATTCAATCGGTCAGAGAAATCAAATTCACATTCACGTCATCGAGGGGTTACTCGACACAATAAAACGCGACCTGAAGTCTTCGTGATTGACTGTGACAATGGTGAAATTTATGATGATGAGTACTCTTTGAAAACCCAAACCCATTATTCAAGAACGGGTATTAGTACCCGGAATCTCGAAAATGATAGAAGAGGTATTTCAGATTTATTCTATGCAAGATGATTACATTGACACAGTATTCATTTGTTGAGATTATTCTCTCAAACGAAATCATTGAATCCTTTGAATCGATATTGTCATCAGAATAGACATTAATAAATAATTAAAGTTTGTTACTTTTAAGGGTAAAATAATTAGAGAGTAATAGTAGCTACTCTCTAAATCTGAATCAGTCAAATTTTCACTGATTAAAACAGTGATTTGCCTTTTCACTGTCAAATCAGTCAATTTTCACTGAAATAATCAGTGAGATTTGACTGATTTATAGTAACCTTTTTCTAGCTATTTGAATTAGTCAAATTTCACTGATAATCAGTAGATTTTGACTGATGCAAATTTAGAGAGTACCATTTTTTACATATTGGCCAAATTAAACTTTAATAAAAAATTTTTAGACACGTGTAGTTTAAAAAAAAAGAAGGAAAACGACAAGGCTTCAACGTTTATTGGAATAAAGGTTTACGAATCACCTAAAGTTTCAACAGTCGGTAAACTGTTTGATTTGAGCTTATGTAATACTTCTGAGGGGAGACTCTGTTGTATTGCAACCACAAAGCTTACGCTTATAATATCCACAGACGGTATTTTTATAGTATAATAAGGTGGTGTGTGTTTATCACTAATCGATCCCTCTAAGGCTAAGAGAAGACTTACTCGTGGTAACAATAAATATGTGTGGAAATTTTTAGTCTGCCCTCGCGAGGCCTATGTGGTTTTCCCCATTTTAATAATGGCCCTACATTGGCAAACCATAAAGGCCTCCAAAAAAATCGACATGCACCTCTTCGAAGGCCCTACGTTAAATGCCCTGATAGGGCCAGTGATGTGACTTGTAGGGCATAGCTAAGTCTACTGTAAAAACGGTCATCAACCGAAAATATGAGTTTAAATAAAAAAAATACAGATGACATAAAATAGTATGGTTCCATTCCCTTGATCATTTTTGTCAAGCAAATGTTTAGAATAACCGTCTCCATAAATCACATTTTCAAAGAAAAGTTATTTTATATATATTTTGTAAACCTAGTTTTTGAAATCAATAGTTTTTTTTGGAACATTTGGTAACTATCTAACCTTTGTTTTTAAGGTTATTTTTTGTTTCATTTTCAAGTTTGTTGAATAAACTTGGAAATTTTTTTGTAGCGATCTACAGAGGCAAATACTGTAAACCTCTTTAAGGGCATAGCTGGTGTCTTTCATTTTGTAAAATATTCATACGTTCAATATCCAATAGTTAAAAATGGCCAAGTGAGGTAATTTCCACACGAGATGTGCTGAAATGATTTCAATAAATTGGAAATTGTATGTTTTTCACTTTGAAAAAAGTGAGTCTTTACAGAAATTTTTCTGTAGGCAGGCCAGGCCCAGGATTTTCAAGTCTTGACTTAGCATAAAATACTATTCCAGGCCTGGGCCGTCCTGATGTACTCTCTAAATCAGAATCAGTCAAATTTTCACTGATTGAATCAGTGATTTGCCTTTTCACTGATTCATCAGTGAAACAATATTTTTCGCTGCTAAATCAGTTAATCTTCACTGATTCATCAGTGAAAAAAATGGTTTTCACTGTCAAATCAGTCAATTTTTACTGAAATAATTAGTGAAATTTGACTGATTTACAGTAACCTCTTTTTAGCCATTTGAATCAGTCAAATTTCACTGATAATCAGTAAATTTTGACTGATTCAAATTTAGAGAGTATCTTTCGCATTTTCATTCTACTCAGCGGGGCTCGGTTTCGTCTTAATAATTGATACTAAGTCGAGGCTTGTCAACTCTGGGCCTGATCTGAGCCATGCCAATATTTCTAGATCGCAACAATTTTTATCAAATTTCTTATCATGACCGTTTTCTTTTGAATGGTTTGAATGTTAAATATTCATTTGGAAAAAACTAAAATTTATTGAAATTTCTCTGGTATTTTTTAACGTCACATTGCGAACGATTACATTGATACGGATAAATGATCATGAGATATGAAATAAAACGTCCTTGAAAATCACTTTTTTTTAACCTTGCCGGTTAATTTATTAATAATAATGCAGGAACGATCGACGATTTATTTTCCTACTGCATGAAATGTGTAATTGCGTGAAGTATATTTTTCTCATTCGAGTAAACTACAAAGCTGATATGAAAATGAAATAAAGGGAATGTAAATTTATAATTTATCAGATTATTTGTAGCTTTACTTTTTATTCTAAACTTAAGTCTGATTTGATCACGTATAATGTTTTGTAGAAGAATTGAAATAGTAGACATTTTATTATAAACTAAAATAATTTTTTTCCATTAAGGGGATCCGCCACCTTTAATATTTTTATTTTTTCAGTATAGACCTTGAATATAATTTTTTAAATGTTTAATGCCTTTATTCAGAAAGGTTTTGGGGTTATTTAAAAATCCCAGCACCTTTGTGTATTTTTAAACTTAAGATTTTGAGTTTTTTGGGCATTTTTTGACTTAGAATAAGTTTTTTGTCTTTTTATCAATTGTCATGATTGTTTTTTTATTTTTTTTCTTTCTATGTGTAGAAACTTTTTGAATATGGAAAGCACTCAAGCTAAAAAAATAACTACAACATTGTTTTTGTCATATTTTGGGATATATTTTACTTTTTAAAATTTTTTTTTATTTGTAACTTTTTTTTCAGTCATCTTATCTTATTTTCCATACTCGAAAAGTTGCTACGTATTATAAGGAATGAAATTTTAAAAATTTATGACAATTAGGTAAAAGCAAAAAAGTGGTTCAAAGTAAAAAAATGTCTAAAAAATGCCCAAAAAACTATAATTTTTAGTTTAAAAATACATAAAGGTGCTGAAATTTATAAAGAAAAGCCTAAACCTTTCTAAATAAAGGTACTAAACATAAAAAATTATATGGAAGGTCTAAACTCACATATTAAATATAAAAATATTAAAGGTGACGGATGCCCTTATAAGCAAAACAAAAGCTTCGATCTTAAATTTCAATTTTATAAATATTAAATAAGATAATAATCTTACGCCAGTTAGGGCCGCCGCCTGGCAGACGTTTTACGACATGCCTAGGCCTAGCCTGAGCCACGATAAAATTTCTACATTTTTATTTTTGTTGCATATATATAATTGTAAACTATTAACTGTGGTTAATGTACTAATGAGCATGATTTTAACTATGCCATGAAAATGACAAAGCTTTTTGAAGTCGAAAACATGTTACTCTCTAAATTTGAATCAGTCAAAATCTACTGATTATCAGTGAAATTTGACTGATTCAAATAGCTTAAAAGAGGTTACTGTAAATCAGTCCAATTTCACTGATTATTTCAGTGAGAATTGACTGATTTGACAGTGAAAAATATTTTTTTCACCGATGAATCAGTGAAAAGGCAAATCACTGATTCAATCAGTGAAAATTTGACTGATTCAGATTTAGAGAGTAGAGAATATAGTAATAATTACTGGACTTGTAAATATTAACTTTGTTATCAGTTTTGTCTTAATAGTATTGAATAGGCAAAATAGTATATTTAATTTCTTCTGAAACATTTCTTCCTTATACTAAAGTGGTATTTACTTTCCATAGGAGTCGATCCTAGAATCTTACTGGGTGGTGTCAGTGGTGATCGTAGCACATGGGAAGGTCGATATCATGTAAAGGAACATCGACGCGCCGGAAAAGCTACATTCCAGGGCCAAGTTTACAATTTCTTGGAACGTCCCACAGGTTGGAAGTGCTTCCTTTACCACTTTTCTGTGTAAGTAAATCTTTCAATTACCTCTTCTAAAAAAGTATTTCCAATATTCAGCAAAAATAATTCAACCGAAGAAAGTTTCTTGCAATTCGTCCTTCTTCAATTTTGAAAATTAATAAAAATTGGTAAAGGGAATTTGATTCAGTAAAACTATATTGATATAAGGTGTGCCTCCAATTTGAGATTATATTCTCATTATATAGAATCCTCTTGTATTGTTGTATACATCGAGTGAAAATTTCGATACAATAATAAATTAAATCATAAATTAATGAGATATCGGAAAAAATAGTGCATCAATCTCTCTCGACAGTTAATAAATATTTCCCTTAATACTTAAGAATAAGATTGATCGACTACGTCACTAAACAACTATATTCATCGAAAAATATAATTTACACGTGAAATATTGATGAATATACGATATTGGTAATAGCATACCCCTCTTTTTTCTATCAATATCAGCGTAAACTGGCTAACCTCTAGTAAAAAAAGGGCGTAACTAAGTGACCAATTTTAGTGAATTAATAATTTTATCATTATCTATTTTCTGATACTGAAAATGAAAAAGTAATGAATCAAAATATTAGTAGACTTTGAAATTGCCATTCATTTAAATAATGTTTGAGTATTTTTATCCATATACTCGAAATCATTTCGATGTTATCTCTGATGAAAATAAGTTTAATATTTTATTGTTGAGAATTAGGTATAAAGGAAAATCTATTAATATTAAATTCGATGCTTTCAAATTTTTCTATTTTATTCGTATCCAGTTTTTAATAAATTATCCGCATAATTTTCCTAATTTTACTTCTCAATAGATGTTGTAACTGAATATTCGAAGCGCATTCCTTTGTATATGTCCAAGTTTGTTTGAATACGAAATTATGTACTCTCTAAATCTGAATCAGTCAAATTTTCACTGATTGAATCAGTGATTTGCCTTTTCACTGAATCATCAGTGGAAACAATATTTTTCACTGTTAAATCACTCAATTTTCACTGTTTAATTAGTGAAAACAATATTTTCCACTGTTAAATCAGTTACTTTTCACTGAAGTAATCAGTAAAATTTGACTGATTCGCAGTAACCTCTTTTTAGCTATTTTAATCAGTCTAATTTCACTGATAATCAGTAGATTTTGACTGATTCATATTTAGAGAGTAAGTCATAACCGAAGATGCAATATTCTCCATATTCTGGAATACTAATATTGCAGTTGATGACAGTTGGAAAAGTAATGGACTGAATCCTATGTCCGGTGACCTGCGTTGAATAAAAATGCCTCCTCTATCGCAATGAACAATTCATATGAACTTATACATATATAATATTTTCACCAATATGAAAATCGAAGCGATAAGCTGTCTGTGAGCAACGATTTGCATATTTTGTTTCCTTCTTTCGTCACATATTGAAATACATACAAAAAAACCTTTCAAGTTGTAACGCTATAGTAGTTTCAAAATACAAGAAATTTTTCTTTAATATAGTCGTTGTCTAGAAAATATAATCTGCATGATTTATGTCTTTTTTACATACATTAGGACTTGCTAAATTCCTTCGCCAAGTTTTAATCTTAAGGATGATTTGTGACAGAACATCACGCAAAGCAAAGTGGCGACAACAAATCTCCCCATTCGTCAAAATATCGTGGCCCCTGAACCTCGAGAAAAATGTGTGCTAGTTTTAAAATTCTTTCAAGTCTTAATTTACATTTTAACTATGTTTCTACTTTTCAACTTAAGCTTTGAAAACCACAATCTGCTAACAATTACTTACCACTTCTGGTCAGTAATTGGCGTTAGTTTATATCCCTTAAGACGGTAATCCTAATCGAATTGAGAAAATCAATTGATACCATTTTCTCGTTGCTAGAGAAAGAGCCATTAACTCAGAATCGACAAGAAAATTCCTAAGCTTATTAGAATCTCATTTTCATAAATTATTCATTTTTTTTTTACTAAAGTTTTCTGCTGTGTCTACTCGCTGGAAAATATGACATAAGTCATCTAGGGATTTAATTAAAGTTTTCTGTTAGGTGAGTGCGTATCGATTTTCATTCCATAAGTTGTTATCCAGGGTATTTATAATACTAGTCGAGGAGTCTCGATATTCTGAACACAGATGGCAGCCCATACACGGAACTTACTACTGCCGTCTGGTCGGTATCCTTTCTCCACTACTTATTCATTTTTACTGCATATCTTTACTTTAACTGTTTGTTGTTAAGGTAGTTCGTTCACAAAAATTAAACCTCAGGCAAAAATAGATAATTTTGCTTTCAAGAATAGCAATATTATTATTGAAGGGCTGATTTGAAAGAGAAAATATTATTTTTCATGAAAAAAATTTGAAACACAAAAAAATGATTTTTTTAATAATTCTTATTTTTGGCCAAAATTATTTGCTTATCGCTTCGAGCCAAATTTTTGAAAATGATGTGATTCCAATAAATCATGAATCATTTTTTCAGAGAAAAGATTTCCCACAACTTCACCGTTTCTGATTTTTAAAAATAAATTCTTTAATGACTGAAACCATTAAAAAACATTTTCAAAACGAAATTTTTATTAAAAAATTGCTGAATTTGATAATAATTAATTAATTAATTATTATTAATGATTTATTTGTAATTTATTAAAATCGCATAATTTTTCAAAATTTGTCAAGAAGCAATAAGAAGAAAAGTTTGGACAAAAATAAAATTTATTAATAAAATCATTTTTTTGTGTTTCAAATTTTTTAAATGGAAAATTATCTTTTCTCTTTCAAATTTAAATTATTTCATGAAAATAAAGTGAGTTGTTCAATTTTTTGCAGTTTTATTTGCCATATCTTATCCGCTATTTGGATTTTGGAATTTTTAGGTCAAGTTTGAGTGTTTTTTTTTCCGTTTCAAGATAAAAAAAAATTCAAGCACAAAATATAGATCAAGTCAAAGACTTGTATCGAATATTTCAATCCATATCTGTGAAGTCTAAATTTCAAAAGCTAAGAAGTATTTACCTTGCACTAAAAATAGTTTTAACTGTCCAATTTTTTTTACTACCTAATTTCCTTTAATTTTACTTTGATATAAGTGACTGCAGAGAATTTAAGTGCTCCCGTTTCAGTTATAACCTCAGCCCAAGATAGTTTCTTATTAGCGAGTCTTATCATTCACAAAGTGCGATAGCACACATGAAAAAGATATGTAGATCGTGAGATGAACGAAGGTTTACACTGCGCAGACATTGCCTGAACCAATTTAGGTAATTTGAATATCTAATCACGCTATCCTGACCGAGATTCATTAATGAGACATCGCCAATCATTATCGCGGTCACTTCTTTTCCAGAGATCTATGTAATAAACTTCAATTCGTCTAAATTCGTGTGTCTATTCGAAATTCATTGTGAATGAATCCGATATCATTTCAGGGCCCAACTTCAATCCGTCTAAATTCGTGCGTCTAATCCGAGGCTAATTAGTGGTACTTCTTCTATCCGTCATTTTGGAATAGGACGAAATAGTATAGAATTTTTAAAACCTAAAATAAAAAATATTTTTTGTTGAACAGTTTTTTTAACTTTACAAAATATTTTTATGTTACGAAATTTTTTGTTTCAATTCACTAAATGAGTTTGTTTTGGTAGGATTGCGGGAATTATTTGATAAAATTAAACAAACATTTTAAATAAAAAAAATTTTGTTGGGTCAATTAAACAATTTTTTCTTTGTATAATAACAAAATTCTAGGATTAAAGGAACAAAAATTTTGTTGATTAAAACAAATATTAGCAGTTTAATTTCTACTTTATTTTTAGTTTGATTTCTATTTTAATTCCTTTAATTGCTTTAATTGATTAAAATTCAACTGCTACTAACCGAATTGGTAGAATTTTACTTTCCTAATTAGTAGTATTCTACTAATTTATATTTTGTCACTGTAAGCCTAAAACAGGGAGAGTTAAAGGCTTTCCTAACGGCTGCTATTGATTTTCCCACTTTTATAACGACTTATATAATTTGTGCTATACTTATTATTTTTTGTATTCCATGTGCCAAAATCTAGCAACCTATTTTTTTCAAGGCGATGACTAAAAGCAGAGAAGAGTTTGTCCCACGAATGCTTTGATTCTACATATATTTATCTAAATGAGTTTCTTTTGTGAAATCCCGCTTCTCAAATTTTGCATTTCTTTCGTTTAGTCGTTGGCATCTCTCCAAGTTGGCTTGACTGTATTTGCGGAATATCGAATTTCAAATTCTTTAAATTGTCCAGAATGATAAACATTTCATCTAATACTTCTGCTCTCTAAATCTGAATCAGTCAAAATCTACTGGTTATCAGTGAAATTTGACTGATTAAAATAGCTAAAAAGAGGTTAGTGTAATTCAGCCGAATTTCACTGATTACTTCAGTGGAAATTAACTGATTTAACAGTAAAAATATTCTTCACTGATTATTTCAGTGAAAATTAATTAATTTAACAGTGAAAAATATTTTTTCGCTGATGAATTAGTGAAAGGGCGAATCACTGATTTAATCAATGAAAATTTGACTGATTTAGATTTAGAGAGTGTATAAGTGATAAAAAGTTGTCATTTAACCAAATCTAATGGTTATCATTTACAAGTGTACTTTGTGGAAAGCACAAGGAGCGACGATTACTCTTTTGTGTAATTTAGTGGAGTTTTCAAGAAAGAACGATCTTTTAAGATAGTATGAGATCAGGTGTCTATGTGTGTTAGGAGGCTTGACGATATTGGAGTTGACGAGGCGCGTGCACCTTCCTCGTAAGAACTCAAGATACAAACCACTCAACTATGCTTTCAACCCCTTGACGTCACGATCTCTCAACTCTTTTTCTTCTTTTCTAACAGATCGCCCTGAATAAAGAACAAAATTCAAAACTTAACGTATAAGCGTCAGCTTTATTCATCCACTGACAAAACGGTTTTTTCAAATCAACAAAAATATTTTGTCAGTATTTTTCCAACCAAATTCTCTTCTTGCCTCAACAAAATGTTGTTAGTTCCAACAAGACATTTTATATACTTCGATAAAATATGTTGTTAATTCAACAAAATATTTTTGGGGACAAAACCACATCTTTTTTCGTTCAGAAAAAATGATTTTATGTTTAAACTAATTTTGTTTTTGGAAATACAGAAAAATAAGGTTCATTTGAACAAAATTTTGTTGATGAGACTCGTTGGAAATAAATATTGTTTCATTTGAAAGAATTCTTTGGTTAGATTTATCAAATTATTGAATCTACAATATATTGGTTGATTTATATTAATGTATTTATTTGATTGATACAACAAAATTTTTGGTTCATGCGATTATTTATTATTTCTAAGAAAAATCTGACTATAGCGAATATTTATAACAATTTTCAGCAAATAATAAAACTAAAAATATGTTACAAAGAAAAATAAGCTGTCAATAAAAAGTAATCAAATTTCTTTAATTTTGAAATTTAAAATTTGCTGAATTCTTGTTTTTCGTGAATACCTTTTTTTTAAAGTCTCGTAATTCGTAAAAACTACACTATTTAAGGATATTTTATTGTATGCAAACATTCCATATTCGTTTTAGTTTTTTTAGATCTGTTTATAAATTGAATATTTCAATATTAAGGTTCAATTGCTTCAAAATGTAGACATTTGGTACAAGGGTTTTTTTTTTGAAAATTAGAGCTAAAGTTCGGGAATTGCTTCAATTTTACGAATTTAATTATTTTTATTGAAAATACCACTAGATTCCATTCTTTGTATTTTTCTGCTTCAAGAATGTTCAAACCTTCCAATTACTCGTTGCAAAATCATTTGATGGTTTATAGTACACTAAACTGAAAAGAATATGAATATTACGCGACTGTACTCGACTTTACAAGAGACACTTGAAACTGAAACAATTTGAGATTAAAATTCTTTTGCGTTTCATGATATCATCGAGATAATTACTTAAATCAAAATGTTTTTTCATTCATAAATCCTCAAGCAAGAAACCTCAATCAGAAGATTACGTTTCGAAACATTTCTGGCTGAAAAGCGTTTAGAGTTGAATGCTTCCAGCTTTCAGTTTTCAAGCTTTCAAACTCCAAAACTTGTAATTTGAAAGCCTCGAAGTTGTACTAAACGTTACAGTGTTAGAAATTTCGGCCAGGATTTTCCTAAATACGTAACTCAAGCTTTATAGAGTTAGGATTTCGTTGAATTAAGATAAATTTTAAAAAATTCAGTTACATTTTAGTTTATTCAAGAGAAATTCTTTCAATTTTAAGTTACAAATTACTGAAAATTTCGTAACTTTAAAGCTCAAAGCAGTTACATATAATTGAAACTTTTGTTACAGTTTCCTAAATTTAAGACAAATTTATGGAAAATTAGTAACGTATCGTAATTTGATGAAAAGTTACGTAAATTTTTGTCAATCTTCACAAATTAGTGAAAATTTCGTAACTTTAAACCTCAAAGCAGTTATATATAACTGAAACTTCTGTTACAGTTTCGTAAATTTAAGACAAATTTATGAAAAATTAATAACTTCTCGTAATTTGAAGAAAAGTTACAGAAATTTTAGTCAACCTTCAGAAATTACTGAAAATTTCGTAATTTTAGAGCTTAAATCAGTTTCATATAACTGAAAATTCTGTTTCATTTTTGTAATTTTAAGACTTTATGAAAAATTAGTAACGTATCGTAATTTGAAGAAAAGTTACGTAAATTTTTGTCAATCTTCACAAATTAGTGAAAATTTCGTAACTTTAAACCTCAAAGCAGTTATATATAACTGAAACTTCTGTTACAGTTTCGTAAATTTAAGACAAATTTATGAAAAATTAGTAACTTCTCGTAATTTGAAGAAAAGTTACAGAAATTTTAGTCAACCTTCAGAAATTACTGAAAATTTCGTAATTTTAGAGCTTAAATCAGTTTCATATAACTGAAAATTCTGTTTCATTTTTGTAATTTTAAGACTTTATGAAAAATTAGTAACGTATCGTAATTTGAAGAAAAGTTACGTAAATTTTTGTCAATCTTCACAAATTAGTGAAAATTTCGTAACTTTAAACCTCAAAGCAGTTATATATAACTGAAACTTCTGTTACAGTTTCGTAAATTTAAGACAAATTTATGAAAAATTAATAACTTCTCGTAATTTGAAGGAAAGTTACGTAAATTTCAGTCAATCTTCACAAATTACTGAAAATTTCGTAATTCTATAGCTTAAATCAGTTACATATAACTGAAAATCCTGTTTCATTTTTATAATTTTAAGGCTTTATGAAAAATTAGTAACTTCTCGTAATTTGAAGAAAAGTTACAGAAATTTTAGTCAATCTTCACAAATTACTGAAAATTTCGTAATTTTATAGCTTCTATCAGTTACACATGACTGAAAATTCTGTTATATTTTTGTAATTTTAAGAAAAATTTATGAAAAATTAGTAACGTATCGTAATTTGAAGAAAAGTTTCGGAAATTCCACTCAATCTTTACAAATTACTGAAAATTTCGTTAATTTTAAGCTTAAAGTAGTTGCATGTAACTAAAAATTCTGTTAAAGTTTTGTAATTTTAAGACAATTTCATGAAAAATTAGTAATTTATCGTAGTTTAAAAAAAGTTTCGAAAATTCCACTCAGTTTCCACCAAATTTAAGATACGTTTCTTAAAGTATTGTAAATTACATATAAATTTCCGTAACATTTGTTACTTAAAAATTTCGTAAATTCCAGGAAGTAATCTTTCAAATCGCAAAGCTTTTGAAGTTTGGAATTTTCAAACTTCAACTCTTCCTCTTTAAATCGTTTTTATAGAAGGTATTTGTTAATTAAGTAAATTATCGAGAAATTGCCTTTCGAAAGGTATAGTAGCTATATTTTGTCATTTGCATTACAATTATCAACATCATGTCCGAGAACATAACTCACTCGATTACTAGAAATTTCATCGTGGCTAAACTCGCTTGTCTATGGGATGACGGCAAAGCGGAAATGCCAACGCGATAAAGCAACATAATTCCCAAACGAACGGTATACATACTGCAATGTCATATCTGCCTGTTTCAGCCATAAACTTCTCCGTGTTATCACAATACTAGGGAAACTTTAGCTCCTTCTTCGTAATAAAATCAAGACCATGATGCTCCGACCTTTTATGAGGATATTTACAATCATTCAAAATGATCGTTATGTGGAATAGAATAGTTTCATAACTGCTTCAATTTTATAAGAGCGTTTTCCAATGGTCAAAAATGTCACATACATCTTTAAGGTTTTATTTCATTTTTAATCAATATTAAGCTTTCTGTTTTGAGATTGAAAACTGGTTCAATAGTGGATGCGTAATGGAATGAATCTTATGAAACATTGACTGCATTTTTTCTACATGCAGCTGCCATAAACTTCATAGTTCATAAATACGGTACTTGAATATTAAATGAAGTTTCATTACACCTTTTAAAGGTTTGAAAAATTATTCTAAACGGTTTCATTATGCTCGGGACAAAAAGGATTATAATTAGTAAAAACTAAGGAATTGTTATTGTTTGGAGGTTGTTGATTGTAGTTGAATAAAGAAAATAAAATTTCTCTTTAAATCTGAATCAGTCAATTTGCACTGAAGTAATCAGTGAAATTTGACTGATTCAAATAGCTAAAAAGAGGTTACTGCGAATCAGTCAAATTTCACTGATTACTTCAGTGAAAAGTATCTGATTTAACTGTGGAAAATATTATTTTCACTAATTAAACCGTGAAAAATATTGTTTCTACTGATGATTCAGTGAAAAGACAAATCACTAATTGAATCAGTGAATATTTGACTGATTCAGATTTAGAGACTTCACTGGTAAGAAAATAGTAATGACACATAATTGTCAAAATTGAGAGTTGGAAAAGTTATTTTCAAGATAAATGAAAAACTCACGTTTATTATTTGAAAAATATACTACGAAAAAGTAAAATTTCAAAAATATTTTGTAAAAGTATCATTATTAAAAAAATTTATGGTTTCTTGGACAGTATTTTGCAACAGAAAAAGTGCTTATGTGTCATGAAAATCACGCATTTTTTTATGCCATAAATTGAAAAGGGCGTGAAGAAACGTCAGTTTGAGGACTATAGAGATAACCATATCAATATACATTTCTTGAATGTTGGAAAAGGGTCGTTGTATCGTAATCTTCCAAACCCACCCGTGTATCTTCGATGAAAAGTTGGATCTGACATTTTATTGCTCATTTTTTGCTTCGCTAAACCAAATCAAAAGTTCTCTGATATCTTTTAAGGGATATGTGGCATCCTTAAATTCCTTGGACAGTCCTGGAATTTCATTCGAATCGTGAAAATTTTATTTACTCAGAAAAAATCTGTTTTAAACTTTTTATCTGTTTCATTTCTTCTGGATCCCCACTATGTCGAGTTTGGAGGAATCGCTTCCTGATCCCCATCACCCCAAGTCCAGGGCTATAAGGGAACTTGAAGGCTTGTAATGCCTGATCCAGATTAAAAAACTTCTGTTCTCTTGAATGGATTTCTTCTCAATTAAAAGCTTTCAAAATTGCTAATTATTTGCTTTTTGCATTTTTTTCTTCACCATCTTCCACCGTTCAGATATCCGACATTTTTTTAGAAATCCTTAAGTGGTCATCGGGATTTATAGAAATTATTGCAAATATTTTATTTTCTTAACAAAAATCTATTTTGGAAATTAAAAAGGTTAAGTTTTCGTAAGTTTTTATTATTTGTTCACAGAAAAAAATTCCATTTTAATATAATTTTAAGAAAACTTTGATTAGAATTGAAATGAATTGTTTTCTATTTAAATCGATTTTAATTTAATTTAGATAAGTTTGGATAAGGTAGGGGAGAAGCGGCGAAATTGGCGCGTCGTCTAAATTGGCGCACCCTATTTTTCAGAAAATGATAACAAAACAAAAAATAAAAATAGTTCTATCGTGTGCATTCTTGTATGATATGTATTTGATGGAAAACATTATAAAAATCTAATTGCTTAATACAGTTTTATTGCGATTAATCGTTTTTTGGCATAATGGTTATGTTCGAAGCCATTGAGTTAAATCGTTAAATAATAGTAATTCAAGGTGAATTAGATTAATTCAACGATTTTATAATCTTTGATATTTAATCTTACGATTAGGATAGAATATTTGTATGAAAAAATAAGCATTTTACGTAAAAAGTATTTAATTAATGAACGATACACTTGCGGCAAAATTGGCGCATACGAGATTCAAATCAGAGGCCAAGTTGGCACACGTGTTGTGTTTCTCGAAACCGGTGACTGAAGTCAAGTGCTCGGATGTTTATGATTGAAAATATAAAGAAGATAGTAAGTACACAATTATTAATACATAGATATATACATTTGAATGTTGCTGGACTTTTCTGTTAATCTTTTTCTTAAGATTTTTTGTGACATGGGAGGTAATGTGGTTCGCAAAACTGATGTAACGACTTTGTAAGGTTATATTCATTTGAACAATCAGTGGTTAAATTTTTTTTAAGTTTGAGGTATTAAGGCATTTTAAAAGCGATTTTTAATAATTAATTTGCAGTCTGACAGTGTTTTGAAAGTTTTCTCGATTTTAAGATGTGAAAGCAATGTAAGTAAAAAATTTGTATTTTTGATTGATTGTTTCTATTATTTATAAGTCTTCTAAAGTTAATAATTGTATATACTTCTGATTACAAATTCAAATAATTCTCTATAAAAATGATTTCAATTTGAATATTCACTTAAATATCCACAATTGCCAGTATTTTATTGTACAAATATAAAATATATTTTAACTTTGGCTGGTTTATGTGAATAAAGGTATAAAAAACTTCACATATCTTGATATACTATCTCAAATTTAGTTTCAAATTATAACTACCTCTTTTCATCAACCTTTGCTACTGAAATATAATTCTAAATCTATGAAAATATAACTAATACGTGGCAAGAGAAGATTATAATATTAGTGCGTCAATTTACCCGACATGGCGGGTAAATTGACGCAGGTGCAGTCCTTCGGAAATCTGAATAAAAACCTGCTTTAATAATTTTCAATGTAATCTTTATCCATTGGAAAGTATAGAAAAGATATCTAGCTATTAAATAAATATTTTTTCATAATTTTTAGTCATATACTTTCTTTTTAAACTCGCACTTTCTATTAGGTGTGCCAATTTCGCCGCTTCTCCCCTACTCTCTAAATCTGAATCTATTTATGATTTTTCTTTCGATCATCAAACAATTTTACACTCAAGGAAAATATATGAAAGTAATAGTTGAACTTTTTAATCATTATTTTTGAACTTTATAACAAATATGATTTAAAAAAATCTGCCCGCTTCGGGGGCACATTCTCATCGCGCGCAGCTCGCTTCGCTCGCAAGTTTGAGCGCGCCTAGGGCGTTCGATTCGATCCTCGCGCTTCGCGCTCCGTTCTTTCTGGACCTCGCGCTCGGTCTTGTGCTCTTCGCATACATTTAAGTTTATTTCTTATAATTTGATACTGAAGGTCAAACCAATTTTATAATAATATTACAGATGATGTGAATTACACATTTTCTCAGTCACTCTATTTATTTTTGAATTTAAGTGAAACAGGAAATTCCATTTACTTAAGGCTCTATCAGCCTTAAGGAATACATTCTCATCATGACCCTCGCGCTTCGCGCTCGATTTTCTGTATACATTTCAGTAACTTTTTAATAAATTACATTATTAAAATAATTTATTTTCTTCCAAATCTCTCAAAAAGAAAAAACAATCGTAGATTTTATTTAAGGAAACGATTTTGCAGAACAACGCTTATTTCGTATCTCACATATTTTGGTGAAAAAAATCGAATTTTTTTAATATTAAAAATCAAAACATAAAATATACATCCTGTCCCGAAATTTCTTAATGAGAATTTGTAAACCACATTTAGGCAAACAATTTTCCATATAAACGTTTTTTTTTGTATCTCACATATTTTGTCTAAAAAATGGAATTTTTGAATTTTAATCGTATGTTTTGGAATTGAAACGAAAAATATATGTTTTATCAGAAACTGCGTCAGACAAAATTTGTAGATCTTTTTGAAACGAACAACTTTGTATTCTTACGTTTTTTTCGTATTTTACATATTATTGTTAAAAAATTGATTTTTGGATTTTCAATAGTTTTTTTTTAATTAAAAAGAAAAATATGCATCTTATGAAAAAATGTTACATTTCAAATTTGTAGGTCTTTATGTAGAAAATAATATTGTATCATAACGTTTTTTAGTATCTCGTATAATTTAGCTGGAAAATGGAATTTTGATATTGACTTTTTTCGAATTTGAATATGCTGTAACATTTCTAATTTTGATTTAATCAAAAAATGTTATCAGAATAATTTGTAGAGATTTATGAGCACTATCAAAAACCAGTATTGGAATTTTTGATTTTTTCAAAAACATGAAAGTAGTGCTCAATCCCTCAATTTTGATTGGATGTGGCTGGTTAACGAACTTGTCCTTACTTTTTCGGCCCCGATAAAGTGTACCAAAGCTCAATTCAATCTGATAATTCTATCGAGAGTTATGCCGCACACGACCTACAGACAGACAGACAGACAGACAGACAGGCACTTTCGTAAAAACCATTTTTTCTGACTCAGGGGGTCTTAAAACGTAATGATTTGATGAAAATTTCGAAAGTCATTTTTCACATAAAACCAATACCTTCTCATCCATGATGAGAATGTAAAAAATAAGCGATAATGACAAGTCACGTATAATCACAATTTTACCATCCTGGCTGGTAAATTTCTACACTTGAGCTGGAAAAATATACTTTTTTTTTTTAAATATAAGTTCCAGTTATATCTAGCTATTATGTATTTCTATTGAAGATCGGAATTATTTATAGATATTTATTAATTTATGTGATTAGCACACGCACTCAGAAAAAATATTTGATTGAATCAAAAAAATTATTTGTTTAAAACACATTCTTTGATGTAAAGAAATGTTTTGTTTTAATGAAACAAAATTATTTTGATTCAAACAAAATATCTTTGGATCAAATAAATATTGATTCGAATCAAATAAATTTCTGCCTTAAATCAAACAAATTATATCTTTGGCCATATATCAATGCATTAATTTCTTTGTTTTGAAGAAAAATTAATTTTATTCAAACAAATATTTATTTGGTTCAAAGATATTTTGTTTGATTCAAAAAAAATTTTATTTCATTTAAACAAATCATTTATTTAAATCAAGGAAAGTTCTTCAAACTAATCATTTTATTTGATTCAATCAAATCTTTTTTCTGAGTGCGGAGAAAAATAGTTGGAGAAACTTTAGTCAACTTTTAGTAAAGTTGGGACATATGGACCGGTTGGATATTATTTAATATTATTGTCATAATTTGTGACGTACATTTTGAAACTTCACTCTACATTTTTAAATTTTACCGAACTGTAATTTATTTTTTAACATTTGGTACTCTCTAAAGTTGAATCAGTCCAATTTTCACTGATTGAATCAGTGTTTTGCCTTTTCACTGATTCATCAGGGAAAAAATATTTTTCACTGTCAAATCAGTCAATTTTCACTGAAATAATCAGTGAAATTTGACTGATTTACAGTAACCTCTTTTTAGCTATTTGAATCAGTCAAATTTCACTGATAATCAGTAGATTTTGACTGATTCAAATTTAGAGAGTACGTCACAAATTATTACAATGGTATTATATAATCTCCAACTTGTCTATATGTCCTAACTTTGCTGAAAGTTTTCTAAAGTTTCTCGATGCAGTACTAAATGTTACGATTATATTTTCGAAGTTGTGCTATCCGGAAAAATATAAGTGAGGGTTCTAGCCACAATGTGTAACACTCACCTGGTTATTGGCAGCCCGAGAAAGAAATTCCGTTTCATGAACCATATTCATTGGGCATCTACATCTATAATGTAGAAGGGTCGTGGTGAGGCCTTGTTGACCGATATCGACCTGTCTACAGATATTGATTTGCCCTAAGTTAACGTAGCTGCAAAGTTGATTCTTGCATCATGTGTACAATTTACGAACACACATTTTATCCCACTCTCTAATTCTCTATCTTTTTTTTAATCTCCAGCTCTCTTTCACCTAACATTTTCTATCTTTCCGCTAGAATTTACGATATAGGTCATGGGCTTTGCACCTTCACGTGCCTAGACATACTCGACTGAAAAATTTTATCGCTTTCATAGTGAGTTTCATGTTACACAATATTTGTACCCTAAAGAATAGCAATGAAGAAAATATTAAAATTGACAATCACTGAACTCTAGATTGTTCTAGAGACCTTTGGGAGCGTTCACATAATACGTCACGCAGTTTATGGGGGGAGGGGGTGTCTGCAAATTGTGACGTGTTGTGACATGTTGGGAGGGGCGCCTGCCCTCTGCGTTACGTCACACTTTAAATGTGTACCCATGAAATTTGAAAAAAAGTTCTGAAAAGATTATCTACAATAATAATTAATAGCTTTTTTTTTTACTGGATTTTGTACGCGTTAACGAAAAATGTTTTATAAAATTAAGAGGTGTGACGTGACATCGAAAGGGGGGGGGGGCTGAGGTTTGCGACCATGTGTGACATGGGGGGTGGTAAAAATAGCTAAAAATCGCGTGACGTATTATGTGAACACCCCCTTTTCAAAGCAAAAGGTTAAAGAGCTTCTACCATAAGTTTACCAACCTAACGAGATATATATCAAGATTTTTTATCAGAACTTCCGAAAATCCGAGTACCTTCAGTGGTGAACTGTAGTTACCCCAAGAATAAGTTTTAGGCTCGAACTATAAATTCTCACGAGTGGAATGAAATCGTCGAATTGCTTTGTGCAGTGAGCGTGTGTGTCTGCCATCAATTCACTCAGTTAATTGGAAGAAAATTGGGCATAAAAATCAGATGGCCCATGTTCATGATTCTTCGAGATCCTTGTCGAAAATTATACAGACCTTATCTCTCCTCCTAAGACGCAGATTAGTGCATACAAAAATTAGTGTCAGAATCGATCACGAAGAAAAAAAGTTGAATTTACTGAGTCTATAAGTCAAGATAGTGACAGGAAATATTTCTGTTAATTAAACAGATATTTCAGTACAATTCAACGTTTTTTTGTAAGCATAAGAGATTTGTTGATAAATACTACAGAAATGCCTCTTAAATTTACAAAATAAGGCATTTTTTCAAAATTTTAATTCAACAGGCATACTTGTTGAATTTATCGACAAATCTGTTATGTTTACAAAAAATGGTGAATTGTACTAAAATATCTGTTACTATAATTTTTTGTAAGCACCGATCCACGTCTCAAGAGGAGATAAGTTCTGTATAATTTATGTAATCATTGCCGAGCGACATTACACTCTCTTCTCTTTATTGTAAAATCAGTTATAAAAAACTAATCGTAAAATTTGTTTACTGAAATTTCAGTAATCATTTCTGATTTCCTTGCATCAATTCGGGCTGCTTAAAATTGTATTCATAAAAAAGGAAAATATTTTCGAAATATCGGAAAAAATCTTTCTGATTTGGGTGAAAGTTAAAAAAAAAGTAAATAGTTTCTTAAAATCCGGATGACACTTTGGGAAATTCTGAAAAAGAATGTTCGTTTTTAACTTTCGTAATATGTGATTGTTAATTTCCGATATTGAGAAAATTATGTCTGAAATATAGCAAATCGGTTTCTTATTTTCGGAATTTAGTCTTCGGATGCGACTCGAATACGTCTTTCGTATATTCCGAAAATGATTTTCTGATTTTCGGAACGACTTATTCAACACATTTTAAAATCACTTCCGAATGTTCGGAATTTCGTTTTCGAAGCAAAACAGAACACGGCTTTCCGAAATTCCGATTAATGGTTTTCTGAATTTCAGAATCTCACATTCTAAACATTTGAAAATCATATTCTACTTCATTAAATTATGATTTATGTAAAGTATATAAATTAATTATTTATTCACTGTCAATTAATGAAAATTCATTAATAATTCATTTCATAATTCATTTAAATTCATTTAATAATTATTTTGCTTAATGATTATATTTATCATTACTCAATATCTGTTTAAACTCTGATTTCTTTTGAATAAATAATTATTTTTAGAAAATGTAACATATATGTTATAATATATTGTTACATCATATTTTTTATATTATTATTTTTGTTGAATTTATTAATTATAATAGATAAAATTGATTTGAGTTCATTTAAGTCATTAATTTGATTTAATGACCTTGAGTTAATTTAAGTCAAATTAATTTGAGTTAATCTAACTTAATTATAGTAAATTTATAAAAAATTAATGATTTAAAATGTAAAAAGTGTTTCCCTATAATAAATTCAAATAAATGTATTAAAGAATTATTTCAATAATATAATATAATATTCAAATATTGTTGATGTTCTTAGTTGGCTTTAGGATCCAGAAAAATGTAACTCAAAGTTTCATATTTTCAAACGTTTCGACTCAGATTGGAGTCCTCATCAGTGAGAATTTATTTCTATAAAAAATACAAAGGAAGAAACTTAAAAAATTTGCATGTGTGACCGATAAACATTGTTGTAAAAAAATGTAACAGAATTGCGAGTGTGGAACTATAAAATTGGTCTAATAACTAAAAATTTTCAAAAAAATGAAACTGTAACAAACCAAATATTTCTGTAAAAATACTGTGCGGGAGGGGGGGGGGGCACATTAAAGAATTGCCAGTGTGAAGGATAAACATTGTGGTAAAAAACGATATAAAATAAAATATATAAAACTTAAAAGTTTGTATTTTTTTCGGAATTTACGAACGCTCTTTTTAGCGTGTAACAGATTTTTTTATCCATGATATTTCAAAATTGCTAAATTGATATTTTTTTGAGTTGAGGAATATTGTTATCAGTAACAATTGATTAGCTTTAATGTTTACGAGATTAATAATTGTTTCTTTAGGGATGGTCTTTGAATGAGGGCATAAAGCATATTTTCTCGCTTGTCAAGCTTTTGAACAAGGCGAGTCAGGTAGTCAAGTATGTTGATACAGAATTATCCTTGTTCAAAGATGCCTCTTCGAAGACAATAGGCTTCTGCCTCGAATCCAGCGAGGTCAGCATCTCTCTAAGATGAATTGCCGCAAGGCATCAAGCAAAGTATGCACTCGAGTGAACTCAAGTACACAAACAGGTCGCTAATGGGTCCTCCGCGATTTCTTGTTCGAGTGTCGTATTCTTGTTACATTTTCTTCTTACTTTCTTTTTTTTTTCGAAGGTTGCTCCTGGAACATTGATATTCATGAATCTGAAGTTTCGGAAGAGATTTTCAAAGTTCAAGAAAACATTAAAACTCCAATTTAATCCACATAAAAATGTATGTTTTTCAACTAAATAAATATGATCAGAATGATATTTTTTGGAAGAATTATATTCTGATTGAATAAAAAAATGTATTTTCGGGAAAGTAGTATTCACGGAAAATTTTCAGTTTAAATTACTAGTATCAAAGAATATTGTTTTAATTCTAAGAAACAGACTTTAATAAATTTATTTTAAAACAAACATATTTTCAGTAATAAACACCAACTCTGGGAATTACAGAATTTGCTTTTTCACCTGTGTAGATTAAAGCTGGAAGTAATATACAAGTATTTTCTTTCTTGATTTGTAAAACTTGTTTATCCTTTAAGTAAAGATTGCATAAACTTTTTAATTTTTGAAAATTTTATTTTTCTTTCCAATCAAAGTTTTCCCAATTAAAATTTCTTGTCAGAATTTTTAAATCTAACTCTTCGGTTCACGTTTATAGTTTACTTTTAGTAGAAACTTTATCATATTCAAAACATAAAAAGTTACTAGAATTTGATTAAATGTATGAAATAGAAGTTTTAGCTTTCCAAAAATTTTATGTAATCATTCAAAATTCTTCAGAGGAAATAACTTGTTAGAGGCTTTGCTTTATTCCTACTGACATTGGGTTATATAAAATTGTATAAAACAATGATATGCCTCTTAACTCTAAAGCTTATTTTGACATCTTTTAATTAAACAGGTCGAGTTGACTGGGACAAAAAACAATGCTCTATTTTAATAAAACTTCAAAACAATTTTTACTCCTACTCAATTATTCGCACGAAATTGCAGAGCAGAGAAAATGTTGGAGCTTTTCGTATAGTTCATGTCGAATAATTAAATTCGCAATAACAAGTTGGTAGTCATTCACCAGGAAAATGTATTCCTATTTTAAATCAACATAACCAGTTTCTAATAACTGAACTAATTAACTTTGACATTCCAAATACTTTATGGTATTTATTTATTTTTCTAGATTGAATAATAAATAATTTTACGCATTTAATATTTTGCTCTCCACATCAAAAATTATTTTTGAGTAACTGTATTATAGTAATTTGCAAATCGTATACGAATTTCAACGTAAATAAGCGGACTTCCGTTACGATTTAATAATACGTGTTTCTAGGTTGGCTAATGTGTTACGGGAATAGTGAGAAGGAAAATACATTTCGTGGTTCAAAGTTAATTCTGAAAATCATGAGCAAATGATTCCTATTTTCCACTCGGAATTCGGTTTTCGTGCGTTCATATTTCAGATTCCTTTAATCTGGAAAATCTATCTCTAGATTCTAAAAATCATAGAATTGAGTTTCAAAAAATTTAAAAACCTCGTAGTCAACTTCTTACCCAATTTTGTCTCGTCTGCAAAAATAAAATGAATCTCAATTTCTGTACGACGACAGACGGAATCTGAAAATATCAGTCTAAGTGGATTTCAAGCCAGTTTATTTTCAAAGTTCTATTTCATTTGCTTTCCGATACTTCTACATCAAGATATAAGGAGGTCGCAAGCAGTTCCTCCAATTCAATTATTAAGTACGAAATCCAAAGTTAAAATTAAAATACATTTTTCCTCTTTTCTTACTGAACTTTAACATTCGGTTGATATTTTTTATTCTTATTTAATGGAGTTCATTTGAAAAAATTGGGTATCTGAATTTGAAACTTGGAAGCATAAAGCACACATGCAACCAAATTGTAAATCCGATTACCTCTTTGAAGCTTAAATCTCATAAAAAGATACATTGTACACATTTTCTGGAATTTCCGCACATACAGTTGAGAGTTTTCCTATTTTTATTTTACAGTACATTACAATTTGTAAATTCCTTACAATTTGTTAGAGATCCTTCCCCATTTTAGGAATAAATGAATTTTTCGAAGATTTTAAGGAATTTTCTTCAAACGACTTGTAATTTTATTTATTGGTAATTTATTAGTAAAATTTGAGGATATCATCTGAAACTTAGATATTTCAGGGAACTTTTTTAACAAAACTTAAGGGAAATTTTAACGATTTGAAAAAATAATTCACACAGTGTTGAAAATTTTAGGAAAATTTGAGGAAAGTCTGTGGAAATTAGGGTTTAGCTCTTTTGGAAACATTTCTCTCAAATTTTTTAGGAATTATTTCACAATTTTTGGGCAAATATATTTTTACTAAAATTCTAGGGAATTTTTTTTAAATGCCTAGAAATTCACTATGGAGTAAAAGGGAATTCCCAAGAGTTATGAAAACAAAGAATGATAGTTTTAACAAATTTTTTCCAACTTTTCCTAATACATCTAGAAATTTTACATGTATCCTTTAAAGCTTGGAGATTTTCGGAAAATGTCTCAAGAAATCTTAGTAAAAACTCAAGGTATTTTGAGAAATACTCCATAAGAGTGTTTAGAGAATTCCTTCTAACAAATTTTAGGAAAGTATTTGAATATATATAATTCAACAATTTTATGGAAATATTTCTGAATTTTTTCAGAGATTAATCCAAATTTTTCTGAAAAAATTGTGCTTTTACTCCAATTTAAAAAAAATTCCCGAAGACGTCTAGTAATATAGTATTCTGGAATGGGAAATCCTAAGATTTAGTAAATTATATAACATCTACATTTTAGTAGGAATTTTTTTCAAAACTTTGGTAATTTTCCTTAAGTTTTTCGAAGTTTATTTCGATAATGGAAATATTCTCTAAAAATTGTGACTTTTAGGAATTTCTCCAACCAATTTTGGTGATTTTTCAAAATTGTTTAAAAAGAGCACCATGAAAGTGTTCGGGGAATTTGTCTATTAAATTTTATGGAAAATATATGAAAATTTGAGAAAATTAGCATCCAAACAATTTTGGAACAATTTTTCAGAAATTTTATTACAGTTTACCGTTCTACTTTATTGATTATATTCATTTTATTCACAAAGTGAGTAGTATAAGATTCGTGATGATGAAAATGTAGTTAAGACTCAATAATGGGCATAAAAATGAGATTTATTATTCATTGTTATCGAAATGTCTACTACTAGAAATTTATAACGTATTTTATTACACTCATGAGCAGAATTACATTCAATAAAGTTTTATGTTCAGGTATTACGATCAACCGAACCGTACCTGACTCTTTTATACGTTCACTAGGTACGCAAATGTACGATCTTGAAGCTCATCAACAACATGAAAATCAACTAGAACGTGCTCTTTTCACTTCCATCACGCTTCGAAAATCTTCTTTTTTCTTCGTACCAGAGCATTGGAATGCAATTCGGAATAATACGTTTTTAAATCGATTTTCAATTTTATGGCTTCATGCCTTCTTTTTTTGTAATTCAATGCTCTAAAAAGTACCAACTAACCTTCAATTCATATTTGACAATTAAAATATATTATCACCAATCCAGTGTTTACAGTAACCTACTAAACGAAGTTATCGGAAAAATTACTTTTTCCAGTAACGGTAACGATAACACGTTACAATTTTTGATGGAAGGTAACTGGAAGAGAAACGTTACTTGTTAAAATATTTATCTAATAACGATATATATTTTGAACGTTGTAGAACTATTATTTTTGGAAATGGTGATTGATTTTTTTCCCAGTGACAGCCTAACGTGCGCTCTAACCACTTTAAGAAAAAAAGGGTTCTGAAGTTAATTTGGAAAATCAAAATTTTATTTAAAAAAGTAACGTTAATGTTAACGGGTTACTTTTATATGGTGGTAACTAGTGTTGGGTAAGTTACTCTCTAAGAAGTAACTCATTACAGTTACTAATGAAAGTAACTTAAGTTACCCCCCCCCCCCCACTCCTCGCCTAATTTTTCAATTCGGAAATATTGAAATTAATTAATTTTCTTACATTAAATTAAAAATAGGCGATGTATACTGATAAGTGGATAATGTATATTTCAACCATACACTACCAGTCAGAATTGTGGGACCACCTGTTTTTCGATAATTGCTTAAATTATCCTAATTTAATTTTTATTTATTTATCCGTTCTTTCTGGACGTCGCGCTTCGCGCTCGGTCTTGTACTCTTCGCATACATTTAAATTTATTTCTTATAATTTAATACTGAAGCTCAAACCAATTTTATAATATTAAAGATGATGTAAATTACTCATTTTCTCAAATTCACTAAATTTCTTTTTCAGTTCAAGTGAAACAGGAAATTCAATTTACTTAAGGCTTTATTGGCCTTAAGGAACACATTCTCATCATGACACTCGCGCTTCGCGCTCGATTTTCTGTATACATTTCAGTATAACTTTTTAATAAATTACACGATTAAAATAATTTATTTTCTTCCGAATATCTCAAAGAGAAAAAACAATCGTAGACTTTATTTAAGGAAACAATTTTACAGAACAACGCTTATTTCGTATCTCACATATTTTGGTGAAAAAATCGAATTTTTTTAATATTAATAATTAAAACATAAAATATACATCCTGTAGAGAAATTTCTTAATAAGAATTTGTAGACCTCATTTAGGCAAATAATTTTCCATCTGAACGTTTTTTTTGTATCTCACATATTTTGTCTAAAAAATGGAATTTTTGAATTTTAATCGTATGTTTTGGAATTGAAACGAAAAATATATGTTTTACCAGAAACTGCGTCAGACAAAATTTGTAGATCTTTTTGAAACGAACAACTTTGTCTTCTTAAGTTTTTTTCGCATTTCGAAATTTATTGTTAAAAAATTGAATTTTGGATTTTCAATAGTTCTTTTTTGACTTAAAAAGAAAAATATGCATCTTATGAAAAAGTGTTACATTTCAAATTTGTAGGATTTTATGTAGAAAATAATATTGTATCATAACGTTTTTTCGTATCTCGTATAATTTAACTGGAAAATGGAATTTTGATATTGACTTTTGTCGAATTTGAATATGCTGTAACATTTCTAATTTTGATTTAATCAAAAAATGTTATCAGGATAATTTGTAGAGATTTATGAGCACTATCAAAAACCAGTATTGAAATTTTTGATTTTTTCAAAAAATTATTTTCAAAAACACAAAAGTAGTGCTCAATCCCTCAATTTTGATTGGATGCGGCTGGTTAACGAACTTGTCCTTACTTTTTCGGCTCCGATAAAGTGTAAACGTAAAGAATTGATGAAAATTTCGAGTCATTTTTCACATAAAACCAATACCTTCTCATCCATGATGAGAATGTAAAAAAACGTGTCGATTATTTTCGAAGTAGGCAAAAAAAAATATTTCGTCGAAAAAAAATTTTGACTGTAAATCTCCCATGAAATGACCCATATATATTTATATATCTGATCAGGTGCAACAACTTGTAACATATTTAAAAATCTCTCTTTACGTTCGTACGAGGGTATTCCCAGAAGTACTCGATCTGACGTATAGACGACGGTTGTTGTTTAAAAAAAATTACTATGGTCAAAAGTACCAACCCTATAAAGCTTAATTAAGTTAAAAGTTTGAAGACGCTACGTTGTTTAGTATTTATTTACATCTATCAATAGTGAACGCTCTCAGTGAATTTGTAAACATGGAAGAAATTGGTCATCGTTATGTGATACCATACTTTTATATACAAGGTCTCAGTTCAATCGACATCAAAGCCGAGCTAGATTCTACTCTGGGGGAGACTGCTTCTTCGTTTAAAACAATAAAGTATTGCGCGACAAAGTTTAAACGAGTTCGTACAAGCTGTCAAGACGAACATCGTAGTGGTCGACCAAATGAGGTGACCACGAGAGAAATGTTGAAGAAAGTCCACAAAATGGCATTGGATGACCCTCGACTAAAAGTGCGCGAGCTAGCAGGCATGGTAGCTATTTTTAAAAGTGCTGTACATTGCATATTGATTAAAAATTTGGACATGAGAAAGCTGTGCGTAAGATGGATGCCGCGTTAGCTAACAATGGAACAAAAACAGCATCGTGAGGATGTTTCAATCGAGTGTTTGGCGAGGCAATAAAGCCAATTTTTTGCGTCGATTCATAACCATGGATAAAACATGGATCCATCACTTCATACCTGAGACGAAGGGACATTCAGAACAATGGACCGAAAGGGAAAAATCGGCTCCAAAGAAGGCGAAGACAGTTCCATCTTCTGTCAAGGTCATGGCATCATTTTGTTGGGATGCATTTGGGTTATTTTCTATTGACTATCTTCAAAAAGGAAAAACAATCAACGTCGAGTATTATGCGAACTTATTACAGCATTTGAGTGATAAAATCAAGAAAAAACTGCCGCTTTTGGCAAAAAAAGTGTTGTTTCATCTAGATAATGTACCAGTTCACACATCCGTTATCGCAATGGCCAAAATCAATGAGATAATGTTTAAATTGTTTCCTCACGCACCCTATTTGCCAGATTAAGCCCCCTTTGTATTATTTTCTCTTTCCAAAATTGAAAAAATGGCTCGGTGGTCAAAGATTTGCCAACAATGAAGAGGTGGAGTCTGCGGTTAATGGCCATTTCGAGGAGCTCGACGGTTCTCACTATAAACAAGGTATCGAAGTGATTGAACATCAATGGGAAAAGTTCATCGATCTAAATCGAGACTACGTTGATGAATAAAGGTATTTTGTGCCAAATATTTTGGGTTTTCTTTGCTAGGTCGGCTACTTCTGGGACGATCCTTGTAGTTATAACAGCAATCAGAAGAGATATATTCTGTCAAAAAACTACTGGGAAATGATCATTCAAAAAGCCCACTTAAAGAGATTGTCAAAAACCTTTTTGACGCTAAATTGGCACCACTGTCCTCTATATTGACGTGAATTTGAGCGCCATCTTTCATTTAGTTTGTTCACAGTGCTCGAAGTTTTCAGTTTATCTCAAGTGTGTTTCGCGATTTTTCCAATGGATAAGAATATCGAACAAAGAATTTGTCTAAAATTTTGCATTGCAAATGGAATTTCGTGTGCGGAATCTCTGAAAATGTTACAGAAGTCTTACGGTGGATCGACTTTATCAAAAGTTATCAAGTTAACTTCGCTAAAGTAAAGGAAATGGTGACTGAAAATCGTAATTTAAGTTTAAGAGAAATAACCGCTGAACTTCCTGTGTCTCACGAATCGATTCGTACCATTTTAAACGATTGTTTTCATGGTTTCTACATCACGATAACGCACAATCTCACAAGGCTATCATTGTGAACGAATTTCCGGACAAAAACTTAACGATCATCGAACAACCACTGTATTCACCTGATATGACTCCGGCCGACTTTTTTCTCTTTCCAAAACTCAAATTACCACTTCGAGGCACCCGTTTTCAGTCGATAGAAGACATAAAAGAGAATTCGCGGCGAGAACTGAAGTCGATTCCGAAAAATTCGTTTAAAAAGTGTTTTGATGATTGGATTATACGTTGGCATAAGTTTTTCATAAGTTTCATAAAATACCTCTAAATTTTACCACTATTTGACACTTTACATATCAATAGTGCTATGAACGCACCTTTACATTGACAATGCTACCATAGCCAAAAAACAGAAATGGAATAAATTTACTTCCAAGATTTTTTAAAATAAATTTCCAAGGAATATGTAAACAATAACTTAAAAAATAATGAAACTGTTTGTAAGTAATCGAAACTTTAAATATTTCTTTATAAATTTTGTTACAAATTTCGGTTTATGTGCATTTACATTATAGGTGTCTTGGCATCATTTTAAGCTAAAAATAGAGACACCAGTTATCCAAAATTTTAAATTTTTAACGAAATCTCACAATAACTAACTCCGTTTTGTGAAGATTCTGCTTATTTCTTACAAGATAACTTTACATTTTAACATGGAATTTTAAAATATATCTTCAACATAACACAATTAAGTTACATCCATTTATCACACTATTTTGATGCGAGGAAGTAAATTTTAAAAAATTTATCCACGGTACGTTTTTCTCATTATTTTCTTATATTTGTCATAAAAATAAAATATTTTTACTGTATAAATATTTTATTTTTAACTAAAATCTGTATTTTCTTCTTCTTGATATTGTAAACACTCATTTTGTATTTTCCTTTTATAGTCTTGATAAGGACCAAAACATTGGTCGAAACGCTGACGTTTTAAAGAAATAAACAATTGTACGAAACCGGAAAGGCCATCAATTTTTCTCTCAAATTTATAATACCGGTAACACCATATCTACAAAATAAATAGTTTTTATTTTATTGACCAATTCCCGGTACTCTTTTTACAGAATGTATATACAAAAGAAACAAAGTAACAAAAAAGTAACTGTAAAAAATTACAAGTTAGCGGAAAAATAGTAACTAAGTTATGTTACAGTTACTTTACCCAACAATGGTGGTAACTTGGCAAACATTGCATCAATCCATATTAGTGTTCGATCTTTTTCCGTTTACATGAATTTTATTAAACTAACCATTTTTTTATTTTTCCATCAATAGAATTTCTATGTGCAAAAAGTTTATACACGCATGATTGCCAATTTATTTTTCAAGCGAAAAATGGGGATTCGAAATATTGCCTTAAATATGCTTGCCCCGATTGCTGGAAAGCATTGAGAGTTTATTTAGCGGTTATTGAAGTTGGGTTTGAAAGGAGAGAAGGTATACTAGAGAGCAAACTGAAAATGCTAAAGTGATCTCTTGAATGAAAAGTGGATAACGTAAAAAGGCAAAAGTCCTTGAGTCGGACAGCAACAAATGAAATAGGAGGACGAAATTAGTGCGGGCAACGATGCAAAGAGGCGCATGATCGTTTATATGAGTAGTAGAGACGGCCATCATCGTTTCTCCCTATAAATAGAATCCGCGCGGGACTTCTCGGTGATATTTAACATTTCACGGCAAACTCTTTGCACGCCTTCCGCATCATGGTGACAAGTAGGCGGGGAAGCGTCGTTTACCGACAAACGATTGTTTCACTGCACTCACCCTCTTCAGTCACCCACTTTCCTTTCCACAAAGCTGAAAAGCTTCAACTCCCTCCACGTGCATTTAAAATCGCATTTCGACATTATATCTCCTGAGAGAGTCGTTATTATCCTCCAAAAACTTTCTTTCATCGATCACTTTCGGAATTATTCACCAAATCTTTACGTTTTGTGACCCCCTGAGTCAGGAAAAACGGTTTTTAGGAAATTGTCTATCGAATTAAAATTTGAGGGACCAGAAAGAAAGGACGAGTTTATTAAACAGGAATTTTTTACTAATAGTTCTGGTCTTATCCATAAAAAAAGTTTTTGTGAAAATCAAAAATTCCATTTAACCGCCAAAATATACGAGAGATGGCAAAAATGTTGAGAAACAAAGTTCTTTATTTTAAAGATATCTACAAATTTCCTGGTGATCATTATTTCATAAGAGTAAAATTTCATTTATCCATCAAACACATTTTTATGATAATCAAAAATTCAATTTCCCCGCCAAAATATACGAGATATGAAAAAAATGTTAGGTGACAAAATTGTTTATTTCAAAAAGATCTACAACTTTGGTTTCGAATATTTTTTTATAGGAGTTATATCTTTTGTTTATTAGTGAAAGATATTTAAAAAAAATTAAAAAGAAAAATATACATCTTATGAAAAAATGTTGCAATTCAAATTTGTAGGTCTTTATTTATTTAATAATATTGTATCATAACGTTTTTTCGTATCTCGTATAATTTAACTGGAAAATGGAATTTTGATATTGACTTTTTTCAAGTTTTAATATGCTGTAACCTTTTTTAATTTTGATTTAATCAAAAAATGTTATTAGGATAATTTGTAGAGATTTATGAGCACTATCTAAAACCAGTATTGAAATTTTTGATTATTTCAAAAAATTATTTTCAAAAACACAAAAGTAGTGCTCAACCACTCAATTTTGATTGGATGTGGCTGGTTAACGAACTTGTCCTCACTTTTTCGGCTCCGATAAAGTGTACCAAAGCTCAATTCAATCTGATAATTCTATCGAGAGTTATGCCGCACACGACCTACTACAGACAGACAGACAGACAGACGGACAGACAGACAGACAGAAACTTTCGTAAAAACCCTTTTTTCTGACTCAGGGGGTCTCAAAACGTAAAAATTTGATGAAATTTTCGAAAGTCATTTTTCACATAAAACCAATACCTTCTCATCCATGATGAGAATGTAAAAAAAACCTTTTTTAAAAAAACCTCTACGCGGAGGATAAAAAAAATGTTGGGGACAAATTTAGTAAATTGTATGTGAACGACATAGAACACTGAGCGCAAAGCGCGAATTCCACATATTTAAGAGTGTGAAGCGCGACGACAGAAACGCGCGCCCAGGCGCGCTCAAATTTTTGTTTTTGATTTAAATGTCTCTAATGAATATAAAGTAAAAAAATTAGCTTGGTGATTTAGTAACTTTAAGAAAATGTAATTCAAGTTTACAATATTATAAAGCGGGCAGATTACTTTTCTCGGGTTGGTTTAGCGAAAATGTGGACAATTTTATTTCGAATAAAATGAGCAATGAAAAGTTTAAATTGGTTTAAAACTATTTATGGTCAGAATCGATAGACAAACTTTAGTTGTTTTTATCTGATCTTGTATGATATGATTCAACTAATAAAATATCTATAATTTCTATCTGATTCAAACTTTTGATTTTATTCAAGATTTATCTCTAAGATAAAAATCACAAAGTCCCTTATAAAAGTAATGTTAAAACAAATGTTCAAACGCCATTAAATTTGAAAATAACGATATGCTGTAAAAAAAGTTAACTTCTGTAATTAATGTTAACGATCCTAATCCTGAATAGGACTGCTTCATAGTTTTTGTGGATTTCTGTTATGATGGATTACAGCCCATAATAGATCAAGAGATTAACTACCCATGCTTGTACTTTATATCAAATTAGATACAAATTGTTCTTGCAAATTAGTTATATCGATCTCTAGCTGTCCTATTAGCAATTCACTTTTCATAAATTAGTTTTGTTGGCATAGTCAGTGGTAAAAAGTAAAGATATACTTAAACCGATTGTGCAATTTTTCTAAAAACTTTTTAAAACTCAATTCTCAGTAATTTAATAAAAGTGAGCGTTACATCGTGACAAATAACAGAAGAACGTGGAAGAAACAAGAGACTTCACAGGAGTTGAAAATAGAGCAAAAATTTCAACGAGGTCCTATCGCGTCGAATATATGAGCACTTCCTGAAATTTTAATTCAATACCAGTAGCGCTCAGCTAACGAAAGTACGAGACGGAGAAAAGACGAACTAGCGATAGATGGGCGAGAGCTACAGTTGGTTGCGAGCTGTCATCCTGTAAGCATTCTACTACCCTCGCGCTCCACGTGAACACCTTCCGACTCATTCACGAAACCGAACTGTGACCATTTTAAGCAAAAAACAAAAATCGAAATTCCTGTAAAGATCCAAATTAAAATCGAACCCGTATCACATCAAACTCAAATTATCCTACATTTTCAAATCTTACGGAACTAAAGAGAGCATCCAGCAATGCACATTCGTTTTCAAATTCAAAGTACGCTTTCGATCCCAGGAGTTCAAAAGAAACTAATTTTATGGGACGTTTTCACTCAAAATGTCTCAAGCGAAAAATCCAGACGATTTGATATCTTCTCTAATCATGCGATAAACAATCAACTGAAGTCTTTATCCTGAGTGATCAATAAGTTTATCAAACTCGATAGCGGTTCACCTGCGAGTAAATCGATATTGGAATTGAAGTTTCATCTACATCCCGTCCTTGAGACTAAGAATTAAAATGACCTTTCTGTTCTGCAGTTGCTCTTAAATGACATTGCCGTGTCCCGTGCATCGCAGCTCTTCGAGAATGCGATCGAGGTCGTCGAGATTGACGCGAAAAACTGTAGGTTGTGATTTGTTCAAAAAAATATTGAGGTGAGTCTTGTGTTTGATTTTCAGAAGAACGAATTCAAAAAAGACCAATGAGTCTCAGTGGAAACTGGAGCAAAGGTGACCAAACTTCCAAGAGACATAGAGTCCTTGGTACACCTCTGAAGCTAGAGCAATTTGCTACCATGGACAAGTTGGTCCTGGATGACACTATCCTCCTGATAAATCCAGCTTTCTTTGGCCCTGGAAGATCGGCCAAAAGGAATTCGGGATGCTGCAAGCTGTTATGCTAAGTAGTGCTCCTGAACGCGGCAGGCGAAAGTGGTACCCCGGATTTTACCTTCACAATCGTCGCCTCGGATTCAGGATGAATCGTGGCGAACAGGAGACTTTGTTCCGACAAAGCCGCCAACTTACTCGCATCGTACCGTCCCATGAAGACCTCGTGCTCAGCGTCCTCAAGTCACCAATCAATCAACAACAATCTCAATATCGTCATCCTCATTATGTGAATTCCCAAGAGCATCACGCTAACTGCCAAGCTCATCCCAATCTTAGAAAGTGCAATCATCTAGGTACGGGTGCGTTTTCAAGGCCAACCAAGTTGGCACAAGGACATTGGTCGTTTTAAAGAAGTTTTAAAAACTTCGAATGTCTCTGTGCCCACTGAGAACTTTTATCCATTGGCTCATCGAGAGAGAATTTATATTGTCTCAGATCCGCTAATTTAGGGTTACCAGACGTCTTGGTTTACCAGGACCGTTCCTGTTTTAGCCTTACCTGTTCTCATGTTCTGTTTTTTTCTTTGAAACATGCGAAATGTCCTAGTTTTAACGAGACAAATGTTTTTGACGGTAAATCTTTTGTTTTTTTGCACACTGAACTGTCGTATATAGTTATTGATTAATAAGTCACAACGCTTAACACCATTTTCTTTATACGTGTGACGATTAGAGGAAGAGAGTGAAGTTAGTGACATTTTTTAGGGTTTATATGAAAGATGTTTGAGTGTCCTAGTTTTTTGCCAGACGCGTCTGGTAACCCTTGATAATTTTCTTTTGGAAATGACAATTCAAGTAGAGAATACCCAGTCGGCAAAAAAAAGTCTTTGGAAGGTCCAAGTCTTTAGGACGTCTTTCAGACATGGCGTCAATTGGGTAGACATAGATCTCCCAAAGACGATTGTTTCCCTTTGTTCACTGGGTATTTTTCAAAAAGACACGAACTCTAATCTCCGATCTAAATAGTAACATAGTTAGTGCTTACTCGCAGTCATTAGAGTGATTTATCATTCACGTGAAAGTATAATAATGCCTTTTGCATGGATAAAATATTGACTTGATGCAATACAATAAGTCAATGGATAATAATGAGCCTATGATTCGCACCTTCAAGATTTCATATGTAATTTTATTACCTAAATACCTTTTGCGATCGTCTCTCGTGCGTTGTTAGTTAAAATTTTACTAAAATATTCTAAAATTCCTTAAAAAGACGTGTTGGATATGTGATATGTTTGAAAAGTTTTGGACATCTACAACTTCTTACTTTTTGCTAGTTAAGTGCTTTAATCAGAACAATTCAAGTGAGAATAAAACTTAGTGGTTTTCATACGAGGAGAGCATTAATTTTTGAGTATTTCTTGGAATTGCAATAGTCTAGATGATTCTTCTCTTTGGAAAACCTCGCCCTTTAATGAAATTCCGCATTGTGAAAGAAGCATACATCGCGTGACTTTCTGACCACGTGACATTCAACATAGTCTTGACACAGACATAGAAAATGAGGCCTTCGCCTCGTTTCCGCGGTGTTTTTAATATCGATTATTTTCCCGTGCAAATATTGTGTTTTCCAATAAATATAGTTATGCTCGTGAGAGATGAGAAAGTACAATTTTATAATGAATGACATTTAATTTTTCGCAACACTGTTGTTTTAATCGATCTTCTTATATTGCAATTTAATTACGAGAAACTCGTAAAGTAAATGTAGAATTGTATCGATAAGATATGCTTTTTATGTACAAGTTTATGTCTCGAATTTACAGTCTCTCCAAATTTGAACGTTAATATTTTTCCATTGCTTCAGAAACATAAAAATAATACATTCTAAGGGTCTAACGATGGTTATAGGTGCCGTGAAAGAAATATTAGCAATAAATATAAATAGCTTGATAAACTCGGTCGATTAACCTTAGTCACTCTTTCCGAATATGAAATTTCCTCAAGATAAAAAAGATTCATATTTTCTCTTTTGAAAATTCACAATAAAAAGAAAACTTTAAATTTGTTAAATTTTAGAAAAGATAAGATATAAAATATGAAAGCATAAGTCTGTCCATTTTTAAGAGTTTGGTTTTTGTTACATCTTAAAATAAGTTTTTATTTTTAGAGTGTTAAAACTATGAATTTTGTAACGCATGATAAAGCTAATAGTTTAATTATAATTTCCGCGCTCATGTTTAAGTGACTAGCTGACACGTGTAATATCGAAAATTGAATTCAAACTCGTCCATAAACCTCATCCTGACCGTGAGTACTCGTATTACAAACGACCCTCGAGAAAATATCGATCTTGCTGTGGACATTTTCTGTACCTCATGTAACTTGTTCCCAAACCTATGATTCTGGAAATGAACCGTAAAACTTTATTTCGTAAGTTGACTTCCATTTCGGTTTTAGCGATGTCATTAGTTTTTAAAACTACTGTTAGACATTATCTGGATCATTAGGTTCTGGAACTTTAAATGAAGGTAAATTATATCTGTGACGTAGGGTAGAGGTGGAAATATTTCTGGAACACTTTAGAGATAAATGGTAGTAGGGAGTGGATATTAATTTTTATAGAAAATTTACTTTCGTTTGGAAGGGTTCATTGTAAAGTTTTAGAAGCTCTCAATATCTTCTATAAATGGCTAAGCTTCTTAAAATGAAACGAATGCTTTTCGAGTTTTCGGTAAAAAATTATAAGATCTTAAATCATCTCTAAGTATTGATAAACACAATTGCTTTGTTGTACCTTCAAACTCGGAAATATGTTTCTTTGTTCGAGTTCGCATCAACTTTTTGTGATAAATAGTATTTCGTTTTTCACAGACTTTACGTCTAATTACCTGAAATCGTGATTTAATGTAATCTGAAACGAAACGTTTAAAGTGAAATTCAATTTATTTAAGATAAAAAACGTAGTTAGTTGTAATTGATTTATTGTGATGAAACTTTGTAGGATGTCATGAATCGACCGGACCACATGACCCAATTTCTGTAAAAGTTTCTGTGAAAAAATATTATTTAACAACATGTTTTCTTGAAAATTCAAAAAATTCAACAGAAGACAATAAAGAACACCTGCTAAATTTGTTTTAGTACAATTTTTGCAAAAAATTATACGGTTAACGACAATTGTCATTAAACCATAGTTTTATATTCTTCAAATTATTTTTAAAAATTCTTACTTAAAAAGAGTTAAGAGTCGTTCTTTATTGTTTTTTTTAGTTTTTCAAATTTTCAAACAGATATTTTGTGAAATTAAAAAAAATTTTTACGTGTATAAATTGATATATATTTTAGTCGCGTGGTCTGCTTTATCCATGTCCCTATTTTTATTTTCTTGAATTTAGGTGCTTCGATTTGATAAGCTTTGGAATTTTAAAGCTTTGGCACTTTTGAGTTTTTTATTCATAATGGATTTAGATTCTAAACACTTTCAAATTGTAGATCCTTGAATTTGTAATAATGATATTTACATTTCAATATTCCGAGACGCAGGGCTTTTTAAGATTACGTATTCAAAAATTGACTTTTACAATTGGAATTTCTAAAATTAATAGTTTTCAAATTTTGAAATTTTCCATCTTTGAAGATTTCTGAAAAGGGATTCTGAATTTTTCAAACTTTCTAATTCAAAATTTAAAAACTATTTTTTATCAATTGGAATTAAAACATCAAATTTCTCAAATTAGCACCTTCCAAATCTAAACGATTAAAAATTTTAGGTTTAAAAATTCCTAATAAATGAAAAAATATTTCGAAATTGAACTAAAATCCGAATCTAAACTGCAACACTTGGAGGATTATGAATTTTACAATTTTTAAATTTTCAACGTCCTAATATTTGTAAATTATAGAAGAACATGAAAACAAATTTTCTAATTGTGTCTAAACACTTCCAAAATCAGAATAATCATGATTGAAAAACCCGAAAACGTGTTTTTTAAAATTTAAGTTTAAATTTTTAAAGTACAGAATTCAATAACCCGGTAAAATCTATCAATTTGATACCTCAGCCATCGATATTAAAGCTTACCCAGATTAACGATTTACATTTTTATAATTGATAAACTTAAAGTAAATTTATTTATCCTGAATAATCGTTAATCTGAAGTTTCATCTGATGTGATGCAAAATTAAATAAGTCGTTCGATTATTCTGAATAGATTAGAAGCTTTCAGAGAGGAGTCACAGTAACCCAATGACATTAAAACTTGTCCAGCTAATCAAAAGTTAGAGTTCGTCACACTTTAAGGTCATCTGATTGCTATAAAGTTCAATCATTCAGTCATTCAATCTAAAATACGATCAACTTCTTCCTTTGTTCCAAGAAACAGTTTCAGGGATCATGATTATATTTGTATTTAGTTATTTAGATCTATACCAAAAATTAATAGATCCTCAGTTAACTTAACCAGGTTGAAAGGTGAACTTAAATTTCATTTAACATTTCATTGACATTTAAAATGATAAGAACAAAAGGAATTTTTCGTACATGAAAATCATAAGAGAAAATTAATATGAATCTTTTTTAGCTCTTCTGTTTTTGATTTTGCCATCTGTGGAATGCAATAAAAAGCACGCACTCCTTTTTTTTGCTTTTCTTGTGTATCCAGTGGTTAAACTAAAAACCTAACATTTCACCCCAAAAGGGAGAAATCTATGTCAATTTATATCGAGGGTTGTGGGACGCCAAATCCATGTATCATATATCTCACATTAGGTTTCGGCAGTACCTCAGCTTAATCTGAGATTTATTTTTTCTTTTCTTACATTTGGAATCCTTAGAAATATATCTATATATTTTTTTTGCTTCAATAGGGATTTTTAAATGTCATGAAAAAGTTGAAGGAACTTAAAGGTTCTGTATTCAGAGTACGTTTCTGAAATTACTGAGTTATATTAAATTGTGATACTTTTTACGAGTGTGAGTTTTGGACTTCGACGTTTATAAATAAAGTTTCCGAGAAGAATTCACTTTAAAAGTTGCTCTCCTCGTATAAGCAAATTCTTAACTCTGTTGCACTTATTTATGTTAGACTGTATAAAAGTTTCTGGTGAATTTCCTCCAACCTTTTTGGTATGCTTATTTTTGTAAACATTCTTAAAATTTTCATAAAATTCAATAGCGAGAATTCCCTGAAGATTCTTGTCGAATATATCTATAAATATTTCTAATTTTCGATTAAATCCAGTTTTAGGGAATATTTCATACTTTTTTCGATAAATTACCGAAAGCTTCAAGAAAATTTCCAAAAAATTTTAGGTATTTCATTTTTTTATGTTTAGGGAATACCCACTCCAAATAATTAATTACCAGGTGTTTTAGTCAAATTCACTGAAATTTTTTGGAATTTTTTTCCGACAAAAATTCTAAATAATCCTCAACAAACTGTAAGAAAATTTCCCGAATTTTTATGCAGTGTAACCTTGTATGATAGAAGAGTTAATCTTTTTTTTATAATTTCTACATTTTTGCAATTATATCCTGTTTCATATCAACGGGTTTCTACTTTGAAAAACAAATTCTAAATCCTTTTTAATCAACTTAGTATTTTCTGTATAAATTAAAATTTGTTTATGTTTTCAATGATTGCTCTGGGGAATATAACATATTACAGGCTATTTAAAAAAATCACAATTCATGATTTTGATGGAAATTCAGTATCAGAGTTTTTAGAGTAGAAGGGAATTTTATAAATGAGCATATTAATCTCCTTCTTTGTTCTTCGATTATCTCAAACTAACAGCGCACGAAAGAGATGCCTAGTTTACGAATAATTAGCAAGTCTGTAAGACAAGTATTCATTCAAAAAAAAAAAAAAAAAATATCGCTTTTGTAATAAATATTGTTCTTGTCTTTCAAGCCTAAAATTAAAACATTGTTTTTTACTTGATAATTAGTACTTATACAAACAAAGATGTCTGTAATAAAACATTTCGCTGAGACCAAATTTTTCAAAAATATTATTATTGAAGAGGTTATATCAACTATGGCAAACATACTTTAAAAAATTTATGTAATATCATCAAAATTAAAGTTTTATGAATAAAAGTTCGGAAGATAATCTCTGAGTGTTTCGAAGTTCAAAACTTTGTAACTTAAAGATTCTAAAGTTTCAGAGTGAGTTTTACATTAATGAAGTTAATTATAAATGTGCAACTCACAGGGCTTCCACTGAAGCAACTATACTGAATATCATTTCTCTTTTAACGGCGACGTCTTCAAGAGGTTTTAGTAAATAACTTTCGAAATAATCTCGATAAAATATGCACTTTTGATTTTTCTAGATTCTGATTTTCTATTTTTTGAATTTCCAGTTTGACTCATTCAAAAATTGGCATATCTTTTAATTTTCAATTGTATTGTCTCTGTTTTTCACTTGCTAATTTACTATAAAAATAAAATACTTATTCATTTAATTAAAAAACGATTAAACCTTAAAGCTGTCAAAACTCTTTAGCATCATTCTATAGTTAATTTTCTTGTTGGAAATTATGATTATTGAAAAAAAAACATTAACTTTAAAAAAAAATTTAATTAGAAAAATAGCAGGTTCATGTGAATAGTTTGGTCCAGTTTCTATACGTTTGTATCCAAAATACATAAAATTTCGTTATTAAAATTTGGGAAATGGTAGAGAAGATAAAAATGGACGTAGGTAGACTACTTTTGGTTTTGCCAATAAAAAAAAATTTCCGATATATTTTGCTAAAATTGAATTTTTGTTCAATTTCTAAACCAAAAGTAGTTTATCTACATCCGTTTTCATTTTATCTACCATTTTCCAAGTTTTATAAAGGAAATTTTATGTACTTAAGACACGGACATGTAGATACCTAAAATCAATCAAATTTGCCAATTTCTTAAGTATCACATGCCCTTGGGCACAAATCCTATAAATTTTAGAACATATTTAGTGCCCTAGTTTTCAAATTCAAAATATTTTTTTGAGTTATTTAAATATTAAAATTTGAATCAGTTAGGATCTAGTTTAAATAAATATTTACACGTATTTTATTATTTTAAATTGTAAAACTGGCGAAAAGCCTGCTCAATTGTTTTGAACACCATTTTTACCTACCCTGAATATTTCTAATGTCTGTTTTGAATGTTTTTAAATCGTATAATCGCTACTTTCAAAATTTTATGAGACTATTAAAACTACTCGTAAGTAAGTAACTCTGTGAAAGTCCTGAGTTGATACAAGAAAAATAAGTTTTCGAAGAATAGCGAATATTTTGAGTTTTATAATCAATACTATTAGTTTCGGAACATAATTTCAAATTGTGAAATCAAGAAATAATTGTTTGATTGCTTGGACTACAGACACTACACCCCCCCCCCCCCCCCTCCCCATGAGCTAGGGACATATTGATGTTTTTTGAAGTCGTATGTCCTAAAGACGTCATTCGAACTAGGGGCGTCCATAAGACCAATTAAACAGACATGAACGTCATTACGACGTCTCAAAGACATCTATATCATCGCACCAACTAGGCAAGCATGCAAAGAGACATTAAACGTATTAATGTCTTTGGAACGATCATGTCACTCCAATTGATGTCTCTGAAACGTCTTATTTTCTAAGGACGTCTTTGGGACATATGGAGCCTACAAGATATCAAATGGACATAAATTGACCTATTTAGGACGTCCCAAAGACGTCTACATGTCATCTTTGCGACACATCGAAAACGTCTTTCAAACGTCTCATGACCTTAAGACGTCCTTAAGACATGAAGTTATGAGAACGTCCCAAGAATCTCAATGTCAGGTTATTTTGCTATCCTGAGGACGTTTCATGTCTTAAAGATGTCTTTTAAACAAAAGACAACGAAATGCGTGGAATCGATCTCCCCGAAACGTCTTTATGACGCGCTTAAAACGTCTAATGTCCCGGTGTCTACTGGATTACTACCAGTTTGAAAGTTCGCGTTGTTCGACGTGTCCTAGAAAAATTTGTTGTCTTTGTGTGCTGGGATTGAGTTTTGAATTTGAAATCCTGGAATTCCCAGGTCACTCGTACAACGATAGTCTTCCACGAAGCAAGGAGCAATGCTCCAGGCTGACGGAAAAGCGATATAGCGCCGCAGCCGCCTACGCTGCCCTCCAAGGTAGCGAAGACGAGCTCGTCGCTGGCGAATCCGAGGATGTAGCCCTGAAAACACCTGGTAGCGAGACCGAGGACACCGACAATGGAGGATTAGTCGATGATCCGCCGAGGAAGTTCACCTTCCTCCGCAGGTTTCGATCCCCAAGATTCAGCGAGTCACATCACAAACGAGTACCTACGCCGATGAAGAGGAAGCACCGACGAAAAAAAAATAAAGACGACATCGACGACGTCAATGGGGAAGGAGAAGAGCCTCCTAGTCCGGATCAAGGTGGCGTGCCCGATCCTTACTATCCAATCTACCTTCCCATCGATCAAGCCTTTAAGGCTAAATACGTGTTCCATCATAAAAAAGGAAAAACTTTCCAGGAAAGGCTTTACGTCTTCCTCGAACACCCGGGCGGCTGGCTTTGCTTCGTCTATCATTTCACTGTGTGAGTATCAAAGTTGATATTGGTCATAGAAAATTTAACAATGAAAGCTTAATCCTAAAGGGAAATTTCCATTATTGCCATAGAAAATTGCATGTTTCAGATATAATGGGTAGCTATTATTATGCAATTCTTGCGACATTTCCACGTGATTTTTTTGAGTACTCTCTAAATTTGAATCAGTCAAAATCTACTGATTATCAGTGAAATTTGACTGATTCAAATAGCTAAAAAGAGGTTACTGTAAATCAGTCAAATTTCACTGATTATTTCAGTGAAAATTGACTGATTTGACAGTGAAAAATATGTTTTTCACTGATGAACCAGTGAAAATTAACTGATTTAGCAGTGGAAAATATTTTTTCACTGATTTATAAAGTAAATCAAAGGGTTATATGCCTTATAATTATTATATTTTACATTTTATGTTTGATGTGTTAATTGATACATATTATATTTCATGTAACACATATTTGTTGTGGACATTTAACGCCACCTATTTTGCGAGTGGTAAGTTCCCGTTTATAGTAGTCAGGGCTATTGTCATTATTTCCCTGAAATCAGGGCTATAATGAATAATAATTGCCTTGCTAGTGCTGCCATCTCTGTACCTACTTAACAAGTCCCAAGTCAAACTTCATAACCTCACTTTGCTAAATTTATCTAGAAGCCCAAAACGCGCATTTGTGTTACATAAAGTCGCGTGTGCATGACAATTTTTTTTTTCGAATGACGTGATTTTTTTAAATTAAAAAATTAGGGATGAAGTATAGTTTGATGTGTTTTATGTTGATTTTATTAGGAAGACTATTCATTAATTTAATTAATTGAAGACAAATTACTGAAAAAGAGTCATGCCATCAAATAAACAAAAAAGAACAAGCGAGCCCCGATAAAAAGTAGTTTTGAAAGTAAAAAAGATCGCTACTCCGAGTAGCTTTTTATGTTAATTAAATACACTTCCATTCGAAGTTTCATTGTAATTATGACACACTGTTTTTTTAAACAGTACCTACGATGTTTTTATAAAAAGATGTTCTGAAGTTGCTCCTGAATTTAAATTGCTTAATGTTACAGTAACGTTAAAAAAACATAAATACCGGAATTTTCTGTAATTTTCCTAATTTTATTCAACTAAATAGATTGTTTTTCTAAAAAACTTAACACAAAACACGTCAAACTACACTTATTTCCTATTTTTAATTCAAAAAAATCATGTAATTAAAAAAAAAAGAATTTTTTCTCAAAATTCGAACATTTTAAGGTTATGTTAAGACTAGGGACAACACGATAAAACAGCCTTCAGGTTCGTGATCAGCGGATCAAAATCCATAGGAAATGATGGGTATCGTTTCTAGCTCAAGACACTTTTTTTTGTGGGGCTGTGTAATTAATAGTGCAGTTTTTTAACTTTATCGAGTGGGCACGCACGGAAAAAACAGTATAGCTGGGAAAACTATACAGAATTTGAGTTCAGCAAAATACCTGTCGTGACTATACGATATTGGTATTGTAGCTAAAATGAATGCGTGACGCACCGAAACGCGTATTTTGCCATCGCACCAATATAATTTCGTTCGTGCAACGATAGAAGTATAGCTGTCCGACCTATACCGGTATATAGTGTCTCTGGTATAGGTGAGACAACTATACCTACCTATACAACTGCTATGGACGAATGGGTGAAAATAAAATTAAGAGATTGGGGATTGTCATATCAACGAACTTGTATCCTTCGCGGAGCAATATGACGTTTAGGAATACCAGTATAGCTGTCTCACCTATACTCGTATAGTTCTGAGGACCATACCGTAGCATTGGTCTGATAGCAATATTTTCTGGTTCTGAGAACCAAAATATAGCTCTCTCAGCTATAATGTTTTTTCAGTGCGGAGACATTGAACATCTCATGTTTAAAAAGCGTATTTAAAACATGAGATGTCCTTCGGGGGACAAAAGCCTTAACAATGCAGTTTTCGGGACGTACCAAAGACGTCCAATGTCCCCAGCCTATGATAATTTTTAAAAATCATCGGTTTTTGTTTTCTTATCATTTTCTCATGTCGGAAAGACATATTTAAATTTTGTGAAAATAACGTACTTACAGTTTTGAACGTTCATTGAACGATGAAAAATATTTTTTTTTTTGGAAACTAAATGATTGGTTTCTTCCTAATTAAATCAAAAAGAAGCGTGTATTTAATAACACATTTTATATATGAAAGGCTCTGAATATAAACATAATAATTTTGTTTTGTAAGCAAAATTTTGTCATCGTTCAATGAACTTCAAAACTATATGTACATAAAATAATGAATTAATTATGAATTAAATTTACTATAAACAAATCCCTATTTGAAGGATAAAAAATTTAATGGCATACCATTTGTATTGTACCCAGTACAATACCCCGTGCAGAAATTTTGGTGGGGCTCCGATCGGGAACAATGTGGCCCCGATAGGGTAATCTGTCTAGTGCCAGACCAGTAATGAAACGCCGAACCCGATCGGGACCAAATCTGGGCCTATAAAATGTGGGCCCGGTCTGGCCCAGATATGGCCCCTTCTAATATTGTATTTCTACAAATAGTAAAATTTAAAAGGTTTTGGGTTATTACCCGTGCAGAAATTGCCAAACTTGTTCCCAAATTCCGATCCGGACCCGACGTACTTTTTGCTTTTGGCATTTTAATTTCAATATAATCACTACAATATCACGACCGCAACAGAAAATTTGAAAATAATCTTGTCCATCATAATCCGATGTGGATTTTTCTCCGTGTATTGAGTTATACTTAAAAAAAAGCAAATTTTTATTTATTTTCGTTTAATATGTGCTGACTAGTAGCAATAACATTTTAAAACTGCAATATATTAAGTTTTCCTCCCCTATTCTTACGATTTTATCAACTTCTTTAATTAATACAATTTTCGTAATTTATTGACATTTCTATAGCGAGAAACGTGTTTTGTAAGTGATACGAGTCAGTGATAAGTCAGCCGGACGACTATTTTCGCCAGTAAGGTTTCAAACACGTTGCCTCACATGAACATGACCGGAAATAAAACTGCCACATTGATGAGAATTTTAACAAAGCTACTTGTCACTTTTGAAAAGTTGAACTTTATAACGTAAAAGAAATAAACATCCAAACAATTAAATGTAATAAGAAAACTTCTTTTTTTATTTATTTTTTAGCAGCGTTATATAATTCTTTCATATCTCTTACGTAAAGAAAATACCCTCGTATCTCTGTCCAATAAATAATATTGCTGTTCGCTGCAGCTGATATGCCCTTAAAATATCCATAAAAGTTAATTCAACCATTTCGATGGGAATGTACCTCAATCTCCTTTGACGCTTCCAAATTCACTCAAGAGACTAACATGACGTGAGGACATTTTATGACATTATTTGGTTGAGATTCATAAAAAAAAATTTATTTAATTTTAACAGCAAATTACAATTGAAAAATTTTTAAAAACCCAATGGACACAGAGACATTTAATGTTTTTAGGACGTCTTAAGGAGGTCTTGTGGAATTATATTCCAATGGAGCAAAAGGACATTAGACGTCTTTAGGACGTACCAAGGACGATCCAGAGACTGGATTTTGCTGTCTTAAGAACGTATAATATCTTAGAGACGTCTTTCAGACGAAAAACGACCAGGAGACAACAAAAAGCCTGACGTTGATGTTACTGAGACGTCCAATTTTTTCGTCTCCACTTGGATATCAAGCGTTTACTCTCCTGAAGACGTTTTTTGTGCTCGAGACGTCTTCAAAACGTTCTAAAGACGTTTATTGTCCTCATGCTCACTGGGACGTGAAGATTCCACCGTCTTTAAGACGTCATGTTTTAAAGACCTTCAGAAAACAACATAAATCCCGACATCAAAGTACTCTAGACGTTCAATGTCCTCATGCCTACTTGGACGTCAAAATTTCACTCTCCTTAAGACGTGTTGTATTAAAGACCTCTAAAAGACGAAACAAACGCTGACATCAAAGTACTCGAAACGTCTTCAAAAAGTTCTAAAGACGTTCAATATCCTCATGCCTACTTGGTCGTCAAAATTTCACTCTCCTTAAGACGTCATGTTTTAAAGACCTCTAGAAAGCAACATAAATCCTGACATTAAAGTACTTGAGACGTCTTCAAAACGTTCTCAAGACGTTTAATGCCCCCCTATCCACTGGAATGTCAAGATTTCACTTTCCTTAAGACGTCATATTTTAAAGACCTCTGGAAAACAACATAAATCCTGACATCAAAGTACTCGAAACGTCTTCAAAAAGTTCTAAATACGTTTAATGTCCTCATGCCCACTGGGACGTCAAGATTTCACTCTCCTTAAGACGTCATGTTTTAAAGACCTCTATAAAGCAACATAAATCCTGACATTAAAGTACTTGAGACGTCTTCAAAACGTTCTCAAGACGTTTAATGCCCCCCTATCCACTGGAATGTCAAGATTTCACTTTCCTTAAGACGTCATATTTTAAAGAACTCTAGAAAACAACATAAATCCTGACATCAAAGTACTCGAAACGTCTTCAAAAAGTTCTAAATACGTTTAATGTCCTCATGCCCACTGGGACGTCAAGATTTCACTCTCCTTAAGACGTCATGTTATAAAAACCTCTAGAAAGCAACATAAATCCTGACATTAAAGTACTTGAGACGTCTTCAAAACGTTCTCAAGACGTTTAATGCCCTCATGCCTACTTGGACGTCAAAATTTCACTCTCCTTAAGACGTCATATTTTAAAGACCTCTAGAAAACAACATAAATCCTGACGTCAAAGTACTCGAAACGTCTTCAAAAAATTCTAAATACGTTTAATATACTCATACCCATTGGGACATCAAGATTTCACTCTCCTTAAGACGTCATGTTTTAAAGACCTCTAGAAAGCAACATAAATCCTGACATCAAAGTACTTGAGACGTCTTCAAAACGTTCTCAAGACGTTTAATGCCCCCCTATCCACTGGGACGTCAAGATTTCACTTTCCTTAAGACGTCATATTTTAAAGACCTCTGGAAAACAACATAAATCCTGACATCAAAGTACTCGAAACGTCTTCAAAAAGTTCTAAATACGTTTAATGTCCTCATGCCCACTGGGACGTTAACATTTCACTCTCCTTAAGACGTCATGTTTTAAAGACGTCTTTCATGCAAAAGACGTTCGGAAGACAACATATAGCCTGACATTGAAGTCCTCGAGACGTCTAATATCTCTGTGTTTACTGGGAAGTCTCAATACTTGTTTCTAATTTCAGGTTTCAGAAACGAACGTGAAGAGTGAAAGCTCTATCAGCTTTAGTAAGAAGCAAGAATTCTCTAGGGTACTACATAGATGTATATGTATAGGCTAGTCAGCGAATCGTCTTCTGATTTCTCCTCTGTTACGTGGTCAGCGTACTGTCTTGAGATTACTCGTAGAAAATGGTACAAGATAAATGTTCCTAATACAGGAAAAAAATAAATGTCGAGGCGAATTTTTATGCTCACACTTTTTACACAAATATTGCAATTGCTCGACATCAATAGAATGTGGAATCAATATGCAATATTTTTTCATCAAGTTTATTGAAAAATCCTATTGACTTCTAAATAGGCGTTTGAGGTGTGAAGAAAATCTCGGTTTCGAGAAAATGTAAGGTAAAAGCACCAATAGCCGGATTAATCGCTCTAAATGTGATGCGGAGTCAAGAATTGTCGCGATTATTTTGATGTATGTGTCCTCCCTACTATAACAAAAAGTCCAGATTTGTGTTAAATCTGAATAATCCATTTTAACAATTCTCTTCATGAAATAATGCTCTGGAGCTAATTGCCGGACGGGAAAAGTGAATTGATCCAATAGCCGGACATCGCTGCACCAATACTCGGACAAGAGAATATTAGAATTTGATTGATATGGATTTGATATTTTTTAAACATAATAAACACTGAGAAATATTTACGGAAACATTTTTTAGGTCTACGCTCATAAAAAAAAATATTGAAAAGATTTTAAAAATAAATATATTATATTTAGAGCTTGCAGCACTAATTGTCAATCGTTTTTGCCTTATATCCTCAATCGCATTAATAATATCCGTTTTGGTATAAAGCTTTTTAATCTTTTTTTCTGATACTTTTTCCATGATCTACAGTACCGGTCAGAATTGTCCGGCCACCTGTTTTTCGATAATTGCTCAAATTATCCTAATTTGAATTATATAATTGAAAAAATTTGTTCTCTTGATTAAATTTAAAGCTATCAAAATTCTTTATAAAATGAACCCAGCATGAATTCGTTTTGTTAAATTTTGAAGAAGTTATTGCAGAAATAGTCAAGATTTCAATGCTTTCTTAAATTTTAAATAACTTTCGAGGTAAACAACATTTTTTAATGTTCTTGGGCTCATTTTAGAGCTAAGATTCTACAGAATCGCATTAAATTATCATTATAAATCTATAAATTTTTTCTTGCATAATGCAAGGAGTTAAAATTGTAACAAAAAAGTAGGGAAATTTCGAAAACATTTCATCTGTAGGTAAATGATAATAAAGATCATATGAATATATATTTTGAGGGGATTCGATACAAAATTCATGATTATATGTTTTATAAATCTTATAAAAATGTTTTTCTAAGCAAAAGCAATATTGGAATTTTTCCAACTTTTTTAGTTGAACTTTAACCTCGTGCAGTATGTAAGAAAAAAATTACACATCAATTCCAAGAATTTTGATTGATTTTGTAGAAATTTAGCTTTAAAATTAGTCCAAAAACATTAAAAAATGTTGATTACTTTGAAAGTTATTTAAAATTTAAGAAAGCATTGAAATCTTGACTATTTCTGCAATAACTTCTTCAAAATTTAACAAAATGGGTTCATGCTGGGCTCATTTTATAAAGAATTCTGATAGCTTTAAATTTAATTAAGAGAACAAATTGTTTCACATACATAATTCACATTAGGATAATTTAAGCAATTATAGAAAAACAGGTGGCCGGACAATTCTGACCGATACTGTATATTAAAGACACCAAATACATAAAATCCAGAAAATACATATGTTAAAATGAAAATACTTTCTCAAAATATCAGATTTTCAGCAAATCCATAGTTCAAACATTATTTCTTTAAAAAATTATTCATTATTTATTAATCATAGTTTATCATTATTATTGAAAATTATCATTCAAAAAGATCAAAAAGTGGGGAAATTTCACTCTGAAATCCATATTTTCATTGTTTTCAATGTAAAATCAACAAGAAAATAAAGCTCAAATGTGAATTGAGGTTGGATTCCATATTTGACTAATTAAAATATTTAATTAAAGGAAAATGTTTCTTAATTTTGAAAAATATTATGGTTAATATCAAGCATTTGACTTTAGTGTAACACGTATTAAAATGACAAATGAAGGAAAATGTAAATGTCATTTGCTTAATAAAGACAACGCGTCAGTTAGTTTATAGAGCAGATTTCGCTACATTTCGACCAGCCTTGTGCTTCAGTAGAGAAATTTTTTTTTCTTGGCGAAGTTTTAATTTCTAATTCAACAAATTTTTCACTTTTTCAAAGTGTACATTTCGAGATTTGTATACGGTACACCAAAATAGTGATAAGTGATTCATAAATCTCTAATTTTGAGAAAAATTCATGGCTCTGTCCGGCTATTTGTGCTTTTACCTTATTGGATACTTTTCGCTGTGAAATCTCGCAAGTGTCTACTTGAACGCGAGTCAGACGTTATCCTATTAGCCATTATTCATTGCACAAATGTTTTCTGAATCGAACATTAATATTAATCAAGGTATTTATATAGTCAACCGGTCAACCTGAAATTAGTAGAGTATTCACAAACTTTTTTTTAAGTAAAAGATTTTCAGAGACTGAAATTAGGATTCAGAAAATATTTTCCTGATAAAATCCTTGTATGTAAACAAATTTCTGAATTTTGAAGACTCAATCAAAAATATGTATTTCTAAAAGCCCTTTAAATATTAAAGCTTAGACATATTACTGATTCGGGAAAATCAAATATGAAAACTAATGAGTTTTGTAGCTTTTCAAAAATTGACTAAATATTGATTCACTAAATTAGTTCACTTAAAAAATAATTTCATTAATTTCGAATATTTTTATTTCACAACACCGTTGAGTTTTTACTTGAGGAATTCGGATAGAGTAAAAAATGTTTGCTTTCCCTTATTAGCTTCTGTAAAAAGAGCTTTTGTGTGGTACGAATGGACAAATAATAGCGTGAAGGAAAGATCTTTCAATGATGAAAGCTGTAAGCGGTAATTACTTCTAACACAAAGCTTTGAACAAAAGCATTAATTAACGAAATGTCACATTTAATTTTGTATGACTACATTAACCTCATCGTTCAAAATTAAAATTGAACATTCTGACGCACCTTTCATTTATGTAATTTATTACTTTTTATCCTTATTTTTGATCAGAAAATGCTTTTGACGAATAAAATATAAAAATCGAAGAATTTAAAATACTCTAAAAAAGTGGGGCGTTGTATTTAAATCCTTTAATTTGAATCAGTAGTTTTCTTACTGGTTTTAGTCAGTGACTGTATTCTAAATGGAAATCGCTTAATGTTATTCAAAAGAACTCTTTGCATTGCTTCTACTAATTAAATTAGTAGAATAAACCAACTGATTGAAATAAAAAGGTAAGAAAACAGTAAAAATTTACATACTCTCTAAATCTTAATCAGTCAAAATCTACTGATTATCAGTGAAATTTGACTGATTCAAATAGCTAAAAAAAGGTTACTGTAAATCAGTCAAATTCCACTGATTGCTTCAGTGAAAATTAACTGATTCAACAATGAAAATATTTTTTCCACTGATTCAATTAGTGATAATCAACTGATTTAACAGTAAAATATATTTTTTAACTTGTGAATCAGTGAAAAGGCAAATCACTGATTCAATCAGTAAAAATTCGACTGATTCATATTTAGAGAGTACTTCATCGTTTATTCTTTCTACTATTTAGTTTCAATTAGTAAATTTTGTGATTATAATTTCAATCAGTTACTTATTTACAGCCATTAAATCAGTTGATATGGACTGATTTTGCAGTGAATTTGTCTGATAAAACTGTAGAGATAGAAATATGTCACTGAATTAAATTAGTAAAAGAAACTATTGATTGAAATTGGAAATGTATTTTCATGAAATTCAATATCATAATTTTCATCAAAGAGTAGTAAACAGGCTAAACATTCATAAGAATATTGTTTTACTACCATTGATTACGTTGGACAGTAAAATTAATGTGGACAATGCATGGCTAATGTTTTGTTATAGTATTGAATCGTAAATATTTTACGCCTGCACGTTTTAGCTTTTCATCGATCCCATATATTGTCATGATGATTATAATCTGAAGCATAAAACATATTATTATTGCACTATTAAATGATCAAAGACAACCGTTTACGTGTTTGCTGCAATGAATACATTTTCATTTGTTATTAATAATAATTTTTTTACAAATATAAACTATACGCTGTGAAGAATATTCGAAACTGTTCCTACTATTTTGTAGATTGATAGAAATTTATTTAAAAAATGTTGTAGATAAAACTCCCTATTTTTAGTAGAAAACTTATTCTTCCATATTGTTGAAAATTCTTCAGTTTTTTTTAAAAAATCGATCATTTTTAAAGAGTAAATTTCCATTGTGCGTGGAAAGTTTCCTCATAAGTCGAGAAAAATAGAAATTCACCGAAAACTTTTAAAAATCTTACGGAAGTTCTTTTTGAAAAAATTACCTGTATTTGTATATTCGAACGAACTTACTTGAATTTTTCCTAAAATTTGGTATAGAATATTCCCTGAACACTTTTGTCGAGTATTTATCAAAATATTTCGAATTTTCCACAAAAATCAGAGAAGATTCACTCAAATTCCCTAGTTTGAGAGGATATCCCTAAATTCTTCCAATAAATTACCAAACATCAAAAGATAATTTTATAAAAATTACAGGTATTATTGAATTTTCCCATGAAAAATGTCGTAAAATCACTAACAAATTATAGGCAATCATTCCGGAATTCGTTAGAGTTTAGAATAATTATACAAATTAAAGAGAACTTTATTTTCGAATTTATTTGATCCTTGTTATATCATGTGTAAGTATAATTAATAACTACATGTCTGCTCAACGAACTGTCATGATTCATTCGGATTTTAACGATTTCAAATGTTTCAGAGTAATCAAATACAATATTATTTCCAATTGATTAATTAATTAATACTGGTTGAAATTAGTGTAGTTTGCAATATTCTCCCAAAGATAATAATTCATTCGATTCACACGCTTGTGTGATTCATTCATATTTATTCATGCATGATCAGTAATGGTCTAATTATATATATATGAATTTTGATATTTTATACCGATTGAATTAAATTTCTTGACTAATTAAAAAAGACGAATTGTAGAGAATCAATAATACTAGGCATTCGTAATCAAATAACTACATAGATATTTAATTACCTCTAATTTGAGTAATTTCTGGAATTTAAAAAGACCACATTGTTTCGTTGGTATGACGCTAGTGATCGCTATGGTCGTCAGGCTGTGATATAAATAGGAATTCCTGGATGAAAAATCCAGAAATTGGCGTTAGATTGCCTATGTTTTGCTTGTGAACCTCCGCTTTTGATTGTAGAAAGTGGTCGTGTATGATGCTATAAATTCCATGTTTCGAAGCTTTGAATTTTTCAATGCTTGATGGTTTCAAACGAATTGTATCGCAAATGATATTTAACGACCAGAAAGATAATAAAACTTGCAATTTGAAATATTAATGAAAGCTAAAATTTGTTTGTAGACTTTCATGTATTAGTATAACAGACGCTTTGCTGTCATGAATTATTGTCTTTGAAATAAATTTTGTCCGATTTATTGCAGTATTTTTTTTATTCTGATATAAGATTTAAAGCTCGAGGACACTTCTAAAACCAATTTATGTTTTAAGCCAGTTACTCAACCAATGCGATATTGGATTTGTCATTAAAATGTTGTTTTAACTAGCAAATCGCGGTTTCAAAATTATATTTCATTTGGTAAAATGCCTCAAACGTTTGTTTTTAATCTTTCCTAAACCAAATGCCTTTTATGACAGAAAATTGAATGTAATTGAAAAACTTTTTCTACTTTTTCCCTAAAATTTTTGACCTGGAACAAAAACCAAAGTTTTTTCGATTCTATAGAACAACAGCAAGGGACGTACGTAGGATTTTTTTCGATATATTGATTTTTCGCGACATAGTGCAGTTTTGAAAAAAAAGTTTTAAATTTCATGAAAAAATTTGTCACAAAATTTTTTATAAAAAAAACTATGCAGTATAAAAATAAATCCTACGTATGTCGCTGAAGAAAGCAATTTTGAATATAGGGGAGAGTCGGGTAGTACCGGCCACTTAAGCTTTTTTGATAATAACTTGGCTTATAGGGATCAAAATTAAAATTTAGAAGGTTAGTTATAATGTCAATGTTTCTACCAACAACCTGCAAAGAGGAAAATAAGAAATAAACATATTTTGGAAGAAAAAAAAGCGATTAAAGTGAGATTTAAAATAGATTACTACAAAATAGTGTCGGGTAGCCCCGGCCATCGAAAAAACCGAGATATTTCACTAAGAAAAAAATGCTATTAAATCAAAAGCATGTACATATACTATTAATTCATAAAAATATACTACAAGAACCAATAAATATGTTACTAATTTTATAGCATATTGATTTGAATCCATGATATACATGCTTTTGATTGAATAGCATTTTCTTCTCAGTGCAGTATTCCTGCGCATCCATAAAGCCCACTTTTCCGAATATGCTTGTTTAAAAGGTTTCATGAATTTCCGATCAAGAGGTTGCAATTATTTGTGACTCGTGTGTGGGGGTAAACTTAGAAACTTAGCAGAAAAATGTGGCCAGGGCTACCCGACACCAAATGGCCAGGGCTATCCGACTCTGACAAGTTTCACTAAAACTGCTGTAAATAAAAAAATACGCGAAAATATTAAACAAAAATTAGAGGTCACATAGTTAGAAAGTGAATTTATATATCCCAATCAGAACCAATCTGATATTTCTTTTAGCTTTAGAAATATTTTATAATAAAGATGGTACATATTTCTCAAAATGCACCTGTTTTCTAGAGATGAAATATGTAGACCGGATTTTCTTTTAAGTTGATGAAAGATACGACTCCATATCATTAAAATTACACTTTGGCACAATTCTGAAAGAAAAAAATGTTAATTTATTTTCGCAGAGAGTACAGTTTATTCAATGTCATGAGTGGCCGGGGCTACCCGATGGCCGGGGCTACCCGACTCTTCCCTACTTTTAGAATTTCAGATCGATCGGTGAAGATTTGTTCGAGTTATGTTTTCTGCCAGTTCAAAAAATGTGGTTTCGAGAAAAACGCATTTAAAGTTCTAAGTACTGTAAAATTTGGACATTTAGACATTTTTTCCGCCCTCCATCTTTTGGTATATCATTTTTATGACTCTAAAAGACCTTTTAAGCCAAAAAAAAAAATTTCGATTTTTTGAAAATTCTACAGTGGTTTAACCACTTAATATAAAATCACTCTTACTTCGAAAATTGATTGTGACAATTGTCAAGAAATTAGATTGTTAAGAAATTCTACAATGTGAAATTTTTCTACATCGCAATTTCCGTATTTTATTTATTAATAAAATTTGTTCTATTTTCTCTGGATTTTAGAAATTGTTATTCAGTTTAAAATTACGTCAATAGGTCGATCTTCCTTAAACCTTAGCCAAAGGAAATATTTTAGACTTCCTATCAACTGACACACATAAACATGAAAGATCTCTTTGCCGGGTGCATGTTAAGATTTTTCACACTCTATCCGATCATCAGTTTAGTTTTATCACCCTTATCGTGCTTTGTAAACTAACGGCAAAAAAAGCATCGTAAGAAGAATGTAGGCAATTATCGTTTAGTAGGTCGATGAAGGTGACCTCTTGAGGTACCTTCTCTGAAATTATGGTCTTCTAGCACGCCAACTTTAAGGAATATCTATCCTAAGTACCTTCGTTAATTCCACGATCGCCGTGTTTTTCATAGCAGCAAAATTCATCTCGTAATTACCGGTTAAGAACTTTGAGGTAAGCAATCATTAATATTACAAAACAAATTCAAGAATTGGATAAAGTTCCGAAAAAGTGAATCCTCCGATTTGTTTGAAACTGTGTCTACTTACGTTTTTTGCGCACTAATTACGAATATATTAATAAAAATTGCCGACTAACTGATTTTTATGGTAAAAAGCATAAAAATACCATGAAAACCATGGTTTTTGGCGTTTAACTTAGAAAACACTGAAAATTTTGAAAAATGTTTCAGAAAAATGTTGTAGCTCTTATCAAAATACAGATTTTATCTTTTATAAATTTTTTCGATAGTACTAATAGTTTTCGAAAAATTCGATGAAAAAGTTTATGACATGAAACATTGCCGCGCATTGAACGGATTTTTTAAAACACGATGGAGAAAACCTAATTTTTTCGGAAACTATCAATCGTAGAAAAAAATGTATAAAACAAAAAATATGTATCTCGATGAGGTCTACAAATTATATACAGAACATTTTGCGAAATTTTGCATATTGGCTGAGATAAACGCCAAAAACCATGATTTTTATGGGGTTTTCATGGTTTTTACTATGAAAATCGGTTAGTCGGCAATATTCACTATTAGATTTGTAATCAGCGCGTCGAAATACGTAAATATGGGGAGTTCGAAGGAAATAGGAGAATTCACCTATTCGGAACTGCACCCCAAGAATTCTTTAAAACTGTATATTTTTCAGTAAATAATACACCAAGATAAAATATAGCCCAGATACTATTTGGATCTTTACATCTGTTCAAAGAATAAAATATTATGCGGGTTTCCATTTGTATTGCATTGAATACAATACAGATGGATTCCCTTACAATAGATACGGACTGGTTACTATCTGTATCGTAATAAGCACAATACATATAGTAACTCATAGAATATTTTTTCTGAAAGCAGGAATGATCATTTCCATCGGTTCTCAGGATATTTTTCTAGCCGGATAATGAAGTTTATATAATATCAAAGGTATTAAAAAAGGGAGTTTACTTTTTTCCTGGTGGTGGAAACTAACTTTGTGAATATACAAAGAGGTAAAATAAATAATAAACATCGTACTTCTCTTTGAAAAGTTATGTATGTAATTTATGCTATTATTCAGTCATAAAAAAATTGTTTTTGTTCTTTTTTACGGAGAAATGAGAATATTTTATATCTATTATCTGTAGTCAAAAATAATTCGTCTACCTTAATATTCTGGTAGCAGACTTTCATTATCTTGAATTATAGATTTTGATATGACAGATGATATACATATGTAGGTTAATCCTAAGTTGAATTAGTTATCATGCATGCTCTTACATTATAATTATGAAAAATTATTGAGGCGGTTTTTGAATATTAAGATTTTTTATGCCTGTTCCCAATTTTATTAGGTTTTATAATAAATTAATAAATTTACGCTTTGTCATAATCAAATAAACCTACTCCATGCAATTTTTTAAATTTCTCTCGCAAAATTATTTAATTTATTGCATTTTTTGGATCTGTTTTGCTTATCAAAAAATTTGTATCCAAAATGATAATTTCCTTTTTGGACTTTTAAATGCCTCAATATAGAGCAACATAGATTAACATTTGCATTATTCACTGTTGCATGAGCCTTTGAACCTGAAATACCGCATACTTTGAAACAGAGAATTTGCCTTCAAAGTTAAGTCAAGCGAATGTGTTTATAGATACGAATTTGTGAATATTCAAAGCCATCTTACAATTAGTTTAAATTGTCTTTTGAACTGCAAGTGATAGTAAAATGCATCGTTTATGCGACATCATAGCTTCATGAAATTATTCTAAACCATTTTTCTTCATCTGCATAATATTAGATTCTTCCGACACTTCGACTTTAGAAAACATTTATTTCGCGATTTAATTTCATTCAAAATGAAGATTAAACTGTAATTTATATTCTTTCTCCTAGTGGTCTCGAAATTGCTGAAGTTTTAGAAAACCGGATTTTATTAAAGAACGGACGGTGCATCCAGTTCCATGAGCAAGTGGAATTTTATTGGTAGAAGTAAAATGGGTAATATTAGGGGAATGGATTCTGTGAATTTCTCTTTTAAAGTGAAATATCTCATGTAGAAATTGTACCGTGGCGCAAATCAGGTCCAGGTCTGGCAAGCTCTGATATTGCATTAAACGTTCGGCACTTTATTCCAGGCAAAGTCCAAGTCAAGGAATTTTTTTACGGAATACATATATAAGCATCACTATAGTATTCCATGCAAAAATTCTGCCAGGGCTCTAACCAGGTCATGGCCTGGAAAGTCTTGGCTTAGAGCGAAATACCGAGTTGACCTGGGTCTTGTCTAGTGAAAAGATTATTTCTATTTCATTTTCCAGACTTTAAATCTACCTAGACAGGCCCGAGTCTGGTTTAGCGTTTCATCCCGGGTCAGAGCCATGTTACAGATTCTTGGATGAGTAGTAAATCCATTTCTAAATTCAATGAAAACGAGAGAATAAGAAATAATGTTGATTCCAATAAAATTACCCTAATCCATACTTCGTGTCTGGCATAAAAAACAATTTTTTGTCCAATCCTTACGCATGTTTTCATTTAAGGAATGTTAATCATTCACAGGAACGTTTCCTCAACTAGAACCAATTTTTTATTTCGTTAGATTGTTGTTTCTTATCTCAGTCCGGACTACTAAATCCTCTGGACGTGGTCGAAATTTCAATCTTAAGTGCTTCTTCAACATAATCTTAATTTATTAAGAACACAACCAGACTATGCAATACATAGGTTTGTATTATACATGCAACATTTTCTAAAATTTGTCTTGATTCCAACTTTTTCCTGAGTGCGACTTTCCAGCATTCATAAAAATGCACACAAATCACCCTAAATATTTTGTTTATATCAAGACCATAAATTCAGTATATTTTGCTGTAAATCTATTTTTGTTTCCACACGCAGAGAAAAGATCAGTAAAATTTACAGGAAGTTCGGTACTTATTTGGACAACATGACTTTTCAGTAAATTTTACCAGAAGTTGAGTTCAATTAACAGATTTTCTGTACGTTTCAGTAAAATTCAGTAAAATCTACTGAATACGAAAAAATCCGAGTTAAGTTGATTACTCTCTAAATTTGAATCAGTCAAAATCTACTGATTATCAGTGAAATTTGACTGATTCAAATTGCTAAAAAGAGGTTACTATAAATCAGTCAAATTTTACTGATTATTTCAGTGAAAATTGACTGATTTGTCAGTGAGAAATATTTTTTTCACTGGTGAATCAGTGAAAATTAACTGATTTAACAGTGAAGAATATTTTTTCACTGATGTATCAGTGGAAAGGTAAATTACTGATTCAATCAGTGAAAATTTGACTGATTCAGATTGAGAGAGTATACTGTACGCTAAGTGAATTGTACAGAAAATCTGTTGATTGAACTCAACTTCTTGTAAAATTGACTAAAAAGTCATGTTGTCCAAATAAGTACCGAACTTCCTGTAAATTTTACTGATCTTTTTTCTGCGTGCACAATTGTAAAACTTAATAAACATTTATTTAAAATTTTGAATTCATAAATAAAAATGAATGAAATTCCACTATTAAAGGGTCAACAATATTATTAAGAATTCTTTATTATTGGCTGTTTTTGCTGTGGGAATTTATCGTGAAATTTTATCGATGGTCTGATTATTGTAAATCATGTACTTTGTTATCTACTGTAGAGCAGTCTTCCCTATACTTATAATTCATCCCGAATCTCGTTTGCATTAGTTTACCGTGCTTTGGAAACTCGTCCTGATGGACAAGCTTTATTATTTTAAGCTGGCCGTAGTGATTTCGAAGAAAGCTTGATATTTATATTCCGCAGAATTAGCATTTCCTCTCAGTGTTTTTCTTTTGCTAAATCCTGAATATATAACAGAGTACGAAAGAGACTCAGAATTCTGTTTCCAAATGGATACTCGTGGTTAGCATATTTTTCTACGCCTGGATAAGGTATTTTGAATTATTTCATGGGAACCTTTTGGGTCTTATGAGAAAAAAGTCCCAAAAGTCTGAAAACGGTCATACCCAAGTGCGAATTGCCGAAGGTGATAATACGGCACAATATTGGCCCAATCTTGGCAGCCAAGAGCCGGCTATTGTTATTGGACCAGTGTCACTGTTTGCATCGGTCAAGTGCTGGGCCGACGTCGGCAGCCCTTTTCGACTATTTAAATTCACCGACCTTCAGCCGAAACTTGGCCCAGTATCGGCTCTACACCTAGCCGATTGTCATTTTTACTATGGCATCCAGTTCTGAAAGTAGAAGAGCCAGAGTCGGGCTCATGGACGGCACATTACTGGGCCATGTGTCACTTTTACCACGGCAAACCATCCTGGAAGTGAGAAAACCAGAGTTTGGCACAGCATTGGCCCATTGCTGTGCCAAAAACAAGTGCTGGCGGCCAGAGTTTGGACAAGAATTGGCCGCCAAGTGATTACCGGAGCTATCATTCCAGCAACGGCGCGATATTGGCAGCTGATCTTCGACAAATTTTTTTCGATGCTGGGCCAGTGTTGGGCCGTATCTAACTTCGCACTTGGGTACATCTCATGCAGAAAGTATTTTCCAAAATTGGACTGAAGTTTGTGACGTCTCATGTGAAGAATTTTTTTTCGTTGTGTGATCTCCAAGGCGATCAAAAATATGCAGAATAGTGATTTTTGACGAAAACAACATTTTTATAGTAAAAAAAAAGTTTTAAGTTTGACAAAGACAAACTATTTATGGACGAATACGTCAAATTATCTCGCAAACTAAAAAATGGACATACATATAGACCTTGTTTTTTAATTGCAGTCACATAGTGCTACAATAAAAAAAAATAAAAATTAAAAGCTGAGATCGCGGAGCAAAACCAAAATTAGCAGTTTGACCAAAGCAAACCATTTGCAGACGAACTCGTTAAATTATCTCGCAAACTAAAACAGAGACATATATAGGCTCCGATTTTGACTGAAGTCACATAGAGTTTCAATAAAAAAAATCTGCCCGCTTCGCGGGCACATTCTCATCGCGCGCTTCGCGCGCAGCTCGCTTCGCTCGCAAGCTTACATTTAAGTTCATTTCTTATAATTTAATACTGAAGCTCAAACCAATTTTATAATATTAAAGATGATGTGAATTACTCATTTTCTCAAATTCACTAAAATTTCTTTTTCAGTTTAAGTGAAACAGGAAATTCAATTTACTTAAGGCTCTATCGGCCTTAAGGAACACATTCTCATCATGACACTCGCACTTCGCGCTCGATTTTCTGTATACATTTCAGTAACTTTTTAATAAACTACATGATTAAAATAATTTATTTCCTTCCAAATCTCTCAAAAAGAAAAAATAATCGTAGAGTTTATTTAAGGTAGTACGATCACGAAAATTAGACCTCAGGCTAAAATAGATAATTTTTTTTTCAAGAATAGCAATATTATTTTTGAAGGGCTAATTTGAAAGAGAAAAGATTATTTTTCATGAAAAAAATTTGAAACACAAAAAAATAATGTTATTAATAAATTTCATTTTTGCCCAAACTTATTTTCTTATCGCTTCGAGCCAAATTTTTAAAAATGATGCGATTATAATAAATCACGGTTCATTTTTTTAGGAAAAAGATTCTCTACAACTTGACCGTTTCCGATTTTTGAAAATGTATTCTTTAATTTTTTTAATTTATTAGAATCGCATCATTTTCAAAAATTTGACTCGAAGCGATAAGAAAATAAGTTTGGGCAAAAATAAAATTGATTAATAACATTATTTTTTTGTATTTCAAATTTTTTTCATGAAAAATAATCTTTTCTCATTCAAATTGGCCCTTCAATAATAATGTTGCTATTCTTGAAAGCAAAATTATCTATTTTTGTCTGAGGTCTAATTTACGTGATCGTACTACCTTAAGGAAACGATTCTGCAGAACAACGCTTATTTCGTATCTCACATATTTTGGTGAAAAAAATCGAATTTTTTTAATATTAAAAATCAAGACATAAAATATACATCCTGTTGAGAAATTTCTTAATAAGAATTTGTAGACCTCATTTAGGGAAATAATTTTTCATTTGAACTTTTTTTATGTATCTCATATATTTTGTCTAAGAAATGGAATTATTGAATTGTAATCGTAGTTTTTGGAATTGAAACGAAAAATATATGTTTTTTCAGAAACTGTGTAAGACAAAACTTGTAGATCTTTTTGAAACGATCAACTTTGTATTCTTACGTTTTTTTCGTATTTCACATATTATTGTTAAAAAATTGAATTTTGGATTTTCAATAGATTATTTTTGAATTAAAAAAAAAAATATGCATCTTATGAAAAAATTTTACAATTCAAATTTGTAGGTCTTTATTTATTCAATAATATTGTATCATAACGTTTTTTCGTATCTCGTATAATTTAACTGGAAAATGGAATTTTGATATTGACTTTTTTCGAATTTGAATATGCTGTAACATTTCTAATTTTGATGTAATCAAAAAAATTTATCAAGATAATTTTTAGAGATTTATGAGCACTATCTCAAACCAGTATTAAAATTTTTGATTTTTTCAAAAAATTATTTTCAAAAACACAAAAGTAGTGCTCCATCCCTCAATTTTGATTGGATGTGGCTGGTTAACGAACTTGTCCTTACTTTTTCGGCTCCGATAAAGTGTACCAAAGCTCAATTCAATCTGATAATTCTATCGAGAGTTATGCCGCACACGACCTACAGACAGACAGACAGACAGACAGACAGACGGACAGACAGACAGACAGACAGACACTTTCGTAAAAACCCTTTTTTCGGACTCAGGGGGTCTCAAAACGTAAAGATTTGATGAAATTTTCGAAAGTCATTTTTCACATAAAACCAATACCTTCTCATCCATGATGAGAATGTAAAAAGTAAATTGAAAATTGAGTTTGCGGAGTGTAACCAAAATTATCAAAGTTGCTTTGGTCAAACTGACAATTTTTGTTTCGCTCCGCTATCTCCATATTTTATTTATTTTTTTTTTATTGTAGCACTATGTGACTGCATTCATGAACCGAAGTCCATATATATATGTCTGTTTTTTAATTTGCAAAATAATTTAACGTGTTTGTCCATAAATAGTTTGTTTTTAACAAACTTTTAAAAATTTTTTACTATAAAAAATGTTTTCTTGTCAAAAATCACTATTCTGTATATTTTTTATCGTTTTAGAAATCATACGACGAAAAAAAAAGTTTTTGCACAATTTTCACTCAAAGCTGACAGACGTTCTTTACGGTCTTTTGTAGTATTTTAAAAATTTTCAGCAAGATATTTTGTAAAATGAAAAAGTTATCTTACACGAAATTTTACAGGAATTTAGTCACATGATCGAAACATGACATGTCTAAACTGAATTTTGTAATTTAGATTAAAATTCCGAAATAAGGCTTCACATTGATCCGTAAGTTAGGCTGGGCCTAGGCCCGACTCAGTGTTTCATGCGAAGCCAGGATTTTCCAGGCCTGGGCCTATTTTGGGCCATAAAAGAATTCCGGCATTAAGGGGATTTTCTGTAGTAACAGCCATTTTTCGAAGCGTTCTTTTGAATTTTACTGTAAAAAAATTTATCAATATTTTTGAATGCAGTTTTTTATCTAAAAAATGAAATGGTTCTCTTGGGAAAATGTTCATCGGTGTGTCCACTGCACCCTTACGAAGAGTGGCCTTCCAAAAAATCTGGGTCATCGGTTCACACGATATCTCAAGTTCGGTTTGTCTGAAATGAAAATCGTATAGTGTTTTTTAATCTGAAGGAGTGTGATTCTCGTCTGACTACCCTTCAGATTTTTAACATACCGATGTTCCAAATGGCAGAACTTTGAAAATAAATGATTTTAAATGATTTTTTTCGCCTTTTTATTCGATCTTAAAAAATTCATAAAACATTTATTATAAACAATAGGGAGCTTCTCTCTGGGAAATTGGCACTTACAATTAATTATATACATGTATACATATACAATTTATTATTATCAATAGTAATATTAGCTGTTAAAAAATTGAAAAAAAAATCGATTTTTTGAAAATGTTACTACAGAAGGCCCCCTTAAGATAGATGATCCACGAAAATTAGACCTCAGGCAAAAATAGATAATTTTGCTTTCAAGAATAGCAATATTATTATTGAAGGGCTATTTTAGAAGAGAAAAGATTAATTTCCATGAAAAAAATTTGAAATACAGAAAAATAATTTTATTAATAAATTTTATTTTTGCCCCAACTTTTTTTTCTTATCGCTTCTTACCAAATTTTTTAAAAAATTATGCGATTTTAATAAATTACAAATCACTTTTCCAAGAAGAAGATTCTCTACAACTTAACCATTTCCAATTTTCGAAAATGAATAAATTATTATCAAATTCAGCAATTTGTTTATAAAAATTTCGTTTTGAAAAATGTGTTTTTAATGGTTTTAGCCATTAAAGAATTTATTTTTAAAAATCAGAAATGGGAAGTTGTGGGAAATCTTTTCTCTGAAAAAATGATTTATGATTTATTAGAATCACATAATTTTTAAAAAATTGATAAGAAGCGAGAAGAAGAAAAGTTGGGTCAAAAATAAAATTCATTATTGAAATTATTTTTCTGTCTTTCAAATTTTTTTCATGTAAAATAATCTTTTCTCTTTCAAAATAGCTCTTCAATAATAATATTGCTATTCTTGAAAGCAAAATTATCTATTTTTGCCTGAGGTCTAATTTTTGTGGATGAAAAATACCTTGAGGTTTTGGAATAACAATATGGGACTTCTTTACAGTTTATGTCAAAGTTGAATATCATTTTATATTTGCATAATTTATTATTCCATAGTTATAATTCTAGTTGAGAAGCTAAAAACGCACAACAAGATAAAAGTACCAACATTAAGTTCGAGCGTACGAACACTTCCGTTTTTATTAAAGATAGCAGGTTGACTTCAATGTGCGATCTCGAGTACAGGACTTAGAATAGTTGCCGCCTGCGGTATTATGTCGTGCTATATAATATATACAGTGGAAGCTCCTCCGGCCCCCTTTACTTATTCATAGAGAATTTCAGGAAATTATTTATGTGAAAGGAAAAAATCATTTGTCAGCAGGTACATGAAAATCACTATCTGCGACCATGGTGTATTTTTAAGAGAAACTGTTTTCAATTCAAGTTGTTTTTATTTTAGCACCTGTGAATTTTAATTTCGACTATTTTTGTCTTTTTCCAGGTTCATGGTGGTATTGGTGTGCCTCATTTTCAGCGTTCTATCAACAATAGAGCAGTACAGTAATTTCGCAAACGAAACCTTGTTTTGGATGGTGAGTATCATTTTATTTATTTATATACGGTAGATAAATTTTCCAATATTCAATAACACAGGGGTTAGAGGTCTATTATAATCTCCTGCTTTCGTTGTTTGACACTTTAAATCCGAACAGACGGCAGATATTGATAAAAGCTTTCAGACACCTTTTTGCATGAAGAATCGTTATTTATTATTACATTCTTCATAATATTAATGAAATGTCAATTTTTTCTTTTAGCTATCTCAGCCCTCTAAGGGTAACAATTTTATAAATTTTAAATATTAATCCTTCATTTTCTTAGCAAAAATGAATTTTACAAAATCTGTCCGGGTCGCGGGCGTATTCTCATCGCGCGCTTCGCGTTCGTTTTTATATTCTTCGCATAGATATAAGTTTATTTCTTGTAATTTGATATTGAAGCTCAAGTCAATTTTATAGTATTGTAGATATGAATTACATTTTCACAAAGTGATTTTAAAGTTTTAAATGAAAAAGGAAATTCAATTTACTTATGGCTCTTCAGCCTTAAGGAACACATTTTCATCATGAAACTCGCGCTTCGCGCTCGATAGTAGTAACAAATTTATCTTCCAAATATCTCAAAAGGGAAAAAAATTCGTAGACTATTTGTAAGAAAGCGATTTTTTATTTTGGTTAAAAAATGGAATTATTTATTTTCAATAGTGTTTTTTTAAACCCGAAACATAAAATATACATCTTATCAAAAAATGTCCTACTAAGAATTTGTAGACCTTATTTAGGCAAATAATTTTCCATCTTAACGTTTTTTTCGTATGTCACATATTTTGTTTAAATAATGGAATTTTTAAATTTTAATTGTATTTTTTGAAATTAAAATACAAACTATATGTTTTATCACAAACTATGCCAGACAAAATTTGTAGATCTTATTGAAACGTAAAATTTTGCAAACTTACGTTTTTTCGTAATTCACATATTATTGTTAAAAAATTGAATTCTGAATTTTCAATGGTATTTTTTTTTAATTGAAAAGAAAAAAATACATCTTATGAAGAAATGTTGCAGTTCAAACTTATAGATTTTTATGTAGCAAATAATTTTGTATCATAACTTTTTTTTCGTATTTCGTATAATTTAACTGGAAAATAAACTTATGTTGTCTCAAAACGTAAAGATTTGATAAAAATTTTGAAAGTAATTTTTCACATAAAACTAATATATTTTCATTTATGATGAGAATGTAATAATTTATTAGTAAAAAGTGAAAGAAAGAAGTTCCATTGTTGATTGCATTGCTGATTAGAAATTATGGAGAAAGTAATCAAAGTTAACAAGAATCTTCTGGACACGAAATCGAGTAGTTGAGGTTAAGCTGGTCTTTTTGTCTATTTTTCAATTCTTTTGGACCCCGTAAAGATATATAGTCATCCACTAATTAATCAAGTTTTCTCTTTCACTCAACCCCCCTAGTTTCTCTCTGTCTTTCTTAATTCTCTCACTCGACTCCACAAGGTAGAGCATCTTATTGGTCTGGCAATCTCGACCTGAATCGAGCACTCGTACATCGCGGAAACGTTCCACCTCCGTCAGACGAGATTAATTCCAACTTGGCAACGCTAAGTATGTGCCCTATCGCACTATTTGAACACAGGAAGGGGAAAACCGATTAATGGCTTCCGCGATTCAACCACTCCAGGAAATAAATACTTTTCTATTAACAAATTTTTTTCACCGGAAATGCAACTTCAATTAACCTTCAAATCATTTTCAGAGTGAATCCAAATATACTTTGATGGAAGTAAATATTTCTCAAAATAGTTGATACAACTGCTAACAATGTTGATTGACTACTACTAATTCCCGAGGGAATGAAAGCCATAAACTTTGGATGATGGAAGCGTCGGTCGTTATATTGATGATATTTTAATTAAAGCTGATAAATGGACAAGGTCTATACACGGAGAGAAAAATATGCTACTGGATACAATCAAAATGCTATCCCTTTTCAAAAAATAAAACATTGTACGAATTACCATCTGTACTTTACTGGGTACAATACAGATAGTAATCCTCGTAATATTTACGTACGGATTACCATATGTGTTGTACCCAGTATAATGCAGATACTGATCCTTGCAATATTTACCTAGTGGTTACTATATGTGACGTTTTACTTAGAAATTTTTCAGATTTTCAATGCTATCGATAGTTTTTGATTCGCTCTTTCGGAAAAAAAAAGAATTATTCTTTATCTCCAAACTTCGAGGTGTTGTTCAACTGCAAAGTGAGGCCATCTTATTGAGTTCCTATGTTGGACAGTCGCTTTAATCGCCCGGCCTGTAAAATTTGCCAAAGCTACGTTAGGCCCTTTTCTTCGCGGAACATCACCATGCATTGTACTCAGTACAATAGAGATGGTAATCCTTGCAATATCTATGTACTGGTTACTATACTACATGAGGTGAAAAGTCTGCGGCCTCATATAGAGATTGCGTGACTATCTCAAAATTTTTATATTTATGGAGTGGTGCCAACCTTTACTAGCCTACAGTCAAAATTTTATGACATTTCGACGAATACTTTACGATTTAGAGTCATTAGAGTGACGCTACTTTTGCCGTTTGAGAAAAAAATGGAATCCAAGGAATTTGGTGTTTTGATATTAAACATTGCTTTTTAATGGGGAAAAATACTACCCAATCTAAGGAACGGCTTAATAAAAGTTATGGCACATCTTCTCTATCGTATACAACAGTAAATAAGTGATTTGCTGAATTTAATCCTGGTCGTACATCCACCGATTATGCTGAACGTTCAGGTCGTCCAAATGAGGCAGTTACTGAAGAAAATATTTAAAAAGTGCATTGTATTGTTTTGGATGATTGAAAAAATAAAGTGGATGAAGTAGCTAACATGGTGAAGATATCAACAGAACGCATGCGCCACATTTTACATGAACATTTGAGTATGAAAAAAATGTCTGTGCGATGGGTGCTTGTTTTAGTGTTGTTTCAGCGTAATCAAATGGAATTTTTGCGTCGATTCGTGACAATTGGTGAAACATGGATCCATTGTTACACACCGGATTCCCATAGACCATAGACTATAGAATGAAAATTATTTCATATACAAAAATTGGTTTTTCCATTGGTAGGCCGCGGATTTTTCACCTCATGTAGTATGTATAGTACCTTGTGCAATACAGTTGATAATCCTTGCGATATTTACGTATTGCTTACCATATGTATTGTACCCAGAGCAATACAGATGGAAATTCTTGCGACATTCACGTACTGGTTACTATATGCATTGTACCTCGTCGAATACAGACGATAATTCTTGCATTATTTACGTATTGGCTAGCATACGTATTGTGAACAGTACAATACAAATGGTAATCTTTTGCAATATCCACGTGCTGGTTACTGTATGTATTGTACAATACATATAGTATAGTATACTATAATATACAATACTATATAGTATTGTATACAGTTCAATACATATGGTATTCCTTGCAATATCCAAGTACTGGTTACTATACAGGGTGTCTAATAAATATGGCAACCCCTGGATAACTTCGCAGGATCAACTTTTCATGAAAAAATTTTCCTACAAAAGCTGTAGGAAATTAAGCAAGGCATTGGATGAAGACCTTGAAATTGACCTTGACCATGATCTTCAAGGTCATTTGAGGTCAACTCGGAATGTTTAATTAAGAACCACTGTTTTTGACCTTGGATTCGCAAAGAGCGGAAAATTTCACGTCCACTTTCTAAATCTGAATTAGTCAAATTTTCACTGATTGAAGCAGTAATTTGCATTTCCACTGATTCATCAGTGCAAAAATATTTTTCACTGTTAAATCAGTTAATTTCCACTGATTGAATCAATGAAAAAATATTTTTCACTGTTAAATCAGTTGATTTTCACTGAAGTAATCAGTAAAATTTGACTGTTTTACAGTAACCCCTTTTCTAGCTATTTGAATCAGTCAAATTTCACTGATAATCAGTAGATTTTCACTGATTCATATTTAGAGAGCAGAGACATGGCTATGCATGGGGTCAAATCTGAAGTCAAAAACAGTTGTTCCCAATTAAATTTTCCGAGTTGACCTTCAAATAACCTTGTACATCACGGTCAAGGTCAATTTCAAGGCATTCATCCGATGCCTTGTTTGATTTTCTACAACTTTTGTAAGAAAAGTTTTTAATGAAAAAGTGATCCTGCGAAGTTATCTAGGGGTTGCCATATTTATTAGACGCCCTGTATGTATTGTACCTACCCTCGCGAAAGTATCGGATAGGAATTCATTCCAAGCCAATCAAAACTATTCCGATTCATTCCGATATCTATATCTGGGCCAATGCGAATTATTCCGAACCAATCCAAAGAACGTTTTGTAACTCGTTTGATGAAAAACGGTAAAAAATCGATCCGACCAAGTCCGATTTAATTCGATGAAACAATCCAAATTTTTCTGAACCAATCCGAAACCAAGTTTTCAAGCCGATTCAATCCGAGCTTGGATTGGTGCGAATTAATTTCGGATTGTTGCCTCGGATTAAATCGGATTGGGTCGGTTCGATTTTTAACCGTTTTTCATCAAACGAGTTACAAAACGTTTTTCGGATTCGTTCGGAATGATTTGCATTGGCTCGGATACAGATATCGGAATGAATCGGAATAGCTCTGATTATCTTGGAATGAATTCATATCCGTTACTTTCGCCAGTGTAGTATAATACAGATTTTAATTCTTGAAATGTTTACATAGGGAATGTTCGAACTGGAAATAGTTATTATTGCACTTTGATTTTTACTACTCTCTAAATTTGAATCAGTCAAAATCTACTGATTATCAGTGAAATTTGACTGATTAAAATAGCTAAAAAGAGGTTACTGTAAATCAGTCAAATTTCACTGATTATTTCAGTGAAAATTGACTGATTTGACAGTGAAAAATATTTTTTTCACTGATGAATCAGTGAAAATTAACTGATTTAACAGTGAAAATTATGTTTTCACTGATAAATCAGTGAAAAGGCAAATCACTGATTCAATCAGTGAAAATTTGACTAATTCAGATTTAGAGAGTATAAATTTATATTTCTTGAAATTATTGCCATAAGGTAAAAATATCTTCCCATAAAAAGTTTCTTCGTGTAAAAATGCTGGAAAATAAGAGAGTAAAGAGGTAGGTACTTTTAAAACGAAATGCCCATTTTTTGAAAATAAACTGCGGTACTCAGGGAATTCGTGTTATTAGTAGAGATTGAGTAACCATGTATAATGTACGCTCACACTTACTAAGTCACGCTTTAATCGCTGTAAGCTTCGCATTACGGAGCTTAAAGCGATAGAGGCTTCAAGTGTCTCAAGCTCGATACCACAGTCAGGAAACTCCGTACTTAAATGGTCCTTCAAAACGACTACTGTGTCTCTACATTTGCTACTCATTTTTATCTATCTGGTTTCAAGCTCTACTTTCTTTTACTGGGGTTTTTACTTCCTATCATCATTAACCACTCAATTTTTTCCCTATAGAAATACGTGTTAGGTAAATCTTTCGTGTATACGCGTTTATATTTTCTTTTAAATTCTCTGACCGTTTGCAAAGTGGAAAAAGCTTTCATCTGCAATATTAAGTAGAGGTTTAAAGCCTCTTCTTAAACTTTCCGTGTTTGAGATATCGATTGCAGGATTTCTAGAAGAGTCTAAACCCGTGAAACACTGACGAAATGTTTCTTGGCTGAGGAGAGGTAAAGACATAGACTGTCAGACAAGAAAGAAACATATTCTTTAAATCTGAATCAGTCAAATTTTCACTGATTGAACCAGTAATTTGCCTTTTTACTGGTTTATCAGTGCAAAAATATTTTTCACTGTCAAATCAGTTAATTTTCACTGCTTGAATCAATTAAAAAGATTTTTTCATTGTAAAATCAGTTGATTTTCACTAAAGCATTCAGTGAAATTTGACTGATTTGCAGTAACCTCTTTTTAGCTATTTGAATCAGTCAATTTTCACTGATAACCAGTACTCTCTAAATCTGTATCAGTAAAATTTTCACTGATTGAATCAGCGATTTGCCTTTTCACTGATTCATTTGTGAAAAAATATTTTTCACTGTTAAATCAGTCAATTTTCACTGAAATAACCAGTGAAATTTGACTGATTTATAGTAACCTCTTTTTAGCTATTTGAATCAGTCAAATTTCACTGATAATAAGTAGATTTTCTCTGATTCAAATTTAAAAAGTAGATCTTGACTGATCCAGATTTAGAGAAAACCTAAGTGACATTTCTGAGAATTATGAGTTTATTTATATTAATAATATTGAGGTTAAGTTTAATTTATTAATTAATTAAAATTTATGGCAAAATATAAATCTTTAAAATTACAATAAAATTTTCAAAATGGGAATACACATCCGTTTTACCCAAAAAGTAAACACATTTTCTCGAATATCTCCGTTTGATTCAAACGACACTTACTTATGTTCCAGAAACTTATAAATTATTTTTAAATTACTTTAACCTGTGAAGTATAATTTTTATCATTTAGTGCTTCAATTGTAATTAGGTCGAATATACCTTTGCGATTTCCAGACTCTGTGGAATAGGTTGTAAAAATTAATTTCGTCAAGGTGGAATCCATATAAGATGTTGAACTTTTATGCGTTCTACATGCAATTTACAGGACATGCGATATAACGCGATTCACTACCTAAGATGCTTTACGAGCAAACTTCTTCGAGGATAGATTACATTGACTGAAGTTCGTAGGTCACGCTATGAGATAAAACCCCTTAGCAAAGCCATTTTACGAAACTGGAGTCTTAATATTATGATAAAATATATTTTTCTTTTTTAGGAAATATGTTTGGTGGTATTTTTTGGCGTTGAGTATTTGGTACGATTATGGAGTGCCGGCTGTCGATCAAAGTACATGGGATGCTGCGGACGACTGAGGTTCATAAGAAAACCGATATGTATTATAGGTAAGTGATAGAAAATTAAGTTTTATTGCAAAATATCTGACGAAGCTTTCCAAAGGTTGTCTAAAAGTCTCAGAAATTCTTGAAAATCTCAAATTTGGAAGATGCAAGTTTCGAATTGAAAAAATTCTATTCGTCCTATACTTTATTTCAAAATCTGTTTCCGTTTCAATCCGAGCTTTTTCGAATCTGATCCGAACTCAAAGGCCTCGGATTCGCTGCATAATCGTTTAGATGGAACTTAGAGCACACTCAGAAAAAATATTTTATTGAATCAAAGAAAATGATTTTTTTGAACGACTTTCTTTGATTTAAAGAAATGATTTGTTTAAATGAAATTAAATTTGTTTGGTTCAACAAAATATCTTTGAACCAAATAAATATTTGTTTGAATCAAATTAATTTTTCTTCAAAACAAAGAAATTAATGCATTGATACATGGTCAGAGATATAATTTGTTTTATTTAAGGCAGAAATTTATTTGTTTCGAACAAATATTTATTTGGTCCAAAGATATTTTGTTTGAATTAAACAAATTTTGTTTCATTAAAACAAAACATTTCTTTACATCGAAGAAAGTGTTTCAAACAAATAATTTTTTTGATTCAATTAAATAATTTTTCTGAGCGCAGACGTACTGTCTCGTATTCATTTGAATTGAATTTTAAATGGATGCGCGGATTCGAGCGGATTGAGATTCTGCCTCGGATTCGTGCCAGATTCGTCCGGATTGAATTCTGAACAGACTCACACGTTCAGACAGATTGGGACCGAAGCAGATTTTATATTAGCGCGGAATAAGATGAAATAGCAGAAAAAAATATGATTTCATATTTAACTGAGATCTATAAAGTCGGAAGCTTTTTTGATGCAAATCTCAAATAACATTTGATTCTTTTTTTTTCCAATTACCCCCGGTAGTTGGAAAACCTAGAATAGTCAGTGTGACTTTATTTCATGAAAAGTACTATCGCTACTATATTTCCTAGGGATCGGAACTCAGTAAAACGATTTTCTTTGAAGATTTGATTCCGCATAGGATTTTATGAGATTTCTATCTTTACTTTTCTGAAAGCGAGAAAGCACGTGGGTGGTGTTAAAATTGTCATTAGAATGGAAGTACTTTCTTTTAATGTTCCTCGTTGAACGGCATGTACTGTTTTATATATATTCTGTCATTTTTTCATACCTTAATATTTTCAGTGACATGTCTATTCTCATAGACAAAACAAAGTTTTCATTTTATTGCGAAAGGCGTAACAACCAATCCGAATGTTTGAAACACTTATTCTTTGACATTAACGCAATATTTATTTTACAACGTAAACAATATTAAGAGACGCATCAAAAAATTATTCCCCTGCTTTTTAAGATCTTCATTCTAGATTCTCCAGTGATATTTTAACACCCCACGTTTTTAACAAATTTAATTTACAGAATTATAAATGTCTGTGAAGTTGGCTCCACGCTAATCAACATTTTTCAAATTTTATGAGAGTTCTGACTTCTTTTGCAATATTTTAGAGTTCCTGACAGGTTTTAGAAATAGTTCTGGCCTTTTAATGCATAAAAATGCGATTTTCGAAATGCGGAGCTAACTTCACGTACCTCCACACTATCGGAAAAAAATATTTCTTCTGAGTTCTGGGAAGATTTAGCATAGTTCTAGAGTTCTTGACACTTTTTAGAAATTGTTCCGGTAAATTACGGGAAAAACAGCTACTCAAAATTTCCACTTTTTTTTTTAAATCTAATTTTCAAGAGTTCTGTTAAGAGTTCTGGATTCTACTCAATCAGTTCTATAAAAAGGCTGAATAGACTTTGTTCTAAAACCACAATTCAAAAAAACATGGCACTTCAAAGTTTTCAAATAATTTTTGAAAATATCATTTTTGAGAGTTCCAAGAGATTTTTTTAGAGTTCTGGATTCTAATCAAATAGCTCTACAAATAAGTCTGAATAGACTTTGTTCTAAAATTAAAATTTAAAAAACTGCGGCACTTACAAGTTTTCAAATAATTTTTGAAAATTTCACTTTTGAAATAACATAGTTTTTTGAATTTTGTTTTTAGAAAAAAGTGTGTTTGGACTTATTGGTAGAATAATTTGAGTAGAATCCAGAACTCTAAATAGAATTCTTGGAACTCTTGAAAATAAAATTTTCAAAAATTATTTGAAAAATTTGAGGTACCATAGTTTTTAAAAATTTTATTCTAGAATTAAGTGTATTTGGACTTATTTATAGAAACATTCGAGTAGAATCCAAAAGTCTCAACAAAACTCTTAGTACTCTCGAAAATTATTTGAAAACTTTGAAGTACCATAGTTTTTTGAATTTTGATTTTAAAACAAAGTGTATTCGGACTTATTTATAGAAACATTCGAGTGGAATCCAGAAGTCTCAACAAAACTCTTAGAACTCTCGAAAATTATTTGAAAACTTTGAAATACCATTGTTTTTTGAATTTTGATTTCAGAACGAAGTGTATCTGGACTTATTGGTAGAACTATTTAAGTAGAATCCAGAACTCCGAACAGAACTCTTGGAACTGAAAAATTATTTGAAAACTTTGAAGTACCATAGTTTTAAAAAATTTTATTCTAGAATTAAGTGTATTTGGACTTATTTATAGAAACATTCGAGTAGAATCCAGAAGTCTCAACAAAACTCTTAGTACTCTCGAAAATTATTTGAAAACTTTGAAGTACCATAGTTTTTTGAATTTTGATTTTAAAACAAAGTGTATTCGGACTTATTTATAGAAACATTCGAGTGGAATCCAGAAGTCTCAACAAAACTCTTAGAACTCTCGAAAATTATTTGAAAACTTTGAAGTACCATTGTTTTTTGAATTTTGATTTTAGAACAAAGTGTATTCGGACTTTTTTGTATAAGTATGTAAATAGAATCCAGAACTCCGAACAGAACTCTTGGAACTCTGAAAAATTATTTGAAAACTTTGAAGTACCATAGTTTTTAAAATTTATATTTTAGAATTAAGTGTATCTGGACTTATTGGTAGAACTATTTAAGTAGAATCCAGAACCCCGAACAGAACTCTTGGAACTCTGAAAAATTATTTGAAAACTTTGAAGTACCATAGTTTTTAAAAATTTTATTCTAGAATTAAGTGTATTTGGACTTATTTATAGAAACATTCGAGTAGAATCCAGAAGTCTCAACAAAACTCTTAGAACTCTCAAAAATTATTTGAAAACTTTGAAGTACCATTTTTTTTTTATTTTTGATTTTAGAACAAAGTGTAGTCGTACTTTTTTGTAGAACTATTTGAATAGAATCCAGTACTCCGAACAGAACTCTCGAAAATTAGATTTTGAAAAAAATGTGGAAATTTTGAGTAGCTATATTTCCCATAATTTACCGGAACTATTTCTAAAAAGTGTCAAGTACTCTAGAACTACTGCAAATGAAATCAGAACTCTCATAAAATTTGAAAAATGTTGATATTGTGGATTCAACTTCATAGACATGAATTATAACTATTCTTGCAATTAATCATTTTCCAGACTTAATTGTGGTTGTGGCGTCAATGGTTGTACTTTCCGTGGGAAGCAATGGACAAGTTTTTGCCACATCAGCAATTCGTGGTATAAGATTTTTGCAAATTCTTCGAATGCTCCATGTCGACCGACAAGGTGGCACGTGGAGGCTTCTTGGATCCGTCGTCTTCATTCATCGTCAGGTTAATATTACCAACTTTTTTTATAGTCAAAAACTATTTGGTTCACCTTATACTAAGCATGAAATATCATTTTTTGCAGGAACTCATTACGACACTATACATTGGGTTCCTGGGGCTGATCTTCAGCAGCTATTTTGTTTACCTCGCAGAAAAGGACGCAGTTGGCCCCAATGGAGAGCAAAGAAACGATTTTGCAAGTTATGCCGATGCGCTCTGGTGGGGAGTTGTGAGTTTGATTTTATTGGAAAGACACTTTTAAATTTTAGGTAGAAAAGAACGAATTCGCACGATACTTGTTGCATTGAGAAGATCATATAAAAACAGGAAATATTTTTTATTTACATCATTGAACTAATTAGAACTTTGATATCAGCTAATTAAAATGTCAATTTCTCCTAGGCTGCTCTACATTTCAGCCTTTTTCATCTTATATCTTTGAAATTTCTATGCATCGTATGGCCTGTGAAATTTTCTTTAAAAGACTCTTCTAATTAGAGAAAATGATTGTGGATTAAAATATCCACTAAAGGCATCGTCGCTGTTTAATTGTTAAGTTGCATTCTATATTCAGAACGTGTGGTTATAAAAAAAGCTGACCTACAATTCGAATCACTCTGAAGACTTCGATCGACCCATTTTCGTTCCGTTGAATAAAGTTAGAGAGAAAATATGTTTTAAATAAAATTAATAATTCATAAGTATGTTTCAGGCAAACATAATCAGAGCATCTAATGAATCAGTGATATTCATGCAATTTCCCGAACATTTCATAATATCTTTTCAGACTTGACTTTGCAAAATCTTGCCTTCTGCCATTAATCTCAAATAAAAAATGCATTACCTTTCACTCATAATCAGTCTTTAGGTTCTGGTTATAAGCACCAGTAATAATTGCATACATAGTGAGGCAGTAGTCAGTAACCTTGTACGAATTCCTAGTTCGCAAGTATTCTTGAAATATATACTGATATTTTTATCTGATTAAATATAGCAAGCTTTTCGTAGATTTATAAACATAAATTAGAAGAGACAATGCTGTACTATAACTTCATCGCAGCTTTTTCATTATGAATGTAGGGATTGTTCTGAAAGTTTGGGTTAGACTCAGTTTGAAAGTTCCTATTATACCCTCGTGAGAATTAATAAGGAATTTTTAATGTGAATCCGTAAAAGATGATTTATTGTTTCAGATATTAGCCATTTTATTTCTATTTATTGATGAATTTTCAATTTTTTTAAATTAATTTATCAATAATTTTCAATTATTATTAAATTTATTGAAATGTATTTTTAAGTTGACTATTTGTTTAAATCTTCTAAGTTGTATATATTTGAATGTTGAAGCCAAAAATATGAAATCTTTCAATTTTGTAACTAGAAATTTCAAGATTTTTAATTTATCAGGAAATTTATTTTCAGAATTTGAGTTTCTTATTTTGTCATAAAAATTCACTAAGTAACTTTCAGAATTAAATTATGTAAGCAGAAAAACATCTTTGGATTTTTGTTCATTATCGAGATGAATAGAAAAAGAAACTTTTCTCATTTAAAAATATATATGATTACATCAGCTTCCTGAGTAAAATGATAGGAATTACTTACCAACAAATATTTTATATGACAGATTAATATTATTCGTTCATTCGGATTTTTACCTTACCAGATATTTTTATTAAAAAAAACAATATTTTTTAAAAATCACCTCTTGAAGAAACAGATCTTCTATTTTCTCTTAAATTTAAGATCTCAGCCGCTTTGATTCCTATGAATGATAGGTTGAAGAAAAATTTTATGAGATATGTACATATTTATAATATATTGTGGTGAGGATCCCCAATGAATTATCTTTCTCAGCGACGCTTTAATATTTAGAATATTTTCACAAACTCACAAACCTTCTTCTCGATATAATACAGTAGCCTTTATACTCTAATAGAAAGATAGTTGTGCAGATTATTACTTCAATGAAGCGTCGTCGAACAATTTCATCGAGATAATTACAGCCCAGTTGTTCTTGCTCTCTGTTAAGGTAATCGATCGTAGCTCCCTTTCCTCTTGACTACATTTGATGTTTATCATATTTTCTCATTGGAATCAATTTATTCGAAATGCTCAATTTTTCACGAATTCTTAACAAACTACTCTCTAAATATGAATCAGTAAAAATCTACTGATTATCAGTGAAATTTGACTGATTCAAATAGCTAAAAGAGGTTACTGTAAATCAGTCAAATTCCACTGATTGCTTCAGTGAAAATTAACTGATTTAGCAGTGAAAATATTTTTTCCACTGATTCAATTAGTGATAATCAACTGATTTAACAGTGAAATATATTTTTAACTGGTGAATCAGTGAAAAGGCAAATTACTGATTCAATCAGTAAAAATTTGACTGATTCAGATTTAGAGAGTAGGTTTTCATAAATTCTCTTTATCATTTTTTTTCATTAAAAACAGGAAAATGACCAACCTCGGACAATCTGGATGTTTTCTTTCATTTATTTAAAGAGGTTTCGATGAACAATATGTCATCCTCTTCATATTTTTACATTCCTTCAGTGTTTAGTTCTATAATAATTATTAAAAAGAAAATCCTAAGAATAATAAACATAAAAATTATCCATAATATATGTATATATATATATATATATATATATATATGTATATATATAAACCACAAAAAAGTATATATCGTCGATTGTTTTTCAAAACTTTAGTCAATATAAAAATAAAATTTAAAAACTTGTCGAATAGTCGCATCATAACTGGAAATTTGTAGAATTGTTGACAAAAAAGAGTGGTCAATATTAATTTCCAATTTGTGTCAAATTACAGTCAAAAATAATTATTGCAAATTGCAATGACAGATCAAAAGTTTTTATCATTTTAAATTCTGAAACTTTTGTAAAATTTAGGGAAAAATGTATCATAAAAAGATATTTCTATTAACAACACAAGCTTGCCAACACGGAGAAAAAAAAATTGTTGTATTAACCAACCAGGTTGTTGATATAGAACTGACAAAACTTTTTGTAAGGAGATCTAAAATTTTGTTGAGACGGCAAAAAAAAGTTTGTCAGTTCTATATTTTTCTCCGTGAAGAATATATGTTGATGACACATTTTTAATAATTCCAAAGAACATGATTAAAGATACTATATAAAACTTTAATTCTTATCATTCACGATTAAAATTTACATATGACTTAGAATTTCATAGCACACTTCCGTTTCTAAATCTTTTGATAATAAAAAATGATGATGGTACCATTGAAACAAATTGGTATAGAAAAAACACGTATTCTGGTAGATGTTTAAACTATTTCTCTAATCATCCTTTTTAACAAAAAATTGCGATCATTTAAAATTTAGTAGACACTGAAATACTACTGTCACATGAAAAATTTCATATAAAGAAAATTTAGAAACAATTTAAAATCTTTTGATGCATAATAATTATCCTACAAATTTTTATAAACAAACATATCAATGACAGAATTTTTCAACTAAAAAATAAAGACAAAAATTCAGATTTCATTCCAAAGAATAATGAAAGAGAAGTAGATTACAAACGTGTAGTTTCTATTCCTTATTATGGAAACTTATCTTATAAAATTAAAAGACATCTCAAAGAATATAACATAACTATAGTTTTCAGAAACACATCAAAATTAGATATATGTATAAAATTAGGAAAAGACCTATTGGAAAAATTCGAAAATTCAAATGTAGTTTATAAGATTCCATGCTTAGATTGTTCAAAAACCTATGTAGTTCAAACTGGAAAAATGATTTTTATCAGATGTGATGAATACAAAAAGCAACATTAATTTAAATGAAAAATTCCATAATGTTGTTACTAAACATAGAATAAACAATAAAAATGATACAGGTACTCAACATAATTTTGATTGGGACAATATTAAAATCTTACACAAAGAATCAAGCTATTTCAAAAGAATAATTGCAGAAATGTTTTACATAAAAAAAGAAGGAGATAATAGTATTAATGTGATGTCCGGCTTAAAAGATTACAACGCTTCTTATGATATAATTTTAGATCAACTCATATAAATTTATTTTTGAATAAAAATTAATTAACAAAATACAATTTGATTCTATATTCTTAAAAAATAAAATTGTTTTCCGATTAATTATAATAAGTTGTTCCCATTACTACGGCACTGTAAAAATCGTCACACACAAAACTCCGTTTCGTTGTTTATTAACTTCTCAGTATTCCTGTATTAGCTTCAGTGAAACCACACATTTGATATAAGAATGTGCAATTTTTCAAAAATTTCAGAATTGAAAATGATAAAAACTTTTAATCTGTCATTGCAATTTGCAATAATTATTTTTGACTGTAATTTGACACAAATTGGAAATTAATATTGACTACTCTTTTTTGTCAACAATTCTACGAATTTCCAGTTATGATGCGACTATTCGACAAGTTTTTAAATTTTATTTTTATATTGACTAAAGTTTTGAAAAACAATCGACGATATATACTTTTTTGTGGTTTATATATATACATATATTATGGATAATTTTTATGTTTATTATTTTTAGGATTTTCTTTTATATAATTATTATAGAACTAAACACTGAAGGAATGTAAAAATATGAAGAGGATGACATATTGCTTATCGAAACGTCATTAAAGAAATTAAAAAAAATATCCAGATTGTCCGAGGTCGGTCAATTTCCTCTTTTTAATGAAAAAAAATGATAAAGAGAATTTATGAAAACCTACTCTCTAAATCTGAATGAGTCAAATTTTTACTGATTGAATCAGTGATTTGCCTTTTCACTGATTCACCAGTTAAAAATATATTTCACTGTTAAATCAGTTGATTATCACTAATTGAATCAGTGGAAAAAATATTTTCACTGCTAAATCAGTTAATTTTCACTGAAGAAATCAGTGGGATTTGACTGATTTACAGTAACCTCTTTTAGCTATTTGAATCAGTCAAATTTCACTGATAATCAGTAGATTATTATAGAACTAAACACTGAAGGAATGTAAAAATATGAAGAGGATCACATATTGTTCATCGAAACCTCATTAAATAAATGAAAGAAAACATCCACATTGTCCGAGGTTGGTCATTTTCCTGTTTTTAATGAAAAAAATTAGTCGGACGTCAAACCATCTAATTTTAATTTATCTTTATAAAATAATAGTACATTGTGCAACTAGGGAAAAAAATTTATTTTGCGAGTGTGAAGTTTGATGACCGAGCAAAGCGAGGGTAACAACCACACGAGTAAAATAAATGTTTTTCCCGTGTTGCACACGATTTTTTTCTACTATAGGGTCAGAAAGTGGATTTGTTTGCCCCGCATGGGGCAATAAAGTCCACTTTATGGCCCGCTAGTAGAAAAAATATTTTTTGTAATTGAAGATAAGATAGGAATGTACTTCCTCCACTAAAAATCAATAAAAAATCTATAAAACTAATCAAATCCTTATCTGTTTAGATCACTGTCACCACAATCGGATATGGCGACACAGTTCCACAAACATGGATGGGAAAAATAGTGGCATCGTGTTTCAGTGTCTTCGCGATATCTTTTTTCGCACTTCCAGCCGTGAGTAATATTTTTCTCCAGTTTATTCAAGCGTCAGAATCTTGACAAATTTAAAATGAGATCTGGAATTGTATACTTATTTGAAATTACTGGAGTGGTTAATTTTAATAGAACCGATTAAACGTGCAAGTGATATGAAAGACTTATTATAATTGAACTAAGCTGACGTGAGAGAAAGTTGGATCCTGTCCTAATATCAACCTTATTTCAGGGAATTCTGGGCTCGGGTTTCGCACTGAAAGTGCAACAAAAGCAGAGGCAAAAACACTTCAACCGGCAGATCCCAGCAGCTGCGATGTTAATACAGTGTTTATGGAGGTGTTATGCGGCTGACAAAGCTATCAACAGTGTTGCAACGTGGAACATTTACATAAAAGATCCTGCCCCTGCTGGTCAGCCAACAACTCCACTTGGAAAGGTAAGCTTTCTAAAGTTTAATTTTGAGTAGCTAATAGCTATGTTGACTGTCAGTGTTTTTTAGTTGCTTCGGATGTTCTTTGACGTTCAAGTGAGAAACCGTTGTTCTTTATTAAATACTGTCATGAGATTTCCACAACTGGTATTCCTAATTCTGATAATTTATTGCCCTCAGACCTGTTTAGAATTTTTTCATTATAAAAGTAATAATTGCAATGGTTATTAAATAAACTGAAAGAATAATTTTTCATTGAAGTCTGAAATAATTGAGGATAAGAAATGGAAAAAGTAAAGTTTGGGAATGATGACAAAAATCACTGCTTTACATTAAAAAAAGTATTTTTTAATTTGTGATCAGATCATGCTGGCTAAAGGAACACGAAAGGGAAACTTTTAAAAGCCTTATGGATTATGATTCCCTTTGTTGCGACGCCATAAAAAAGTCTTTGGAAAGTTCCTTTAATATTGAAATTGTAGTTTTTGTAGTTTATTGAACCATAGTTGAGTCGGTTTCATTTATATACAAAATTTTTTCTACGGAAAGTGTTTTTTACAGTAAATATAATAATCTGTTTTAATTAGAAACCAAAATCGGAAACTATCTTCCGGATTTTGGTTCCCGATTAAACTAAATCTTTGTATTTTCTATAAAAAACACTATTTGTAGAAAAAATTTTGTGTATAAATGAAACCGACTCCCATAGTTTGTCCTTTTGAATTATTAAATAATATTTATTACACGCGTGAATGTTGCACGTATTTCTTGCGTATTTTCCATCATTTCGAGGCAGTGTCGATGTTTGATGTTCTTAATAAACAACAATATGCAAAATTAATTTTAAACGCACAGGAGTAAGTTGTTAATTTCAACTTTCTCCAACATTAGGTCTGTGTCCACCTATAAACGCGATTACCTAATTGAAAGTCAACATAAGCTTCCAGCTGTGGCAGCGTAGAATAACGCAATTCTAGAAATAATAGCAGTTTATATTAACGTTGGTTGTGGTGAAATTACTGCAATTTTACATCCTTGCCTAGAAAGACAAATGCAGAGTGAACCAAATGCTTGGACATTTTTTATAGATTATAACTCACAAAAGAGTTAAAACATCTCGACCAACCTGAAAGTAATTTATGAAAGATTAATTGTCGTGCTCTTTATTATTATTGTTTATTTAAGGCTCATTATTATTATTATACAGAGTGTAATTAAATTTTGAACTTATTACCTTTTAATAATTTAAAAATATTGTTGTATCTTGTTTCTCTTGTTTTCGGTGAAAAACTTCTGCTTTTAATTTGACTGAGGAAATTGCAATTTGTGAAATTTATATCTTCTTTTCCACACAATTGATCTTGTAATTTGAACTCGCCTGACTCGATACTCATATTTCAGCGGATGCATGAGGGCAGTGATGGTAGTTTTCTTCCTTTCAGAAAGTTTTCAGTTTATAAAACTTTTACAATAGTAAGAGGCTTCTTAGTTTCGGTTAATCGAATCTTTCAATAATGAATTTTAAATGCACTCTGAGCTGTAATCTTTCATATTTTACATATACACTCTCTAAATCTGAATCTGTCAAATTTTCACTGAATCATCAGTGGAAACAATATTTTTCACTGTCAAATCAGTTAATTTTCACTGTTTAATTAGTGAAAACAATATTTTCCACTGTTAAATCAGTTAATTTTCACTGAAGTAATCAGTGAAATTTGACTGATTCGCAGTAACCTCTTTTTAGCTATTTGAATCAGTCAAATTTCACTGATAATCAGTAGATTTTGACTGATTCAGATTTAGAGAGCAAGTATACACTCAGAAAAAAGATTTGATTGAATCAAATATAATGATTAGTTTGAACAATTTTCTTTGATTTAAAGAAATGATTTGTTTAAATGAAATAAAATTTGTTTGATTCAAACAAATTATCTTTGAACCAAATAAATATTTGTTTGAATCAAATTAATTTTTCTTCAAAAGAAAGAAATTAATGCATTGATATATGGTCAAAGATTTAATTTGTTTGATTTAAGGCAAAAATTTATTTGATTCGAACCAATATTTATTTGATCCAAAGATATTTTGTTTGAATTAAACAAATTTTGTTTTATTTAAACAAAACATTGCTTTACATCAAAGAAAGTGTTTTAAACAAATAATTTTTTTTATTCAATCAAATATTTTTTCTGAGTGTAGGCGTTAATTTCCAATGAGATTATTCATGCAACGATCCTATCTAAATATATTTTTTTGAATTGATAATTGTGCTAGAATAGTATAGAATTAATTTTTTCTTGCATGAAGTAAATATTTATTTTTCTTATTCAAAGCAATGCAATATAAGAGTGAGGGAAATTTGCGTAAGGCTAATAACATTACGAATAAATTAATTCTCAATTACGGACTAAGCTTGTGCCGGGGGTCTACTAGACCCCGCTCGGTTCTCTGTAAGGATTAAGTCGTAAATCGTAATAAAACATCGTTAAGCACAGAATATTCTGCTAGAACGTCAGAGCAGAGTTAACTGGTAGATTGCAAGATAAATCGCCAAATTGAAATTTATTATTGTTCAAGTAACTATTATTTTTATTCATGAATTGTGTAAAAATAAGAAACAGGGGAAAATATTTTCTGTGTGTATTTCAGAATATAACATTTTTTTAGTATATCTTCATAAATATGAAAAATTCAATCTTGGAAGTGATGGAAAAAATTACACTTAATCACTTCTATTGTAATTATCATGCTTGAAAAATTAACCAACGGGTGAAGATGGTGGTACATTTTATCCTTCGCCCGTGAAAAGTGGATCATCCTGTAAGGGAATTTATGATACGCGCATGCTCTGTTAGCAAAATTTATAGATTAATTATTAGCATCCTTAACGAGCCTTGAATTTCAAGCAAATTCCAAGCCGAGATTCACTCTGTAAAAATTCAAAACAAACACTGCTTTAAGATTTTCAATTCCGAAATTTACAATATCATTTGTACTTTTTTCTCGCTTCAAAAATGAAGCTTCGATGTGAAGTTTTCCAATTTCACAACAAATGCACATAAAAATTATGAAATTAAACAGCGTTGACTTTGATAAGCTTGAATTGATAAAAGTCCCTGATGTATTTCAGTTAATTTGTGTAAAGAAGATGGTATGTAAATGGTTTAGATTTATTTCAATTATTACTATTTTGCATGTTTAATTTTTATTCTCCATCTTTTTACCACCTTTATTTTCACGTTTTATTCTTTTATTTAAATCTCTATATGTTGAGTTCACTGGACCACTTGACCACTAATTTTTGAATAAAACTACAAAGCAGTTTTAAAATATGAGACTTATGAATGTAATCTTTACTGTAGTACTTTTTTCTAATCTTATCTCTCTTTTCATTGAATAATTAACTTGATCTATTCGAGATTGTGAATCTTTAAAGTTTTCTGGGAAAAAATAATTATTTATATATTTTTGTAGTTTAGTTTCTTCCAATGTAGTTAAAAGATCTAAGTAATGAGCATTTATTCACCTTATTACTTCGTGTTTCAAACTATTTTCTACAAAAGCACAATTTACATAAGTTTCTTTAATTACAACTTCGTTACCATTTCTTATTCGTGTCCATAAGTGTGAATTACTCAATATTTTATTATGATTTATTTATAGAGGCTTTTATTTCTTTGCATTGAATTATTATTATTTGAGTTTTTAACCGTTTCAATTTGACAAATTTTACATTTTCGGCAAATTCTGACTTTTATTACAGAAAGAAATATAATTTTTATTATCGCGTCTTTCATCACAACACGCAAATGCTTGAAGAATCGTTCATTTACATTTGCCTTTTTGAAACCTATATCTCTTCTGTTGTGTAGGAAAAGAAAAGCCAAAACTCTGAATAGTTCCTACGATCAATTTTAATTTTAATATCTAATCAACTTCGGTTTGCAAGTTGCACGACGAAATAAGTCCACGCTGAATTATTTTCATTACTCTTTAAATTTGACAGTGAAAAATATTTTTTTCACTGATGAATCAGTGAAAATTAACTGATTTAACAGTGAAAAATATTTTTTCACTAATGAATCAGTGAAAAGGCAAATCACTGATTCAATCAATGAAAATTTGACTGATTCAGATTTAGAGAGCACTAAACTGTCCTCCGAAGAAACTCATTTTTTTACTGATCAGAAAGTAATGAATATATTATTCATATAAATTTTTGGCCCTAATTAAAATTTTCGATATAAATGAGTTTTTTAGTGGAAAAAATCTGTCATTCGTCAAATATTTGACGGCTTTTACGAGCTGCATGCGCTTAAATTTTATAGAAGTGACATATTTATCCACGCAAATATGGTTAAACACACACTTGTCTACACAATTATGTGATATATTACCTACACAAATATACAATCTCGCACAGCAACCCGAGAGGAAATTGTTCCTTGTCTTGAACTATAAGCCTTTGAAGATGGAAATTCACGTTCGCCATTCAGTTTCATTGTTATATATACGTGCGAAACACTAGGACAGGAAATTGAAGAGGTTTCGTGGACGAAGTGATTATTCCTTGCAATGACGAGGCGAGAACAATGTAGATTGATGCGAATACTTGCCGCTTTTCAATCCTAGTAAAAAAACTTGACCTCGAGAACTCTATCACGCGATTTGAACTTAAAATGCTCGACAGAATCTTTTGTTTTCAAGGAATAATGCAGCCTTTCTGGACGAAAAATAGTGGCGAATATTCTTGATGTTAAATTCCCTTAAAAAGAAAAAAACATCATTGAATCCGATTGGAACGGATTCATTTTAATGGATGAAATAACACCATTGAATACGTTTGAATGAATCAGTTTTAATTGTGTTTTCGAACCAGGTCTGTTGCTCTCAATTGGATTCAATTATTATTTTTTAGAAGGATTGATCAAATTATCATATTTTTCAGGAATCACAGCTAGTTTTTTATTTTTCTTCTCCCACTTTCCTAGTAATTTTTCTCGAAATTCCTATCAAGTTTTCTAAGTATTTTTTCATGAAAAGTGCTAAGCATATTACTCTTTTTCTATCATTTGCTTATTCGAGTAAGTTCATTTCTATCGCTTCATTTCTCTACAATCACATCTATCGTTTTGAATCCCAGTTCTATTAAAGTTCTGATTATCTTAAGGTAGTTCGTCTGCGAAAAATAGACCTCAGGTAAAAATACATAATTATGCTACCTAGAATAGCAATATTATTATTGAAGGGATCATGTGAAAAAAAAGAGATTATTTTCCAACAATAAATTTTAAACATAAAAAAAAACTGCATTTAACAAATTTTATTTTTACCTGAACTTTTTTTCTTATCGCTTGATACCAAATTTAAAAAAATGATGTGATTCTAATAAATCACGGATCATTTTTTCAGGAAAAAGATAAGCCAGTTATTTATAATTCTTTACAACTTGACCGTTTCCAATTTTCTAAAATAAATTATTACTAAGTTCAGCAATTTTTTTATAAGAATTTTGTTTTCGGAAATTGATTTATAATGGTTTCAGCCATTAAAGAATTTATTTCCAAAAATTGGAAACGGTGAAGTTGTGAAGATTCATTTTCCTGTAAAAATGATTCGTGATTTATTTATTCGATTATTAGAATCGCATCAGTTTGTAAAATTTGGTATAAATTGATAAGAAAAAAAGTTCGGCGAAAATAAAATTTGTTAAATACATTATTTTTCAGCATATCAAATTTTTTCATAGAAAATAATCTTTTCTCTTTCAAATTAGTCTTTCAATAATAATATTGCTATTCTTGAAAGCAAAATTATCTATTTTTTCCTGAGGTCTAATTTCTGTGGACGAACTATCTTAAGCTTTTGTTTCTCCATCTTCTTCAAGTCTGCTTTTTCTATTCCTTCACTGAGAAAAAAAATGTATGCAATATAATTTTTTTTGCTATCCTAACAAAACATTTTGTTCAAATAACCGAAATTTCATCAATTTTGCAAAATTTTTTGTTGGTACGACAAAAGAATTTTGTTGCATAAATACCAACAAAATATTTTTGTTGATTTAACAAAACTGTATTCATAGTGTTCGCTTGTCAACGTCAATCATTTTCTCTCTTTCAATTTATTCACTGTTAAAACCCACACGGAGAAATTATGTATTGCAATATATATTTTTTTTTAAATAATGATAATTCTGAAAAAAAAGGAATCTACACTGAGAAAAAAGATTTGATTGAATCAAAGAAAATAATTTGTTTGAAAGACTTTCTTTGATTTAAAGAAATGATTTGTTTAAATGAAACAAAATTTGTTTGATTCAAACAAAATATCTTTGGACCAAATAAATATTTGTTCGAATCAAATAAATTTCTGCCTTAAATCAAACAAATTATATCTTTGACCATATATCAATGCATTTATTTCTTTGTTTTGAAGAAAACTTAATTTGATTCAACAAATATTTATTTGGTTCAAAGATATTTTGTTTGAATCAAACAAATTTTATTTCATTTAAACAAATCATTTCTTTAAATCAAAGAAAGTCGTTCAAACAAATTATTTTCTTTGATTCAATCAAATATTTTTTCTCAGTGTAGGGAAAATCGGTTTGATACAATTTATAGTAAATTATAATATAGTTTATCTAAAATTCAGTATTTCACTGCTAAAAATTCTCATAATGATACTTTATCCCTAAATTGAAACGTAGTTTAGCACAAATTGTAAACTCGAGTTTCTCCGTGCAGACTTTCTATCCACACCCAGAAAACAGTTTCTTTGAATCAAAGAAACATTTATTTGATATACGGACAAAGAAAAAATTTCTTTGAATCAAAGAAAGTTTTGTTCATTCAAAAAAATTTGCCTTAATGTAAACAAATCTATTTCTTTGGATCAAAGAAAATTTTATTGAATTAAAACTTTCTTTAATTCCAAGACATTTTTTCTTTGACGTTTATCAAAGAAATGTTTCTTTCATTCAAAGAAACTGTTTTCTGAATGCAAGTGTATTCGACACTCACCCTTATCAATCCCTTTGTATTCCTAATTTATTTATATTCTAACTTACAGATGTATAAAAAAGTATTGAAATGAATTCGTTATCAGAAGAGAAATAAATCAATAAAGATAAATAAATTTGAGGACATCGAGGGTTTTGTTATTCGATAGGTCTTTATTTGTTACGCATTCCGATCAATATTTGGCCCTTATGAAACTATGCATAATTGTATCTTTGGGTCATATTTAATGTCAAAGGTTAAAAATTGATTTCCATAAAGGTAAAGTTGAAATGTGAATGTTTAGTTTGTCATTTCTTTAATCAGGCCAATACTTCGGCATGTGCTTGAAATTAGCAATTAGTTAGCGAATTTCTATTAATAATATTTTTAAATGAAAATACTCTTTTCATTTATAATAATACTAGGTAAATAATTAATTAATATAATCAGCCAAAATTTTAGTTCTAAATATTTCTTAAATATAGTTTTAAAATTAATTAAATTATTCTCCTGATGATGTGAATATTTTCAAGCCTAGTCATTTTCATTTATTTATTCCTTCATCCAGTATTTTTCTACTGATTTTTGTGTTGATTAAGTTTAATATGTGAATAACTGCTATTTTTTAATATAGTTTTTGTTGCAATCAAGACAATCAATTCTGTAGACGCATGTTTGACAACTGTTTACCTTTTTTCTCTATATATTTTGCTTTTAGTATTTGCAAGTATAATTTTACTTAGATTATCATCAACACTGAAATTTGAATTTAAATTACTCGCTCTTACTAATTTCAAATTTCAATCAAATGCTATTTTATTTGCTAATAAATTTTGAGATTTTTTATCAAAATATTTCAGTCATTGACATTTATGCACAGCTTTTATTTTTTAACAAAAAAATAACCACTTTTTATAAAGATCCTCACTTCCTTTAAATTAAACTGAGTTATGATTCCTGATATCCTCAAATTTACGGAAAAATCATTAGATCCGATTTCAATATTCTTTCTAAACCGAGTCAATCTGGTTCAATCGAATCTAATATTTTTTTTCTAGACGGGTATTTAATATTTTGCACATTGATTAAAATTCAGTAAACTTGAGTTAGTTATTACGATTTAGACGAACATGAATTTCCACAAAAGTTTGCAGTTCTTCAGAGACATTACACGAAACAGAGGGAAAAAAGAGACCATGACTAAAAGTCATGATGGTTAATGCATGCTTTGTGTTCGATGTGTTGTAACGGGAGGGCACCGGGGGTTCAGTCTCTGATGATCCAGGTGGCCAAGAAGGCGAGCGTCCTGAAGAGGCGAAAATCGCGCAATCGAATGGATGTTCAGCAACCTCAGCAATCACTACCACCAGTGACGATATCCGGTGGAAGTATGACTGCTGGTCAGAATGGCTCCCAACAGCGAATGGAGAACGAGACCGACGTAGTCTTCTATATGGAGGAACCCAAAGCGAGCACACCAAATAGAGCCAGGAGGGACAATCGGTAAGTGACAACTTGACATCTCCTTCAAACAACCAGATATCGTATCTGTCGTACATGCACCTGACAGCCTTGAAATTTCCTCTTCACTACCTAAACTCCAGAATATCCCTCAGGGAATCTGCCCTTAGATAGTGAGAATATATTTCAATAAAATTATATTGACATTTTTCCTCAGAAACGTAACAAATTTTGCTTTCAATAACCCAAGTTAATAGTCCAGTAGAATTAACCGTAAATAGTGTACATAACTTTTGGTGGCGAGTTTAAATGAAAAAAATCTGCCCGCTTCGCGGGCACATTCTCATCGCGCGTTTCGCGCGCAGCTCGCTTCGTTTGCAAGTTTGAGCGCGCCTAGGGCGCGTGATTTGATCGTCGCGCTTCGCGCTCGGTCTTGTGCTCTTCGCATACGTTTAAGTTTATTTCTTATAATTTAATACTGAAGCTCAAACCAATTTAATGATATTAAAGATGATGTAAATTAGTCATTTTCTCAAATTCACTAAGTTTCTTTTTCAGTTTAAGTGAAACAGGAAATTCAATTTACTTAAGGCTCTATCGGCCTTAAGGAACACATTCTAATCATGACACTCGCGCTTCGCGCTCGATTTTCTGTATGCATTTTTGTAACTTTTTAATAAATTACATGATTATTGATAAATTTATTTTCTTCCAAATATCTCAAAAAGGAAAAACAATCGTAGACTTTGTTTAAGGAAACGATTTTGCAGAACAACGCTTATTTCGTATCTCACATATTTCCGTGAAAAAAATCGAATTTTTTCAATATTAAAAATCAAAAAATTAAAATATACATCCTGTCGAGAAATTTCTCGATAAGAATGTGTAGACCTTATTTAGCCAAACAATTTTTCATCTCAAAGTTTTTTTTGTATCTCACATATTTTGTCTAAAAAATGGAATTTTTGAATTTTAATCGTATTTTTTGGAATTGAAACGAAAAATATATGTTTTATCAGAAACTGTGTTAGACAAAACTTGTAGATCTTTTTGAAACTAACAACTTTGTATTCTTACGTTTTTTTCATATTTTACATATTATTGTTAAAAAATTGAATTTTGGATTTTCAATAGTTTTTTTTTCAATTAAAAAGAAAAATATGCATCTTATGAAAAAATGTTACAATTCAAATTTGTAGGTCTTTATTTATTCAATAATATTGTATCATAACGTTTTTTCGTATCTCGTATAATTTAACTGGAAAATGGAATTTTGATATTGACTTTTTTCGAATTTGAATATGCTGTAACATTTCTAATTTTGATTTAATCAAAAAATGTTATTAGGATAATTTTTAGAGTATTATGAGCACTATCTAAAACCAGTATTGAAATTTTTGATTTTTTCAAAAAATTATTTTCAAAAACAAAAAAGTAGTGCTCAACCCCTCAATTTTGATTGGATGTGGCTGGTTAACGAACTTGTCCTTACTTTTTCGGCTCCGATAAAGTGTACCAAAGCTCAATTCAATCTGATAATTCTATCGAGAGTTATGCCGCACACGACCTACAGACAGACAGACAGACAGACACTTTCGTAAAAACCATTTTTTCTGACTCAGGGGGTCTCAAAACGTAAAGATTTGATGAAAATTTCGAAAGTCATTTTTCACATAAAACCAATACCTTCTCATCCATGATGAGAATGTAAAAATTAACTTTTTTTATATCAATCGTGTAGCTGCAAATAAACAATTTACAATGTTGGTTTCTTCAAAATCGATAATCCACTTATATGCTAATATTGTATGAATATTTCAAGTTTCCCAGATTTCTATATTTTAAATTATTAAATTGTTAGTTTAACGAAAGTATTCCTGTTTAAGCCCTTGTACTTTTTTTGTTAACAATCGCAAATGGTGGTAAGGTATTGGGATCTATTCAATAGCTACAAAAAAAATCGTTCTTTAATAATAATATGGAGCGGAGATATGGATTTAAAAAAAAAGTTACTTTTCACGCAATTTGTTATAAACAAACTTCATCTACGTGAAAATGAAGGAAAAAAATTCGCTGATTCCACTGCGATTTTTTTCCGTTTTGAAAGAATTGAAATTCAACTCTGAAACCGGCAAATCAAGTGCCAGTTAGTTGCAAAATGCAAAAAAATGTATAAATAATAAAAAAATTTCAATTTCTTGATTACTTCAGTGAAAATATATCAACTGATGAATCAGTGCCCTGCTTTGATTTCACTGGGGAATCAGTGAACGCGCCACGTGAACATAACTTTTGAATTCGATTAAAATAGAAGAATGGATCTTGAATTTTTAATTATACATAATATAATTACACAGAATAATAATTACGTAATTTCATTTTAGTGCTGTTTAACCTAAAATAAACGAGTTCATCGATCGTTAAAATGTAATTGCTGGTTTTATTGTTCCAACTTGAAGATTTCACTAATTCAACCCCCTCTCTCGAACCAATACACCACCCGCGGAACCGCCTTTCGGCTTTAAATTTCACGGGTGGTTGGTTCCATTAAAGTCGCGTACGACTCTTCCGTCACCCGTTCGCTCGGAACTTCCACCCGCGGCCACACGCCCACTAGGATAACCGACCAGCCGCGCCACCCAGGGGAGAAACAAACAGATTCCTCCCCCGAACGACGCGGACGGTCAAGTCTACCCGAGACGCAGGACCGCGGGTGCAGGCCCCGATGCGATTTCTACTGGCCCTCCCCGTTGTTTCGCTCCCGACGCCCATCAAGTTCTCTCGTCTTCATCACAAGTGTGACGAATGACTCGATGAGCGTCCAGAACCGCTCAGACTGGAGCATGAGGGGGACCATCGTGTCAGGAGTAAGTTCGGAACCCACCCCCTGACCGAGGACCCCCCTAGCCACACCCCATTTTGCGCAGACGAAGAGAGCGTGCTCTGCGTTATCCACCGGGGAATCGCAGTAGCAACACGTCTCCTCGTCTCTCTTCTTAAAGCGCCTCAGGTACGCGTTAAAACAGCCATGGCCCGAGAGCGCTTGTGCCAAGTAAAAGCCGACTTCCCCGTGCTTTCTGTTCAGCCAGGTGGCGAGCTCCGGGATCAGGCGGTAGGTCCATCTCCCTGTCTGCTCACCATGCCATCTCATCTGCCATTTCTCGACGAGTCTGCGCCTTCCATCCTTGCGGATGGCCTCCTTCGCGCGAGCGATTTCCTGCAGGTCGGCGCAGGTAAGCTCCTTGCGAAGCTGAAAGGTTTCCTGCCTTTCCTCCGCCAATAAATCTATTGGCGGGACGCTCGTTAGGACCAGCACAGCGCTCGTCGAGATAGTTCTATATGCCGAAACTATTCTCAGCGCGACAATTCTCTGCGCCGAGAACAGCTTCTTCTGGATAGCATGGTTTTGCAAGGCATTGGCCCAGACCGGAGCTGCATAAAGCAGCTTCGAATGGACCACGCTCGCCACCAATCATCTTTTCGCTTCCCTGGGTCCACCAATGTTTGGCATAAGCCGGGCCAAGTTTGCTCCACATTGGATGGCTTTGGTGGCTGCGATCTTTAGGTGTTCGCCAAAGCTAAGCCTACGATCCAGCTGCACCCCCAGGTACTTAATGCTTGTTTTCCACTGGACTTCATGCTCTCCGAGAACGATCCTCGGGTATTGGAAGGATCTCCTGTCCGTAACGAGCAAAGCCTCGGTTTTCTCAGGGGCCATTTTAAGACCTCTGCCATCCAACCAGCGCTTCGCTCGCCACAGACTTTCATTGATCCTCAGCTCTAGGATTCCAACGTCGTCAGCGGCGCACACGACAAGTGCGTCATCCGCGAAGCCGACGATGCTCGTTCCAGCAGGCAGGTCCATGCGCAGGAAATCGTCGTACATGACGTTCCAAACGAGTGGACCCACCCGCAGTGGCCGTTCACTGATTCAGGTTTAGAAAGTTAAATTAACAATTTAATAATTTTAAAAATATAAATCTGGGAAACTTGAAATTTTCAGATGTTTGCATTTAAGAGAACTTTTGGTTTTGAATAAATCAACATTGTAAATTGTTTATTTGCAGCTACACGATTGAAATAAAAAACTTTCAATTTTTTGATTAACAATCTCATATTTCGCAAACAAATTATTTTTTTGGAATCGGATTCGTGACATTTTGTTCATTAATCATCTGGCTACAAGTTTGGCTTAAAAGCTTTTCTCGTCCGACTCATAGTTTTCGGCTGGGAACGCATTAGAGACAAAAACACTTTTTTTCTCTTAAACTCGCCACCAAAAGTCATGCAAACTATTTACGGTTTTTTTTTCTTACTCTATACGTTTCTTGCATTTTTTATGATTTATGAGCAAATTTACATAGGAGTAGGCGAAAAAGCCGTTTTTGATCAATTCTACTGGACTATAAGGGCAATATATCAGTTATTTTATAAATAAAATTTAAATTCTTTTCAGAACAATAACCCCGAAGATAGTAATATTTATTTAAATTCATAAGCTCATTCTAAAGGATTTTCGTCGTATTTTCTGAAATAAATAAGATAGTCTTAGGATTTTTTCTCCAGATTGAAACAAGAGCTAAGCTTGGAAAAAAAATTTGCTAATAACTAAAAAATATGTAGATTCTAATACATTTACAAAATACCACAAAACAGAAAAAAGAATATTGTTTTGAAATTGGACTTATAGATTGCAGAATTTTGTTAGCTCTTTTCCTATTATGAGGAAAAAGACTTTGATTTAATATTATGAAAATTAATAGAAACTGAGCAACTGCTCAAGAGTGTGTTTACCGATAATCTCTGGCAGTAGTGAAGTTCCTTTTTCACATAAAATCTATAGTAATTATCCGGCGATCCTCTTTCCTTATCCTCATGTAGTCCCCTGGAAATAATATCCATATTCAAGGAAATTAATGTTAAGCTATTATAAATTTTTTAATATACATTTATTTATTATCGTGGGATCTTTATGTGAATGCATCATATCTAGAGAAAGTTTTCTATGAGATCCATTTTCGTTTTAAATTTCAAATACTCAGCTTTTAAATCAGCTCTTAACCCTTTTTAAGGCCTACCACTCGTATGCTGTACTATTAGTTTAAAAAGTGACAACTAAAATTTAACCTGCTGGAAGTGAAAAAATAGAAATCTTATCCTATTCAATCATTTTGATTCTTTATTATAGAAAAAGATGGAAATAATTTATCCAATTCTATCTCTTTTTCATTCTAAATTTACGTCTATCTTTTCTGATAACTACTTTTTTTATCCATTCCAATCCTTTATCTATCATCCTTAATCTTTTTCTATCACTTCGTCAATCTAAATTCACGTCTATCTTTTTCAATCTTCCCTTTTCTATCTCATTCTATTTTACATCTATCAACGTCAATCTTTTTATATCTCTTTGTTAATCTTAATTCACGTCTATCTTCTTTAACCTCCCCTTTTCTCTCTCATTCTATCCTTCATCTATCGACCTCAATCTTTTTCTATCTCTCATTATGTCACCTTACAACAAAAGAAGATCAGTCCACTACTAAGATATTTTATATTCTTTTTCTATAAGAGTGATTATATTTTATGGCCATTGAAGTAATAGTCTTTCCCTATATAAAATAGACATCATATTTTTTAGAACTGCACTCTTCATTTCGTGGTAAGAATCGATGCTGTGGGATATAGAGAGAGATTAAAATTTGCAGTATGGGAAGATAAATGAGGGATAGAAAAAGATAAAAATGGTCGATCACGAAAGATAGAGAAAAAGATAGTGAAAGATAGATACTACTTCAGTCGGCGGATAGACTAAGAGATAGGAAAAGATAGATATTACCAGACATAAGGATAGAAAAATATAGAGATAATTTATCCAATTCTATCTCTTTTTCATTCTAAATTTACGTCTATCTTTCCTAATAATTACTCTTTTATTTATTCCAATCCTTTATCTATCATCTTTAATCTTTTTCTATCTCTTTCAATATAAATTCACGTCTATATTTTTTAATCTTCCCTTTTCTATCTCATTCTATCCTTTGTCTATTCACGTGAATTTTTTTCTATCATCTTGCCAATCTAGAACTATGGTTATCTTTTCCAATCACCTGATATCTATCTCATCCAATCCTTCATCAATCCAACTTAATCTTTTTCTATCTCTTTTTCAATATAAATCCACGTCCATCTCTTCTAATGCTTACTTTTCTATCCCTTACAGTTCTTCATCAATCCTCATTAATCTTTTTCTATTTCTTAGTCAATCACTATGCACGTCTATCTTTTTCAATCTCTCCTTTTCAATCTCATTCTATCCTTTATCTATTCACGTGAATCTTTTTCTATCTTCTTGTCAATCTAGGTCTATGGCTATCTTTTCCAATCACTTGATCTCTATCTCATTCAATCCTACATCAATCCAAATTAATATTTTTCTATCTCTTTGTCAATCTAAATTCACGTCTTTCTTTCAAACTCCCCTTTTCTATCTCATTATATTTCACATCTATCAACGACAATCTTTTTCTATCTCTTTGTTAATCTTATTTCACGTCTATCTTCTGCAATCTCTCCTGTTCTATCTCATTCTATCCTTCATCTATCAACCTCAATCTTTTTCTATCTTCTTGCCAATAAAGTCAATGCCTATCTCTCCCTATTACAAATTTTCAACTCTCTTTCTATCTCTCATTATCTCTCCTTACAATAAAAAAAGATCAGTCCACTACTAAGATATTTTATATTCTTTTTCTATAAGAGTGGTTATATTTTATGGCCAATGAAGTAATAGTCTTCCTCTATCTAAAATGGACACAATACTTTTTGGAACTGCACTATTCATTTCGTGTTAAGAATAGATACTGAGGGATATAGAGAGAGATTAAAATTTGCAGTATGGAAAGATAAATGAGGGATAGAAAAAGATAAAAATGGTCGATCACGAAAGATAGAAAAAAATATAGAAAAAGTTATATACTGCTTCAGTCGGCGGATAGACTAAGGGATAGGAAAAGATAGATATTCCCGGTAATTCTGGATAAATGCGGAGATAAAAAAGATAGAGTTTTGGGAATGCAAAGTGATGGGTTGGGAGAGATAGAAATCTTCTATCTTTTCTAATCCCCCAGTTCCTATCTTTTTCGATCTATTTACTTCCAGCACTCTCTAAATCTGAATCAGTCAAATTTTCACTGATTGAATCAGTAATTTACCTTTTCACTGATTCATCAGTGAAAAAATATTTTTCACTGTTAAAGCAGTTAATTTTCACTGAAATAATCAGTGAAGTTTGACTGATTTACAGTAACCTTTTTTCAGCTATTTGAATCAGTCAAATTTCACTGATAATCAGTAGATTTTGACTGATTCAAATTTAGAGAGCAGGGTTGAATCGGTGGAAATAATTTAGGTCAGAAAGGGTTAAGTGATTTTACTAAGTTAAAAAAGTAACGTAAAGTGAATCAATTTTCGTCTACTTGGTGTCAATCTTATTTGCTTGAACTGATTGAAAAGCACTTTCTCTAGGAGTGTGCACGTCGCAGAAACGAGGTTCGATCGTGTTAGTGTGAATAGTGTGTTTCCAATCTGCAGGGGAAGCCTCTTCACTTCGCAAACGAGCTCTGTAACGGAGGCAGCCAGCGATGAAATCGACATTGATATGGAAGAGCCCCAAAGAGTTACCACGTAAGTAAAAACAGTTTTACTCTTTTAATTTTGCACATTGAAGATCTTTTGAAATTGCAAAATTGAGCACACCGATCAAATAAGGGCTTCTCCGCTCGAAAACGGATTGAAGTATTGTCCAGTTTCCAAACCGAGGCGAAATTTTTTTTTTTCAAAAAAACGTCAAACAAAAATTACTGTGATGTTCAGCACAATAAAGCGCATCTTTTTTGTTATATTAATTTTCTTCCCTGATAATTTGTTTATTCACTGTAAAATAAACAATAGGTTTTTTCATACCTTCGAAAAACAATGCCGTTTGGAACTAAAATTGCTGAAACTCAACTAATTTTCAACCGATTTTGTTGAAATTTGGTTTGTGAATTCCCATGACGCTATACTTGGCACCGAAATCATAGAATTTTCGAAAAATATGATATTATTATTTATTAATTTATCAGCAGCGGTTGGAAATCAACCAATTTTTTTTCGACATGCGAGGAAGTTTTTTCCTATTGAAGCTAGGAAAAACTTCCAGCGGAGGAGTTGGTGAGGATCGTTTGAAAAAGTTTTTTGGAAAAAGTGATGTTGGTTGGAGCAATACTTGATGAGATAGAAACGTTTTACTGAGAGCACGGAACGCGCTTAACAAAGTTGCTCGCGCGCCCGTATTAAAAAAAAATACATTTACTTTGCATGCAATTTAACGATGGTTGTTAAAAAATTTATTTTGAACATTTAAAATGAAAATGTTGATAAGTTTCATCAGTTACAAAACCACTGACACTTATCTTTTTCAACTTATAATCTTAGACATATTACAACTTCTGACATTGAGAAATTCAAAGAGCGTCGCAAATTATGCAATATAATTTAAAATTATGTCTTTCATTCAAAATAATAGAAAATGACCGCATTAATGTATTCATAGAATTTTTTATTACGCGCTTCTACATTTTGTAATTACATCTTTTTTTATTCTATATTTGTATTCGTTGGAAATACATGCTCAGCGATGAGATAATTAATTTATTCCGAAAATTGCACTAAATCACGCTTTTATTGTTTATATAAAGTATGCATTAAAAACTTAACATCTACCTTACTAGTTTCTTTTAATTTAGAGAAACTGTTTCTCTTTAACTTTCGCAGTTTTGTTTCGGAATTATCTTTTAGAACAGTCGTTTTCGCTATTGTCATAGATTTTTCTACTTTTTCTTTTGCACAATTTTTCTCGAATTTTTCGTTCTATTCAAATTCAAAGAGAAATCTTCACGATAAGCAAACAATAATTTTTATTACAAAACTCGAAAAACTGAACTAAATTCACGTGAACGCATAAGTCGCGAACGCTGAGATGTAACCAACAAGTTGAAGGGTTTGTTGACTAATATTTTTAGACATATGGTATGTTCGAACATATTTATTTGAAGAAACAAAAGAATATCGCTTTTTACGTATATATCACGCGCGGAATGAGGAGAAAATTTAAATTTTCTAAATTTCTGTATACAATACACATAAAATGAAACTGTAGGGATTATTTAAGTACGATTTTATAAAATAAATAATATTAAAAACTCATCTAGTGCAATTTTCGGAATAAATTAATTATCTCATCGCTGAGCATGTATTTCCAACGAATACAAATATAGAATAAAAAAAGATGTAATTACAAAATGTAGAAGCGCGTAATAAAAAATTCTATGAATACATTAATCCGGTCATTTTCTATTATTTTGAATGAAAGACATAATTTTAAATTATATTGCATAATTTGCGACGCTCTTTGAATTTCTCAATATCAGAAGTTGTAATATGTCTAAGATTATAAGTTGAAAAAGATAAGTGTCAGTGGTTTTGTAACTGATGAAACTTATCAATAATTTCATTTTAAATGTTCAAAATAAATTTTTTAACAACCATCGTTCATTTGCATGCAAAGTAAATGTCGAAAAAAAATTGATTGATTTTCAACCACTGCTGATAAATTAATAAATAATAATTATAATACCATATTTTTGGAAAATTCTATGATTTCGGTGCAAAGTATAGCTTCATGGGAATTCACAAACCAAATTTAAAACAAAATCGGTTGAAAATTAGTTGAGTTTCAGCAATTTTAGTTCCAAACGGCATTGATTTTCGAAGGTATGAAAAAACCTATTGTTTATTTTACAGCGAATAAACAAATTATCAGGGATGAAAATTAATATAACAAAAAAGATGCGCTTTATTGAGCTGAACATCACAGTAATTTTTTTTAACGTTTTTTTGAGAAAAAAAAATTTCGCCTCGGTTTGGAAAGTGGACAATACTTTTACCCGTTTTCGAGAGGAGAGGTCCTTATTTGATCGGTGTGCTCAATTGGAAAAGATTTTTGAGAGACTTTTCGTAGAAAATTTGAAATGATGATTCCTGTTCTACACAAAAGGGTTATTAGGGATTAGCCAAACCCGAGGCAACTTTCTCGAATGGAACGAAACTCGTCAAGCTGGTGCATTCACATTTTCTTCGTTGGTGGGATTCTCAAAAAAACTGATCTCATGGCACGCAATAAAGCAACGCTGCGCGCTTGCTGTTGAAGCTTCTTTGTTTGAGGCGAGCATAAGTGCTCTCTGCCACTACATTACTCCTAGTGGCCTACATTTTCATCCACGTCCAACTTTTAAATCGTTCATCTTCAACCTACCTTTCATTATTTCTTACCATTCTTACTTACTTTTACCATTTGCATACATTTCTTCTCACTGATCAGACATTTTTTCATCCCAAAAAATACCGGTATTATTTTTAAGAATAATGGATTTTCATGTTAATCTTCTAAACTATACTCTCCAAGTCTGAATCAGTAAAAATCTACTGATTATCAGTGAAATTTGACTGATTCAAATAGCTAAAAAGAGGTTACTGTGAATCAGTCAAATTTCACTGATCACTTCAGTGTAAATTAACTGTGTTTACTGTGAAAAATATTTTTCAGTGATGAATCAGTGAAAATTAACTTATTTAACAGTGAAAAAGATTTTGTTTCTCTGGTGAATCAGTGAAAAGGCAAATCACTGATTGAATCAGTAAAAATTTGACTGATTTAGATTTAGAGAGTAGAGTATGAGATTAATTATAAAATCGGATTGGGTTATTTCTGTGGGAAGTTTTTAAGCGAAAAAGAAAAATCTTATCTATTTGTCTGGTCTACTTCATCCTCACTCCTCAGCTTCACAAAACTCATATTATCCACATTGTGAGGAGTTCGATAGGTGTCTACTGGAGTGAATAAAGCTTGATGGATTCGAAGCCAAAGTATTATTCTGTAGAACCGTCATCTGATCGCAAACAAAGGAAGAAGTTCTTGTTTTTTTATTTTTCTTTTATTCATCTTCTAAATTGAAGTGCTTTTTCCATTGGTTCGCTAGTCTTTCTTTTCCCTTATTCAAAAAATAAAATTCTAATAAATTGCGCGTGAATGGAATCGATGATACTATAAAAATTTTATCGATTCTTTGAGAAAAACTTCTGAAAATAAAGAAGGTTTCAACGAGATGGAACAATCAATAAGGTCAAGATTATTTTAGGAATATTTTTAATGTATTTTGAATCGATTCAAAGATCTTATTCTTATCACTTTGCTGACTTACATATCATACAAAATGCCTAAAAAGGATCTCGAACTTTGATAATTGATTTGAAATCAAAAGTTGGAAAACTTCAAAACCTCTAATATTGTTCCTAAATTATTTGAACGAGTTATAAATTCAAAAAATATTTTATAGTTTAAAAAATACTTTCATGACATTTATAACTTCTTGAAGTTAAATAATTAAAAAGATTCAATTTTTAACATATTTAGTACTTTTATGCCGAATTTTTGAAAATTCGATCACTTATCAAGATGAATTTTTAAAACCTTAAAATTTATGCCTTTTATAATTCAAATTACCAAAATTTATCATTTTTGAGTCTGAGACTAATCAATTTTCATCATCCAAAAATTTAAACAAAATATTTTTAAAGAAAATTTTTCTGATTTCTCTTATTTATTTATACCAAAAAATGAATTCAAAATGCATTTAAAATTTAATGCAAATACAATTATATCCTTAATTAACATATTTTATTTATCTTCAAAAGGTCTCTTTCTTAAAAGTATATTCAAAAGAGAAGAAATGTCTTTTTAAATTCTTCTTACACTTATTTTTTACTAGAAATGTTAAGTCTGCAGCACAAGAATAATGTCACTAATGATAAGTCACTCGATCTTATTTCTGGCAAGAATTGTATCGTTAATACAAAACGAAATATCAAAATAACATATTTTATGATGTTCCTTGATATATTCCGGCAATGGCAACATATAATTGTTTATTGGAATGAATGAGGTTGAGTGGCCCACTATTGGTCTCATTTCTCAAACTTCTTCTCTATGGAAATGCCAACTATATTTTCCTGAGAATGCAACAAATCATTAGAGGTCCAATGATGGTACAATTGAAAACTTTCTCGAGTAAATTTCACTTTGAGACTTCTGTTACCTTAGAATTCACATAACTCTGCAGACTTTGCGTTCAACGTTGACTAGAATTTGGATTAAGAACTTGAGATTCTCTAAATTGAACTGAGACAAACATTCATCAGAGAAATAGGGAAGACTATTGCATTTTCGTAATAAATATTCTTTGTGTCACATAAAATACTAAAAATAAATATACTTAAAATACTAAATTGAGAAAATATTGATAACTTAATCATTGCAGGCTCGTCAAATACTTTACGAAATTCTTTAAAAGGATAGAAATTCAGGAATTTATAATAACCGATTTTTTCTATCCTTCCTGTTGGAAGTAAAAAGATAGAAATCTTATCCTTTCGAATCTTTATTATAGAAAAAGATAGAGATAATTGATCGAATTCTATCTCTTTTTCATTCTAAATTCACATCTATCTTGTCTAATAACTACTATTCTATCCATTCCAATCCTTTATCTATCATCCTTAATCTTTTTCTATCTCTTTTTCAATATAAATCCACTCTATCTTTTCTAATACTTATTTTTCTATCTCTTACAGTCCTTCTTTAATCCACCTTAATCTTTTTCTATCTCTTCGTCAATCTAAATTCACGTTTATCTTTTTCAATCTGCCCTTTTCTATTTCATTCTATTTTATATCTATCAACGACAATCTTTTTCTATCTCTTTGTTTATCTTATTTCACGTCTATCTTCTTAAATCTCCTCTTTTCTATCTCATTTTACGCTTTATCTATCCACGTGAAACTTTTTCTATCTCTCAGTCAATCACAATACATGTCTATCTTTTCCAATCTCTCCTTTTCTATCTCATTTTATCCTTCATCTATCAACGTCAATCTTTTTATATCTCTTTGTTAATCTTAATTCACGTCTATCATCTTCAATCTCCTCCTCTTTATCTCATTCTATCTTTCATCTATCAACGTCAATCTTTTTCTATCTTCTTGCCCATCTAGGTCTATGGCTATCTTTTCCAATCACCTGATCTCTATCTCATCCAATCCTTCATCAATCCACCTTAATCTTTTTCTATCTCTTTTTCAATATAAATCCACGTCTATCTCTTCCAATGCTTACTTTTATATCCCTTACAGTTCTTCATCAATTCTCCTTAATCTTTTTCTATTTCTTAGTCAATCACTATGCACGTGTATCTTTTTCAATCTCTCCTTTTCAATCTCATTCTATCCTTTATCTATTCACGTGAATCTTTTTCTAATTCTTGCAAATCTAGGACTATGGCTATCTTTTCCAATCACCTGATCTCTATTTCATCCAATCCTTCATCAATCCACCTCAATCTTTTTTTATCTCTTCGTCAATTTAAATTCACGTTTACCTTGTTCAATCTCCCCTTTTCTATCTCATTATATTCTACATCTATCAACGTCAATCCTTTTCTATCTTCTTGTCAATCTAGGTCTATGGCTAACTTTTCCAATCACCTGATCTCTATCTCATCCAATCCTTCATCAATCCACCTTAATCTTTTTCTATCTCTTTTTCAATATAGATTCACGTCTATCTCTTCCAATGCTTACTTTTCTATTCCTTACAGTTCTTCATCAATTCTCCTTAATCTTTTTCTATTTCTTAGTCAATCACTATGCACGTGTATTTTTTTCAATCTCTCCTTTTCAATCTCATTCTATCCTTTATCTATTCACGTGAATCTTTTTCTAATTCTTGCAAATCTAGGACTATGGCTATCTTTTCCAATCACCTGATCTCTATTTCATCCAATCCTTCATCAATCCACCTCAATCTTTTTTTATCTCTTCGTCAATTTAAATTCACGTTTACCTTGTTCAATCTCCCCTTTTCTATCTCATTATATTCTACATCTATCAACGTCAATCCTTTTCTATCTTCTTGTCAATCTAGGTCTATGGCTATCTTTTCCAATCACTTGATCTCTATCTCATTCAATCCTACATGAATCCAACTTAATCTTTTTCTATCTCTTTTTCAATCTAAATTCACGGTTATCTTTTTCAAACTTGCTTTTTCTATCTCATTATGTTTCACATATATCAACGACAATCTTTTTCTATCTCTTTGTTAATCTTATTTCACGTCTATGTTGTTCAACCTCTCCGGTTCTATCTCATTCTATCCTTCGTCTATCAACCTCAATCTTTTTCTATCTTCTTGCCTATCAAGTCGATGCCTATCTCTCCCCATTACAAATTTTAAACTCTCTTTCTATCTTTCATTATCTCTCCTTACAACAGAAGAAGATCAGTCCACTTCTAACATATTTTATATTCTTTTTCTAGAAGGGTGATTATATTTTAAGGCCAATGAAATAATTGTCTTCCCCTATATAAAATGGACAGAATACTTTTTAGAACTGCACTCTTCATTTCGTGGTAAGAATAGATGCTGAGGGATATAAAGTGAGATTGAAATTTGCACTATGGGAGATAAATGAGGGATAGAAAAAGATACAAGTGATCGATCACAAAAGATAGTGAAAAAGATAGATACTACTTCAATCGGCGGATAGACTAAGGGATAGAAGATAGATATTACCAGACATAGGGATAGAAAAGGATAGATATTCCCGGTCACTCTAGATAAGTCCGGAGATAGAAAAAGATAGAGCTTTGGGGATGCAAAGTAATGGGTTGGGAGAGATAGAAATTTTCCATCTTTTCCCATCTTCCAGTTCCTATCTTTTCCAATCTTTTTACTTCCAATAGGGCTTTCCAAGTATACAGTTTATATTCCTCTAATTCCAATCGTTCAAATCTATTAGTCTATGCGTTTGCCTATATTCTTCTATCATTCTATCCGCCTTGCTGAAAATAAAATGATATAAATTTTGGGTAGAAAAGGATAGAGATTTTTTATTATTCGTAATCTTGATGGTATACTTTAGAAAAGTCGAAGTTTTTATTTTTCTATCCCCGCATGTATCTATTTTGTATCCATCATGTCCACCAGTATAATGCAATCAAATAAACAAAATTTATCCTCCGTGTATCCAAGTCATTTTTTTCTACATTTTTTGTAAGCTACAGTGTGTATAAGTTGGGAATACAAAAAGATAAACGACTGTGAATTAACGAGATAGAGATAGTTGTAGATTGAATAAAAGATAGAAAAGGATTGATGCGATGGTCAGTGGATGCATCTGGATAGAAGTACTAGGATTAAAAATTATAATTTAGAAAGGAAAATAAAGATCAACTTGTACAGGCATAGGATGGATAAAAATTGACGCGTAGATAGACGGAGGATAGAAATAGTTAAATATAAATAAATTATATTAAAAAAAAAATAGATAAACTGCATTTTGGATAAATAGATAAACATTTCCATTTACATTTTGAAAATTGGAAAGGAATTACATGGATAGAGTGTAAAAGACAATATAAGTGGATGAAAAAAATATTTTTTCCAGTACAGTTAAATGATTGTCGTTTGATGTGGACCGTATTGCTTTTAGATTAACGGAGGCGCATCGAAATGCTATCAGAGCAATCAGGAAGATAAAGTACTTCGTGGCCCGCAGGAAGTTCCAACAAGCTCGCAAACCCTACGACGTGCGGGATGTAATTGAGCAATATAGCCAAGGACACCTCAACATGATGGTGCGAATCAAGGTGAGCTCTTATCGATAATGTCCTGCTGCTATATTCTAAATACTTTTTTTTTAAAAAACCTTATCTCTTTCATAAAAATTGTATCTCTTCTATTTTTCAGACATCTGTTTTCAAAACAAACTCCATTTTTCATCAACAAATCACAAGCATATTCCTTCATATGATATTCCTGACTCATATTTGTACCATTTTTTCGCTGGTTGGTTTGAATTCATTTATTTCAATTGAAAAACACTCTTGAGAAGAAAAATATTATTTATGCATAGTCATGAATGGTTTTATGTGTTATTGTATTCTCTTCAATATGGACATTTCAAAAAATGTATATCTTTATTCTCGAGTGTCTTTTTATTAGAAAAAAGTTTTTTCCACGCTATTTTAATTTCAACATTCACTGCACTGTTTGATTTTGCGGACGTTGCCTTTGGCGAAGGTCGATAACTATTGTTGCAACAGCGTAACGATCCACTGCCTTGCGTTTGAGCAACAGTCCCAATAAAATTCAAAGGAACAATGGACTTGTCACTATACCCCTGTTCGAACAACGAACGGCTAATCAAGCCTCTGCTACTTATCTTGAAATGTTAATCAATTCGTATCACCAAAAGCGGGACGAGGTTAAATCGACAAATCAATCAGCACCTCATTTTTCATTACAACTTAATTACACTCATCACATCGTTAATTCCAAAAAATTCAGCTTTGCCACTAAATCTATTTTTTATTTGCATCGCAATAATTTATTTACAAAATTCCATAATCGTCATTAATTACTTTCGCATCAATATCTAAATAATAATCAATCAAAACTTCGTTATTTTAATGGAACGAATGAAATAACAATGTCTCATAAATCAGTATCACGCTTTCAAATATACGAAGTCATTTTCATTTAACTGTCCAAACGAAGATTGTATCTAATGCTGTCTAATATTAATAGTACCTTGGCCTTTTTCCAGTCACATGATAAAAAAAGATTGTAGATAATTATTTGACCACAAGGACACTTCTGGCTTTTTATGTCTTATCAAGGTCTCGTCGGTAGGACTGATATCTATCGATTTCTTTCGAACCAATGAACTTAAAGTGGTTATTTTGTGAAAAACTTAAAAGACAAATAAGGACTTTATGTGCCATTTGCATAATAGACTATCGGTTCAGTTTCCTGGGTCTTCTAATGCTTTTATTGCTTTCGTACAGTCACCCACTCAATTTAATATTTTATAACTGATTAGTTGATGGAAAAATCGATGCGTGTTCCCAGGAGTTGCAAAGAAGGCTGGATCAAACCCTGGGTAAACCAGGAAGCTACCTGGCAGGCATCGACCGCGCAGGCAATGTTAAACCTATGACGATTGGTGCTCGACTCTACCGTGTGGAGCAGCAGGTAAATTTTTCTTTACCTTTCTCTTCCATCAAGAAGTAAATATCAAAATAATATTGGAACAATTTTCTGTGAAAAAAAAGAACGCTACCACTCCGCTGGGTATCGAACCCAGGACCTTTCGATTGCCGATCGAATGCAATCAAAACAAACAAAGGAAGAAGTTCTTGTTTTTTATTTTTATTTTATTCATTTTCTAAATAATACTTTAAAACTTTATGTTAAGAAATATTTTATATTTTATAGTTTAGAAAATACTTTCATGAAATTTAACACTTTTAGAAGTTAAGGTAGTACAATCACGGAAATTAGACCTCAACATAAAAATAATGTTATTAATAAATTTTATTTTTGCCCAAACTTATTTTCTTATCGCTTCGAGCCAAATTTTTAAAAATGATGCGATTCTAATAAATCACGGTTCATTTTTTTACGAAAAAGATTCTCTACAACTTGACCATTTCCGATTTTTGAAAATGAATTCTTTAATGGCTGAAATTATAAAAAAACAATTTTTCAAAGCAAAATTTTTATAAACAAATTGCTGTATTTGATAATAATTAATTCAATTTCAAAAATAGGAAACGGTCAAGTTGTGGAGAATCTTTTTTCTAACAATATAAACCGTGATTTATTAGAATCGCATAATTTTCAAAAATTTGGCTCGAAGCGATAAGAAAATAAGTTTGGGCAAAAATAAAATTTATTAATAACATTATTTTTTTGTGTTTCAAATTTTTTTCATAAAAAATAATCTTTTCTCTTTCAAATTAGCCCTTCAATAATAATATTGCTATTCTTGAAAGCAAAATTATCTATTTTTGCCTGAGGTCTAATTTTCGTGATCCAACTACCTTAAATAATCAAAAAAATTCAATTTCTCACATATTTAGTACTTTTATGCCTTTACTCCGCTGGGTATCGAACCCAGGACCCCGCGGAGTGAAAACGTTCCTTTTTTCACAGAAAATTTTTCCAATTTATATTGAAAAATCCCATCTAGTCTCAGATGACGTTAAATTAATTCCAAATCACAGGTTGATAAGTTCGATATAGTAGAGTTCCGTTATCACGGTGAGTGATACACTCTTCTAATGATCGACATAATCGACTGAAATGATTTGAAAAAATTAGTAAATATATCAAAATAATAAAAATTATCTTCATAAAACACAAGGAAATGACTCTTCTATATAAATATCCGTTTAACAAATAAATTTCCTCTTTTAAATCACATATGTTATAGGATATTCTATATGAAGCTAGATCAATAGATTTGATACTTTCTCGCTATATCAATCTTTCATTTTTATAAGACGTAAGGCTCCTCGATTGAGTCCATAATCTAGACATGATTTACTCGAGTGACATTAAATTTTCTGGACTTTATTCAACACTCGTAAAAAGTCGTAGAAGTTTTGTCACTAAAATCGACCTCACGTACGGATTAGGATTATACTGATCAGCTTTAGCTTTGCAGAAAATTCTAATAAAATGAGAATAATTCGAGTATGATCTTATTTCTCATTTTAGTCCTTGTCTCGTATAAATGAAGATAATTACACAGGTCTGCAAATAATGGGTTTGTATTTGTTGTTGAAAAGCTATGGGTCGTTTCCGGAGTAATTTTTGACGTAGAATCCGAATCCGGAATCAGAATCAGCCAATCACGTCAGGATTTTGAGATATTTGAGGTTATGTGCTCAAAAATGGGGGTTTTCGCTACTTTTGAGGTTATGTACAGGGCGCAAGAAATTTTTTTGATTTTTTTCTCAAATGTCATCATTTAGCACTACTCTTTCCCTTAAAATGAGCTATTAAGCAGTCACGAGCGATTTTTTTTCACAAAGATACGGCCATATGAAGTTTTGACATTTATCCGAACAACCTTATGAGCATTCACATTGACTCTTTGGTGCATACCATTTTGCATTCGAAAATTTATGTTGAAAATTTGTGTTTGCGGGTTTTGATGGTCTGTGAACAAGAATTTACAGTCAGAAAATTGACAATTCCATTTCTAAGATGGCGGATTCAAAATGGCGGATCGGAATTTACGAAATTAAACGATTTCGCTCTCTAAAAACTCTTATTCGCGGATTTCGGAGTTGCTGATTACGAAAATGAGGTCGCAAGATTGACATTTCCATTTCCAAGATGGTAGATTCAATGTCGAGGATCGAAATCGACAGAGAACACAGAATTGGTATCTGAAATCCTGCATTCGGGGGTTTTACGGTCGTCAAGTATTTCTACCATTTTGATTTTTCTGTTAAAATCTGTAGAGGTCGATTCCGATTTTGTAATAAGCGACCTAAAAAAAGCTTCGAGTACACATTCTCAGGGAAAAGAAGTAATGTGAGATTTTTCATCAACTATATCAGATCATCTACTTGCAACTTTTAGAAATAAAATAATATTTAAAATCAGCGACCTAATAAATCCTCTTATAATAATTTTGAATAAAGAGTTTTTAGAGAGCGAAATCGTTTAATTTCGTAAATTTCTATCCGCCATTTTGAATCCGCCATCTTAGAAATGGAAATGTCAATTTTCTGACTGTAAATTCTTATTCACAGACCATCAAAACCCGCAAGCACAAATTTTCAAGATAAATTTTCGAATGCAAAATGGTATGCACCAAAGAGTCAATGTGAATGCTCATAAGGTTGTTCGGATAAATGTCAAAACTTCATATGGCCGTATCTTTGTGAAAAAAAATCGCTCGTGACTGCTTAATAGCTCATTTTAAGGGAAAGAATAGTGCTAAATGATGACATTTGAGAAAAAAACCAACAAAATTTCTTGCGCCCTGTACATAACCTCAAAAGTAGCGAAAACCCCCATTTTTTGAGCACATAACCTCAAAATCTCAAAATCCTGACGTGATTGGCTGATTCTGATTCCGAATTTGGATTCTACGTCAAAAATTACTCCGGCAACGACCCATAGCTTTTCAACAACAAAACCTTGCAGACCTGTGTTATCAATGCAAATATTTGTTATTTTTCGACTAGTTGAATAATTCCTGAGTGTATGAAAAGCAAATGATTACGAACAAAGTTTTTCTATTTCAGCTGGCAGTAATGGACAAAAAACTTGACCAGCTGGTGCACGTGGTGAACGCATTAGCTCAGAAACTGCAAATTCCTCTTAGGAGCGTCGAAGACGACGTATAACGAATAGCCCCCGTTGACTTCTCGCTGACATCGACGTCCCTAACATGTTTCCTCCCACGATTAAGAGTAACTACTGTCATACCAGAAATGCTCAGCGACAGTCCGTGAAGATGCCATCCTGAAGACCAAAGTCGATTTTTTATCCTCATTATCTTCTACACAATAAAAAGATGCGTGATGGATTTGCGACAAATAATCCTCTAAAGAGATTGTGCCAGGTATGAAAACTCTACTTTGGAAATTGTGATAAGTCAAATTTTCCTCGTACGATCTCTTTGAGGAAAAATTATTGAATATAGGTATTTGGTAGTCGGGGAATTGTGATTGAATAGAATTTAAATCACAACTTCTGTACTTACTGTCTTTCTCAATATTAGGAAAATGGACTTTACTGATTGCTGTAGAGTTTGAAATTTTTCAATTTTCATCGATTTAGTCGGAGACTTTTCTAAAGCTTTTAGTGATACTTTTTCGTAAAAAATGATCAAAGTAACAGCACTGAGATCGTAAAACTATTTTTTACTTGAACACTAAAATAAAGTTAAAAAAGGTTGGTATTATTGAATTAACTTGGTCGTCGTTGAAAGATCTATCAGGCAAACTATAAACATCAATTACTTTTAGTGATAAATCTGAAAATAATTCAGTAATGTCAATCTAAAGTGATGTTTCAAGTCTCCTGCCTCATTCCTTTTTTTTGCTCTGAAACTGATACAGATAAGACATATCTTCGATTTAATTATCGTTTCCTAAGATGCTAGTGAATAACAAAAGCAAGCGAAATAGTATAGTACGTTGATCTTTGAAAATAGAGACCTGCCGAAAAGCAAGCAACGAAGCTATACGCACAGAAAATAGTCACAAAATGACGTGAAGATGGTGATTTTAAAAATCTTTTGAAATAATTTAGTTCCTTGACGTTCTTCTTTTTGCTGCTTGAGTATACATTTCAAAGAAATTCGACTTGGTAACTGTAATATTTAGTTTGAGCTTTTAAGGGGGTAGTATACATTTATTTAGCGTTTCTTCACAATTTTTTTTTTATAGAAAAATTTATTTCAGTACATTTTTGATTTGTTACATGATAATGTACACGTTGAAGAGTTCAAAAAAAAATTTTTGTTTATTTTTATCTAAATCCGGCGAAAATATGGCAGCCTGAAAAAAAAAACTCCCTTTTGCTGGCGACCACGATTTCTGAACTTTGGAGCACCTGAAAGCAAAAATACAAAATGATTCTTAAAGAGTACATGAATAGCCGGTAGTAAAATCATAATTTTTTATAATCAATTAATAATTTTTTTTAAACAATTTTGTTAAACTCTTCAATATGTACATTATCATGTAACAAATCATCAATGTACTGAAACTTTACTATAAAAAAACATTGTGAAAAAGCGCTAAATAAATGTATACTACCCCTTTAAAAGCTCAAACTAAACATTACAGTTACCAAGTCGAATTTCTTTGAAATGTATAACCAATCAAATCTTTGCGTCATCTGCACAAACGTAAAAGGAAAAGATCACGGCTTCGTATGTTTGCCTTTTAATTACTTTTCTCTCAATATTCGTTCTGAAATTTGCAAGAGAACGATTAAGAAGGAAGACGAATCAATTGCGTTAAGTAATTATAAGAATATAAACAATAATAAATAAATAATAATTGTTATTCTAAGGGATGATTGTATAATGCTAAATATCGTAAAATTAATCTTCGATACACCAAAAAATCGCAGTAACACTGAATAAAAATAGGTAATGTAAAGTCACTGTAAATACTGCTATAAATAATATCATTAAAAATAATATAAAGTACGATGTTTATTCGAAATAGCACGTATATCGCTCGATCTTATAAATACACTAATATGCATAAGTATATTATATATTTTATACTCAAATAACAAATCAACGTCGCCGATACGATATTGTTTTCTCCGAATCGACTGCACACAGTTTTGTAACAACGCGAACTGTATTTAATTTGATCCACTAAGCGTTTTCGAACCTTCGATAGATAATAAAGAGATTGAGGCAAATATATGCGTTAGCGTAATTCAAATTTCTGCAGAAATAAGTAGAATGTAATGAAATTCTTGTGATCGGCTACAATTTTAAGAATGGACGAACGCTTAGCGTTCCGAATGGACTTATTGTGATTTCAAGCAAGATGCAATTACGATTATATAATTATATAAATAATTAACACCCGCGATAATGATAAACTATTTATATCTAGTCTATTATCACTCCTTCGTTGGGAAACTCTTAATGTTACTTCTAATATTACTAAATAATCGTAGGGTCCAATATAAGTGCAACCGTATCACGAGATCATTGTCTGAAGGTATTCATGATTCCGCACTTTCCAAACCACTAAATCATTTCTGCCAATTCGTTCTTTATTATTATTAAATTAAGGATAGAAAAGATAATTATTAATGAAATTATATCTCTGGAGGAACTTGCAATACGTTCTTAAAATTCGATGGAAAAGAAATTTTCGTTGACTACCACGTTTTTAAGGTAGTACGATCACGAAAATTAGACCTCAGGCAAAAATAGATAATTTTGCTTTCAAGAATAGCAATATTATTATTGAAGGGCTAATTTGAAAGAGAAAAGATTATTTTTCATGTAAAAATTTGAAGCACAAAAAAATAATGTTATTAATAAATTTTATTATTGCCCAAACTTATTTTCTTATCGCTTCGAGCCAAATTTTTAAAAATGATGCGATTTTAATAAATCACGGTTTATTTTTTTAGGAAAAAGATTCTCTACAACATGACCGTTTCCTATTTTTTAAATTAAATTAATTATTATCAAATACAGCAATTTGTTTATAAAAATTTTGTTTTGAAAAATTGTTTTTTTATAATTTCAGCCATTAAAGAATTCATTTTTAAAAATTAGAATCTGTCAAGTTGTAGAGAATCTTTTTCCTAAAAAAATGAACCGTGCTTTATTAGAATCGCATCATTTTTTTAAATTGGGCTCGAAGCGATAGGAAAATAAGTTGGGGCAAAAATAAAATTTATTAATAACATTATTTTTTTGTGTTTCAAATTTTTTTCATAAAAAATAATCTTTTCTCTTTCAAATTAGCCCTTCAATAATAATATTGCTATTCTTGAAAGCAAAATTATCTATTTTTGCCTGAGGTCTAATTTTCGTGATCGTACTACCTTAAGTATTTGGCTAAATATAATAAAATCGTTGCATCTGTTCAATTTTATGAATGTCAACTACATTCAATAGTGCCTCTTATCCTCACTATTTGGCAGATTTCTAATGATATAAGAATAATAGACAACTTAGTGGTGATATAATTAATATTTATATCACTCATTAGAATAGTACCAGTTGATGACAAGTGATACAGAAACAGTTGTAACTATATTTTATCAACAGCCTCGTGATAATTTATCCAATTCTGGCACTATAAACTGACAGGTCATTTAAAAATTTCTACAGATAAATGTCATAAAATTTCTCTTACAAAATTTTTACCAAAACTGGAATGATTAATATGTATTTTGCTAAATTTACAGGTAACTTGCAAACTATTCATGTTTATTTCATTTGGAAAATATTGCTTATCACATTTAGGATTATTCTAAATTCAATCATCAATAAGCAAATTGACAATCGTATAACAAATTAGATTGATAGTGTTAATGATAACTAATAACTTGACTACTTAAATATACTTTCAATGGAAACAAGAGAAGCAATAATCAACTTTAAGGATTATTTCAAATTGATTTTTAAAACGAGATAAAAATACATCACAGCTAAGAGGAAGAAAGAAGAAGTAAATTTTAAGTTTTATAAATAGAAATTCTTTTCAAAAATTGAATTTGAAAAATTTATTCAGTTTCTTTTGTTAAGGTAGTTCATCCACGAAAATTAGACCTCAGGCAAAAATAGATAATTTTGCTTTCAAGAATAACAATATTATTATTGAAGGGCTGTTTTGAATAAGAAAAGATTACTCTCCATGAAGAAAATTTGAAACACAAAAAAATAATTACATTAATAAATTTTATTTTTGCCCTAACTATTTTCCTTATCGCTTCTTACTAAATTTTAAAATATTATGCGATTCTAATAAATTACGAGTCATTTTTTCAAGGAAAAGATTCTCTACAACTTAACCGTTTCCAATTTTCGAAAATGAATTAATTATTATCAAATTCAGCAATTTGTTTATAAAAATTTCGTTTTGGAAATTTTCTTTTTAATGGTTTTAGCTATTAAAGAATTTATTTTTAAAAATTGGAAACGGCGAAGTTGTGGAGAATATTTTCTCTGAAAAAATAATTCGTAATTTATTATAATCGCATAATTTTTTTAAATTTGGTAAGAAGCGATAAGAAAAAAAGTTGGGAAAAAAATAAAATTTATTATATAAGTATTTTTTTGTGTTTCAAATTTTTTTCATGGAAAATAATCTTCTCTCTTCCACAATAGCCATTCAATAAAAATATTGCTATTCTTGAAAGCAAAATTATCTATTTTTGCTTGAAGTCTAATTTTAATTAGATTCGTTAAATTCGTATCACTCAGAGTTTTTTTCCTGTTACTAAACAATTGAACGACGGTAATAATTGTGTGGAATCCTAGAACGTATTGTTAAAACGGAGATCGTTAAAAATAATCTCATAAATAATCTCATACAAGATCTCGGAGCAAGTAGTGTTCGCTAATCGGCCGAAATTGTGCATAATCCAATTTTTATCACTAGCGTAAAAAAATACAAGAATCAATTAATTATACACGCGTGATTCATATATACTTTTTACATAGACCTAGTATATCCACAGCTGTATATTTATTATTGAAATTAAACGTTCGCTCGTGTAAATTGCTTCAAAGTAGTGTATTAAAAAATATTAAAGGGTAGTGAATGATTTATAATTACTAATCTAATTACAACAAGGAAATAAAGTAGAAAAACAGAACTCTAGGTTTTACGCGTTACCCTCTCATCTACTATTTATAATGTGATATATCACGTGTCCTACAGTAACAGAGAAGGTCAATAATAAAGTAAATCTACATATTGGTCTAAATCACTTGATTGCCTCTTGCATGAAGTCTTAACATTTTTTCACCTTAATTGGTACCTTATCGTCATCTCATTATCCATTTTTCAAGTACAAAAATTATTTTTCAAAAAATATAGAAATCCAGGATTTCCTGAATGAAAAATATCAAAAATTTTCTAACACCGATTATAACTAGTGTGACCATCCGTCTGCATTTCCCTGGACATGCCCTCATTTTAGGGCTTTGTCTGGGTTTTTGTCCGGATTTTTCAAATGATAAATTTTTATTTTCTAATCAACTTTTGGATCTTTTTTTGTACAAAATTTTGTCATTCAAAGCGATCTAACGATTTCTTCGTCGTTTAGCAAACCTCAACAACTCAAAAATAATCTTTCAACTTATTAATTAAAATACATCAGGATTCAAAAATAAAAATATAAGATGTCAAGCGTTGATAACATTTAATAAAATAGTCACTTTTCTGTCCTACTTCGTCCTGCTTTTAAAATAAATTTTTGTCCTACTTTGTCCTCATTTTTCAAACCTTTTTGTCCTACTTTTCGAAAATCAATTATGGTCACCCTAATTATAACTTGACAAGATATTTAAATAAAAAGGAAGCATGATCATTGATTGAATTCTTAATTGTAATTATAAGGAAATAGTTGTTCAATTCCGTAATAGAGTAAGAAACATTTTAGTCCGCAGAGACTTACTGAAGTCGAGGATTTTTTGATTGAGGTACATAAAAATTGTTAAGGCTGCATCAACTCTCAGTGATTGGATCTAAAATCCAATCTCAAGTTTTACCCTAAGCACTTATTGCCTGTCAAACTTATTTGCTAAAATGAAATTTTCCTAGATTAAACCTCCTTCATTATGTGAAATAATAAAGAAATGGTCTACCAAATTAAATTTGGTCTGACTTATACAATTATAAAATATAAATTAATCTCGAATCGCGCATCTAATCAATCATCGTGTGTTCGATACAGTTAAAACTTTTTTCACGGCTTTTAACCAGTCTTGAATTCAGATAATTTTATGCTTAGTTATACATCATCATTATTTTTCGAACGACCTTGTTGGCGACCTTCAAGTGAAAGGAATGACTATCACAATTGAACGCTTGAGATCCTACTGTTAATTATTCCTGGAAATGAACTTTCCACGCTACTTCGCTCGTACCTTTTTACTTACCATTAGTTGTTATTCATGAGCAGTAAAGGGAACCAAAAAAGAAATCATTTTCAAACCTTATCTCTAAATCTAAACGTCGATATTTTTGTTATGTCTATCGCAATGGAGATGAATTAGGACCAATTGTATCGAAGAAAGGGAAATTACTATGCAATTTAAATATTTCTAGTGATATACTGAAGAGTCTTGAGTGATAATATTTTTCCGGACTTTGTTATATTGATCTATAAAAATGTATAATCTAATGTTACGTCTAGATTGTTGTTACATTCCTGTAATTGTATCGGGCCATTATGTTTCATCGATAACTCTCACGCTCACAATAAATTACTTAATATAATTTTAAGGTAGTTGTCGTGCCAAAAATCAGTCTCTGGAAAAAGAAGTTTTCCTATGATTTCAAGACTGGTAATTATATCATCAGCCATGTTATATGTAAGGAAAGACACTCTTTTTAATAAAAAAAATTTCAAAGTTACGAAAAATAATATTTTAATAATGTTTTTTGTAATAGGATATTTCCTTATTATCGCTTCTTACCAATTTTTTGAAAATGATTGAAGTTTCTTAAATCATAGCTTATTTTTTCGATGAAAATATTCTCTACAACTTAACCGTTTCCAATTTTTGAAAATGAATCAATTATTATCAAATTCAGCAATTTGTTTATAAAAATTTCGTTTTGGAAAATTGTTTTTTAATGATTTCAACCATTAAAGAATTTATTTTCAAAAATTGGAAACGGTTAAGTTATAGAGAATATTTTCATCGAAAAAATAAGCTATGATTTAAGAAACTTCAATAATTTTCAAAAAATTGGTAAGAAGCGATAATAAGGAAATATCCTATTACAAAAAACATTATTAAAATATTATTTTTCGTAATTTAAAAATTTTTTTTATGAAAAAGAGTGTCTTTCCTTACATATGACACGGCTGATGATATAATTACCAGTCTTGAAATCATAGAAAAACTTTTTTTTCCAGAGACTGAGTTTTGACACGACAACTACCTTTAACATTAATTGTTTTGGAAATCAATTTTATTTTACTGTGAAAGTAAAAAAAAGTTAACTAGGAAAATATGTGCTATATGGCTCGATGCAAAATTATGAGGGTGCACTTAAATGAAATTGAAATCCTTTTATGGAAAGAGTTTATGAGAGGAAGGAAATATTACGTTAGAACAATAAAAATAAGTTACTGTCCGTTTTATAAATTGTATCTATTTCTATAAAAAAAATGAATCTGTGGAATTTCGAGAAGTATGAAATAAAAATGCAGTAAAATCTTTCTGTAATAAAAAATCATGTTATGAAGAATGCAGTGTGATCAGTTTAAGTAATTATTGTTTAAATAAACTGTAAAATTCAAAGAGACCAAACAAGCGTGCAATTCCGTCGTAATCTGACCAGTCAACGTTTTTCGCAATATTTAAATTTTGTGACTAATATGCAAATCCTCATCTACTCTTCTTTCTCCTTGTAAAACAAATAAAGAGTCCGTTCGGGAAGTAAAACATTTGCAAGAATTTATTTATTTTTGAATTCTCGAACGGGTTAAAGGAAACGAAGCTGAAGCAATAACCCAACAATTAAATCATATCACCGTAGTTGCCTAATTAGTAGTAATCTTATAAACAATATAATGTTGGCACCATAACTTTCGCAAGCTTTGTAATGATTTTGGAAGTTCATGAATTTGTTTTGTCGCTTTCAAACTCATTATGAGCTAGGAAACTTTACTGTTCCTCGTAGTCTGTACTGTTCAATGTACTTAATAATATGGCGATTACGTACTAAGAAAAATTTTAAAATAATGGATGATTGTGATTTATAGTAGATTTAATTGTTAAATGCGTGAATTCTCCATAGGTATTCTGAGAATCTAATCTCACTCACAATTCCATTTATTTTTGTTCACATTAGATCAGCTGTCTGAATGTTCCTAGAACTTTTACAGTTGTAATATTCTGGTGGGTAATAATAATGAAATTGATGAGAAGGCATGATTGTGACGAAGCGTTTATGACAAATTTCCATAGCAAATATTGTTTGCAAGTGTCCTTCCAATCATAAATGGAGTAGTGCGCCCTCGAAGGGCTTATGACACTTCTGTTATTAAATTCGATTAAATAAAATAATTACATTATAGTGTTTTAATCATCTGATTGGAGAACATCATTTTATTTTTCGTGGTCCATCCACTTTTTATGAAAAGGTTGAAACAGATTTATATATTATATATATATATATTGTCTTTAAAGGTTTTAAATCGATACTTTATTAAAAAAAAAACAAAAAAAACAAAGTTAAAATGATCGAGGATGGACCGAATTATAATAATTATCATATTAATAAGCGTGCGAGCACTATAGTATTATTTAAATGATAAGAGAGAGACAACTTGCGGAAATAAAATAAAATAAATCCTGTCAAATATTGTACATTCATGGCTCGCTCTTTTAACATAAATGCTACATTATACATATAAATATACATTATATATAATATATATATGTAGAAAAATCTTATTATGGGGTATCATAGTTAACGATTAAATAATTAAATATACCACATCTGCTATTCTCTGGAAGGTTGTTTTAATATAAAAAACCTCTTTATGTGGAATTTTCTTTATTGAAAATGTAAATAAAATAATTACAGAAAATTTTAATTCATCATTTATAAAGAACTTATGTTCTAAAACGATTTTTAGTTTTATTACCATCAATAGATAAGGTACTAATATTATCAATAGGAGCCTATGACTGCTGCCACCTGGAGGTTTTTTTTTATGTAATTTTTTTGCAATTACTAAACAAAATCATTCTTTTTTTTACTTTATATTACATTTTACATTTAAATTATGAAAGGACCCCACACCAATTACATATAGAAAAAAAGTTTCGGTGAATTTTTTAATTAATAAATTAAAATTTAATAAATTAATAAAAATTAATAAATCAATTAATAAAATTGAAATTTTCACTTTCAGAATTAAAATTCTTTGATGGAAAGGAACATTATTTTGATTAATTTGGACTTTTAGAATCAAACCGTTTGTTTCGATCGATAGTACATGGCTTGGGTCATCAGCATTTCCACTCTTACGAAGAAGTCAAAAAATGGATCGATTCGTGGATCGCCTCAAAAGACGCATCATTTTTTCGAGATGGAATTCGGAAATTGCCTGAGAGATGGGAAAAAGTCATAATCATCGATAGACAATACTTTGATTAATCTGTTCTTTCATTTTGTTTTGAAATAAATGTATTTTTGATAACAAAAAAACGGACCGAATTAATTTGTACTCACAATACTTCTGGGACATCCCAATACACTACATTATAATTATTTTTTTTTCTAATCAACAAATAATTACATGTTCTTCAAATGTTATTTAATGGCATGCAAAAGTTTGTTAATCAATATATTCATTCATTTTTTTATAAAAAATTTGAGAAAAATCCTATTTTTTGCCTTCCTGACTGAATATGCCTCCTTAAGGTAATTTTCATCTACGAAAATTAGACCTCAGGCAAAAATAGATAATTTTGCTTTCAAGAATAGCAATATTTTTATTGAATGGCTATTTTGGAAGAGAAAATATTATTTTCCATGAAAAAAATTTGAAACACAAAAAAATACTTATATAATAAATTTTATTTTTTTCCCAACTTTTTTTCTTATCGCTTCTTACCAAATTTAAAAAAATTATGCGATTATAATAAATTACGAATTATTTTTTCAGAGAAAATATTCTCCACAACTTCGCGGTTTCCAATTTTTGAAAATAAATTCTTTAATAGCTAAAACCATTAAAAAGAAAATTTCCTAAACGAAATTTTTATAAACAAATTGCTGAATTTGATAATAATTAATTCATTTTCGAAAATTGGGAATGGTTAAGTTGTAGGGAATCTTTTTCTTGAAAAAGTGTTTTATAATTTATTAAAATCACATAATTTTTTAAAATTTGGTAAGAAGCGATAAGGAAAAAGTTGAGGCAAGAATAAGATTTATTAATAAAATTATTTTTCTACATTTCCAATTTTTTTCATGGAAATTAATCTTTTCTCTGCCAAAATAGCCCTTAAATAAAAATATTACTATTCTTGAAAGCAAAATTATCTATTTTTGCCTGAGGTCTAATTATCGTGAATCAACTACCTTAATTTTATACCTTTTTTAATCTTATAAAGCTAAAAACTAATTATTCTTTGAAATTCTACTTGTGTACGCACGACGTAATGTTTGTAGCAAACAATGAAGTGGGGGATTGACACCTATATATACAATCCTAAGTAAAAGTGATCCAAGCAGGTTCCTTACGTTAATTTGAGAAAATGAATATTTTAATAGTTACAATATTTTCGGTGTATTTTACTACCGCCTATTCCGAAGGTAATTATCATTTTATATTTAAACTTCATATGAACTGAGAAAATAAGACCTTAAATTAGAATCTTAAGATAGAGTCACATTTAAGAGATATAAAAAATTTATTAGCTTATCGCGTCGGCTAATATGTGTTAGACAATATACATACTTTAAATTTTGATATTTTTCTTATTTATAGCTTTACTTGGTCTACAAGTATTAAGGTAGTACGATCACGACAATTAGACCTCAGGCAAAAATAGATAATTTTGCTTTCAAGAATAGCAATATTATTATTGAAGGGCTAATTTGAAAGAGAAAAGATTATTTTTCATGTAAAAATTTGAAGCACAAAAAAATAATGTTATTTATAAATTTTATTATTGCCCAAACTTATTTTCTTATCGCTTCGAGCCAAATTTTTAAAAATGATGCGATTTTAATAAATCACGGTTTATTTTTTTAGGAAAAAGATTCTCTACAACATGACCGTTTCCTATTTTTGAAATTGGATTAATTATTATCAAATACAGCAATTTGTTTGTAAAAATTTTGTTTTGAAAAATTGTTTTTTATAATTTCAGCCATTAAAGAATTCATTTTCAAAAATCTAAAGTGGTCAAGTTGTAGAGAATCTTTTTCCTAAAAAAAAGAACCGTGATTTATCAGAATCGTATTATTTTTAAAAATTTGGCTCGAAGCGATAGGAAAATAAGTTGGGGCAAAAATAAAATTTATTAATAACATTATTTTTTTGTGTTCCAATTTTTTTTCATGAAAAATAATCTTTTCTCTTTCAAATTAGCCCTTCAATAATAATATTGCTATTCTTGAAAGCAAAATTATCTATTGTTGCCTGAGGTCAAATTTTCGTGGTCGTACTACATTAAGATAAGTTCCAATATCTTTAATTTAAAAACGTTTTTTTTTTTTTTACAAAATATCCAATTCTAATTTTTGAGAAGTGGCTATATTAATAATTATTTCCAACAATATAATTTGACCCCACTCCAAAATATTTCATTACATTCCTCTGATCTGATCGTTTTCTTCCGCTTGAGTAAAAGTTTGTAATCCTGTATAATTACAGAACATGATATTGTGGCACCTCCGGATAATATTCTGAAATTTCCAGTATTGCGCTTACAAAAATTTTGTTCTTTATTTTTTCACTGAGAAGTGAAAGATTCTTGAGATACGCCCATATATGAAAGATATCGGAATTATTGGGTTGGCAACAAAGTCATTTAGCTTTTTCCCGCAAGATGACTTTAGTCGTTCGAGTTATTCTTCTCCACTGCAAACTTCAGACCATATATAGCATTTGACAGCTGATTATTGTTTTGCATTGATTTGAAATGAAGATTCCAGACGGTCATTTTCGTCACATTTTACTTTATTACTTCCGAAAAGGTAAAAACGTGGTGCAAGCTCGGAAAAAGTTGTATGATGTTCAATCAATCAATTGGTTTACTGGTTTTCATTCCGGAGATTTTAACCTCAATGATGCACCACGCTCTGGACGCCCAACTGAAGTTGACGACGACAAAATAAAAGCAATGATAGAAAATAACCGGCGTAGTATGATACCGTTCAGATATTGATAAAATTAAAATCACTAGTGAACATTAAGCCAGAAATGACTCAGTTAAATTTTTGAGGACCTAAGGTATACTGGAGGGGAGTAATTAGTAATTGCATTCTGAGACGATTAACACCTAACCTTATGGGAAACCAAGTTCATTTAAATATCCTACCATAACTACAGGTCAGATTTCAATAAAATTGACTGGTGCATTGATTGATAAAATAAGCATCATTTTGCAAGTTAAAATATCTCAATTGGATACGTGTAAGCGTAGCAAAATTCAATTAAGTAAGCAAAAATATAATTTTTCTCCAGTAACCGACGGCGATTAAATAGATGTGGCAACGTCGCAGAATAAGTGAAAGCGCGCGCCATTCACGCATCGTAAGAAGTCATCTGCTATACAGACATCTATAGTCGCTTTCTTATGCAACGTTGACAAATTTAGATACTACGTGAAGCAAATGAGAAAAAGTACTGATTTGATTAGCTACGTACCGATAGTACTACCTTAAGGTAGTTTTCATACACAAAAATTAGACCTCAGTCAAAAATAGATAATTTTGCTTTCGTGAATAGCAATATTATTATTGAAGGGCTATTTTGAAAGAGAAAAGATCATTTTACATGAAAAAAATTTGAAACACAGGAAAGCAAAATTTCGAATTTTATACAAAAAATGCTTGAATATATCAATCACCTACAAATCTGTTAAATTTATTCATAAGAATTTTCCTAACATCAAAATAATCAATCTTTTGCAAAATTCGATTTAAGTGATAAATTTTATTTATCCACTAATAAGATTTTGTAAATTAAAAAATTTTTGATGCCATAAACTTTGAGATATTTATAAAACGGTAAGAGATACACAAAAACGAATTAAATTCTGAGGTTGTACTAAAAGTAGAGGTCCACAGACTACTTAAAAAGTTTTAAATTAAAGAATTTTTTGTTAAAAATTTTTGAAATTGTTAAAAAGGCATTCGTGTATTAAAATATGATTTGAGTACGAATAATACTACATGCATAATTACATTTTTCATGTAAAATATGAATAAATTAATTTCGAAAGTTTTATTTCATTTAAAAGATGTTAGTCATTGATATAATGTTATAGTTAAACACGTTCCGTGCCACGTGGGGCGTATACGACCCCCGCTGCCGCCTTAACGTAATGACTTCTAAAAGTCCGGCACGGAACGTGTTAATTAATGATCATTCAATGTGTATCTAACAATTGTTATTGCTCTTCAAAATTTTTTGCGAATGAAAAAATGTTTTCTAATTATTTATTTTCCTATTATTTTCCCCGATAAAATTAATAATATTAAAATAAATATAAATACTTTTTGGAATCGCGCATTCTGGAAGCAGGCGTGGGAACTACAATGTGCGAGACATATGCGCGTCAAGGTCACGCGCACCTGTGTGGCCTTCTGAGTTCACCCGTGCGGATTAATCCTCACTCGTGCGTGCGTCATGCCCCGCATTATGCAGACACTTTGTTTTCTGGGTACCTTAACATATCACATACATGCGTTGAAAGACATTTAAAAAAACTTGGTTACGTTAATGAGCTCGATATTTGGGTTCCTCACAAATTGAACGACATTCAACTCACCAAAGGAATTTCCGTTTGCTGGGATTTCAAAGGTATTGTTTATTTTGAGCTGCTCCCAAGGAACCAAACTATCAATTCAAATTTCTACTGTCTCCAGCTAATGAAATTAGACAAAGAAATCAAGGAAAAGCGGCCAGAACTGGCAACTCGTGAAGACGCCATCTTCCATCAAGATAACCATTTCAATGGAAAAACATTCGATTCAAATGAGGCTGCCAAAAATGAGTTGATTCAGTTTTTTGCCTCTGAGAACCAAACTTGCTACGAAAGCGGAATTATGAAGCTGAGTGAAAGATGGCAAAAGGTCATCGAACAAAATGGTCAATGCATAATTGATTAATGTTTGTTATTTGTATTAATAAACTGTTTTTACAAATCATGAAAAAAAAAACAAAATGACTTTGTTGCCATCCCAATACTTAATGATTTCGTGTTGTCAGCGCCGGATTTAGCATGGGGCCAGCGGGGCCATGGCCCCGGGGCCTCCACCAATGCAATGTAGTTTTCCATTTCAAGCGAAAAATCGCGTGAAGCTCCTTTAGTTTAGAAGTCCAAAGCGTTTAGAAGTAAGCACAATTATAAAAAACATACAAAAATTACTATCGAGTTTTATTTTCCCGAGATTAAAATTTTTTTAGAAATTTTGAGGGCCCCCATAAAATATTGACCCCAGGGCCTCCAAATTCTTAATCTGACCCTGCACGATGTTAAAATCCATTCCATTGTCTATTTGAATTAACCAATAGCCTATTGTATGAAAAGCAAAAAAGATATGCAATATTCAGTAATTTATGTTATCGTTTGAATTTGTTTTCAATAGAATTTAATTCAACACTACTGAGGCAGCTTAGAGGAAAAAGCTTGTATTATTCAGATTATGAAAAGAATTTAAAGTTAAAGGAGTTAAAGGAACCACTGTTGGAAAACTCACGGTTAAAGCAGTTAACGGAAGAAAGTGAACTTACACAAAAACCGTTAAAAGGATTGATAATTTACATAATTGATAAAAAAAATAAAATCAGATGCTGTGGATTATTGGCAAACGAGAACGAAATAATAGTTCCTTTTTCGTGTGCTTTTCCAAACAAAAATTACGTTCTTAAAGTACAAAACATAAATTCTTCGTCGGGTGAGAGTGATTATGGCTATAGAGCAGTACAAACAGTTCCTCCAAAGGGTATTATAAGCGCTCAGGTAAGTGCTTCTGCACAAATATCTCCTTACTTTAAGGGCATGGATCAACTGGATCACGTGACCTAGGCATGTGCAGTTACAGAATGTAAGGATCAAAATTAATAACTTAAGGTAGTACTGTCGTAAATGGAAAAACCGTTCAGATATTGATAAAATCGAAATCACTGGTGAACATTAAGGGGGGAGATACCTCTAGAACCCTTAAAAAAAGCAGTTTTTTTCAATTTTATTCTGTGAGAATGAAAACGAAGCAAGTCCGGATTTTTTGCATATATTAGAAGGCATTATTTAACTTCAAAAAAACAATTTTTTCATGATAGAAAATTACAAAATGGCGGAAATATGACGGATCCCGTCGATAGCGTCGCTGCTAACATTTTTTGCGGCCGTCAACTTCCTGTCTAGGTTTTTGATCTGAAACGATAAAAGAAAATTTTTTATTAATCGGGAAGCTTTTATCGAGTGCATAGCAGGGGGCTTTTGAGAATTTCAAAAAATTGGGTATATTTTCATGCGTTTCGTGAAAAAGTGCCATTTTTACCCGTGTTTTTTGACATGAAAATAGTTAAACAACTGTAGAAATACTATTTTTCTCGAAAAAGCGCCCTACCACGCACTTGAATATAGAATTATCTATAAAATACCGTTTCATTCAAGTAAATCGGTTGAATAGTTTGCTCGCAATCTTGACGGCCGGATAAAAAAAGTTAGTTTCGAGAAAACGAGCCTCAAAGTTTTTGTACATGAAAAAATATGTTCCATTCAACTTACGAGTCATGAATGTTGGAGGATATTTATATTTTTGAATAGTTTTTCAATCGATTTTTTGAAAGTTCTAGAGGTATCACCCCTTTTAAGGGGGCAGCCCACCTTTGAGGCTTCTTTTTTCACCATTTTTTTTCATTCAGAAATTTTTATTTTACCATTTCAAGTTTTTTACATTATGTTGTATGGTTATTGAAGTATAAGAGAAAATTTTTTTGGAAAATTTTGGCGACACCCCGCTGAGTTATGGCCGGCCGAATGGTCAACAATTTTTTTCTTGTCCTAACGATTTCTCATGTTTGGATGATCTGAAACACTAAATCCATATTTATTCTTAAAGAGGGAATGAATGGTTATCGTCCCTAGCAAAATTGTGAAAATTCGTTTATAAATAAACAACTAGTGCATTTTTTATGTTTTTTTCCATTTTTCACCCTGTTTTTCAACATAAATGTTGCAAAAATATTGTTAATAAACAATTAGCATGCATGTCCGTGCTAGGGACAATAGGGGCCAAAATTTTGAATTTGTTTATAAAAATTTTAATTGTTATATTTTACCAAATATTATTAAAGATTTATTATTCTAAGGAATACCTGAAGTCGTTCTGGCGATTGAAGGAAATTATAATTTGAAAAAACCTCAAATTTAAATATTTTGCAACAAGAATTATTTATAACAATGGTTATTGTAACTTTTTTAATTATTTTTGTGATTTAATGCATTTTAATGTTAGAACAACAACTTTGAAATCGGACCAAAATTGAAGGCTCTGGACATTTTTGAACGGAAAAAGTGCATTTTCTTCCAGTATGTGCCGTTCCCAGGAAACTCTTGGAAAACTTATTTAATTATCACTTCAGAAACTATTTAAGGTGTTATTTATTACAAATTATAAGAGAAAAATGTTCATTTCATCGGAAAAAAATTGAAAAATATAAAAAATGTATTTTCAGTAACAATTACTGTAAGTCAAAGTTCAATGCAATTGTTTGCAAGTTTACTCATTAAAAATGATTGGATTTTAAGGAATGATGGCTCATTATTTTCTTTAAACGTTTTTAGAAAACTATACAAACATAGATTTTTCAATTAATCTCTCATTTTCTAACTGCTAATCCGAAATGTTGAAAAACTGAATCAGCTTTATAACCAAATTGCTGTAATTAGGAAATGAGAGATTAATTTAAAAAGTTAAGACCGTGGAGTCTTTTAAGATTGTTTAGAGAAAAAAATGAGCAATTACTCCTAAAAATTCGATCATTTTTAAAGAGTAAACTTGGAAAAAACTGCATTGAACTTTGACCTACAGTAATTGTATTTTTTTTTTAAATGCTAATTTGAAATTTCAAAAGTCATAAAATCAATCACTCAAAAATATAGGCACGTGGAGCAAAACGAGACGGAACTTTTTTGTATTGGATGTTTTTTGTCGCATGATTATTTTTGATATTAAACATTGAAAAAAAAGCTTTGAACCTGATATTTAATAAATTAAAAAAAAAATAAATCGTCATAAGTTGGTCAAATGTTGTTCATATCGATTGAAATTTGACACACACACGATAAATAGTCTAGTGATTTCCGCAAAGTAAACAAAAACCTGAAAATCCCCTTTTCTTTATTAACACAACTAAATTTTGTTTAAAATACTTGATGATTTCTCAGTGAACACAAAGACATTCCGTGGATATCAAGCGGAATATATTTTATGTGCCTCAGCCGCGGAAACTCGTTTTTCCGTTACAGCTGAGAGTAAAGGAATGTTGTATATTCCGTTACAGAGGAATACAATGTAGAAATTGAACTGCGCATGCGCATATAGTCTTGCAGTTGAACGCAATCTTTTTCTTATTCTTCTTCTTCTCACTTCTTCTTCGTACAGCGTTAGCACCTTACTGGCAAAGCCTTGTACATTTGAACTGCGCATGCGTCTATTAGAATCCATTACTACTACACAAAATTGATAAAATCAAAATGGCCGGGACTAGTCGTGACACATCAAGTGTAATGACTAGCGCCGCAAACAACTAAAATACAAGGTGCGTTCCAAAATAAACGAGACTTTTGTCATAAAAATTTTTTTGGTGGCGCCATCTGTGAATGAGGTAGTGCGTTGGAAAGTTATATGCCTGCTTGACTTCCAGTGACAGTTTCATGACATTCGGTTCAGTGGAAGCGAAGTTATTGCGTCTAAAGTGTCAGTGTGTTTGTGTCATTGGTACAAAAATGAGTTTCGAACAAAGAGCTAATATCAAATTTTGTTTTAAAACCGGTAAAACGTTTACCGAAACATTTGAATTGATGAAAAAAGTTTATGGCAATGATTGTCTATCTCGTGCCAGAGTTCATGAGTGGTTTACACGTTTCAGAGATGGTTGTGAGGACATAAATGACGATGAACATACGGGCCGCCCAAAATCAGTGATCACCGAAAAATCCATCGAAATTGTGCGTGAATTTATCAAAAATGAGCCGAAATCATCTTTGAAATTCATGGAATCGGAGTTGAGTATCTCCAAAACATCGATTTATCGCATTTTAACCGATCATTTGGGCTTACGAAAGGTCTGTGCACGTTTTGTTACCCACAAGTTAACTGATGACCAAAAATTGCTCAGAATCGATCCACTCTTGTGACTGATTTTTTGACTAGAAATCACATTTTACCCATTAATCACTCAGCGTATTCGCCTGATATGGCTCCCTGTGACTTCTACCTATTCGGCAAATTGCATTTGGCCATGAAAGGTAAACGTTTTGCGTCCGTAGAGGCCATCCAAAAGGCTTGTACCGACATCCTAAAGGACATTCCGGTCAATGACCTGAAATACTCCTTAGAAAGGCTTTTGGATCGCGGAGAACAGTGTATCGAGGCCGGAGGGGACTATTTTGAATAAATAAACTCGAATTTATCAGAACAAAGCTCCGTCGTTTCTATTTTAGCTCAGTCTCGTTTATTTTGGAACGCATCTTGTACTAGATTAGTTTCGAGTGTACGCATAAAAACTCGTATTCGCACCGAAGTCACATAAAATAGAATACGTGCCAATGCACACAATTCGGGAAATTGCGAGACTCGCGACAATGCTCGCAAGACTGATCGCGCCTCGACTATGCCTCACCTACGACTCGACTACGCCTTGGCTTCGATCTCCTGCGAGCATTGTCGCTCGTCACGCAATAACCCTCATTGTGTGCCTAGGCACGTAATATACTATTCTTATTCAAACGCTTGAAAGTCATTAAATATTGAAAAATGAAAACATTTTATTCCGTTTCAGTTGATACCGAAAATTCCAAAGGGTGAGTGGCCTTCTTTATGGCGATTAGACTTAACACCTGTTGCTGTTCCAATTGGTGCTATTGTTCATGGAGTAGGACTAGACAAAGTAAAAATACTTGCATTTCACAAAATCCTTGCTTAAGGGCATCTAATACTTAGCAAATGAGCAAATTTGATCGATTTTAGGTTTTTACATGTTTGTGTTCGTAATAAATAACATTTTGTTTCAAAAATTTGGATAATAGTGGAAAAGATAAAAGCGGAAATAAATAAACTACTTTTTGTTTGAAAAATGAAAAAAAAGTTCAATTTTAGCAAAATTTTCCGGAATTTTTTTTTTTATTATCAAAACCAAAATTTTATCTTTTCTGACATTTTACAAATTTTGAAAATTAAATGTTATATATTTTGGACGAGAAAATGTAAAAGTTGAATCAAGTTGTTTACATGAACTTGCTACTTTTCTCAAGTATCACATGCCCTTAAGGCCATGGACCAACTGGACAACGTGATGTCGGTAATTGCAATCACAGTATGTAAAGGTATTCAAAAAATAATAACCAAATTGCATTTTTTACACCAGGCACACCTTAAAAAAAGAGGTGAAGAAGATCTCTCTGGCATCAAAAATCCATTCTAATAATTATTTTTTAAATAAACTTACATACTGTAATTGCAATTACTGACGTCACGTGGCCCTTTTGATCCATGGCCTCAATACCAATCTAGTTATTTAAGGTCTAACATCTCAAATTTTTCAGGATCGAAAACCTACAATCACAACCTTCAAAGTTATCGATAGCTCATGTAATTCGATTCGTGTGGAAAAAATTTGCTTTGAAACCGAAGTAAGTAGGTTGGATAACTCAAATTTTTATAAGGAAACTTAAGGGCTATTCAAAAATTACAAAAGAACACTTTTCGCGTTTTTCAACCCACTACCTCTTACATATTAGACATCCTAATATTTTTCCGCCCCCCCCCCTACAAAACTTACATCATATTATGACTAAGTGCATATTTAATTTAGTCTATTTCCTGGAAAAATGCTATTAACTGTCATGTGTATAAATTTGAACAAATATTTTTTACGCAAGACCTCTTCCTCCTCCCCACCAAGTCTTGCGTGATTTTTGAACGTCTTTTTATAGATAATCAAAGTCAAATTTCAGTAAAATTTATTATTTTTACTTATTAATTCATAATTTAAGGGGACTAGGAAGTCAAACTAATCATAATTTCAAAGTCTAATTAAAAAGTAAATATCAAGATATAAATAATCTTTTTTTCATGGCTTATTTATAACAATTTAATAGAATACAAAAAATATTTTTTCATTGAAAAATTCCAATATACAATTATACAATTAAATAAACAATTTAACAAAAAAGAACTTTTTGCAGTAATATCTTCTGTTCTAAAAATGGGAATTGAATTTTTCAAAGTGCGTTGTGTTCATAATACTTCCCTCTCTGGGCTGAATCAGTTGAAATAAAAAAAAATAAGAAATTTTTCAAAAAATTCAAGAAAATCTTAAAAAGTGAAAATTTTTCACAAAAAATTCATGTTTACGAATTTTTTTCTCAAAATCAGAAATTTTTACAGCTTAATACGGAGTAAAAGAACATGTTTCAACATGTTCTGCGAACGCAAAAAAATTTTCAAACCGATCTGAACCTCCGTTTTTTTGCAATCACTGCAAAACGGAACAAAAATAAGATTTCGAGAAAAACGAGTTTAAAGTTTTGAAAAAAATTTTAATTGCAAAAAGTGCTACGCACTTCATTTTTTCATTTTTCATCCGAACGATTTAAAACTTTGGCATTTACCTTTTAAATAGTAATGCTATTAGAAAATGCAATAAAAAAAAAATCGATTTTTTGACTTCCTAGTCCCCTTAATGTACAATAATAATAAATCAAAATGAAGTTAAAAATTAAACTTTACCCTTTTTTTAGGAAAAGATTTACATAGGTAAGCCTATATTTTATAAAAGGCAATTTGCTGGATTGTTATCTGGTCGGATATATGAGGAGAAAAGAATTATATATGTGTATGTAACAATGGTAGAATGTCAATGAACTCTCTACTAAAATTTAAAAGTTACAATATGGCAAATCAGAAGGAAATTATTCTTATTATTACTTTCGGCTGTATCTTCAACTGATTTCTTGTTTGATGACCAAAATTTTTATAACATTCAGGTATATAATGTTTTGGAAGGTCAGACTTTATATGGACAATGCTGTTATAACTTTTTTTATTCATTTGAAACATAATTAGTAATTAATACATTTTACCTTTAATATTCAATTTTATATTGAATAGTAAAATCCTTCCATGAGAGAAATTATAGAAATAAAATAAATTTATTAAAATGTGTAGCTGTTATTATTATTTGATACATATTTGTACTGTATTAATAATTACAAAAATATGGCAAGAGGAAAGTTCTTTTTAAAAATTGTTTCATTGTAAGACTACTACTCTTTCATTTAATGTTCTTTCAAATATTGTCTTACTTATTACGTAGCATTTTACAAGGTTTCTTAATCATACATATTGTTACGTCAGAAACGTAACATTTCTCTTCTTAAAAGATCTCCTCGTTTTATGTCAGGATCAGAAAGATCCTCTCTAAGGGATGAGGAATAGTCAGTGATTGAGAAGGGTTAGGTATATAAAATATATTTATTGTCAATTGAAATTATATCAGGTAAGCACCATGGAAATGTAAATATAGAATTGTAATTAGAAATACCCTTTTAGTTATCCTGAGTTTGAATTGATTGATGATCAATTGAGTCCAGTAAGCGAATGTGGTCAGTTGAGTGTAACTTGTAATCTTCAGATAGTTTCTGCTGTATAGTAAATTCGTAATCAAGACAGTTGATCTAGTTGATTCTTCGATCCCAGTTTCGAGAGAATTTGGAAGGCGATTCCCCTTCACTTTCTAATGTCGTTGAACTCAGCGCCGAGTTAGAATTCGGGTTGAGTAGCGGTAGAAATCTCGAGAAGCTGGACTGACTGGATTGCACTCGCGGTATAGATTCGATGGCACTGGACTGGACTCGCGTTGGTCACATTGTAGAAATCGAACGTTGTCTAACTAACTGAACTCGCGGTGTAAAGATGATGGTACTGGACTGACTTCTCTTGGAACTTTCGCTTTTTATAGAACTTTGAAAGGTCAAGTATGACGAGTAACATGCTATGACGAGTCGCATGTTATTACCAGTCACATGCTATTACAAGTCGCATGTTATGACGGTAGTGTGTTGGTATTGTAGGGCTTCATTTACTTTCTCTCTGGGTCAGTCGATTTGTTATCATGTGTAGGTATTAGAACGACACATGGTAATTTCGTATTGATCATCCTATTGATCTGTAGATTTGTCTATAACTTGCGTCGATAAAATCACACTCGCTGTAATGTGGTCTTGATCCCTTTATTGGTTTCTTAATCTGCTTGTTACCTGTGGCGGTAGAGTCGCGGGACGTGACAATATGATGAAGGTGTCTTTTTAAAAAGGTGATGATACGAGGTTAATATACTTTTTACTTTTTATTAGTTTCATGTGAGAAATAACTTTCGAAATTGTAACTCTCGATAGAATTATCGGATTTAATTGAGCTTTGGCATACTTTGTCGGAGCCAAGAAAGTAAGGACAAACTCGTTAACCAGCCACATTCGACAAAAAATGTCAAAATAGGAGCATTTCTTGTGTTTTTGAAAAAAAATTTATAAAAAAATCCAAAATTCCAATACTGGTTTCTGATAGTTCTTATAAATCTCTACTAATTATCATAATAACATTTTTCGATTAAACCAAAATTAAGGAAGTTACAGTATGTTAAATCTCGAAAAAAGTTTTCCATTTTCCAGTAGAATTATACGAGATACACTACCGGTCAGAATTGTGGGACCACCTATGTTCGATGATTGCTTAAATTATCTTAATTTTAATTCGGTAAGTGATGAAATTTTTATTCTTAAAAAATTTTAAAGACATCCAAATTATCTTTAAACTGAGTCCAGAATGAAGTCGTTTCGTTAAATTTTGAAGATGTTGCAAAAAAACGTCCAAATTTCAATGTTTTATTAAATTTTAAATAACTTTCGAAATAATTAACATTTTTTAATGTTCTTGGGCTCATTTTAAAGCTAAGATTCTTCATAATCGCAGTAAATTTTCAATATATAAATGTATAATTTTTTTCTTGCATAATGCAAAGAGTTAAAATTGTGATGAAAAAGTAGGGAAAATTTGAAAACATTTCAACTGTAGGTAAATCATAATAAAGATTATATGAATATATATTTCAAGGGAATTCTATAGAAAATTCATGATTATATGTTTTATATATTTTATAAAAATGTTTTTCTCAGCAAAAGCAATATTGTAATTTTTCCAACTTTTTAATTTGAACTTTGACCTCGTGCACCATGTAAGAAAAAAATTACAAATTAATGCTAATAATTCGGTTTGATTTTGTAGAAATGTAGCTTCAAAATGAGTTCAAGAACATTAAAAAACGTTTGTTATTTCGAAAGTCATTTCAAATTTAAGAAATCATTGAAATCTGGACTATTTCTGCATTAACTTCTTCAAAATTTAACAAAACGAATTCATGCTAGGCTCATTTTATAAGGAATTTTGATAGCTTTGAATTTAATTAAGAGAACAAATTTTTTCACTCGCATAATTCAAATTAAGATAACTTAAGCAATTATCGAAAAACAGGTGGTCCCTCAATTCTGACCGGTAGTGTACGACAAAAAGTTATGTTATAAAATTGTTTACTACATAAATATCCAAAAGTTTGAGCCGCAACATTTTTTCATAAGATGTATTTTTTTCTTTCCAATTAAAAAAAATACTATTGAAAATCCAGAATTCAATTTTTTAACCAAAATATGTGCAATACGAAAAAAAACGTAAGATTGAAAAATTGTTCGTTTCAATAAGATCTACAAATTTTGTTTGACATAGTTTCTGACAAAACGTATGTTTTTCATTTTAATTTTAAAAAATACGAAATTATTTGCCTAAATGAGGTCTACAAATTCTCAGTAGGACATTTTTTGACAAGATATAAATTTTATGTTTTGATTTTAAATATTTATAAAATAGAACTTGTATCGGCCCTCAAATTATAATTTCATACGATTTTGTTATTAATAATTGTCCTTGGATACTCTTATTATATTACAGATACACAATAACTGATTACAATAATTGTTTGGGAAACAATACTCTCTAAATCTGAATCAGTCAAATTTGCACTGATTCATCAGTGAAAAATAGCTATTTGTTCTTCGTGAAACACGATTTTTTTCCCAACAAGTTTAGTAACAATTGTACTTTTACCGTCTGTTTTGAGACAGTAAAATGGCTATTTTCACCACATGTGGGGAAAATAGCAACTGTTGTGAAATCAGCCATTTCCCCGTCTCAAAACAGACGGTGAAAGTACAATTTTCACTAGATATGTTGGGAAAAATATTTTTCTCTGTTGAAGCAGTAATGTTCACCGAACTAACCAGTGAAATTTGACTGATTCGTAGTAACCTCTTTTTAGCTTTTGTAATCAGTCAAATTTCACTGATATTCAATAGATTTTAACTGATTCAGATTCAGAGTAAATTATAGCACACAAACGTCAAACATACGTTTAGGAATTTAAAGAAATTTGAAATTAGAAACGGACATAAGTACACTAAACGCGCAAAACATCAAAAATGATGAAAAAATCTTGTGTCTTACCTTCTTAACCGTTGTAACTTGTAACGAAATCAAATTTAAAAATGGTTCGGAAAAAGCTAATCGTATAGGCTAAAGTCAAAAGGAACATTACGTGATTAATAGAAGCAACTCTTTAATATGAAATGGAAATTTTCCAGCTATTTGAAAAATTTTACTACAATTTTTATTTCAATTGATCAAGTCGCCTAAAAGCAATCTTATTGAAATCTTTTTGTAAACACGTCAAAAAAACGTCCTTAGATCTTCTCAAAAACCTACAATTCAGAGGTCATCTTTAAACAACATAATATTTTTATTATAGGCTAAAGCTGAAACGTCATTTGTTGAATTAAATTTTCGAAAGATTACGGAGTACGTTGACTTATACTTTTATAAAAAATAAGTGTTGTGTAAGAATCATAGTGAGAGAATCACTGTGAGCCATAAAAGTTTATTATCAGAAGCTTTATTCATGTGCTTGGACTAGGATCTAATTACATAAAATATATATATATATATATACAGTAGGAGAGAAATTTATCACAAGTCATTTAGATCAAACAGTGGAAATGAATTTTTCAATAGTATCAATAATCTGTGCATATTTAGTTGTTGCTTATTCTGAAGGTAATTATTAATTTTTAGTCAAATTTGATTTATCATAAAAAAACAAGTCCTTTACTTAATACATGAAATAAATTATTAAACAATTGACACAGGGAAATTAAAGATATTTGAGATTTTTAAAAATATTTTTGAAATTTTTTTAAAATACGCACTTTTATTTTAGAATTTTTGACGTCCTGAGACGTCTCATGCGTGTGTATGTAAAAAAAGTATTTTCGAAGAATGATGTTTGGGAGATAACAAAAAACATGTCATTTGTGTCTTTAAGACGTCCCAAAAACGCCCAACGTCTTTTTGCCGTCTTTAAGACGTCTCATGTACTGGACATCTTTCATATAAAACTTCTTAATATTTTTCATGAATATGTAACTTTTTCAAAATATTATAGTTTCTTCAAACGCACTCGGAAAAAATGTGTTGACTGTACATTTTTCACTAAAACGAACCAGGCAAACGTTCCTTACTATCTAAATCTGAATCAGTCAAAAACTACTAATTATCAGTGAAATTTGACTGATAGCCAAAAAGAGGTTACTGTGAATCAGTCAAATTTCACTAATTCAATTCGTGAAAATTAACTGATTTAACAGTCAAAAATATTTTTTCCACTGGTGAATTAATGTAAAGGAAAATCACTAATTCAATCAGTGAAACTTTGACTGATTCGGATTTAGAGAGTACCGTATTTTATATTTTTTCTTGAATTTTAATTATGATATTTTTCCTACAAAAAATTTATATAGGAATATAAACTATAATCTAATCACGTCCCTAGCAGACCTGGTTGAAAGAACGGTCAGAGAATACTTTGACTGTTCTCTTACCGTTCTCTGACCTCGCATTATTAAGGCTAAGAACGATATGAAAAACATTTAAAGCATTGCAATTATGATTCTGCTATCAAATTTGAATTAGCAGGTGTGGGAATAAATACAATAATTTTATTTTTCAGAGATAAAAACTAGAAAAACATCGCATACCTGTCATTGAAGGCACTGCAGTGGTTCACCATTTGTGGAAAGTCTCCACCAATAGTAAACCTTCACGGTGGAGACGTTCCGCCAATTGTGAACCACTGCAGTGCCTTCAATGACAGGTATACGATGTTTTTCTAGTTTTTATCTCTGAAAAATAAAATTATTGTATTTATTCGCACACCTGTTAATTCAAACTTGATCGCAGAATCATAATTGCCATGCTTTAAATGTTTTTCTTATCGTTCTTAGCCTTAAAGTTGTTTTCATCCACAAAAATTAGAGCTCAGGCAAAAATAGATAATTTTGCTTTCAAGAATAGCAATATTATTATTGAAGGGCTATTTTCAAAGAGAAAAGATTATTTTACATGAAAAAAATTTGAAACACAGAAAAATAATTTTATTAATGAATTTTATTTTTGCCCAAACTTACTTTTTATCGCTTCAAGGCAAATTTTAAAAAATGATGCGATTCTATTAAATCACGGTTTATTTTTTTAGAAAAAAGATTCTCTACAACTTGACCGTTTCCTATTTTTGAAATTGAATTAATTATTATCAAAATTATAAAAATTTTGTTTTGAAAATTTGTTTTTTTATAATTTTTTGAGAGAAAAGAATTCCCACAACTTCACCGTTTCTGATTTTTAAAAATAAATTCTCGAATGGCTGAAACGATTAAAAAAACATTTTCCAAAACGAAATTTTTATAAATAAATTGCCGAATTTGATAATAATTTATTCATTATCGAAAATTGGGAATGGTTAAGTTGTAGGAAATCTTTTTCTTGAAAAAGTGATTTATAATTTATTAAAATCGCATAATTTTTTAAAATTTGGTAAGAAGCAATAAGAAAAAAGTTGAGGCAAAAATAAAATTTATTTATAAAATTATTTTTCTGTATTTCAAATTTTTTTCATGGAAATTAGTCTTTTCTCTGCCAAAATAGCCCTTGAATAATAATATAGCTATTCTTGAAAGCAAAATTATCTATTTTTGCCTGAGGTCTAATTATCGTGGATCAACTATCTTAACCCTTTCAGTCACGCGATTAACACGATAGTTTAATTTTCAATTTAATATACTACCCTATGGTTTTTGGGGTTGCTGATTACGAATATGAAATCAGATTTTAAAAATTCAAAATCGCGGTTCCAATATGGCGGTCAAAAATTTTTTAATTTGGTTAAATGTGTACTAAAAACTCTTTTTATAAGTTTTTGAGGTCGCTGATAATGAATATGAAGTCAGATTTTGCAAATTCAAAATGGCGGATCTAATATGGCGGACATAAAAATTTAAATTTGGTTAAATGTGTACTGAAAACTCTTTTTATAGGTTTTTGGGGTCCCTGAATACGAATATGAGGTAAGATTTTGCAAATTCAAAATGGTAGATCCTATGCGTCGCACGGAAAATTTTGAATTTGGTCTAATGTGTACTAAAAACTCTTTTCATAAGTTTCTGAGGTCGCTGATAACGAATATGAAGTCAGATTTTGCAAATTCAAAATGGCGGATCTAATATGGCGGACATAAAATTTTTAATTTGGTTAAATGTGTACTGAAAACTCTTTTTATAGGTTTTTGGGGTCCCTGAATACGAATATGAGGTAAGATTTTGCAAATTCAAAATGGTAGATCCTATGCGTCGCACGGAAAATTTTGAATTTGGTCTAATGTGTACTAAAAACTCTTTTCATAAGTTTTTGAGGTCGCTGATAACGAATATGAAGTCACATTTTGCAAATTCAAAATGGCGGGTCTAATATGGTGGACATAAAATTTTAAAATTATATCGTGACATGTTCCCGCACATGTTCATTGTTTTATTGACCCACAGTGATAATTCTGAGATAATTAATTTGGCATGGGGTCAGATGTTTAAGCAGTTTTCTATGTAATAATCATAGAAATTGGTAAAGGCAAACGTTTCGGCCACAAATGGGGGCCCTCTTCAGTGCCAACAATTTTAATTTGCATTGAAAATAGTAATTATAACATAAGCAAGCAAAATCCATGCAACTTAATAGTTATTTTGTTTTTTGTTTTTTTTGTTTTTTTATAATAAATTTATTTAAAAAAATAGAATTTGACCATGCGAATAGACCTTCCAGTATCGTCCTCACACAGAAGTCCTCTCCTGTCAGATTCGTGGAAAATGTGAATTGCGGAACGCACCACCTCAAAGTCACACAACCACAATTAATTCCAAAAACAGCACAGAATATAAATCCAATCGTGAGCCCTCGATGAAGAACGCACAGCACAACACACACACGCACGAAACCGAGAAGTTAAGGGTGAGTTTAAACCGGTAGAATTTGAATTTGGGAAAAATTTTCTTCTTCTTTTTTCGAGCATGGAGTCGACAGACCGTTTGGTAGTCTGCCACTCCGTTTCAAGACAGAGAGAAAACTGAATTAAAAAGAACTTAAAAATTCTTTTCTTCGCGTTTTCAAGACTAGAAACTGTATTACGGGATTGGTGTAATATAAACACAATACTTACGAAAAAATATTGTGAGCCGGAAATTCACACGAAAATTCAAGCTAATACGAGCGAGTCCAGTATTGTGAATATTGATTCGTGAATGTTATTTTTCGCATTTTTAGGATTAAAAAATCGTCTTGCGGTACTGACTTAATATAATGAAAGCTAATACGAGCGAGTCCAGTATTGTATTAATCCGTAAATGTTATTTTTCGCGTTTTTAGGATTAGTAATCGGTTTGCGGTACTGTCTTACACTGAGAGAAATCGGCTTTGGTTCCTGTGCACATAGCACATAAATTTTTTGTACAGTAGTTGCCTTGACCAAAAAAGTTGAAAGAAGCTACTACTTTTATAGTTATCATGACAGTAATTTGGACTTTTTTGTGTATTCGGTTGTTGTGACCAAAGTTGATGATTAGAATGAGCTTTATACGTACCCCAACGGTTAGTACACGTACATTTTCTTTATGTGTACTGCCAAGCTCCTTTGGTTACTACAACCGCAGCGTTCGCTGTTGCGCTAGACAAATCAAGTATAACTTTCATTGAAAGATATGCAGCCTAAGTTGAATCCTGCCAATTCTCGTTCTCGATTCCTGGACTATATTTCACCGTGCCAAGCATTATCAGGTAAATAATTCTATTATAAATATAGTTTGACAATTCTTTCTAAATGATAAACAATTTTGTTCGGGGACAATGCAATGCGTTCCAATTTTGCTGTCTCGTCGTTTTTTGTCAAAACTATAGTCAGTCAAAAAAAGTTTATGATGATGAAAAAAGTGACAATTTTTTAACTTAATCGACGAAAGTTATCATAAATATCATTATACCGGATTATTTTTCTTAGATCTTTTCGGTGAAACTTTATTTTTTCTCATCAAATTGAATTTGTATTTTGATAACTAAGAGAACCATACCTATAACCTTAAAAATAATTTTGGCTGGGTATTTACTGTCCGTAGACTTAGTCATTTTAACTAAACTCTATGCGCGGCTTTACGATGGACTTTGGTTCCTATAACCGCAGCGCTATGGTATTTCAAGTACCAGAATCGTGGTCTTAGTAACGTTCCTTGCAGTTGAAGTAAACGCTTTTCCAATGTATGACAGCCACTACCATGATTGTCATGAGAACTTTAACATTTTTGTAAAGACGATTTTAACAAAAAAACTTTGGTCAGTGAAACCTAAAATTTCTCTCTGTGTAAAATAAATAAAGCTAATACGAGCGAGTCCAGTATTGTGCTAATTCATAAATGTTTTTTTTTCGCATTTTCAGGATTAAAAAATCGTCTTGCGCTACTGTCTTAATATAATTAAAGCTAATACGAGCGAATCCAGTATTGTAAATATTAATTTGTGAATGTTATTTTTTGCATTTCCAGGATTTAAAATCGTCTTGCGGTACTGTCCTAATATAATTAAAGCTAATACGAGCGAGTCCAGTATTGTGCTAGTTCATAAATGTTTTTTTTTCGCATTTTCAGGATTAAAAAATCGTCTTGCGGTACTGTCTTAATATAATTAAAGCTAATACGAGCGAGTCTAGTATTGTATTAATCCGTAAATGTTCTTTTTCGCGTTTTTAGGATTAGAAATCTGTTTGCGGTACTGTCTTAAAATAATTAAAGCTAATACTAGCGAGTCAAGTATTGTATTAATTCGTAAATGTTATTTTTCGCGGTTTTAGGATTAGATATCGGTTTACGGTACTGTCTCAATAGAAATACAATATCTCCAAAAGTACTGGCAACAACGTTTTTTACGAGTATATCATACACGTGAATTTAAAATAATCGCGTTTACAGGATTAGTAACTGTATTACGGGATTGCTTTTACTATAAATACAATACTTTCGAAAAAGTATTGGTAAAGAAACGTTTTTTTACACGTATATCATACAGGTTAATTCAAAATAAACAAAAAATTCAATATCATTCTTTTCTATCAAAAAATGTCCTCACTCGCGATCATCTTAACGCCTGTACTATAATATGTTCAAGGGAGTGTTTCTGTACCGATTTGAGTGACTTTTCTAACGAATTTTTTCGAACATGTGGTATAGGGTTTGCTTTCCTCGAACGCTCTAGCACATAGAAATCTCGAGTGTCCGGGACATTAAAAAGATTTTTGAATGTGCATACTCTTTGGAGTTGTAACCTGACTCTTCATAAAAGTTTTCTCCTATACAGAAAACTCTCAATATTTTCTAAATCAGTTTTCTCTCTGTCTTGAAACGGAGTGGCAGACTACCAAACGGTCTGTCGACTCCATGCTCGAAAAAAGAAGAAGAAAATTTTTCCCAAATTCAAATTCTACCGGTTTAAACTCACCCTTAACTTCTCGGTTTCGTGCGTGTGTGTGTTGTGCTGTGCGTTCTTCATCGAGGGCTCATGATTGGATTTATATTCTGTGCTGTTTTTGGAATTAATTGTGGTTGTGTGCCTTTGAGGTGGTGCGTTCCGCAATTCACATTTTCCACGAATCTGACAGGAGAGGACTTCTGTGTGAGGACGATACTGGAAGGTCTATTCGCATGGTCAAATTCTATTTTTTTAAATGAATTTATTATAAAAAAACAAAAAAAAACAAAAAACAAAATAACTATTAAGTTGCATGGATTTTGCTTGCTTATGTTATAATTACTATTTTCAATGCAAATTAAAATTGTTGGCACTGAAGAGGGCCCCCATTTGTGGCCGAAACGTTTGCCTTTACCAATTTCTATGATTATTACATAGAAAACTGCTTAAACATCTGACCCCATGCTAAATTAATTATCTCAGAATAAAATTTTAAATTTGGTTAAATGTGTACTGAAAACTCTTTTTATAGGTTTTTGGGGTCCCTGAATACGAATATGAGGTAAGATTTTGCAAATTCAAAATGGTAGATCCTATGCGGCGGACGGAAAATTTTGAATTTGGTCTAATGTGTATGGTTTTTATATTTATTGAATTTTAACAAAAAATATATCTTATTTCAAACGATATGCACTAAACATATTATGAAACACCCTCCTATTTTGATACACGGGCTTGGGACCGGCGTTGTCAGAGTTTCGTTCCTTTTTTACGTTTTTTTTTTGTTTTTGTTTTTTTTCCACTAATCTTTCTATGTGTAACTATATTTTTCAAAATTGTGATTTGATTGTCGTTTTGAAATGTTATTGGGAGAAGGATTTTCTTGCCACCGTCTCTTTACCTTCGTAGATTTTGAATTCCAACCAATAAATATTGGTCACTAGTTATTACAGTATGGTGACTTTCAAAACGGTTGTACTAGAAAAGTCTTCGTATGTTGAATCTAAAATTTTTAGAAGAAACAGTGTTTTTTCAAAATTATTGTACTCGCCACATTAGATGCGTTACATTGAATTTTGAGAATCAAATCGCACTGAGGTTGAACAGCAAAAAATACATGTTCTAGAAAAAATATGAACCTCATTGTTGGAAGTTATACAAAGAAACTGTCATTTTTTCATTATTGTAGCCGTAATATTGAATCTGCCATGTTGAATTACAAGTATAACGCAGACCTTTTGTAATAAATAGCATACAAGCTAAGTGTAATACAGAAAAACATTTATTTAGAGATAATTGCTTATACATTGAGAAAAAAGGTATTTTTCATAGTTATTTCGCCATATTGAATTTTATCTATCAAATAGAGCCTTTATATTGAATAGCATACAAAATAACTTAAACACAAAGAACTATTCATTTTTAGAAAAGTTAATCCCTGTAAATTGGAAAAATTGTCAATTTTTCATAATTACGGTCGCCATATTGGATAGCGATTAAGAATTTTTATAAATCCAATGACAGTAATTTTTTGTTGGATAATAAGCCAATAAGTTCCAAGTATTTTTAGCAGGTATTTGCAATCAAATTTCGCCAATAACGAATTAAATCCACAAAACACCCTTTTTTCTGCATACCTTTGTTTATAACAATAATTAATTTTTATAAATTCATAAAATATCTTGATCACACTAAAGTATAAGTATTTCACTAACTAAAAATGCAAAAAATTCCAGTTTTATGCGTGATTTTAAAAATTTAATGACAAAAAAGGGAAATAAAAAAGGTGGCCATTATAATGGCTCCTGTGACTGAAAGGGTTAATAATGTGAGGTCAGAGAAAGGTCAGAGAACGGTCAGAGAACGGTCAGAGAAAGGTCAGAGAACGGCCAGAGAAAGGTCAGAGAAATGTCAGAGAATACTCTGACCGTTCTCTCAACCGGGTCAGCTAGGGGTGGTCCGGTTGATCACTGATTTACTTTTTCATTTTATTTTCCCAATTTGTTTCTTCAATAGAATTAAAGTTTAGACTGCCTGGGCACTTCAGCGGAAAAATGGACTCCCTAAAAAGACACATGAGGCAGTCAAAGAATAAAGTAACAGAGGACTTAATTAAAATGAAGCAACGATTAGATTGCTTACTGTTACAAGAACCCTTGAAAGGGTTGTTAGTTTACATATGTAATCAAAATAATGCTGTCCTATCTTTCGGGTTCTTACTGGATAATGACAAAATAGTAATTCCTTCTTTTTTATCTATGCCCGCAACAAAAGAATTTAACGTTAAAGTACAATGTGGATCTGATTTACCAAGGGTGGTTGATAATTATAAATATATTACAAAAGACCCAAGTGGTGGACAGGATTTTGTGATAGCAACTGTGAGTACTTTTGCATTAAATTCCCAAAACTTCCCAATCAGAAAAATTCAGTTTATATCTGAAATAAGAAATCTTGTTAGAAATATTTTAACTTCAATAAGATTCTCTAAGAAAGGTCTTTTCACTTCTAAATATTTATAATTACAAATTACATTTTCCAGAATAAATGATTTTTTATTGTTTTAAATATTCATGAGCTTGCGTACCTCGTTTCGTGCCTTTTGTTTAATTTCAAAATTTTTTAACTCGAGTTTTCATTTTCCATGCAGATGAATTAATTAGAAATACTATCTGTCGTTAAGGTAGGAAACCATAAGTGATACATGTTCTTTATCAAAAATTTAAGAGATTGAAATACGCAAGTGATTTTAACACTAGAATTACCTGCATCTTATAAATATCTATTTCATTTACTTTATTATTGAAAATTTTAAGAATTCGAAACCGTTTGAACCCTTAAAATACAAAAAAAGGACCAAATTTTGACCAAAAATTATTTCTTAAGATAAACAATTATGAGAAAACCAACAAAAAAGGAGGAAAGAGAAAAGAAGACAACCTTCCAAAACCCCTTCCTGTTTTATGTAGATGGTTGTGGGTAATAAAGAAGAAAGAGGACGATAGAAAGATAAAGAAGGAAGGGGTTGTGGTAGGTTGCCTTCTTTTTACTTTCCTCCTTTTTTGTTGGTTTTCTCATAATTGTTTGTTTTAAGAAATAATTTTTGGTCAAAATTTGGTTCATTTTTTGTATTTTAAGGGTTCGAACGATTTCAAATTCTTGAAATTTTGAATTATACTTTTGTTTGGACGTTAAGGGGAATTTGAGTTTGTAGTGATACAGGTTCGAATTTATTCTTGAATTTATTTCATTTTAATTATCTATTTCATTTTATTTCATTTCTGTCTATTCATTCATATATTGCTCAAAAAGTCATACAGACGGATAGAAATTTAATAGTTGAAAATACCATTTTTGACGGTAAAAAAAAAATGATGGTTTAAATTGAAAATGCAAATGCCAACTTTTTTTCTTCAATTTGGAATTATTACCATCATTACTAGACTCAAATTTCAGACAGACAGCGAGTAATGATTGACATAATAAACTTTCACGTAACATTTATTATTTATTATTTATTTATTTATTATTTATTATTTATTGTTTATTATTTATTATTTATTATTTATTATTTATTATTTATTATTTATTATTTATTATTTATTATTTATTATTTATTATTTATTATTTATTATTTATTATTTATTATTTATTATTTATTATTTATTAACATTTACATTTAGCTATCAATTTTTTTTCCGTGCAATGTGCTAATACTCATATACAAATTTTTTTTTTTCATGGAATATACCACAAGTCTTTTTGACCGGTAGATCTAGTGTCAAACGTAGACATGTAATATATTAGAGTTTCACAAGTACCAGAAAAAAAAAACTCCGCCATTGCCGGTCCCAAGCCCGGATGAGAAAGGAGGAGGGGGCACACAGACAGCAATATGACACAACACATTACAGCGACACTGAACACAACACGCCTAACAACCGAGAGAGCGTTTTGCGGGCGGGCAGGGTCACGCCGAGGTGTATGCATGAGTCCAAGCACGGAGCAGACGCGTCCTGCAGCCCACCAACGGTAGTAGCCACAAGGACTCTGCCAGCAGTAGGGCTGTCGCCGTCAGGATGGCCGCCAAGGGAGCCTCATAGACAGGCTTTTCCCTAGTGATGGGCCTGCCGGGCGCACGTGCCACGACGGTTGTTCTGCGACTTTCAAGCGCGTGAGGACGCGGTGTGGAGCGAAAGCATCGGGGGACCTTGAACAGGTCTCTTGATGCCGAATGAACGAGCAAGGAGTGAATGCGGGGGGCCCCTTAATCGGGGTATCGCCCCAAATGCGTATGTGGCGATGACGCTGAACTTCCCGCGTGCGCTCTTGCGGTCACACCACAATCACATGCACGACACCGACACCCACACACACCAGAATGAATGGGATGCTGAGGGAATGGGGCTGCGGCCGGCGCCTGGTGGATATTCCCGATAGACTAGCCAAGGGAGGAGTAGTAGCCTCTCGACCAGGGTAGGACGCGATGTCAGTACCTCACCTCTGTGGAAGTAATATGGGTAAATGTAAGTCCCTCCGGTGCTCAGCCGCGAAGGGCAAAGATCTCGTGAAACCACATGTTAAATTGGGAAAACCGCTCACGTTTCTGCTGTCTGGAGCCAATTTCGGGGTTGAAATCATGGACGTCCGGGCGCAGGAATGAAGGATTACCTGGTCAGTATTTCCTTATATCCTACGCTGCGTAGGATAAATCGCACACCGTCTAGCCTGAAGTCCGGGTCAGGTGTCGGGGCGGACCCGGCACCGCTCGCTCGATAGGGGTGACGTTAAACCTTTTGCATCATTATGGCGCGGGCCTATCCCGTAACCTTTTTCTAGCCTCATTTAAATGTGCTGATAGGATCGACCATCCGATAAGCCGCTTCTCGGTTTCGGCGCACATTACTAGGAATCTATACAGGCGGGGATAGTAGCCCTACTGCAGTAGGGCTCCCATGATGGGCGAACCGTCTTAAGACACGACGGTATTAGATATGAATTCTAAAAAAAATGAAAGAGATAAAGAGGTGAAGGCGCTAGATGCGCACTCACACACTCCTCCAGGGGCTGAGGGATGGCAAGACGTCCTTCAGCTCCTGAAGGAGCAAAATGACAAAATGGAGAAACTAGCCAGGGCCCTCAGCGTTATCCAACAGGGTATGCTGAGGAATAACCCTGGCTTCGTTAAAGACTCCTGGAGAGCGGGGTGAAAATCCAGAAGAAAATGGAATCTCACCCCGCTATGAGGAAACTGGGGATCTTTCAGAGACCACGTTCGGCGTCTCTGGGAGATACCCCAAAAAATCAGGTGATGGGGCAAAAGAGATCTGCACCCTCCCCCCCTCTGGAAAAAACTCCTAAGAGGGGAAAGGGTGCCTCTTCGCCCTCTTATGCCCAGGTGGCCACGAGCCAGCCCCCAAATAAAGAAGGGGACTGGCATGTGGTCATAAAGAAGAGAAAAGAAAATAAAAAGAAAAAAAGGAGAAAAGGGCGGAGGACCCGGCGCAAAAAGCGCAGGGGGCCACCGCCACTCCTAAGTCGAAGCGCTCTACGCCCGCCAAGTCGGGCGACGCCATCAAGGTGTCGGCGAAGGACGGCCAGTCCTACGCCGACATCTTGAAGGAAATGAAGGCGAAGGTCGACCCCCGGAAGGCAGGACTTGAGGTCCTGTCTATCCGGAGGACCAGGAAGGAAGAAGTCCTTCTGGTCCTCAAAAAGGGGGGAGACGTTTCGGCCTTCCGAAAGGAGCTCGACCTGGCGGTCGGGGAAAGGGCGCAAATTTCAGCCCTAGTCTCGTCGAGGTCCCTCGAAATTAGGGACGTCGACGAGACCGTTGAGAAAGAAGAGGTCGTGTGTGCCCTGTGCTTGGCACTGGGCAGACCGGCTTTTGAAGGGGTCCTGCAGGCTCTTCACCCGCTTTGGTGGGGTGAAGACTGCAGTGATCCGCCTGGCTGAGGCAGACGCCGCGCGTCTGCTTCAGCTAGGTAAGCTGAGGATCGGGTGGGTCGCGTGCCGCATTCGCGGGCACGTGGAAGTCGCCCGCTGCTTCAGGTGCCTTGGGTACGGCCACGGGTCCCGGGGCTGCAGCAACCCCGACAGAAAAAACGTCTGTTGGAGATGCGGCGCCACGGGACACTTGGCCAGGAGTTGTAAGGCGCCACCAAGGTGCCTGACATGCATAGACAGGGGCGACAAAGATGTCGCCCATGTGTCAGGGAGCGGCTCCTGCCCGGTCTTCCGGGAAGAGCTTCGGAGGTTGAGAGGCAGGAATTGAAGTTCCTGCAGCTCAACCTCGGAAGGGGGAGGGATGCCCAGGACCTCCTGATGCAGACTGCCAGGGAGAGGGGGGCCGATGTGCTGCTCATTAGTGAGCAGTACAAGTGGTCCGAAAACTCTGCTTGGTATCAGGATGCATCAAGGAGGGCCGGCATTCTTGTTTGTAACCCTGATTTGGGCGTCGGGGACTTCCTGGAGACCGACGCGGGGTTCGTTTGGGTGGAGGTGGCGGGTGTGCGTGTGTACAGCTGCTACTTCTCCCCCGGCGATCCCTTCGATGTCTTTGAGACCCAGATCCTCCTCCTTGAGGAAAGCCTCAGTGAGGCCATCGGGCGATCCCTCATAGGGGGTGACTTTAACAGTAAGTCGCCCGAGTGGGGTGAAATCGCGAAGGAGGCCATCCGCAAGGATGGAAGGCGCAGACTCGTCGAGAAATGGCAGATGAGATGGCATGGTGAAAAGAAAGGGAGATGAACCTACCGCCTGATCCCGGAGCTCGCCACCTGGCTGAAGAGAGGAGACGTGTCGCTACTGCGAATCTCCGGTGGATAACGCGGAGCACGCACTCTTCGTCTGCGCAAAATGGGCTGTGGCTAGGGGGGTCCTCGGTCAGGCGGTGGGTTCCGAACTTACTCCTGACACGATGGTCCCCCTCATGCTCCAGTCTGAACGGTTCTGGACGCTCATCGAGTCATTCGTCACACTTGTGATGAAGACGAGAGAACTTGATGGGCGTCGAGAGCGAAACAACGGGGAGGGCCAGTAGAAATCGCATCGGGGCCTGCACCCGCGGCCCTGCGTCTCGGGTAGACTTGGCTGTCCGCGTCGTTCGGGGGTGGAATCTGTATGTTTTCTCCCCTGGGTGGCGCGGCTAGTCGGTTTGCCTAGTGGGCGTGTGGCCGCGGATGCAGGTTCCGAGCGAACGGATGACGGAGGAGTCGTACGCGACTTTAATGGAACTAACCACCCGTGAAGTATAAAGCCGAAAGGCGGTTCCACGGGTGGTGTATTGGTTCGAGAGAGGGGGTTTTTTGGTTTTAACAGGTATGCCTAGACCCGTCCTAGGAGAGTCCTGTACAACGTCTACAAAAGATTTTGCCATTTTTCCTCCTCACCAAAAAAAAAAAAAAGTACCAGAAAAAAAGTTTAGAAAGTCCATAGAATAGAAAAAATTGTTTACAATATTTAGTAAATTCTTTCTTGCACTCTTAAAAATGTTTACATTTTTTAATTACACCTATATGATAAATGTAATACTTCAAGTATACTAAATCGACATTAAGGCCACCGACCAACCAACCAGATTCCTACCTTACCGGCATCTTTTCTGTAATCTCATGTCCATACAAAGTGAGATATTAAGTTGTAAGTGAGATATTTGCGAAATTTAAGAAAAGGCACTAAGTCAACTCTTAGATTTTTATAATTATAAAAAAATACTTCAGAAAAGATGCCTTTTCTTTAAATTTAAAAATTTTGATCTTAGCATTTCATTTTGCATTGACATGAATTTACTCTAAAATATTGACATTTAATTTTTTATCAAAACGGTTAAAAGTTATTGGGTATTCAAATCGAAAAATATGTTAATTTGTTTTAGTTGATACCTAAAATTCCAGAGCAAAATTGGCCTTCTCCATTGCATTTAAAATTGAATTCCGTTCCTGTTAAAGTAAATGATACTCTTTACGGAATTGGAATGGACAAGGTAAAAAAACATACGGCCTACAACGTACTGGCACAATATTAATTACCAGGGGTGTTAGTTGAAATTTGCCGGTTTTACTCATAGATGTCGCTAGAGATATGTATACATTTCTATGATTTGGCATCTATGTCATATTTTTCTATGGACAATAACCTTAAAAAATACACAATTACATTCTGCCAAAATAATAGCATCATAGTTGTTTACCTCAGTGAATATGTCGAGTTTCGTTCCAAGTAAATCGCATTTGCGGCATTTATTGCTTTTCTTATTTCATCAAAAGAAAAAAGCAGTTGAAGCTCATCGATTGCTGGTAGAAACTTATGGTGAACATGCTCCAGTGATTAGAACATGTGAGACATGGTTTCGTCAATTTAAAAGTGGAGATTTCGATTTAACAGACAATGAACATCCTGGTGCAGCGAAAAAGTTCGAAGACGAGGAATTGCAGGCGTTATTGGATGAAGACCCAACCCAATCGCAACAACAATTAGCCAACGTTTAAAAGCCATGGGAAAAATCCAAAAGTATGGAAAATGGGTACCACAACAACTGAACGATAGACAAATGGAAAATCGAAAAATCATTTGTGAAATGCTGCTTCAACGGTTCGAAAGGAAATCTTTTCTGCATCGAATTGTCACGGGGGATGAAATATGGATTTATGTCGAGAACCGTTGCGGAAAAAATGATGGCTTTCACCTGGTGAGGTCGGCCCATCGACTCCAAGGCCAAATCGCTTTGGCCGTAAGACAATGCTCTGTGTTTGGTGGGACCAGTGTGGTGTGGTGTACTTCGAGTTATTAAAACCTGGTGAGACGGTGAATACGGATCGCTACCGACAACAAATTATCAATTTGAATCATGCGTTGATCGAAAAACGGCCGGAATGGGCCCGAAGACATGGCAAAGTTATCCTACAACATAACACACCGTCTCATACCGCTAAAGTGGTGAAGAACACATTAAAAGCATTGAATTGGGAAATATTATCGCACCCGCCGTACTCTCCAGACCTTGCCCCGTCCGACTATCACTTTTTCGCATCGATGGGACACACACTCGCAGAGCAGCGCTTCGCCAATTTTGAAGAAGTCGAAAAATGGCTCGTCGAATGGTTTGCCTTGAATGAGAAAAAGTTTTTTTGGAATGGTATCCATGATTTGCCTGAAAGATGGGCAAAATGTGTAGAATCCAATGTTCAATACTTTGAATAAAAATTTTTTGAGATTCCCTTGAGAATTAAGTGTTTTCTTTATTGAAAAAACCGGCAAACTTCAACTAACACCCCTGGTATAATCCTCTAATAATTTGCACATCTTATATGTTTGCAGGACCTTCAACCTATTATCGAAACTTATAAAGTAGTTCAAATCTCTATTACTAAGATTCAAGCAGCAAAAGTTAGCAAAAACGTTTTTCCGAAAGTAAGTACCAAAATTAAGCAACAAAACAATTCGCAGCAGAAAACTTATAAACAATAAAAATAAAAAATTCCTAGAATTATAATTTTTTTTCATAGCGCCTCCTTTGAAAATCCGATTTTCAGTACCTGTAGAGCGGGTTGAAATTACGATTTTCAACCCTAGGGTTGAAAGTCGCTGTTTCAACCCGCTCCACAGTTACAGCCAATCAGATTCTCAAAAGAGTTGCTATGAAAAATAGTATACATTACTCGAAACAAAACACAGCGAAAGCATTTCGTGTGATTGCAGCCCTCGTTTCACTCGGGCAGAGCAAACTTCACACTCATGCAATCGCTCTGTTTCGCCCCTTGTAATGTAATATACTATTTCGTGTTGAGAATTCAGACACTATATTGTTTCAGATAAGCTTGAACGGAGGTGAACCTATATTTTTCGATAAACAATTTTTAGGAATTATAACTGGGTATAGGATATTGAATCATTGGATTGTAATAGAGGAGCGTGAAATATTTACATTATACGATGTTACACTAGTTTATTGATGTTAATATCCTTTTTACTGAAATTTAATAAGATTGCAAGATGGGAAAATAGGAAGGCAACCCTAGTAGGCACAGAAACATATTTGTCTTTGGGACGTCTAAAAAACGTCTTTAAGACGTGAGACATCCAGAAGACATAAATTGGACGGAGCTGGACGTCTTAAGCTAGTACGATCCCAAAAACTAGACCTCAGGCAAAAACAGATAATTTTGCTTTCAAGAATAGCAATATTATTATTGAAGGGCTAATTTTAAAAAGAAAAGATTATTTTTTATGAAAAAAATTTGAAACACAAAAAAATAATATTAATTTTAGTTTTGCCCAAACTTATTTTTTTATCGCTTCAAGCCAAATTTTTAAAAATGATGCGATTCTATTAAATCACGGTTTATTTTTTTAGAAAAAAGATTCTCTACAACTTGACCGTTTCCTATTTTTGAAATTGAATTAATTATTATCAAATACAGCAATTTGTTTATAAAAATTTTGTTTTGAAAATTTGTTTTTTTATAATTTCAGCCATTAAAGAATTCATTTTCAAAAATCGGAAATGGTCAAGTTGTAGAGAATCTTTTTCCTAAAAAAATGAACCGTGATTTATTATAATCGCATCATTTTAAAAAATTTGTATCGAAGCGATAAGAAAATAAGTTTGGGCAAAAATAAAATTTAATAATAACATTATTTTTTTGTGTTTCAAATTTTTTTCATGAAAAATAATCTTTTCTCTTTCAATTTAGCCCTTCAATAATAATATTGCTATTCTTGAAAGCAAAATTATCTATTTTTGCTTGAGGTCTAATTTTCGTGATTGTACTACGTTAAGAGAGGAATACCAAGTAAACGGCCAAAATCTTAAATTTTCTCTGAGCGCGGATTAAAAAAAAACTATATCTACCAAAAACAGCAAAATTTTGATTTTCGTTGTATTTTATTACTCAAGAAGTGATCCTACAACAAAAAAGTAATAACAAATTAGTTTCGTAAAAGCGTTTACTCGTCCCTGATGTTTTCGGTTACTTGAAAAATGAAATTTTTTTGCAGTAGCGTAAAAACTAAAAAAGTCGATTTTTTGCAAGTTATTTTTTACAAAAAATTGTTCATAAAAATTTTTTTTGAAAAAAATGAGAACGTCAGGGACTAGACCAAAGTGTTTTACATATCTGGTAAAAATTTCAGGACAATCGGTCGATCGATTTTTTTGCAACTAGGGACACCGTTTTAAAAACGGTTTTTGAGAAAACGCATTTAAAGTTCTGCTTTGGGTAACAAGGGTCGGGCGCAGCATTAAACAAAATTATGCATACCTCCTCCAATTTTAGGAATTTCGGCTTGAAATTTTACAGAAATATTCTTGAATAGTCCTACAATAAAATCATGTTAACAAAAAAAAAACCAATTTTTTAACCATTTACTCGGTATTCCCCCCTTAAAGACATGTAATTGACGTTTTAAAGACGACTATGTCCTCTTGTCCAATGGGTCGTTACCATTTCTGTTATCAACACTAGGCTCTATAATAATGACGTCCTGAGTGGACATGGAGACTTTGGACGTCTCAGGAATTTTAAATTTAGGATATTTCTTGTCCTCTGGACGTTTTTTGTTTAAAAGACGTCTTTGAGACTCAAGACGTCCTCAGGAAGGCGAAAAGCCTGATGTAGAAATTAATAGAATAGCAGTGAATAGTCAATCATAAGTCCAATTAGTCATAACTTTAAGGATATTAGATGCAGAAAGAACGTAACTATTCATCTTTAAATTGCATCATAAAATTCTTCCGTGAATAAAATGACATAATTAAAAAAAATACTTTAAAAATTACAGCTACATTATTGTTTTATATATACTATACAGATGTAACATCTAAATTAATCGAACTTAGAAAAGTAATGTAGTTAAATAAAAGATAAGAAAAATATAAAAACCTTCGTTTTTGTCTTTTTTCTAAATAGCTAGTGTACAGAGATGTTGAAGTCCTTGAGACGTCTTAAGGTCGTCCCATGGTAATTCCACAAAATGACATCAAATCCTCCATGTTTGCAAACAGGGACGTTTAAAGACGTCTTTGGAACGCCTCAAATTCTACTATGTCTACATTTCCAGTGGAAAATCACTATATTTGTATCAATTGCTGATAAAGCTAAAATGCCATCTGTTGAATTAATGAAGTAAAAACTTCAAAGTTGACCTTGAATTTTATTAGTTCAGGAATTAATTAAAATTTTAAAACGTTTCATGGCCCACTACAAAGGCAGAGTTACATGGAATTTCAGAAATGTAACGAAAAAAGTGTAATAATTTTTTCCTGGATGTAGACAAAGTCTGATCTTAGAACGAAAAAGTTGTGAAACTTCAAATTTGTGAAATTATTTATATAATGAATATATGTAAAATGATAAAATTGTATTTTTCAATGATATTTTGTATTTTATTTCTGATTTTTAATTTTCATAATTTTTAAAATCCATTTTTCAAGTAAGGGAATGCAGAAAAAATAACCACAATATTTTTTCTACGTTGCTGATATTCTTTTGAGTTATAATTCAATAATAAGTAGAAAAAAGTTCAAAAATGTTAATTATTTCGAGAGCTAATCAAAATTTAAGAAAACTTTTAAATTTTGACTATTTTTGTAATACCTTTGTTAATAACTAATAAAAACACATCTCCTTCGGGTCATTAGATGCATAATGTTTTAAACTTTTACATTATTTTAAAGAAAAAATTTTAATTTATACAATACAAAAATTACGTAACTTTCTGTAAATGTCAAAAAATAGATGTCTAGATTCAATCGGACGGTTTTTCTTTAATTTTTTCTTAATAATGGGAAACTATTTAAATATACAGAAAAAAAAATTTTCCTATTAAAAATAGAGAATTTTATCCATAAAATTGTTTTTAAAATTTTCCACAGTAAATATGATTTATGATACATATCTATGTTTGCAAGCTATAAAAATTTATCTCTTAAAGTTCTAATCAGGCAAGTACAACGAAATTTCTCTGAAAAATAATCAGATAAGGACTGCGACTTATATAACTATATATGTACACAGTCGTAAACAAAATAATTCATAGTTAATTCTTTACGTCTAAGTGGAAAAATGAAGATTTCGATAATTTTAATATTTTGTGTACATTTTATTGCATCCCATTCTGAAGGTATTTATTAATTTTCATTCTTATTTTATTTTCATCTACGCGAAAAAAAATGTGTAGCTGTCATAAGGATTTTTTTAGTTTATATCAGCCATATTTATGGTTAGGATAGTTAATAATATAGCTGGAATTTCACTTTATTTATTGGTACATAATTTTTCAATATTACAATCTAAAAAAATATTTTATAAATTTTTCTCAGTTGACAAAAAGGATTAGACATCCAAGAGAAATTCTTAAGACGTTTTAGGACGTTCAATCAACGTATTAAAGATGTCAACTCTTCTGGAAATAGTCGACTGAAACACGATTGGAAACAATTAAATTCATTGATTTCGATCCTTAAATACGATTGAAAGCAATTGAATTAATTGATTGCTATCATGTTTCTTAATCCTTCTCAATCGGATTCAGTCATGTCCAATCGGTTATTTCTAGAAGGAAAATGGACACCTTAAAAACGTCCTTAGAAGACAAAATATTCCTGGGATGTCATTTATACTGACATTAATCTGAAAACGTCCCTATAATGTCTTCACATTCTTTACCCACGGATTGGTAATCATTTAATGTGTACGGGGACATTGGACGTCATTTCAACGTATTATAGGGACATTTTTTTGGACATGAATGTCAATCTTTTTACTATTTTGAGGATGTCTAATATTTTAAGGATTTCTTTTAAACATGAGACGTCCAAAAAACAATAAAAAGCTCCTATGAATATAATTCGTTACATAACTTATAGGCTACTTTATCTTTTTTAAATATTTTTTTAAACAGAATTTCAACCGACATCGCCATGGCAGTTTAGAGGAAAGTTGGATATTTTTCCAAGACGCAAGATAATAAAACATAATGCAGTCGCCGTACAAAATTTACTAATAATGAAGCAACGGTTACAAAACATTCTGTTACAAGAACCGATAAAAGGATTAATGGTCTACATAACTAATCGGAGTCGTTCTATTATTTCCTTCGGGTTCTTAGCGAACAATGACAAAATAATACTTCCTTTTTGTTATCCTCTTAGAGGGAGTGGACCTGTCGCTAAAGTGCAACGTGGATCAGGTTTTCCCAGGGTGTTTGATAATTATCATTATATTGTAGAAAACCAAAGTTATAGACTTGATTTTGTAACAGCAAAGGTGATTACTTCTACATGAAGGTCGCATAATCATTCTCAGCGGGCACGGAGACGTTGTCGTCTTTGGGACGTCGAAAAGACGTCTTTAGGACGTGAGACGTTTAAGAAACATTAACCGGACGGACATAGAGATCCTAAAGACCCCAAGTGCGAATTGCCGAAGGTGATAATACGGCACAATATTGGCCCAATCTCGGCAGCCAAGAGTCAGCCATTGTTATTGGGCCAGTGTCACTGTTTGCATCGTTCAAGTGCCGGGCCGACGACGGCGGCCTTTTTCGACTGTTTAAATTTACCGACCTTCAGCCGAAAGTTGGCCCAGTATCGGCCCTATACCAAGCCGATTGACATTTTTACTATGGCATCCAGTTCTGAAAGTAGAAGAGCCAGAGTCGGGCTCATGGACGGCAAATTACTGGGCCATGTGTCACTTTTATCACGGCAAACCATCCTGGAAGTGAGAAAACCAGAGTTTGGCGCAGCATTGGCCCATTACTGTGCCAAAAACAAGTACTGGCGGCCAGAGTTTGGGCCAGCATTGGCCGCCAAGTGCATACCGGAGTTATCATTCCAGCAACAGCACGATATTGGCAGCCGATCTTCGGCAAATTTTTGGCGATGCTGGGCCAGTGTTTGGCCGTATCTAATTTCGCACTTGGGACGTCTTTTGGACGTTCCAGAAACAATGATGAGTCTCTTTCATTTATACTCAGAATTTTTTCTATAGAAAGTCTTTTTTACATAAAGTGTATACTCTCTAAATCTTAATCAGTCAAATTTTTACTGATTGAATCAGTGATTTGCCTTTTCACTGATTCATCAGTGAAAAAAATATTTTTCACTGTCAAATAAGTCAATTGTCACTGAAATAATCAGTGAAATTTGACTAATTTACAGTAACCTCTTTTTAGCTATTTGAATCAGTCAAATTTCACTGATAATCAGTAGATTTTAACTGATTCAAATTTAGAGAGTAGATTTATATGAATTAGAAACCAAAATTAAAGAATATTTTACAAATTTTGGTTCGTGATTGAAAAAAATCTTTGTATTTTCTGAATAAAAAACACTTTCTGCAGGAAAATTTCGTCTCAAATAGGTACACTGAGAGACTTTTCGTTAGAATAAATCATAAAAGTGAATCATATTTTAGTATAATATCGTTTCAAAGTGAGGCAAACAGGGTTTACGTATCAGAAATTAATATAGTGGTTTTCAAGCGGCGAAATTAATATTTTCGTTTGAATAAATGGAATATATGTTTTACTAACTGCTATAAAACCTACGAGAATTTGAAATTTACTATATCAAAGTTTCGAAGCGAAACAAAGAATATGTGAATCTGAAAACCACTATATGAAAAATCACTCACTCCACCAAAAAGTTTGACCTTCAGAAGGGACGTCTCCGGGTTATGGATTGTGGTGTCTTTTTCTAACGCGTGCGAAGCAAGAGGAAGATAGAGGGGAGAGCTTTGGGCACTCAGAAGAGGGGAGGTTTCAGTGGAAACACATACACAAATATTATTATCATACCTTAGTTATGTTCATATATTTATATTCGCATACGCTTGAAATTAAATTTCAGAATCGCCTTTGGGTTCGAACCCCTAAAACTGTACCTATATCGACGTAACTAAACGCATTCCTAACGCCTAAAGCCTCTCGGCTATTCTCGCTTGCCATATTCCGAAATAAATGTCGCTTATAAGCCACTACTGAGTTGGGGGTTGGGCAGACTTGGATTCGAGTCTACGAAGCTATTCGGATAACGTCGGAAGTACTCGGACGACATTCTCAAACAAATTATATGAAAAACCGAGAATGAATGTTTTGATTTTTGCTGCGCATCGTGAGGTTTCTGACAAGTTCATATTCATAATATGAATTTCTCAAACATGCTTTCCAAAATGTGATATTCATTATTTATCTTACTCAAATTATTTTTAGACAACTTAGTAATCATAATATCATTTTCTCGTACTTTCAATTTCTCTAATAGAGATTCATAATATTTAGTATATAAAATACTACTTTATCTTCTTCATATATTAAAGACCGTTATGACTATATCAAACTTCGATGTCATAATATGAATAAGTATAATAAAGCCTCGGCTTGCCCCATTTTGAAACGATATTATACTAAATTTTGATTCATCTTTATCATTTACTCTAACGAAAAGTCTCTCAGTGTATCAAAAAATATTTTTTTGTTTGTCGTACACCGAAAGTTAGCCATGTCGGTATCGTTTTGTGTGATGAATGTTGATTTTTTCGCACTAGTGCGGTAAAATTTTAAGTGTGCGAAAAATTAAAAGAAACTTAAAATTTTAGCGCAATTGTGTGTGAAAATCAACTCGGCTAACTATCGGTACACAGTGAATAAAAATAATATATATATAATAATAATATACTATTAAATTTTTATAAACACCGAAGAGGTATTTATAAAATTTGGCGACTTCTTGTCAAAAGCTGTAAAACTCTATGTATAAAAATGATTTTTTTATTCGTGGAATTATCCTTCTTATTACACTGTTAGAAATTTCTACCGCAATTTCCCGAAACTTGTAACTGGAGTTTTATTTAGTAATAATTTCGTAAAATTAAGATAAAATTTCAGAAAATTCAGTTACTTTTTAGTAAATTTATGAAACAATTTTTTAATTTTCTATTAAAAAGTGTTAAATACTTGCACCTGGAAATTCTTAAACTTGCAACAGAAAAAATTTTACGTTTTGGGTAACTAAAGTTTTATGCAGATACATATAACTGAAAATTTTGTTACATTTTCGTAATTTTATAATGAAATTTATAAAAATTCTGTTATACTCTGGTAGTTTTAAGATAAATTTTATAAACAATTCAGCTGAGTTTCGTAATATCAAAAAAAGTTTCAGAAAATTCAATATAATTTTCGCAATTTCAAGATACCTTTACTCAAAAACACCATAAATATCGTTAAATTTTACATTACCTTTGTAAGATAAAAATTTTGAAAATTTTTGAACAATTCTAACAGTGTAGGCTTGAACTGAATAGAATTTAATTTCTGATAAAAATGCCTGGAAGTTATTGAAAAGTAGAAAATGAAAAAATGTTGTGTCGTTTTAGTTGACATCAAAAATTCCAGAGGCAAACTGGCCTTCTTCATTGCGATTAAGCTTAACTCGTGTTCAAGTTCCAGTAAATGCTACTGTTTACGGAGTAGGATTGGATCAGGTAAAAATACATGCGTCCAGTAAAGTACTGGCATAATAATGACCAGAATTCTCGTAAAGTTCTGACATCTTATGTGTTGTAGGACGAGCAACCGGCAATCGAAGTTTATAAAGTTATGCAAGTTTTTCATAATAAAATTCATATAGCGAAGGTTTGCAGAAGTGTTGGTTTCAAAGTAAGTAAATTAAACTACAATAATTCGACGGTTGCAAAAATGGCTTGAGTAACTTTCAAAATATAAATTAAATCCGAGTAACTCACAAACATCGTTTCAAAAATTTGCATTTGCATCTCGTTTTTTCCACATGTCAACGCTAATCCTTTTCTATCTCTTTTTTAATGCACTAAAGCATCTATCTCTTTTTACATTCTCATCATGGATGAAAAGGTATTGGTTTTATGTGAAAAATGACTTTCGAAATTTTCATCAAATCTTTACGTTTTGAGACCCCCTGAGTCAGAAAAAATGGTTTTTACGAAAGTAAGGACAAGTTCGTTAACCAGCCACATCCAATCAAAATTGAGGGATGGAGCACTACTTTTGTGTTTTTGAAAATAATTTTTTGAAAAAATCAAAAATTTCAATACTGGTTTTAGATAGTGCTCATAAATCTCTAAAAATTATTCTGATAACATTTTTTGATTAAATCAAAATTAGAAATGTTACAGCATATTCAAATTCGAAAAAAGTCAATATCAAAATTCCATTTTGCAGTTAAATTATACGAGATACGAAAAAACGTTATGATACAATATTATTGAATAAATAAAGACCTACAAATTTGAATTGTAACATTTTTTCATAAGATGCATATTTTTCTTTTTAATTAAAAAAAAAACTATTGAAAATCCAAAATTCAATTTTTTAACAATAATATGTAAAATAAGAAAAAAACGTAAGAATACAAAGTTGTTAGTTTCAAAAAGATCTACAAGTTTTGTCTGACACAGTTTCTGATAAAACATATATTTTTCGTTTCAATTCCAAAAAATACGATTAAAATTCAAAAACTTCATTTTTTAGACAAAATATGTGAGATACAAAAAAAACTTTGAGATGAAAAATTGTTTGGCTAAATAAGGTCTACACATTCTTATCGAGAAATTTCTCGACAGGTTGTATATTTTAATTTTTTGATTTTTAATATTGAAAAAATTTGATTTTTTTCACCAAAATATGTGAGATACGATATAAGCGTTGTTCTGCAAAATCGTTTCCTTAAATAAAGTCTACGATTGTTTTTCCTTTTTGAGATATTTGGTAGAAAATAAATTTATCAATAATCATGTAATTTATTAAAAAGTTACAAAAATGCATACAGAAAATCGAGCGCGAAGCGCGAGTGTCATGATGAGAATGTGTTCCTTAAGGCCGATAGAGCCTTAAGTAAATTGAATTTCCTGTTTCACTTAAATTCAAAAAGAAATTCAGTGACTTTCAGAAAATGTGTAATTCACATCATCTGTAATATTATTATAAAGTTGGTTTGAGCTTCAGTATCAAAATATAAGAAATAAACTTAAATGCATGCGAAGAGCACAAGACCGAGCGCGAAGCGCGAGGTCCAGAAAGAACGGAGCGCGAACCGCGACGATCGAATCGCGCGCCCTAGGCGCGCTCAAACTTGCGAGCGAAGCGAGATGCGCGCGAAGCGCGCGATGAGAATGTGCCCGCGAAGCGGGTAGATTTTTATCTTAATCTTCCTATCCAAGTCTATCCTTTTCTTAATAATTTCAATCTTTATTTATTTTCTTTTAATATATTACGGCATTTATCTCTATCAATCCCCATCTTTATATCCTCGACTTTCCTTATTGATTTATTGATCGAAATGCATAGATGATAGATACACTGCCAGTCGAAATTATTTGTTCACTTGTTGTTCCAGCTATTCCTAAAGTGTCTTAATTTTTATAATGAGTTGACATTTTTTTCCCTATCATAACATAAAAATTAATAAAATTTTGCATCTAATGAGCATAAGTTAGAAACAAAATGTTAATTTTATAAAAAAAATATTTCAAAAAACGTGAAATTTCAATCATTCTGAAAAATATTAACAACTCTGAAACTAATTAAGACTTTTAAAAGTTTTTGGTTTCATTTAAATAGTAGGTTTTCATAGTATATTGCTAACTAATCAAGATATTTTCAGATTTTTTTTCCTGGATTCTACCCGGCGTCAAAAATGATACAAAAGGTCGTAAAATTTTAAAAATGTGTAGCTATTTACTTGAAATTTTTAAAAACTAATGTGTATCATTTTTTAATAAAATTTAAGAATATTTATAAAAATGATAATATTTTGGATTTTTTAAATTGATTTATAGATTACTGTCTTTATTTGAAATTTTTCGACTTCTTTGTACCATGTTTGACCCCAGGGTAGAATCCAAAAGAAAAATTCTAAAAATATCTTAATAAGTCAGCAAAATACTATGAAGAGTAACCTTCAAAATGAGACCAAAAACGTTTAAAAATCTTAATTAATTTCAGTGTTATTAATATTTTTCAAAAAGATCGAAATTTGACGTTTTTTGCAATATATTCTTATAAAATTATCATTTTGCCTTTAACTTGGGCTCATTAGATGCAACATTTTAGTAACTTTCATGCTATCATGGGAAAAGAAAAAAAAATCTCTTAATATTAGAAATACAGATATTAAAATTCTTCCCTGAAAATAACATGAAATACGTCAAAATTATGCATAAAACGACCTCAAGATAAAGTGTCTTTTGAAAAAAAGTTCAAATTCCAAACATTTCTTAAATTATGAATAATTCCCGAAATGATTGATGTTTTCAGATGTTCCTTGACTCATTTTAAAGGTAAATTGACATAGAATTCAAGAAACGTACTATAAAATTATACTAATTTTTCCCTAGATTCTGAAAAAGTCTAAACTTTGAACAAAAAAGGCGTAAAAATTGAAACAATTCTAATACTCAAAAAAAGGATTTTAAAAATATATAAAAGTGATAACCCAGAAAAATTAATTGAATTTTTTTTGAAAATTTTATTTTAATTATTTTTAATATTTTTTTTTATAAATAATTTTGCAAGTTTGGATTTTTACGCCATTTTTTATTTAAGTTTAGACATTTTCAGAATCTAGGGAAAATTCAGTATAATTTGATAGTACGTTTTTTAAATTTTTTATAAATTTACCTTTAAAACGAGTCGAGGAACATCTAAAAACATCAATTTTTTCGGGAATTATTTACAATTTAAGATAATTTTGGAATTTGGATTTTTTTCAAAATAACTTTTTCGAAAATTGACAAAGACACTTCATCTTGAGGTCGTTTTATGCATAATTTTGATGTATTTTATGTTATTTTCAGGGAGGAATTTTAATATCTGTATTTCTAATATTAAGAGCGGCTTCCACCTTCACTGAGAAAAACGGATCATAAAACCTGGATGTTAAAAGTAAGGATAGTATTCGGTAATATAAAATATGTTAAAGCGTATGATCTATAATCTTTATCTAATATATAAAGATATTACTAAACATAATCTCCAGATGTTACATTCTTATAATCTTCAGAAAATAATTCGTAATAGCCGAGAGGCTTTAGGCGTTAGGAATGCGTTTAGTTAATGTAGATATAGGTAGAGTTAGAGGGTTCGAACCCAAAAGCAATTTCTGAAATTTAATTTCAAGCGTATGCGAATATAAATAGTGTAGCATTGTGTACTTAAATATGTGAACATAAATAAGGTATAATAATAATATTTGTGTATGTGTTCCCACTGAAACCTCCCCTTTTCTGAGTGCCAAAGCTCTCCCCTCTATCTTTCTTTTGTTTTGCACGCGTTGAATCTGGTATGTTTCAGTTTATAAACCAAGATATTATCCGATACTATTTTTTTTTTTAACATCTACAGATTATGGTTTTAATAATCTAGATCGCTGTCCCATAGTTAATAGTCCACGATTATACCCGGTAACATATTTTTCATTACCGTTTACAATCCATTTTTCTCAGTGTTGTGACTCGGTTTTCGGGACAAAATTCAACATTTTTTTTCTACTGATTTTTGTGCATGTTGTTCGTTTATTGCTCAAGATAAGAAATATATTTACATGAAAAGTTCGAAAAAAAATTTTCGCGGTATAGTCGCCCTCGATCGTGACCTTATTGGAAAATTGGAGCCAAACTGTGACCATGATTTTAGCATCCCAGGTCGACTGAAACGAAAAAGCGCAACACAGTTTTAATCAGTAGCGTGTTGGCTTTCGTTCGGGATATACGTTTTCCAAAATTTTGAAATGAAGCGAAATGGCACCTATTTGTAAAAAAAATGAATTTTTTGGCCTATTTTTGATAGTTTATTTAGTTATAAAAGTGTGATAAATGAAAATAAAATAAATCTAGCAGCCTGAATGGAAGAGGCATGTTCGATGAATATTCAGTCCAAAAATCAATTTGATCCACCAAATACTTTTCTTGTAATCGTGGTCACAGTTTCAAAAAAAATTATAGTTTTGAGAAAAACGCGTTTAAAGTTTTCAGCGTGATTTATCATGAAAAAAAAGATTTACCACTAGTCTGCAATACCAAGGTCGTACAGTTCTCCTTCCTGATAATGAATTTTCGATAGTTCATAGATTTGAAAAATGCAAAAAAAAATTCGATTTTTTGGAACTTTTAATTAAAATAAAATATAAAAAATTAAAAAGTAAAAAAAAATAAAAGATAAAAATATAAAACATGTCTGTCTTTCTACTTCCAGCAGGAATATGTACTTGTTTTAAAACAAGTTTGTACAAGTGACTCGTTTTTAAACGATATTTCTGACTTGCTCATGTTCAATTCGTATCTCGCGAGTTACTCGACTCTTTTTAACACCCATCATATTCGTACAGGGTGGGCCATCTAACATTTGGAATTTGAATCAGCTATATAAAAAAACTTATGGCACGGTAACGCTCGCCATTGACCATAACGGCGGCTCCTTGATCATTTTCGAAGAAAAATGGCCCAATAATGTCACCGTACCAAAATCCGCACCAAACAGTCACTCGTAGGTGCATCGGCTTCTCAATGATGACGTTTGGATTTTCTGAGCCCCATATGCGACAATTTTGCTTATTGACCTTATTGACCTTTTTCCCAAACAATCGAAAATGTACTGAAAAATTGGGTTGATCGAATGGGGTACTGTAAGGCTAGCCGTTACAGTCATTTGAATGATCTTGTGTTTTATTCTTAAATGGAAACTCTCTAAATCTGAATCAGTCAAATTTTCACTGATTGAATCAGTGATTTGCCTTTTCACTGATTCATCAGTGAAAAAATATATTTCACTGTTAAATCAGTTAATTTTCACTAATGAATCAGTAAAAAAAATATTTCTCACTGTCAAATCAGTCAATTTTCACTGAAATAATCAGTGAAATTTGACTGATTTACAGTAACCTCTTTTTAGCTATTTGAATCAGTCAAATTTCACAGATAATCAGTAGATTTTGACTAATTCAAATTTAGAGAGAAGGTTCAATATTTCTAATAAAGCCATACTTTTGAAAAAATATCCATAAGTTTTTTTGTTATGGCCGATTCAAATTCCAAATGTTAGATGGCCCACTCTGTATAAGGAAACTCACGAATAGGAAAAATAAAATATATATGACATAAGATATATTGAGAGAATGTAAGGAATTAAAACACTTTGTTGTTTTAGGTAAGTTTTTACGGAGGTGAGCCTATATTTTATGAGAAAAAATTTGTAGGGATACACACTGATAATATAAGGTTGAATCAAATGGTTGAAGTAGACGGGTATGAAACGATTTTATTACACGAGATTACACTAGTTTATTGATGTTAATAGCAAGCGTACTTCACTGGAAAATTTGCAATAAACAGGCCCTCGACGTATAACGACGCTTATTAATATTACCTTTGTAGTATACTTTTAATCTAGATCATAAATACGATCTACTTGTAGTGAAAATAGGTCTTCTTTTTTAATAAAATACATGACTATAAAAAACATCTCTTTGCATTTTTAATTCATACTCCTTTTTATGTAGGTAATTATTGTATTAATGAAGCAACATTTTCACTTTCAATTGAAGTATTATCATAGTGTATTAAAATTCCCTTAAAAACTTAGAGAATATGAAGAATTTTCCAAATTTTATACATAGAAGGTGAGTTCTTTATGTTGAGATAACAAATTATCTTAAGGGGGATCGCACCTGTGTGATACCCGATTTTTGACCCATTTTTCAAGAATTTTTTTCTCTGCAACAAAAAAAGATTTTTCAACAATTTTTTTTTTAAAAGTATGATTTATTTGTGCTGCTTTTATACCATTTTTTATTTTGCAGTTAATAATTTTGAACATGGCGTAATTGTCCGTTGCTTCAACCTCCGAGAAAAGTGATAGTCATCCGGTGTGCACGATTTCTTCCTTCTTGATGATCTAAAATAATGAAATGTACCCAATTTTTATTTATCTTTGTGTCCTCCAGGTATTGACCCATGCGAGTTTTGATACATTGTTTATTTAAAAAATGGCTTCCTTTTGTACGAAAATTACGAATTTTTGCCCTGTTTTCCGCTATATTTTACAACAACAAAAAAAAACGAAACAATATTTTGCAAAACCGTTGGGTCAATACCTTTCAAAATGTTCAAGGAACATAAAAAAAAATTTCATGCGAATTCGTGAAGTAGACGCTGAGCAATCCTGCACACCGTAAAAAAAACATGATTCCGAGAAAAATGATCATTTTTAGTGACTTACATTTAGTCTGCTATTCCAGGACCGTAAAGTTTGCCTTCTTGTTCTTGTAAGTGTTCACGATTTTCTTGTAATAAAAAAAAAAAATTCGATTTTTCGAAAATTTCACACAGGTGATCCCCCTTAAGAAACTTTGAAATTTAAAATGGGATTCTCTATTTTTTATCGCAGATTCGGATTCTTTATTAAATTATTTTTTTCATACGATGCATATTCCTTGAGATATTTCGATGACTTAAGATAGAAAAATAAATCTTGTATTTGAATTCCAAATTTTTTGGGTCATTTTTTATTTTTAGTTTGAAGTCCTTTTAATTCTTTGAGGTTTCTTCTTAACCGGCACCAGCAGGTGTTACTTAGCCTGTGACCTGCTGCCATCTGGAGGAGCATGAACGAGCTTCATCACATTTTTTGAGAAAAAGCAACATTTGTAAGTCACACAAGAGTTTTTATGCTCATAAATAAGAAATTCGAATTTTTAATTTTCCGCAACTGTCTGAAATCGTATTTTTACAATCTAGAGATAATAAAAACTGAATTGAGATCTATTGAAATTTAGAAAATACGCAAGACTGATTAGAAAATGTTAAGAAAATAACAGTGCGGTTTTTGAAAATTAATATCCCAACAATTTTAGAGAAAAAGACTCTTAAAATTTTTCAAAATTAGTAAAGTAATTTTTTTTGGCTGGAAAATAATTTTTTATTTTCAAGAATTTTTTACAATAATAAGGTAAATGCATAAATAATCTTACATTTTATTGGCTAATCATTGATTTTGACGATTTTTTATAATTTTCTTCTAATAATAATTTTCAATTCTATAATTGAATCAGTTTCATCAGAACAGAGAAACATTCCAAAACAACAATATGTTTTTTACAACGTTAAATTTAAGTTTTGCCTGAACATAGTAATTCAGAAAAATGTAGAAATTATATTTTTATTTTATCTCATTTATTTAATTCATCATTAGTAAAAGATATTAAAATTATGAAAGAATGTTAACTCTTTTTATTAATGCATATTTATTTCATAAATCACTTGAAAACTTAAATTATGCAGTTTTTACATTCTCATCATGGATGAGAAGGTATTGGTTTTATGTGAAAAATGACTTTCGAAATTTTCATCAAATCTTTACGTTTTGAGATCCCCTGAGTCAGAAAAAATGGTTTTTACGAAAGTGTCTGTCTGTCTGTCTGTCTGTAGGTCGTGTGCGGCATAACTCTTGATAGAATTATCAGATTGAATTGAGATTTGGTACACTTTATCGGAGCCGAAAAAGTAAGGACAAGTTCGTTAACCAGCCACATCCAATCAAAATTGAGGGATGAAGCACTACTTTTGTGTTTTTGAAAATAATTTTTTGAAAAAATCAAAAATTTCAATACTGGTTTTAGATAGTGCTCATAAATCTCTAAAAATTATCCCGATAACATTTTTTGATTAAATCAAAATTAGGAATGTTACAGCATATTCAAATTCGAAAAAAGTCAATATCAAAATTCCATTTTCCAGTTAAATTATACGAGATACGAAAAAACGTTATGATACAATATTATTAAATAAATAAAGACCCTCAAATTTGAATTGTAACATTTTTTCATAAGATGCATATTTTTCTTTTTAATTAAAAAAAAAACTATTGAAAATCCAAAATTCAATTTTTTAACAATAATATGTAAAATATGAAAAAAACGTAAGAATACAAAGTTGTTCGTTTCAAAAATATCTACAAATTTTGTCTGACGCAGTTTCTGATAAAACATATATTTTTCGTTTCAATTCCAAAAAATACGTTTAAAATTCAAAAATTCCATTTTTTAGACAAAATATGTGAGATACAAAAAAAAACGTTTATATGGAAAATTGTTTGGCTAAATAAGGTCTACACATTCTTTTCGAGAAATTTCTCGACAGGACGTAAATTTTAATTTTTTGATTTTTAATATTGAAAAAATTCGATTTTTTTCACCAAAATATGTGAGATACGAAATAAGCGTTGTTCTGCAAAATCGTTTCCTTAAATAAAGTCTACGATTGTTTTTCCTTTTTGAGATATTTGGAAGAAAATAAATTTATCAATAATCATGTAATTTATTAAAAAGTTACAAAAATGCATACAGAAAATCGAGCGCGAAGCGCGAGTGTCATGATGAGAATGTGTTCCTTAAGGCCGATAGAGCCTTAAGTAAATTGAATTTCCTGTTTCACTTAAACTGAAAAAGAAATTTAGTGAATTTGAGAAAATGACTAATTTATATCATCTTTAATATCATTAAATTGGTTTGAGCTTCAGTATTAAATTATAAGAAATAAACTTAAACGTATGCGAAGAGCACAAGACCGAGCGCGAGGTCCAGAAAGATCGGAGCGCGAAGCGCGACGATCGAATCGCGCGCCCTAGGCGCGCTCAAACTTGCGAGCGAAACGAGCTGCGCGCGAAGCGCGCAATGAGAATGTGCTCGCGAAGCGGGCAGATTTTTTTTGTTGCAAATATTGTTTTGCAAATTGCCTTATATCTTCTAAGGTTTAGTTATTAATTTTAAGAAAAATTTAGCCAATTTTCCAGATTTTAACAGTCTTTTCAAATTTTTATCATTTTAGTTTAAGTGAGGAATGTTGAGGACTATCAGAAACCAGTATTAGAATATTCGATTTTTTCATAAAATTTTTTTTAAAAACACAAAAAATGCTCTTATGTTTACAATTCACAAATTTTTTACAAAACCTAAAGATTTGATAAAAATTCCGTCAGTGATTTTTCACATAAAACCAATACCTTGTCATGTGATGAGAATCTCTCATTTGAACAAGCAACAAAATTTTATGCCGATTCTCCTTTTTCATTTTGAGAAAATGCAATGTAGGTAAGGTAGTTGATCCACGAAAATTAGACCTCTAGCAAAAATAGATAATTTTTATTTCAAGAATAGCAATATTATTATTGAAGGGCTAATTTTAAATAGAAAAGATTATTTTTCATGAAAAAAATTTGAAACACAAAAAAATAATTTTATTAATCAATTTTATTTTTGCCCAAACTTATTTTCTTATCGCTTCGAGCCAAATTTTTAAAAATGATGCGATTCTAAGAAATCACGGTGATGTGAATTACACATTTTCTCAAAGTCACTCTATTTATTTTTGAATTTAAGTGAAACAGGAGATTCAATTTACTTAAGGCTCTATCAGCCTTAAGGAACACATTCACATCATGACGCTCGTGCTTCGCGCTCGATTTTCTGTATACATTTCAGTAACTTTGTAATAAATTACATGATTAAAATAATTTATTTTCTTCCAAATCTCTCAAAAAGGAAAAACAATCGTAGACTTTATTTAAGGAAACGATTTTGCAGAACAACGCTTATTTCTTATCTCACATATTTTGGTGAAAAAAATCGAATTTTTTTAATATTCAAAATCAAAACATAAAATATACATCCTGTCCCGAAATGTCTTAATGAGAATTTGTAAACCTCATTTAGGCTAACAATTTTCCATATAAACGTTTTTTTTTGTATCACATATTTTGTCTAAAAAATGGAATTTTTGAATTTTAAACGTATTTTTTGGAATTGAAACGAAAAATATATGTTTTATCAGAAACTGCGTCAGACAAAATTTGTAGATATTTTTGAAACGAACAACTTTGTATTCTTACGTTTTTTTCATATTTTACATATTATTGTTAAAAAATTGAATTTTGGATTTTCAATAGTTTTTTTTTTAATTAAAAAGAAAAATATGCATCTTATGAAAAAATGTTACAATTCAAATTTGTGGGTCTTTATTTATTTAATAATATTGTATCATAACGTTTTTTCGTATCTCGTATAATTTAACTGGAAAATGGAATTTTGATATTGACTTTTTTCGAATTTGAATATGCTGTAACATTTCTAATTTTGATTTAATCAAAAAATGTTATCAGGATAATTTTTAGACATTTATGAGCACTATCAAAAACCAGTATTGAAATTTTTTATTTTTTTAAAAAATTATTTTCAAAAAACACAAAAGTAGTGCTCAATCCCTCAATTTTGATTGGATGTGGCTGGTTAACGAACTTGTTCTTACTTTCTCGGCTCCGATAAAGTGTAGCAAAGCTCAATTCAATCTGATAATTCTATCGAGAGTTATGCCGCAAACGACCTACTACAGACAGACAGACAGACAGACAGACACTTTCGTAAAAACCATTTTTTCTGACTCAGGGGATCTCAAAACGTAAAGATTTGATGAAAATTTCGAAAGTCATTTTTCACATAAAACCAATACCTTCTCATCCATGATGAGAATGTAAAAACATTTTCGAAAATTGGAAATGGTCAAGTTGTAGGGAATCTTTTTTTGAAAAAGTAATTTCTGATTTATTAAAATCGCATAATTTCTTAAAATTTCGTAAGAAGCAGTAAGAAAAAAAGTTGGGTCAAAAATAAAATTTATTAATAAAATTATTTTTCTGTGTTTCAAATTTTTTTCATGAAAAATAATCTTTTCTCTTTCAAAATAGCCTTTCAATAATAATATTGCTATTCTTGAAATCAAAATTATCTATTTTTGCTTGAGGTCTAATTTTCGTGGATCAACTACCTTAACATATCACATACATGCGTTAAAAGACATTTAAAACAACTTGGTTACGTTAAGGTAGTTCGTGCACGAAAATTAGACCTCAGGCAAAAATATATAATTTTGTTTTCAAGAATAGCAATATTATTATTGAAGGGCTAATTTGAAAGAGAAAAGATTATTTTTCATGAAAAAAATTTGTAACACGAACAAATAATTTCATAAATAAATTTTATTTTTGCCCAAACTTATTTTCTTATCGCTTCTTACTAAATTTTAAAATATTTGATTCTAATCAATTACGAATCACTTTTGCAAGGAAAAGATTCTCTACAATTTAACCGTTTCCAATTTTTGAAAATTAATCAATTATTATCAAAATCATCAATTTGTTTATAAAAGTTTCGTTTTGAAAAATTTTGTTTTTAATGGTTTCATCCATTAAAGAATTTATTTAAAAAAATCAGAAATAGTGAAGTTGTGGGAAATCTTTTCTCTGAAAAAATGATTCATGATTTATTAAAATCGCATAATTTTTAGAAATTTGGTAAGAAGTGATAAGAAAAAAAGTTGGGGCAAAAATAAAATTTATTAATAAAATTATTTGTTTGTGTTTCAATTTTTTTCATAAAAAATGATCTTTTCTCTTTCAAAATAGCCTTTCAATAATAATATTGCTATTCTCGAAATCAAAATGATCTATTTTTGCCTGAGGACTAATTTTCATGGATGAAAACTACCTTAAGGAACGACAGGTAAAAAGAGGCATTAATTAAAGTTGTGGCGCCATCTAAAAGGTACGCGCACCTTGCTGAAAATCTCGTAACAAGAGACAAGAGTGTATCCGGCGCGAGTCTGCGATTAAGATGCACCTCGTTGCTGCAATTATGCAATTCGTGCAATTAATCGTTAGTGGCATTCCTGCTCGTTCATCGGCATCGATACACGTTGGGTTTCGATACACATAAGCTGCGTATGGAGTTCCTTGTTCGTTGATCGTTCACGTGACTACATGTGAGCAAGAACCCCTTCATGAATGAACCCCGGCTCGCGCGGTTCGACAAAAAGCTTTTTTTCCGGCCGACCGGTAAACTGGAATTGGCACAATGCAGACGGAATACGTGATTGTTTCTAGGCAGCGACTATTCCGACGCATTATAAAAAAGAGACGCCACCGGAAATCATCATTCTCGGTTGGTAGTTTTAATCTAAGAAAACCGGAATCTCGATGCTAACCAATCTTACTTGCGAGCTGACTGACAATTAGATGTGTACATTTCAGATTATAACTTACCATTTCTTATTCATATGCCTCACTTAATTAGTTGGATTTACGAGTGAAAGTTTTAGGGCCGGTTTTTGGTTAATCGAAGCCCGAGGCGCTTTAGGAAAACTATCAATGGTACTCAATTCATACTTTCTACACATATACGTAAATTTCAAATAACATCACTTTATTTTAAATTCTTGCCTTTTCTTAGCAAGTCAAAGTTAATTTCTTAATTGAGGATTTTTTCTATTTTTTTATGATGAAAAATAAAAGTCTAAAATTAGCCTCTTAGCATGGAATTACAAAATCAAACTATGGTCAATACTATCTATGAATATTTAAGTTGCTCCACGTCATACCCTTTCACGTTTAGTTTCTTAATATTGCGTTTTATGCCATAACGGTAAGCACGAATGAGTAATAATTTCGATGGTACTTTCCGACCTGTACGAGGTACTTTATGGCACATTTTCTATTTTTATACTAAATTTTATTATGTAGGCACTCATCGATAGTGGCTAAATAGCATATATATAGTAAATGTACGTATTTTTGCTGTCGCGATGGAAATAGCTATTTGTTTTCCCCATGAGTGAAACACGTTATTTTTTCCAACATTTTCAGTGGCAATTATACTTTTAATATCTGTTTTGAGACAGGGAAATGGCTATTTTCACCACTTGTGGGGAAAATAGCAACAGTTGTGAAATCAGCCACTTTCCCGTCTCAAAACAGATGGTGAAAGTACAATTTTCACTAGATATGTTGGGAAATAGCATATTTTGTACAAATGCGGAAAGGCGTATTTTAACGCAAGATCGATTCGCGTGTTAAAATACGTTCCGTACGTGATACGAACGATATTTTTTGTTTGCTGTATACCGAAAGTTAGCTGAGTTTTGCGTGCGGAAAGTTGATTTTCCCGCACTAGTGCAGTAAACTTTTAAGTTTGTTTTAATTTTTCGCACACTTAAACTTTACCACACTACTGTGGGTAAATCAACTTTCCGCACGCAAAACGATACCGACAAGACTAACTTTCGGTGTATGGCAAACAGAAATTTTTTTTCAATAGTTACGATAAGTATAATGCTGGATACCATCTTTATAGTAGAGGCTAAAACACGTATAACAACTTTTGTTATCTGTCTTGTATTCCCAATACTATACATACATATCGAAAACTCTGTTATCTATATTGTGTCTAGTACCATCCACTTGGCTGTCCATATTACACTTATTGTATTCTGTGCAATATTTTGATTTCGCCTCTTTCTAATGTTTATTTATTTATTTGAGTGATAAACTTCCTTGAGAGTCTTGTCTTTTGAAAGTTCTTTGTCCCATACCAAATAACTGATTGACAAGGGGAACTGAGATTGACAAAATCAAAGAAGAGAAAATAGGTAGCTGCTGATATCGAGAAAATAAAACCATGATATTGGGTATTATATGCAATGTATCTAGTACGATACAGGATTGCAGGGTGTATTATACTTATTACAGCCATTAAAGTATTTTTTTCTTTAACAAATAACAATAATCTTCGATTTTTCCAACTTTATATGCTTTAATCCATACATTCAACAACGCAAAGTTAACCACATTATCTGTATTCGCTTTTAAGTGTCTTATTAGTTTTAAAAGACTTTAATCTACAAGTGGTGAATTAAAATTAATAGATTTGTATATTATGAAAAATTAATATACATTCATTTTAAAGTTAATAACTTCTCAATCAAAATATATTAAAATCAACAAACAATAAAATTCAAATAAAAATTTGTATTTTTTAAGATGAAAGTATTTTAAATTTAATATACGTTAATGAAGAAAACTTCCATCAGATGTAATGGAAGTTTAATATAGAAATTTCTAACAGTCTAGTGCTGGGTGTAATAAATATAGTAACTTTAACACATAGTAACTGCAATATACAAGTGGTCAACATTTCGGGAACGAGGAACGCTCAAAAAAAATTTTATATCAAAATTTCGTTCATAATCATTTATATTTATATCAGAAGATTCGTTTAATGCTATAAATAAATAATAAATATTTGATTTTTAACGTTGTTTATTATCCACATCGATTTTTCCACCCGATATTTACAAATTGTTTGGAATCAAATAGGAATGTAACGTTAAAAACTATTCTGTGTAACGTTAAAGACCGCACATTTTGAGTTACGGAATGAAGGCTACAAACGTTTTCATGACTGTAAAGTCATTTTTCGTGTGTCTGGACCTTGTTCTTAAAGAAAATACTTGGTTTCGAATTTTCGTTTTGAAAGAATCGCTGATTCTTGACTGGGAGAATGAAAACGAAGCAAGTCCGGATTTTTTGCATATATTAGAAGGCATTATTTAACTTCAAAAAAACAATTTTTTCATGATAGAAAAATAGAAAATGGCGGAAATATGACGGATCCCGTCGATAGCGTTGCTGCTAACATTTTTGCGGCCGTCAACTTCCTGGCTAGGTTTTTCATCTGAAACGAAAAAAGAAAATTTTTTATAAATCGGGAAGTTTTTATCGAGTTCATAGCAGGGGGGTTTTGAGAATTTCGAAAAATTGGGTATATTTTCATGCGTTTCGTGAAAAAGTGCCATTTTTACCCGTGTTTTTTGACATGAAAATAGTTAAACAACTGTAGAAATACTATTTTTCTCGAAAAAGCGCCCTATCACGCACTTGAATATAGAATTATCTATAAAATACCGTTTCATTCAAGTAATCGGTTGAATAGTTTGCTCGCAATCTTGACGGCCGGATAAAAAAAGTTAGTTTCGAGAAAACATGCCTCAAAGTTTTTGTACATGAAAAAATATGTTCCATTCAACTTACGAGTCATGAATGTTGGTGGATTGGAGCAACAGAACTTTGGGATTATATTTTTGAATAGTTTTTCAATCGATTTGAGCAAAAAAAAAATTTTTGATTTTTTGAAAGTTCTAGAGGTATCTCCCCCCTTAAAGACCACTGAAAACTTGATGTATCTTCAAAACAGCTGATGATAGAAAAAAGTGTATATACATAAAATGAAGTTCTTGTTGCCTACTTTTATGTACAATTCGAACTATTAATTTTTTCGTTCGTTTCTTTAATAAATATATTCAATAATGGATAGTCAGTTGAGTCACCTGTATAGTACTAGATACAATACAGTAAAACCAATAATCTGTATTTTACTCAGTACTATACGTATAGCCCCTTTAACACCTATTTTATTCTCAACAATATTCTCTTTTCGATATTTTAAATGTTCTTCTTTTTCATTCGAAAAGATGAAGCTTCTTGGAAATATATCAGTCTTATCTCGCGAAAGTATTTGGTCCCATCTGAAAAGGCTGTTCGACAAAGGGAATCGAGATTGGCGAAGCAGGATCTCGAAGTAAAGGAAAAGAAACCTGCTGCTGATATCGATTCGCTCATCGATAAGCGGTACAGTATAGAGTGCTTATTTTCATTTTTAAAGTATCGCTCGAGTCTTGAAAACAACGCACACGTATCTGCAAGTGTATAAACGTCCCTACATGCATATTAGCCATGCCTGGCAGATCCTGGTACGATATACGTAACACGCGAGACAAATTGAAGTTTTTCCCGAACGAACCTGTCTTTACAGCGTACATACCCCTCTCTCTCTTTCCCTCTAACTGGCTTCAGCCATTTCTACCCGATCCTGTTTACCCGTTTCACGCGTTGCGCTCAATATATGCCTCTTGGCTCCTCTTGTATCTTCAACTGTAGTTTTAACCTCGTAAACAACAAATACAACAATACCCACTCTATATATGTATATAATATAGTGATGCATTTTATTTGCGAAGGAAAAAATATTTTGAGCTCTTTGTGTTGGAAAGGAAGCAGCTGGACGTCGCATATCAGGTCCATCTGGACGATTATGCGAAAGCGAAGAGGCTTGGCCCATGTAGTAATTACAGAAAGTGCCAAGGGCCCTTGCTGCAAAATTTTCTCTTATTGTCCCATCGTCTTCACCGACTTTTTTTAGTCGAGTCGTCGTTCAGCAGGGCGCGCACAATGACTGCAGGTTTCCTAATACGGCCTCGGTTGGAGCCCACGTTGAAAAAAAGAGGAATTTTGGCGACCACAAGGGCCTGGGAAGGCACGTAGCGCGTTAGACGACATCGAGCAAAAATTTAATAACCAACGCATTGCCTTTCTCTGGTAGAAACCGGGTAACGAAACGCAAACTGCAGTAAATGTCGTCTTGGATTTAATTTGTGGCGTCGTGATTACACGATGGCTCGGCAATTGAGCCACGCACGTGCACATACTTCTTAAGGACACAATAGAATTGTTCTCCGCAACTTGAAAGATAAATAAAGCTCGCTTCGCGGCAAATCACTCTCGCACTGTCGTTTCTCGAATCCCTACAAATCTTCTTTGACTTGAGATAAGGATACTCCAGTTATTTGAATTCCGAGTGTATAAATTATAATGATGTTGGCGCAAATTTCTCAATTTCTTATCTAGAGAATACATATATAAAATGGTTAATACAATCGTCCAATTTAGCGAGATCGAGCCAAAGTATACCTACTGGATATACTGTAGATATAAACTTGGATAAAAAGCTTTCAAGGTGAGCTGGGGATGCGTGAATGGGCGTATGCATGAATGGGGTCCTGTATACACTTACAAACTCACGCACACTCTTACATTTCAAAGCTGTGTGCAAACTTTCAATCCTTCAGACATGCTTGACCACCCTAGTCTGACTGTGTAAGAACAGAAACACTCGAACAATCCACGTACCTGTCCTGCAGACGTGATTGCTGGCCCGAATGCACAAGTTGACCACATCAGCGATATCACTCCAGCAATCGCGGATCGCTTTATTTCTCCACGGACCAAAGACTGAGATTTATTTTCAACAGATCTGAATTCGAACAGTTAACCATACACGGAAACAAAATTATATATCACTCATTCAGCATAAATATAGCCTTATTCGAAGAAAAATATATATTTCATAAGTTACCATCTGTATTGTACGTAGCACAATACATAAGATAACTACTATGTATACAATTGTAACATTAATCCTTGCAATATTTTATCCGATAGGTCACCATCTCTATTGCATTCAGAACAATACATATATTAACAATTGTGATTAGTATTGCACTGGGTACGATAAAGATGGTAACCGTTGCGTAAATATTGTACGCAGCACAATACATAAGTTAACTGCTAGGTATATATTATAAAATATTATATGTATGTATTATACATCTGAATATTACGTACTAATATATAGACATTAATTCTTGCAATATATCTCACAAGGCACAATCTGTATTGTACGCATCGCAATACATAAGGTAACTACTATGTATATATTGTAAGAATTAGAATCTGCAAATTATGTATTAATATATAGACATTAAACCATGCAATATTTTATCCGGTAGGTCACCATCTCTATTGTATTGAGAACAAAACATATATTAACAATTGTGATTGGTATTGCACTGGGTACGATAAAGATGGTAACCTTTGTGTAAATATTGTGAGGATTAGTATCTGAATTTTAACCACTGCGTCAGAGACACTAATCCTTGCAATATATCTCACAAGGCACCATCTGTATTGTATGCATCACAATACGTAAGGTAACTACAATGTATATATTGTAGGAATTAGCATCTGCATATTACGTACTAATATATAGAACTTTAATCCTTGCAATATTTTATCCGGTAGGTCACCATCTCTATTGCATTCAGAACAATACATATATTAACAATTGTGATTAGTATTGCACTGGGTACGATAAAGATGGTAACCGTTGCGTAAATATTGTGAGGATTAGTATCTGAATTTGACCGACTGTGTCAGAGACATTAATCCTTGCAATATATCTCACAAGTCACAATCAGTATTGTACGCATCACTATACATAAGGTAACTACTATGTATATATTGTAAGAATTAGCATCTGTATATTACGTACTAATATATAGACATTAATTTTTTTAATATTTTACGAAAGGTCACCATCTCTATTGTATCATATATTTGCAATTGTGATCAGCATTGCACTGGGTACGATAAAGATGGTAACCGTTGCGTAAATATTGTACGCAGCACAATACATAAGTTAACTGCTAGGTATATATTGTAAAATATTATATATATGTATCATACATCTGAATATTACGTACTAATATATAGACATTAATCCTTGCAATATTTTATCCTCTAGTTTACCATCTCTATTTTATCCAGTACAATATATATTTATTAACAATTGTGATCTGTATTGCACTGGGTACAATAGAGATGATAACAGTTACGTAAATATTGTAAGAATTGGGATCTCCATATTATGCACTAATATAGACATTAATCCTTGTAATATTTTATCCTATATGTTACGATCTCTATTGTACCCAGTGCAATACAGATATTAACAGTTGTGATCTGTATTCCACTGGGTACAGTAGAGATGGAAACATTTACGTAAATATTGTAAGGATTAGCATCTGTATTCCACCTACTAAAATGCGGAGGCAACTCCTCACAATATTTCATTCAATAGGTTGGATTAACTTAATGATTAACATAAATATAGTTGGATTGAGTTGAATGAAGATTCATTCAATTCAATTAAATTAAAACCAGCTGAAAAATCTTGAATTCACGATTCTCTTGAAATAAACGCCTTTTGGAAAGAAATTACTACAACCGATTGAGGCAGATTGACTCCATTTGGAAATACCATTTATGTAGACTTATTTTATCGGAGTCAATGGTATAGTACCGTTTGAATCAGTTTCAATAGTATTTCTTAATTGGATCAACCGGGCTCGATCAGATCCAATGATTACTTTCTTGAAGAGTTTAGTTCACTTTATTTAGTGAATTGAAATGAATTAATAATTTTAGTTTTTCAAATTCACTGCCACTGGAGTACCGCGAATTTTAAAACTAATACAAACTTTCTTACAATATTTTTCTATTAAGAATTATTTCAACATATTTGGAATAAAACTGGGCATTTCGAACTTTCCCTCAATGAATTAATGTTCTTATTTTTGGAGTTATTGAGTAAAATATTGTTTCTCATTAAAGATTAAACTTTTGCTACTTTCTGTAGAAAGACATTTCGAAACATGATTTCATCCTAAAAATTTCATTTAAGAATTTTCACATCTTCCAGTTTATAAACTGTTGTCATCAATTTTTTATATTTTTCAAAATCTAATTCCAAAGACACTTGATTGCTTGATTTTTAAATTATAAAGGTTTCTAGATTAAAAGAACATTAGATATTTTTTTTTGAAATCACAAGCATTTAAATATCCGAATTGACAAAAATAGACGATTTGGAATAAAAAACATTTTGATTTCTTAGGTTGCCAATAGGGGGCCGTTCACATAATACGTCACGCGATTTTTAGCTATTTTTACCCCCCCCCCCCCTTTCGATGTCACGTCACACCTCTTAATTTTATAAAACATTTTTCGTTAACGCGTACAAAATCCAGTAAAAAAAGAAGCTATTAATTATTATTGTAGATAATATTTTCAGAACTTTTTTTCAAATTTCGTGGGTACACATTTAATGTGTGACGTAACGCAGAGGGCAGACCCCCCTCCCAACATGTCACACCACGTCACAATTTGCAGACCCCCCCCATAAACTGTGTGACGTATTATGTGAACGGCCCCTACACGCTAAAAACGGACTATTGACTGTCAAACAATTCCGTTCACTATTAATGGATTTTCTACTAAAAAATGGCATGAGATGAAATCCTTTAACAGTTAAAGTATTGTCGTTTCAAGTGCTATCATTCTACTGCCAAAGTTTTTCCTTTGGTATAATTTCGATGTTAAATGAAAACAAATTCTATGATATAAACTATAAGAAATGTACACAAGCCCAACTTTGACAAATCCCAATATTAAATCGATCATTTTCAATAATATAATAACGACCCATCTTAGATTTCAGCTTAAAGAAATTTTAAGATATAACTTTGCTTACATTACAAATTTTCCAATACGTGTAAAATTGAAAGTCCATGATCTATTAAATATATAATGTTGAAAAAGTGTTACAAAATAATTTTTAAACTTTGTTCCATTTTAAATTTCACAATAAATTCTATAGTAAACATTTTACTAATAATTTCGAATCCAAATATTTTTTTACAAATAAAAAACAACTATATATATAGTATTATGAATAATTGTATAAAAAATTATACATATACGAAACTGTTTTACGGAAAAAAATATGTAGCTGTCACAAGGATATTTTAGGTTATAGCAGCCGCATTTATGGTTAGGATAATTAATAATATAGCTTGAACAGCAATACGTTTCTTTGTACCAGCTACACATTTTTTTGCGTGTAATGTTAAATAAGTATTTTCAAAATTAATTTAAGAAATGTTTTTATTCAATTTTATCAATGATATTAGAATGGATTTCCATATAAACTTTAAATGTCGAAATTTTTTTCCAATACAAATTATTATTCGTTTTATAAAGTATATATTCCATGATCTTTATTTTTACAGTTTAAAAATTTCTTCAATGTATACATTTTTTCTTGCAATTAAATAGATATTTGTCCAAACTTTGTTTGTGGATCTGGAATACTATTTATTGTTGGAAAAAGAATTATGGATAGAATTGAATGTTTTCATTTACTTATGTCTTTTTTTCTAACCTTTAATATTGTGAACAGATTAGCACCAGACGATGCACACTCACTAATGCGCAGGCGCACTTCGTCATCTAGTCTAGAAATGCAATCCTTAAATAATTAGAGGATTTCTTTTCAGAGACAAAAATAATCATTCATTGGTAAAAATATTTTCTTTTTGCATCTCACAGATGAGTTTTGTAACAGGAAAAAGATTCTGTTGATAGACAAAAGAAATCTGCTTAATTTCAATGGGTGCATTCTGAAAGGAACGTAATTTCACTATCGATGAACTTTTTTTTAGAGTGTAATCGGTGTTTTTAACCAGAAATTCAAACTGTCCAATGAAGTTAATCAATGATAAAAATATAAGATATTTACCTGCAAGAATGAAGATGTTTTCTCAATTACCAAAATACCTGAAAATTAAAATATTTGTAATATTTGTTAAAAATACCTGATAAAAATATAAGATATTTACCTGCAAGAATGAAGATGTTTTCTCAATTACCAAAATACCTGAAAATTAAAATATTTGTAATATTTGTATTGAAAATATTTTTCAATGACGGACTAAAAATGTTCAATATTTGATGTATTTTAATATAACAGTACATTTTCATTAAAAGCTATATAAAGAATGATCTCTCTGTACAATGAGCATTCGTGTGAGATGATTCGTAACATAAAAGATAGTAGCAGTAGTGTGAAAAATACGAGTCTTCCTCGGACGGTATCTTGCTTTACAAAAATTTTGATTTGCAAGCATGAAATGGCACATTTTCTACAACTTTTACTTCAAGCGCGAATTTGTCTTAATTAATAATAAATTGATAGAATAATTTAAAACCGCCATTTTAACTAAATTCTCCGATGTATCGAGAGTATATAAATAAGACTAGACTTCGTTAGATTCCGTTATTAATAATACAACGCAGTGGTTTACAAAAATACGATAACAACGTTACTTTAAGTATCACTCTTCTTCACCCTTGAAAATGCACAGATCATTCTTTTCTCAAATCAAGTGTCATCGTTGCGAGCAAAGTAAAATTTCTATTTTTATTTTCATCCTAAAAGTTGATTATCAAGGCTCGACCAACAGATACGACCACTCTTTGGTGAACACATTCTCGCGATTCATATTACACCTATTTACATTCCAGTCTCCCATCTTTGGCACAAAGCTGTGTATTCAAATTTACATGATCATTATTTAATCGATGACAAGGACACGGATTCTTCTCTGTCGCGATTGCACATTCACATCTTACTTATTAGACTGTGTGCGTAAGATGATTCACATACATGTTTAAATGCACTAAGGCCTAATTCGTAGCACCTTACCATTTGCGCGATTAATTATTCATGACAATAGGCTTCTCACAATTCATTAAATCTTATTGATTTTGAGTCGGTACAATCCTTACCCATTTTCTCTGCAAAAAAATATCTCACGCATCTTAACTCCTTTTAATTAAAAATTATGATATTTCATTAAAAATCTATTTGATTCACTACACTGTAAAAAATTTTCGGAAATTTTTCCGCAAATAGTCGGACAGATTAAAATACAAATGGGTCGTAAGTTTTTCTAAAGATAAAGTCGGAAATATTTATGACATAAAAATGGAAATAGTTTCTACTGTTTAGTCGGAGAAATATCCGGTTTACACTCTAAAAACAAACTATTGATAGTAAAATGATTCCTTTCAGTATTAAAGGATTTTCTATTCCAAATTGGCATGAGAGGAAATCCTCTTACAGTTAACGGATTGTCGTTTCAAATGCTGCCAGTTTACTGTCAAAGTATTTCCTTTGGCCTGTAAATGAAATCCTTTGTTGTACAAAGGAAATATAATTTTGAGGATAAAAGAAAAAATTGTATGACATAACCTAATAAGAAATGTATACAAGCCCAACTTTGACAAAAATGCGAATATTAAATCGATCATTTTCAATACTGTAATAACGACCTGTCTTAGATTTCTGCTTAAAAAAATTTTAAGAACAACTTTGATGAAAACCATAATATTCATTGAAATTCAAGCACTCTTTACAAAATCCTTTTTAAAAAAGACGATTAAGAACCCTTCCGATGGTTAAAAGCATTAAAAATTAATAAATTTATAATGTTTCGATTGTCAGAAGCAATGAAAAATGAGGTTATGCGGATAAAAATTGTTTAATTTGGTATACGTACATTCCAAAATTTTTACGTCCCTCTCTGGGATTCCCAATATTTTAAATAAATCCATTTCCTCGAAGCATCCACGTTAATTAATAGCGATGATAAAAGAATATATCGCGCAACACAAAAATTATTCGCGCATATTCCATTGTTAAGCTGTTAAGCATTAGACGATGTACAATCACTGATGTGCAGGCGCACTTAGTCTTCTATCCTACAAATTCAATCCTTTAATAGTTAAAGGATTCATTTTCAGAGTCATAAGAAATCGTTTATCAGTAAAACTATTTTCGTTTTGCATTTTGCAGATGAGTTTTTTTAAGAGTGAAACGATTTTGTTGATAAAAAAAGAAATTTGCTTAATTTGAATGGATGCATTCTGAAAGGAACGTAATTAGACCATCAATAGACTTTTTTTAGAGTGTACTAGGGAAAATTGATATATTTCATAATTAAAGTGGAAATAGATCCAAAAAAAGTGAAAAAATTTCCGTTTTTGTGGAATAATTTCCGCTTTTCATGTGAAAAAATTCCTGCAACTTAGGAGATTTGTGAAATGTTCTCACCTTTTTGATATATTTCCTAATAGTTCGGAAATAAGTCCGAAAATTCCGTCAATTTTCCTCAAATCTATAAAATATCTTTACTTACTGTTGGAAAATCTATGCTTCCTAAGGATTAAGGAAAAATTTCCTAATACATAGTAGGAAAATTTACCGATATTTTTTACAGTCTAATTTATTGATAGATTCGCATTCAAAGTAGGATCTGCCAATGATCGAGTTAAAACTTTTAATTGAGATTTTTGCTCGCAGTTATTAATAATTGCAGAAACGTTGATTATTCGATTGGCATACCGCACAACAGGTTCAACAGAAAGTCGCAGAGAATATGGTAGATTGAGCAATTTTCTCGTACGACACCCTTTCTAACACAAATAAAGCTGAACACGAGTCACCAAGAGTTTACACGGATCATAGAACTCATTCGCGGAACTCACTCGCACTCATTCATCGAACAATAATCACTAGTGACTGGTATCTCAATCAGTCGACTTCGCGCATTGAATCAAGTATCGTTACTTATATCACTCACAATCAGACAGATTTCATTAGCAATCTAATATCTAAGGAATCGATCACAATCAAATTCCATCTTGGATTTATTTTCTTAGTTTCTTTAATTTCACTAAAACTTGCTAATTGTCAAGAAAAATGGAAAAATCTGTTCTGTAATGTACATATATTAGATTTTAGAATTACATGCAGCACTTAAGAAAGAAAAATATCCAGTCATTGCCTTATAGAAGAACTTATTTGTGATTGTTGATCGGAGAAACTTACAGCAACGAATTAAATCAAGAGGCATGAGAAATCGCAGTGATCATTATAACGTTAGTCATTTCCGGTTCGTTTTTTTCTCCCAATGAAGCACGGAGTTTGGAAAATCGCTCAAGTTTAGAGAATATTCCGGAATGCGCAGATTCTAACAGCCAAAAAATATCCTTACTTTTGTAAAAGAATGAAAAAGTTTAATGAGATGATTTAAAGCAGGCTTCGGGCAGAAAGTATATTAAAGTACAGGGTGAAGTTGTAGGACTGGTAAGAACAGAAAAACTTCAAGTGATACATAAGAAATATATGAGATGGTAGTTGGGATTAAAGCGAAGGACGTCAAGGTATACAGGAAGCCAAAAAAGAAGAAAAGGAGATCAGAAGCTGGGAAAAAAGTAAGGAGATGTGCAGAAAGAGTAAAAGAAGAGGCAAAAAGTAAGATAAGGATGGCAGGTTGGATGAAGATAGGAGAAAAAGAGGCTGCAAGAACCTCGTATTCCGGATGCGAAGCTTTCACTTTAAATTTTGAGTTCTCCTTTCTACGTTTTACTAGTCGATCCTAACAAGTGTATCTTGCTTTGATGTGTGAATAATTCGAGTTGTACAAACTTAAGTAAGAGGCAGAGTGTTAGGTTCTTCAAGAAGATTTGATGGAATCTCCATCAAACTAGGATGAGGACCTGGTGAGCTGACTGAGGCAGGATCACTTTCAGCATCAGCTTCATGAATTTCACCATCTGCTCCTGCATTCAACTCTTGAACATTACCAGGAAGATAGTCCTTCCAACTTCTAAACAGGTACCTTGTAAACTTCCTCAGCTGACGGAACTTGCAATAAGTAGCTCCTTCAGCGGACTCAAGTTGTTGTGTCTGAATTAGAAAGCCCTTCTCTTTGAAAGTCTGTTCCAGCTTTTCCCTTTGGAGAGACTTTCTCGTTTTTCTTTTCCGCCTGCCATCATCCTGACTCAAAACCCTCTGGCAAGGAGGAACAGGAATCCTTTCAGCAGCTGCGTTCAAGAAAGCTCCAGCTGAAGATCCAGCCTGACCTGCTGGTTGCTGAAGAGTTTCCCTCGGAAAGAACTCGTAACCTCTCATACTTTTGTCTCCTGTGCCACTATAATACCTGAAGTTTCCTCCAGAATCGACAGAGAGACTCTTCTTTTCCTGAAGACTAGGTTTAGCTCCTCCTGTGAACTTGAACTTGCATATGCTGACTTCAGTCGCAGGATTGTTGTTGTTCTCGGTAGGCATTGGTGGGATGAATATGGCAGATCGTTTGCGCTTCGTTGGCTGACCCTGTTGATTAGCCGAAGGTGCATTTCTCTTCGGTCTTGGCGAGACTGGAGGTGGGGCTGCTGCTGATGGAGGAGGACCCGTTGCCACTGGAGTAGGACACTTGGTATCGAGCATCGAGTACAATGCCTTCGGCACGATTTTCTGCTCTTTTGAATTATTCTCCACCCGTGGCAAGTTTTTTTCATCCTGTGCCATTTTCTGGTAGTAAAGAAATTGAGATTGTAGGGCCATCGGATGGATAAAGACGCCTGCGTTGGGCCAATAGACAAAACCAGGATTGGGACTTATGGCTGGATCATTGTTGTTATTGTTACTGATATTATTGTTGTTATTGTTGACAGGCTCTGTTTGTCTCATAGGATCAGGATAGCAGGGACCTAAACATTCCACCTCCTCGTTATCACTTGAAACCTCGCTCTTGAGTTGACCAGACTCGTAGACATTTCCATGTTTTCTCAAAAGTCTGATTTTTAAGTGATTCAAATCTCTGATGCAAAGATTCAATGGTTCGTCCTGTTCCTTGAACGATGCACCTAAGGCGAGACTCTTACGAGATTCCTGAGTAAGTCTTTTCTCCAGAAGACTACTGATCCTATTTTGGATATCTGTTCGTTGAAAGGGAATATGAGGTTGAGGATCCCTTTCGATTTTCTCTCTAGGTGATTGTTTCATCCCCTCATGTCCAGGTGTTCCAGGAAGGATAGTACCATAATTTTTGTAGATCAGATGGCAGATGTCTGCCTTCTTTGGCTTCCTGCCTCTTCTTGGTTTGCTGTTATCGAGAGTGATTTCCCCCATGTAGGGCAGATCCGAGTATTTCATTGGGGGTCGTGGTGTAGATTGGGTCTGTTGTTGTGGCTGATTTCCATAGGGGTTGGAAGTTGTAGAAGTGATGACTGATCTTCTGGAGTTTCCATAGTGAGTGGAATTGGACAGGGGACTTGTGGGGACACCTTGAGGGCAGAGTTCCTGCTGCATTGCTGCAATTCGCTGAAGCCAGCCATGAACATCAGCTGTTGGACTTGGAGTCGAAGTTGATGTAGTGGGAGTTGGACTAGGTGGTGTAGTTTCAGAGATTGGTGTCGGCGAGGCATTGAGAGCTTCTTGAGCCAAAGCTGCTTCATAATGGTCCAGATACTCCGGAGGCAGCGCTTGGTGATGAAATTTAAGCTTCCACCTAGACTTTCTGCGTCCTCGACTATAACAGAACAAAATCGAGCCTTTAATCGAAGTTTTTATAGTGATAAGTCTGATTTTAATAATTATAGTACTGGGTTTTATAAATATAGCATTAAAAATTCTTTGAGCAAGACGAAATGAACATCGTAATAACATCAATCTTAATGAGAAGTATCATAATGTTGTTAGCAAACACAAATTAGAATATAATCATGATTGTAATTGGGATAATTTATCAATTTTACACAAAGAAAATAAAAAGATGTCTAGGTGAAATGTTTTTCATAAAAAAGAAAGTAATAATAATTTAAATGTAATTAAAGATCTAAAAAACTACAAACTAGCTTATAATGTAATCTTTGACCAATTGTTAGTTTCCAGACCTTAACTATTCCTTAAATCTTTTTAGCTTTTCTAATTCTTAGATATGATTCCATATTTTAAATTTTTTTATCCATATCATTATTCTATAACATTAAAACTGGTTTTAAAATTTGTTTTGATACTGTATCTATTTAAAAAAAAGAGGAATGCCAAAATTGCGAATTTTGTATCCATTATCCATAAATTGTACATGTGCCGTGTATTAGTTAATAGATATGATAAAATTGTAACAAAATTCAAAGATAACTGGTAATATAATTCATAATATAATTTTATGTACATGAGAACTGTCTCATTATATGATTCTCTACGATAATGATAGAGGAAACATTGTTTATTGTTGAGTTCGTTGGTAATGACTTCTTCCTTCTTTCTATTTTCTCTCTAGTTTTGATCAAAAGTTCGTCTCATACATATCACAATCTTCTTGTTTAGTTCATCATAAATTTTATTTATTTTAAACAAAAGAACATGCCATTGAATGACTATTCTTTGTTATTAAAAAATCTTTAGTCTTGACACAGGTAAAATAATTTTTCATTAAAAAAATATTAATTCCTTAATACAATCTTATATAAAAGTATAAAATTGACACTAATTTAATAATAAGAAAATTTTTTTTATCTAATTATACAGAGTGAAGAAAAGAGAAATTTTTAGTGATGTCCAGTATGTCTACTTTGTGTTTGACCAAATATTTATATTCGTTGACTACTTATCTTATTTGCATATGAAATAATAATTTGCCAATTTGTTCCTGATGAGGAAACCATATTAGGTTTCGAAACGTAGAAATACAAACATTTTCATCTCTTTGTCTGAAGAATGTCGTTTTTCATCTAAAAACCTTACTCTATCCCCAATTGAAAATTCCGACGTAGTAAACTACGTTATAAACCACGTTGTAAGCTACGTCATAAGCGACGACGTAAACTACGTTGTAAACTACGTTGCAAGCTACGTCGGAAATTGGGATAGTAAACTCCGTCGTCTGCGACATGGTTTACTACGTTGTTTACGACGTCGTCTGCGACGTGGTTTACTACAAATTATTTGTTCCGATATTCAAAAACATTGTTTTCAATTTCAGCTTATTGAAAAATATATAACTATTTTGAAATATTATCTTGTTTATTTGCAAACGAATCACAGTAAAAAACTTCAAGGACTCGAAACTAATCGAATCCTCAAAACACAAAAACCACAACCAAATTTGGACCAAAATCACCACACTTCAATAAAACAGATTTTTTTTTCTGTAGTGTTACAGCTGTGAAGAGGGTATTGGAAGAGCATCAAAACTTCGCAAGTAGTTTGTTTTTTATGTAGATGGTTGTGGGAAATAAAAACAAAAGAGGACGAAAGAAATAAAAAGAAGGAAGGAGTTTTGGAAGGTTGCCTTCTTTTTTCTTTCCTCCTTTTTTGTTTGTTTTTCTCACGGTTTGTTTTCTAATGGTTTTATTGAGGTGTGGTGATTTTGGTCCAAATTCGGTTGTGGTTTTTGTGTTTTGAGGATTCCATTAGTTTCGAGTCCTTGAAGTTTTTAATTATTTTTGTTTGGACGTTGAGAGGAATCCGGGTTAGTGGTGATGCGGGTACAGGTTTCGAATCCCAGTATCCCTAAATTAAGTTCTTCAATTATAAATTGTTAATGTTTTTAAATTTAGTTTGTTTAATCATTATGCATAGATTGTACTAATTAAAGAATAATTTTTTAAATAAAAAATTAAACTGCATAGTAAAACACGTCGTAAGCTACGTAGTAAACCACTTCATACAACGTTGTAAACCATGTCACAGACGACGGAGTTTACTATCCCAATTTTCGACGTAGCTTCCGACGTAGTTTATAACGTAGTTTACGACGTCGGAATTTTCAATAGGGGATAGAGTAAGGTTTTTAGATGAAAAACGACATTCTTCAGACAAAGAGATCAAAATGTTTGTATTTCTACGTTTTGAAACCTAATATGGTTTCCTTATCAGGAACAAATTGGCAAATTATTGTTTAATATGAAAATAAGATTAATAGGTGTAGTAAACAAATATAAATATTTGACTAAAAACAAAGTTATTTTAGATACAGAAATGTCTACCATCATCTATTGTTTCCACTACTAAACGGATGCTACTGCTTTTAATATTTTATATGACAATCTACAATACGTACTCTCTAAATTTGAATCAGTAAAAATCTACTGATTATCAGTGAAAGTTGACTGATTCAAATAGCTAAAAAGAGGTTACTGTAAATCAGTTAAATTTCACTGATTATTTCAGTGAAAATTGACTGATTTGACAGTGATAAATATTTTTCACTGATGAATCAGTGAAAAGGCAAATCACTGATTCAATCAGTGAAAATTTGACTGATTCAGATTTAGAGAGTATAGTAAATTTTATTATCTCCTATTGCAGCTAATATTAAACGTATTGTAACTCTAGCATAGATTGTAATTTACGTAGATTTAAACTTGAAACGCTTCTAGGTGTCGGAAAAATAATAACTAGTAGGTACAGCGACTTATAGAGTATTTGTAGGTCTCAAGTCATATATTACTGCATTCCAGCCACTCCTTAATTGCAATTTATAATGCAGAGTAACACCTTCGACCGTAGGTAGAGAGCTTGCCTCCCTTCCAGCGATTACTCGTGTATTTAATGAAATTCAATAACGGTATTAATCGTCCCGCGGCATTTCAGCTTCGTGTATATTTCTTCCCCTTCTCGTGATCAATAGACTGATCTTGCAATGAGGCCAAACCCGTTTCCCTGTATCTATCGCTCTGATTAGCAGCTTCAAATGACTATGAAAGATATGATATGGTGCAATTCTTGTTGACGGCCTCGTTATCGAAGCGACATAATAATTCGTGAATGAGTCGAAGAAAGGGTGCTCTAAAAGCCTGAGCGGGTTATTTGAAATTATGTACTCTAGATAGTGTCATGTTTTCATCATTCGTTCAAGTCACTTCATGAGATAATAAATTTTCCTTTTTGCTTGTAATCTTGGTATGAGAGAAAATAAAAGTAAGGTGAATATTAACCTGGGTCTCGCTCTGGTTGAATTGTCCTGGGGCGATTGTCCTGAGCTTACATCGTGCACCTGTTGATTTGCTTGTAGTTGATGTGCGTGAATATCATCACCTGAGACCGGTGTTGTGTCCAGCTCAGTTTCAGATCTACAGATATTGAAGAAAATAAATGATAGCATCTTTTAATTCAGATTAAATTTATAAAGGCTTTTACATTTCTCATCAAGAATTAATTGGTTTATTTTATCGATAGGTATTCTGAACATGAAAATTGATATTCGCAAAAAACAAGAGATTGCGGAATTAATATTCCATACGAAGTTTACGAATGACGAAGGAATTTTTGACTTGTTAAAAATCCGGAGGCACGCGATATTGCATGGGTCGACGAATGCGTCTTCTTTTTCTATATTTTCTTCTTCACAACTGCTTTTGTAATATTAAGTGTCGTGCATCAGTGGTTATTCATTCCATGGCGACTCCTAATGAACTACCTGGATGCCGTAACATTTTTTAATCAATGTAAGGAATCTATAGTATCTATAGATACCGCATGCTCACAATTAAACCTCATAGAATTTCTGTTAACCAGGAAATCCGCGAAAAGCTGAGAATTCATCGATACTTCTGGACTTGAACTGAGAGTTTTGAAAAATCAATCCTATTGGTTGAATTGAATTTCGAGGAGGGAAAATTCTTTACTTTTTCCAAAAAAAGTATTTCAAATTTTTTAACAAATCAGTGAAATGTAAAATTGCTTTAAATAATTTTGATTTTTTTTCACAAATTGTAAAGAAAGAAATTTTAATTAAACTAGGTGAGCTGAGGTAATTTTCAAAAATCTCTCAAAATGAATCGAATCTGATTGAATTAGTATTGCTTCAATAAAATGTTTTGTTTTACTTAATTTTCATTAAATTAATCTGTGTTTTGAATTTATTAAATGATTCAACATTAATTCTATTTAATTTGAAAATTTCAATCGAATTGCCAAAATTCAATTTATTCAAGAACTGTTTTTAATTTAATTCAATTTACTCGGAATATCTTTTTACTACTTAGTTCAAATATCTTTGCATTAAGAATAGTTGAGTTCAAAAAACAAATTTCGTTCTAATTTAATTACATTTAATATAATTTGAATCAGTTCGCTTCGAGAAAGTCAAATTAAGTTAATTTTTTGTCAATTCATTGGAATGGTTTTTAATTTCCTTTACCTGAATTTATTTGAATTCACTAGAAATTACTTAAATTTTTTTTAAAACACTTGAAGTAATTTAGATTTACTTGAGTTCACTCGAATCCGTTTCAATTCAATAGAATTGAATTACTCCAGCTCAATTACATTTTAAATTGACTTTAATTTACTTGACGCCAGTTGAATTTAAATGAGATTCCTTTTAAAAAACTTGAATTCACTGAAGTTCAATTGAATTAAATTAAATATATTTTTTATAAATTCGATTCATCTAAATTATATTGAATTATAACTTGCTATTTGTAAAATTGATGAAAAATACTTTATTTTGATTAAATGAAAAAGAGGTTTCATCAATTATAAGTGAATTTCGAATCATCAAAGTTAAATCTCACTGATGAACTATTCTAGAAATCTACTAACTACAAATTAAATATAATTGAGCCTTCCAATAAAAAACTCACATTATTCACTCAACCGAGAATTTTCATACAACAAACCAGGAATTTCATTACTTCATTTTAGTAATAATCTTGGCTTCCAAAGTACTTTAATTTTTTTCTCGAAATGATAAACGACCTCCAAGATCTGACGCAAATTACCGGGGGTAGGTGTTAAAACAACTTGGCCCAAATTGCCGACAAAATCAGCGAAACCACCTGAATTTATTGTCGACAATTCAGGCCCGTTAAAGCAAAGGCATTTTCATTTTTCTTGTCGACAAGAAACGCTCCATTAGAGATTTTGTAAATTGGTATCAATGATGAATTGCAGCATAAATAACATTTTTGTTTATTAAAGCTTCTTACCCTAGGTTATTAACTCCATGTCCTCGATCCTCCTCTTCCTGAGGTTCCTGTTTAACAGCCATGTGTACAAGATCAGGCAAATTATGGTGCAGAGGATGTTGATAGGGTAAAATGTCCGTCAGGGAACCGTCTAGCCCCGTTGATTGTGCACGGGGCGCGACTTCCTCAGTCTGCATAATGCCCCCTGGAAAAGAAGATTTTTAAAAAATGATTAAAAACGGGAAAAAAGGAAAAAAAAAATTTTGCCCTTGGCTCAGACCAGGCATGTTCTAGTTTGGCATTAAAGGCCTGTTCTGACGACAGGATTAGTATTGTAGCCCGATTATATATAATATTAATCTACCTAAGAGGGCTCAGTCCTGGTTTGACGCAATTATGCCAAGTCAGGTCAGGTCAATAGATTTTTTCAAGAGAATCTGTACAGCGAATTTAAATTATTTTTTTTTATATAATTATTATATTCATTTAGACTATAGTCAAGCCAAGCAAGCTCTAGCTTGGCACAGAACGCTACGTAAGACCTGGGCCCGGCCTGGCGGACTGATTTGTCCCGGATCAAGGAGTTTATGCACAGAAGTAAAAATATGAGGCAGCCAAGCAAGCTCTATCTTGGCACAAAACGCTAAGTCAGACCTGGGCCCGGCCTGGCGGACTGATATGTGCCGAGACAAGGAGTTTATGCACAGAAGTAAAAATATGAGGCAGCCAAGCAAGCTCTATCTTGGCACAAAACGCTAAGTCAGACCTGGGCCCGGCCTGGCGGACTGATATGTGCCGAGACAAGGAGTTTATCTACAGAAGGAGGTAAAAATATGAACAAGCCAAGCAAGCTCTGGCTTGACACAAAACGCTAAGTCAGACCTGGGCCCGGCCTGGCGGACTGATTTATGCCGAGACAAGGAGTTTATCTACAGAAGGAGGTAAAAATATGAACAAGCCAAGCAAGCTCTGGCTTGACACAAAACGCTAAGTCAGACCTGGGCCCGGCCTGGCGGACTGATTTATTATATTTATTATATTAATCTACCTAAGAGGGCTCAGTCCTGGTTTGACGCAATTATGCCAAGTCAGGTCAGGTCAATAGATTTTTTCAAGAGAATCTGTACAGCGAATTTAAATTACTTTCTTAATATAATTATTATATTCTTTTAGACTATGGACAAGCCAAGCAAGCTCTATCTTGACACAAAACGCTAAGTAAGACCTGGGCCCGGCCTGGCGGACTTATTTATGCCGGGACAAGGAGTTTATCTACAGAAGGAGGTAAAAATATGAGCAAGCCATGCAAGCTCTAGCTTGGCACAAAACGCCAAGTCAGACCTGGGCCCGGCCTGGCGTACTGATTTGTCCCGGATCAAGGAGTTTATGCACAGAAAGAGGTAAAAATATGAGCGAGCCAAGCAAGCTCTAGCTTAGCACAAAACGCCAAGTCAGACCTGGGCCCGGCCTGGCGGACTGATTTGTGCCAGGTCAAGGAGTTTATGTAGAGAAAGAGATAAAAATATGAAAATAAGAGGAGAATCACTGCATAATAGGGACATTTCTTGAGGTGATTTTACATTTGCAGGCCCTTTAGTTCGTGATTGGGTCCGGCCCTTAGGGAGAAGAGACGGTGTACATCGTATGTACGAGACACACGCATGCGAGAATTCTATGCGGAAAAAGAACCCTAGAGACCAGTTTCTGGTTGAGGCGAGTGACAAGCGAGCGGTGTAGATTGCCTCAGTGCCATTGTAATTCAGCTTTGCTGTATTCTTCGTCGCGACAACTGTAGGTTTGCTCCTTGTCTCCCTCCTGAATCGAACGACATTCCAGAACTTTTTGATATACTGTCGCGCGCGCACGTTGTTGCAGACACTTTTAGCAAGAAAATCACCGCCGGTAAGCGCCGTAAGTAATGTCTATATCGTTTATGGAAAGTCCTGAACGATATCGATCTTTGAATCGTCAATATAGAAACGGGGAAAATTGAGAATTACTGAATATGAAGGACTTTTAGATTTTATGCAATTAAATTATTTTACTTTTTTTGGCAAAATATGAAGTGCAGGTAACAAAAGATGATAAAATGGGTGCAGCATTACATTAGTGGTGAGACGATTACATTTTATGGAGAGCATCATAAATATAAAGCAGTTGAGATAAGGTCTCTCTCCAGCTGTGAACAGGAGAGAAGAGATAAGAATTGTTTGGGACTCAGCGTTGAAACCGAAAAATGTGAAAGGAGATGCAAAACTTTTATTTGTTGGCACCTAATTCATAATAAAACACCTTGGCTTTGTGCTATTTAATAAATGTTTTCTAAAGAGGGTTTTATTCTGATTTTTTTCTACAACTTTAAAAGATATTTCAAGAAACTATCGGTATTGCGATTTTAAGGTAGTTGTCATGCGAAGAAAATATCTCTGGAAAAAAAAGTTTTTCTCTGATTTTAAGAGTTGAAATTATATTATCAGTTGTGTTTCATGAATGAAAAAACAATATTTTTTATGAACAAAATTTAAAACACGAGAAAAATAATCTTTTTAATGATTTTTTTTGTAATAGAATTTTTCTTTACTATCTCTTCTTATCAATTTTTTAAAAATTATTGGATTTTCATAAGTCATGGCTTATTTTTTGAGGGAAAATATTCTCTAGAACTTTACGATTTGCAATTTTAAATGTTAAGTTTTCAATCACTGGAATCATTAAAACAATTTTTTTAAAAGAAACATTTTTATTATAAAATAACTATATTTGAAGACTATTAAAATATTTTCAGAATTGAAAATTGTGGCGTTGTAGAGAATATTTTTCCTGAAAAATAAGCCATGATTTATGAAAAACCAAATTTTTTTTTTAAATTGGTAAGAAGCGAGTAGTAACAAAAAAATTCTTTTACAAAAAACAATATTAAAAGTATTATTTCTTATAAGTTTTAAATTCTTTTCATGAAAACAAATTTTTTTTCTTTCACAAACGACTGATAATATCATTTCAAGTCTTAAAATCATAGAAAAACTTTTTCTTACAGAAACCTGTTTTTTCTCATGACAACTACCTTAATGACAAAAATAAAGAAATTTTCCAACAGTTTATTGCCATAACTTTTGTAGCTAGTTTTATTCCTTAAAGTCTCAAACATAAATATTTACAATTTTGTAATTCCTCCCTTAAAATTTAGCAGCTTTCGAATTTTCCAGTTGAACAAATCTATTAATACTGCTATCCTGAGTTTTTTGATTTTTAAATTCTATATTTTACCAATTTTCATTCTTTATTTTCTAATTATTTTAGTATTTTGTTTCACTGGGTAAATTTGAACTAAATTTAAACTTTCCGAATTTTTTAGTAGAAAATTCAGGTTAATAAGAAATTAAAGCATTGTGAAATTCTTTATTACTGCAAATTTCAAATTACCCTGCAGTTATTATATTTACAATGCAAAAAAAATTAAAGACTCCAGGATTAAAAAGAACGTCATATTTAAACGGTTTTTCTTATATCCTTAAGTCTTGGATATTATATAATAATAATCAGAAAATTAATACAATATGAGGGAGATGATTCCCATTATTTGAAATTATGATTATACAAATGTTACAATTCAAAATTCCATCTAATCCGAATCAATTCGAATTCCCCAAATACTAAAACCACCAAATGTGAACATTCTAGCCTGTGCTTTGAATTTATTAAATGATTAAACATTAATTCTATTTAATTTAAATTAACTTGTTACTCTCTAAATTTTAATTAGTCAAAATCTACTGATTATCAATGAAATTTGACTGATTAAAATAGCTAAAAAGAGGTTACTGTAAATCAGTCAAATTTCACTGATTACTTCAGTGAAAATTGACCGATTTGACAGTGAAAAATATTATTTCACTGATGAATCAGTGAAAATTAACTGATTTAACAGTGGAAAATCAAATCAGTGAAAAGGCAAATCACTGATTCAATCAGTGAAAATTTGACTGATTCAGATTTAGAGAGTAGAATTCAATTGATTCAAGATCTGTTTTTAATTTAATTATATTCATTTAAATTATTTTTACTACTTAAAACTCAGTTCAAATATCTTTACATCAATAATAGTTGAATTCAAAATATGAACATATTTAGAAAATTAATATAATATGAAGTGGATGATTTCCATGATTAAAAATTATGATTATACTCTCTAAATTTGAATCAGTAAAAATCTACTGATTATCAGTGAAATTTGACTGATTCAAATAGCTAAAAAGAGGTTACTGTAAATCAGTCAAATTTCGATGATTATTACAGTGAAAATTGACTGATTTGACAGTGAAAAATATTTTTTTCACTGATCACTCAGTGAAAATTAACTGATTTAACAGTGAAAAATATTTTTCCACTAATGAATCAGTGAAAAGGCAAATCACTGTTTCAATCAGTGAAAATTAGACTGATTCAGATTTAGAGAGTACAAGTTTTATGTTTCAAAAGTTGAACTAATCCGAATCAATTCGCATTCTTAAAACACTAAAACGACTAAATTTGAATAAGCAATTTAAATTTTGAATGATAGTTTTGCTTGGACGTTAAGATGATTTTGAGTTTGTAGTGATATAAATTCGAGTTCTGTTTTGAATAAATGTTATATCAATGTGAAAGAGGCGTGCGACAAAGGGAAGAATCTAGAGAACATTATACGCATACTGACTTTAACGCTCTGACGGATAAAAATATATCTCGCTCGAAAATAGCTCTGGACACACCATCTCCGAGCAACACCCGCAATTTCTGGTCCATACTTGGTCTTACTCGATCGGGTTTCAGACCTTCGTGCAGCATCTGAAGCCGTCTTCCTGTCACGTGTCAGCTGCAAATCGCATTTCACGATCTTCCCTTTGCCACTCGCGTCGTAAAATGCAGGAATCGTTGAATCTCCAGGAGAAGTCATTCTACACCAATTCCTTGCCCTTAAAAGGGCTGAATCACCTCAAGGATTCCAACAAATTCATCGCCACGATAAAAAAGATTTTTTAATTATATTTTCTTCGTAGAGCAATCAACTTGCAGAAACAATTTGAAGAATTTTAATTTCAAATTTTCAACAAGCCAACTAAAGCCGAAATATCAGGAATTTTTAAATTATGCCACCCAATTTAATTTGTTTTATATATTTTCAATCATTTTCAATACTTTCAATCTTTTAATTTAACTGATTTTTATCTTTTTAGATTCGATTCTGCGATGTTTAATGTAGATCATCACAATCACAGAAATATGAAACTAGGTAACTTATTAATTAAAAAAAAATGTATTTTGCAAATTGTAAAACATAATGTCATTTTAATATTTTGAAATGTTATGAAAAGTTGTGTATAAAAAAAATGTTTAAAACCTAAATTAATTTGAACTATTTTAAAAGTTTTCTCGAGTTTCCCTGAAATGTTTCCAAAAATAGTAAAATAATCTAAAACAATTTATCTTTAAACTTGTTCTCAATTTTTGACATTTCTTATAATCTTCAACATTATTATTTTTGTTTTGGTTCCCAATCCTGATTTTAATTCAACAAATACCTAAATTTTTTAATTGTTAAATTTAATCTTCTGAAATTTTAATTTTTAATACATTTCATTTCATTATTTTAAAAATATAGAATTAAAATTTCCTTCAAATCTCAGAAATCATAACTAAGACTCAGAATAGTTAAAAAGTTCAAAAAAACTTGAAATTTCTTCAAATAATCCTGAATTATACCAGCTCAAAAAGATTCTATTCTTAGCCAGGAAAAACAAAAAATTGCTCGAGGAAAAGTCGTGGACTTTAAAAAACGAAATTTCGTGATGACTCCTTATTGGTTTTTTATTTAAAATGTTTTTTACCTCTTCTTTTAAATATTACGAGCGTAGTCATTTGAAAGCTTTCGGAGTATAAAAACTCATCTTTACTACCAGCCGAACAGAGTCAGCAATCAAACCAAAGTGCTCGAAAGGCACAGCAATCGTATTTCTCCGACTGATGGATAATGGCATAAAGATATTTCGGGAAGTAATTAAGACCCTAAGACTTTCTTTACTTTTATTTGTCTGAATTATTGCGAAGGGAGAAACGAACGAACGAACCGACCGACATTACGTTTCTTTAACCATCTTAATTATGGTTTATCTCTGAAGCTACAGAAATCATCGGTTTTCGTTTACCTTCATCTGTTGCTCGTAATTGACTGAAGACTTGCTTTGCCACTTAACTCGATTTATGGTAGCATATAATTTACGGTTACACATATTTAATAATAAGCCACGACAAGTAGACACATGCATAACTATCAAACATTATTTATACCTCTTTATTTTTAATTTAACTCTATATAAATGTACCATTTGAAAGTTCACGTTTTTTTAACCGATTATATATATCAATTCTAGAAATAAAAACTGAGAGAAAAGTCTTGGCAAAACGATATTTTCGCATAGTCGACTTGACGTAGTTCTTCCAGGCGTAATTGCCACGACATTGGCGTTATAAAAAGCTTCGCGACATACCGGCCGGTGTATATAATTATTAACAGCAAGCGAGGGAGTTGGACCGATTCATTGAAGACCGTTTATAGAATGATGCAGGCGCGCGTAACAGAAATTTATTTTTTATCTATTTTTAGCGCTTGGCGCACTGCCACTATTTTAGGTTCTCTCAAATTTCTCACTCCATATTTGGGATTATAAATGAGAAAATTGTGAACAAGACCAGCTATGGCCAAACTCCATTTTTAGTTATAAAATTCTTATTAGCTCGAAAGAAAGCTTAACAATGTTATCAGCTCATTAGCAGATAAAATACAAATTCAAAGAAAGAGGGAATGAGTTTGTTTCCCATTGGCAGGAACGCAAGTATCTTAAAAACGAATAGAAGGTTGCAATCCTCCAGAATATGTCAAGGTGATGCCAACCGACTGAAGGAAATGCAACACAGAAGACTAAAGCCCTTTGACATAAATTGGCAAAATTATCTGATAATTGAACTGTCATCTTGCGAACTCGACTGGAAATTACAACAAAGTTGGTGCCCACGTATCTGCCATAAATTGGACTAGTGGTGGGCCAATTAAGGGCGATATACCAAAGAAGAGAACTCGACGTAATCTAAGTATCTTGAATTAAATGACACGCTACACGTTGAGATCGAATGTCGATGAATATTCATAATGACTCTCCCTGATATCTAAATGTTGTTTGTCGATCGTCAGTGCCACAAATAGAAGAAAAGACGAAGGATAAAATCAAAGACAAAACCAAGGATAGAACTAAAGTCCACATAACGGTTCATTTCATAATAGATCAAGATCCAGTCTCTTTTTGAAAATAAACTATAATCTTGTTCATACAAAATATACCCTTACGATTCACACTTTTCTAATAAATCTGTGACAAGCATTTTATATACTCAGTTTTAACATTCAAATATTCAACTCTAATATCTTGATATTTAGCTTTGATATTTAAAATATCAAAATAGGTCAACATTAATAGTTTATAGATGTTAGAGCTGAATATCTAAATATTGATTTTGAATATCGAATTTTCTTCGTGAGGTTGATATCAAGATTTGAAACTCGGAAGCAAAAAGTTATACATTTTTGAGGTTCAATAATAAATAATGGAAGAAAAATTGATATTTTGAATTATATTTGCTTCTAACGTCAAGATATTCATCTGCAATATATGGGATAATTATTTCATCCTATTTTAATATCTTGAATACTACAGCTGAACATTTTACAACTGAATAGATGAGATTACTGTCTCATAGATGAATATTCATTTTTCTCCGTCTACTGAGTTTATTCTGAATTACTTGTCTCATTTTTCCTGATTCAAGTCCTTTTTCTTAGTGTTGCATTAGAAGATTATTAATTAGTCAACTATGGAACAATATCTAAGATATTAAAAAAAGATGTTATTTATATCTAAAATATAACAGACTAATATATACATAAAGAAAAATGGATGTTCAACTACGGTACAGTCATCTTTTATCTTCAATTGTAATATCTAGATGTTAAACTGTAATATACAAAATATTAATCTCTCTATATTTAAGATCTTAGATATCACAGCTAAATATCTAAATATTACAACTAAATATCTAGATATCACAACTAAATATCTAGACATTACAACTAAACATATAAGATGGCTGTCCCATGGTTAAACATCTAGATATTAATTCTAAACATCCATTTTTCTCTGTGATATACATCACAACTAAACATGTAAGATGACTCTCCCATAGTTGAATGTCTATTTTTCTCCGTTTATTGAGATTTAAGCCGAAAAAAATAACAGTTGAATCTAAGACTTTCTACCTCAAACGAGCAGCAGCAAAAACTCCAGATTGCATGGAGAAAAGTGGATATTCAACCATGGGACAATCATTTTATACATTCAATTCTAATATCTAGATATATATCTCTGATATCTAAGATTCTGAAGTAGGATGATATTAATATCTCATATAAAACAGATGAATATCTAGATACTACAACCCAATACATAAGATGCCTCTCCACAATTGAATATCTAAAAATCGTTCTTGAATATCTAACTTTCTCCCTCTGGACTTAGTCGACTCACCTGTAACGGGAAACGTGCTTTCTGGCAACATGAAAACGACCAGTTATCACTATCCAAATGCAATATCCTCACTCCACTTCCTCATCACTTTCCTTCTCGCACTAAAGGAAATCTCATATTCCGCTATGCACTATCACCACATCTACCACAGAATATTTAATTTTACGCACAGGGTCTACAATTCTATCATTAAGTTATTAACTCCTAAGTGAACAAAAATTACTAAGGGTAGGAAAGACAAGAAGCTGAAGACATCCGAGTTTAAGAACCGAGGACGGTATGGGAATAAATGGAAGAGGACTTTGAGGGAGGCACGTGCTTCCTATCGGATTCTAGTGAGAGGAGAGGAGGATGGAGAGAGAGGGTGGAGAATGATAGGTGGATGGCGGATGGACCAAGACAGTGAGAGGGGGTGGTGGGATGGGGGGAGGGGGAGTTAGAGAGAGAAAAAGGGAGAGGAAAAACAGTGGACGGTTTTGAGGCACTTTTGGCACTGTAACTCGCGTGTCAAGCCAGAAGCACCAACCCCAGCCACGCTTTCGAAAGTAAGAGGGGGTGGGGGGGCGCGGGCGTATATTCTCGATTTGGGCGGATGGAAATCTGAGATTGCTCCATATCGGGCCGTGAGCAGTGCGACTAGAGGAGGTGCTCTGTAATAGCGGGCTCTGTCAGGTCCGGATTTAAAAGGAGGCGAAACAGACGTGGAAATTATTATCTTAGACTATAATTAAGACAATTGTGTGCCACCTGTTTGTAAGACTTTGTTATTATTTGTATGTAAATCAATGTTGAATTGTCTTATTTAACTTCAATGTCTGTTATCAAATGAAATTCCGATGATGGTCAATCAATAATTTACGATATTTATAAATTGAGAATTTTTTAAATTATTTATTTAAAAGAATATGGTCATTCAAATCGCATCAAATATTAAAAGTTTCTTTGGATAAGAAAAATAAAATATAAACACACAATCAAATACCTAGACTGACTGACAATGAGCTGCTGATAAGCCGAGACATTCGAGATAATGATCCCAGAGTTACTTATAAGACATCCTGTGAATGATGAAGTTTTTTACTCCATGGGTGACTTCGGCATCCAAAATACGTTGCTGAGATGAATGGGATATTAGGCAGATTTTCACAAAGTGAAACGACTATTTGTGAAGAAGAATAAGAAGGATTGAGCTTCGTTTCATGGCGATGGGCGCATGCGCAGTTCAAATTTTACATTTCATTCCTTTCTGGCGAAATGTACTACATTGCGCTACTGTTAACTGTAGCGAAAAAACGAGTTTGCGCGCCGGTGGCACATAAAATAGAATACGTGCCAATGCACACAATTCGGGAAATTACGAGACTCGCGACAATGCTCGCAGGACTGATCGCGCCTTGGCTTCGATCTCCTGCGAGCATTGTCGCTCGTCACGCAATAACCCTCATTGTGCGCAGTGGCACGTAATATACTATTATGTGACTTCGGTGCGTATACGAGTTTTTATGCGTACACTCGAATCTAATCTAGTATTGTAGTTGTTTGCGGCGCCAGTCATTACACTTGATATTTCGCGACTAGTCCCAGCCATTTTGATTTTATCGATCTTGTGTAGTAGTAGCTTGTTGTAATAGAGCTTGCGCAGTTCAAGTGTACAGGGCTTTGTCAGTACGGCGCTAACGCTGTACGAAGAAGAAGAAGAAGAAGAAGAAGAAGAAGAAGAAGAAGAAGATTGTGCTCCGCTGTATGGCTATATGCGCATGCGCAGTTCACTTTTACATTTCATTCCTCTGTAGCGGAATATACAACATTGTTCAACTCTCAACTGTAGCGGAAAAACGAGTTTCCGCGCCGGAGGCACATAAAATAATCTTTTCTCTTTCAACTTAGCCCTTCAATAATAATATTGCTATTCTTGAAAGTAAAATTATCCACGGTCTAATTTTCGCGGATGAACTACCTTAAGACAAAAGACGTCTGAAAAACATTTACTGGACTGACATAGACGTCCTAAAGACGTCTTTCGGACGTCACGAACCCATTGGATTGTTAGCATATTTGTCTTTGCATCTACTAATTCAGATTTACAGAGTAATTTAAAAATCTTCTTTCTATTGAAATCAAGAGTGCATTTTGAAATCTTTAAAGAACAACCATGAAAGAGTATTTCTCACGAGCGTTTTTATTTTTCTCAAGATTTTCAAGTCTTATCACGAATTCCCTATAACCTTCGTGAACTGCATTCATATGTGCGTAAAGAAGGACTAGCAAAAGATACGTATATACTTTAAATACTGTAAGGCACGCTATCTCTTGGGTTAATGAGCCTTGAAAGCTCGGGTTTCCCACAGTAGCACCGGATGACACGCAATCCAGGCCTTTTGCTGGATAAAGTCCGCCTCGTAACCTGCACGATTTATCGCACACACATTCCAAAGCTTGAAATGCCGAAAATCGCAACAGATAAGTCGCCCAACTTACTCCCATATCTGTGGGATATCGAAAAAAGTGGATTCTTGGCGGCGGCAAAGTGAAATCGTAAATGTTAAAGGTCAAATTTCAACCGTAACAGGTGAGATCAACAATTTACATCTCTGGTTGGTTAAAAGGATTCATGAATCAAGAATAAATGTACTCGAGATTATTAATTTCATCACGATTCTTGTGAATTACTTTTATCAAGAGGGAAATGTTAATTGCACATAAAATTACTAAAACCTGATAAGTACCCCGGAGGTCTAATGGGATTTCTCACAAAGAAGAATAATGTCTTAGTCGTTTTACACCGAAGGCACCAAACTCTCATTTGTTGCTTGAATTTATGCGTCTGATTAAAATTCAATCCGAATGTATTCGAAACCTAAAGCAGTTCAAGGAACTTTTTTAAAACGACTCAATCCCTACTCTCTAAACATGAATCAGTGAACGGCCACTGATTCGCAGTGACTATTCACTGATGGCAGCAGCTATAAATCGTTCACTGAGAATCAGTGAAATTCGACTGATGAATCACTGAAATAGATTTAACTCACTTATTAAACCAGTGAAATCTCCAGGTGGTAATAATAAAACAAGCAATATATTTTAACGATCAATGAACTCGTTTATTTTAGGTTAAACAACACTAAAAAGAAATTACTTAATTATGATTATATATTGTAATTATTATTGTGTATAAATTTTAATAATTACTTTTGGAATCGCAAATTTAAAAGTGATGTTCAGGTAGCGCATACACTGATTTCTCAGTGAAATCAAATGAGGGCACTGATTCATCAGTTGATATATTTTCACTGATATAATTAGTGACTATTACACTGATTCTGGTTTAGAAAGTATGTCTCCTCCTCTAAACCTGAATCAGTGAACGGTCACTGATTTGCCGTGATTATTCACTGATGGCAGCAGCTATAAGTCGTTCACTGAGAATCAATGAAATTCGACTGATGAATCACTGAAATAGATTTAACTCACTTATTGAACCAGTGAATTCTCCAGGTGGGATTAATAAAACCAGCAATATATTTTAACGATCAATGAACTCGTTTATTTCAGGTTAATCAACACTATAGTACATTGTGCAACTAGGGAAAAAAAAATTTATTTTGCGAGTGTGAAGTTTGATGCCCGAGCAAAGCGAGGGTAACAACCACGCGAGTAAAATAAATGTTTTTCCCGTGTTGCACACGATTTTTTTTCTACTAGCGGGTCAGAAAGTGGATTTGTTTGCCCCGCACGGGACAATAAAGTCCACTTTATGGCCCGCTAGTAGAAAAAAAATATTACGTAATTACGATTATATATTGGAATTATTATTGTGTATAATTTTTAATAATTACTTTTGAATTCGCGAATTCAAAAGTTATGTTCACGTGGGTCGTTCACTGAATGCTCATTGAACTCAAAGCAGGGCACTGATTGATCAGTTGATATACTTTCTCTGATATAATTAGTGACTATTACTCTTTAAATTTAAATCAGTCAAAATCTACTGATTATCAGTGAAATTTGACTGATTCAAATAGCTAAAAAGAACTTACTGTAAATCAGTCCAATTTCACTGATTATTTCAGTGAAAATTAACTGATTTAACAATGAAAAATATTTTTTCAATGATGAATCAGTGAAAAGGCAAATCACTGATTCAATCAGTGACAATTTGATTGATTGAGATTTCGAGAGTACACTGATTCAGGTTTAGAAAGTATGTCTCCTCCTCTAAACCTGAATCAGTGAACGGTCACTGATTCGCAGTGACTATTCACTGATGGCATCAGCTATAAGTCTTTTACTGAGAATCAGTGAAATTCGACTGACGAATCAGTGAAATACATTAAACTCACTTATTGAACCAGTGAAATCTTGAGGTGGGAATAATAAAACCAGTAATATATTTTAATGATCGATGAACACGTTTATTTTAGGTTAAACAACACCAAAGAGAAATTACTTAATTATGATTATATATTGTTATTATTATTGTGTATAATGTATATAAATATATATATAAATTGAATTCGCGAATTCAAAAGTTATGTTCACGTGGCGCGTTCACTGAATCCTCAGTGAAATCAAAGCAGGGCACTGATTCATCAGTTGATATATTTTCACTGATATAATTAGTAATTATTTCACTGATTCAGGTTTAGAAAGTATGTCTCCTCATAATTTGACAAATCCGAAATACTTATTCAAACATACAACAAACTCCTACTCCTGAAGAACTTTAGGAGTTAATTCGAATGAATTCGAAACCAATCCGAGGCACTTTTCCAAAAACGCCTCCAGACTCTTTGAGAACGAAATCAAAACCATCCCAAGTCACAATTTCAATTCCTCTCTAATCTGGCAACCACTCGAAATTTAATCCGAACTAATCCGATTCTCTTGAGTTGAATTAGAATCCGAACAGCTGACATTGTCGTAGAAGCAGATTCTGGAATAGAGTCGAATAAGAATATAATAGAACAGATAGAATTTTTTTCAATCCGGAACTTTCACCAGGGACACAATCGTATATATATAGGATGAAATTTTTTCCTGTGAATTTCTTGCAGAACCTCATGGAGTCGAGATAAACTCCATGCCACTAGTGGAAAGTAGTTGTTGACATATCATTGCCAGGTATTAGGACATGGCAAGTGGGCGGGATAGCTTAACCTATAAGGAATATAATACGAGTACGCCTCCACATTCTGACACTGAACGCGTATACGTGTAAGATCTCTGATAGATTATTGCAGTCACAAGAAACATGAGCTTTCAGGGTGCAGTGAATTTTTCACATTATAATTTACGATTGCTATTAGAGAATCAGCAATGAGGAATGCAGCTTCCTTATATTCACTTTATTTATAAATATTCTGTATTTCCCACTTAACTTTTTTGCTCCGAGGTGACGCGTCTTTCAATACGTTATACGGACAATGAATATCGGACCAAAATATGCGCCCACGTACTAAACGCCAATGTATGGAACCGGATATTAAGTACTTGCACAAACTTGTCTCTTCTCAGAAAAATAAATATTATTTTAAATTTAATTTTTTAGACTCGACAGATTTTAATATAAAGCAAAAGATAAAATACTTATTAAATATAAATTACGAAAAACCGCTAATGGAAATAGTGATAGTTTTTTACCAGTTGCTTTAGTATAAATTTCTATTGATAACACAGGTCTGCAAGGTTTTGTTGTTGAAAAGCTATGGGTCGTTTCCGGAGTAATTTTTGACGTAGAATACGAATCCGGAATCAGAATCAGCCTATCACGTCAGGATTTTGAGATATTTGAGGTTATGAGCTCGAAAAATGGGGGTTTTCGCTACTTTTGAGGTTATGTACAGGGCGAAAGACATTTTTTTGGTTTTTTTCTCAAATGTCATCATTCAGCACTATTCTTCCCCTTCAAAATGGGCTATTGAACAGTCACGAGCGATTTTTTTTCACAAAGATACGGCCATATCAAGTTTTGACATTTATCCGAACAACCTTATGAGCATTCATTTCGCCATTTTAAAACGGCTGGCCATCTTGTAAATGAAAATGTCAATCTTGCGATCCCATTTTCGTAATCAGCAATTCCGAAACCCCCGAGTAAGACTTTTTAGAGAGCGAAATCGTTTAATTTCGTAAATTTCGATCCGCCATTTTGAATCCGCCATCTTAGAAATGGAAATGTCAATTTTCTGACTGTAAATTCTTATTCACAGACCATCAAAATCTGCAAGCACAAATTTTCAAGATAAATTTTCGAATGCAAAATGGTATGCACCAAAGAGTCAATGTGAATGCTCATAAGATTGTTCGGATAAATGTCAAAACTTCATATGGCCGTATCTTTGTGAAAAAAAATCGCTCGTGACTGTTTAATAGCTCATTTTGAAGGGGAAGAGTAGTGCTGAATGATGACATTTAAGAAAAAACCAAAAAAATTTCTTGCGCCCTGTACATAACCTCAAAAGTAGCGAAAAACCCCATTTTTCGAGCACATAACCTCAAATATCTCAAAATCCTGACGTGATAGGCTGATTATGATTCCGGATTCGGATTCTACGTCAAAAATTACTCCGGAAATGATCTTTCGTTTTCCAAAAAATAATACAAACCCATTATTTGCAGACCTGTGTAATTGGTTCTTTTCTGCTAATTAGAGAATTTTAGAGAATATAAAGAATATAAGAGAATATAAAGGGAATTTTGAGAATTTATGGTTTAAATAATTATTTATCAATATTTTGAGTACCTTTATAGTTAAATAAGAGGTGCTCACCTATATAAATATATTTGTAGAGAAGAACCTCTAAGAACAGTTTTACTGTTAATATATTAAAATTATATACTGTTGAAATTTGAGGTTAGGTTCGTTTTGAATTTTTATACACTGAATACTAAAAATCTGAAATTAATATATATACTTGAATTGATATTATCTATATAATTATATAATAATTATATTAAATCATATATCAAGTTATCAAACTTCAAATTTTTAAGGAACTAAACAGTTTTAATTTTTTTTGCACTTTTCGGTGTCACTGTAGGTCACGGAATATATAAATCGGCAGGGAAAGTCAAGTAAAACTTAAAAAAGTTAAGGAATTTTTTTCATTCAACCATTTTAATTATAATCAACCAAATAAACTCCTGTATCAATTCTCACTGATATGAAGTAATTCCAATTTTAAAACAAATATTTTGTATTCTGTAATAATACTTTAAACTAAATGTCTGGAACATAACCTATAATATTATAACCTTTTAGTTTTTTCGTTTTTCACTTTCTTCTGCACAAATAAAATGCACATACAAAGTTTAAGAGATAATTTCATATCGCAGTATTAATTCATTTTCATTGTTTAACACGTTTAACAAGCCAAAATAACAAACTTCTCATAAATTCTAAAAGAATTTATCTGCCGGTTATATTCTTGGTAATATTCTCATTTTCGTTACCGTTCTTAAAGTAATATAACTGACTCAGAACTCTATGGTAGTAGTTTAATTTATTTGTCAATTGAATAATAACTAAATGAATTATTAAGCATTGAAGAATTACTAATTAAAATAGTAGAATTTGGGTATAAATTAGGAGGGAAGTGCTAGCTGTCAGTTCAGATTTAGAGTAAATATTTAGCTCTTTTCATTCAATCAGTAAGTTTTTTACTAATCAATTAGTTACTGATTTCTAGCTGTACAATTAGTTGTTTTGAAAGACGTTGATTTGGACGTTCTGGAGACGTCTTTTGTCTTCGTATCCACTGAGTAACATATAAAAAGATTCATAGTGTCGATAGTAAGTTATATTATCTGGGTATACAAAATATTACCAAAGATCAAATTCTCCGAGAATCTGTAAAAATGAGAATTTTTCAAATGAAATAATCTCTTCGTTCTCTTTAAGAATTTGAACAAATTATGAAAGATCATTATTCTACGTGAAAATTTTAATCAATTTTTTTTAAGATTTTAAGTTTCTGAACTTCCATAACTAGAATTTCTGAATTTTTAATAATTAGACAAGGTACAGAAATCAGTCGCTCTTGCAGGATTTGAAATTGAATAAAAAATCACTTGCGATGGAGGATCTCAAACCTTTTGCAAATAAAGATAGAAAATATTTTAAAATAGGTGCTATATTATTTTATATGACAGATTGATCATTGTTCTTAAAAATACAAATTTTATTTTTGCCCCAACTTTTTTTCTTATCGCTTCTTACCAAATTTAAAAAAATGATGCGATTCTAATAAATCATGAATAATTTTTTCAGAGAAAAGATTCTCCACAACTTCACCGCTTCCAATTTTTGAAAATAAATTCTTTAATAGCTGAAACCATTAAAAACAAATTTCTATAAACAAATTGCTGAATTTGATAATACACTGAGAAAACAGTTTTGTCAAATCAACAAAAATATTTGGTTGGTATTTAGCTAACAAAAATCTTTTGTTGTGCCAACAAAACATTTTGCTATATCAAACAAATTTTGTTGGTTAAACAAAATGTTTTGTTGGGACAACAAAATATTTTGTCAGGATAACAAAAAAAGTTTTGTTGGATACATTTTTTTCTCAGTGTAATTGATTCATTGTCAAAAATTGGAAACAGTTAAATTATAGAAAATCTTTTTCCTGAAAAAAGATCCGTGATTTATTAGAATCACATCATTTTTTAAAATTTGGCAAGAAGCGACAAGAAAATAAGTTGGGGCAAAAATAAAATTTATTAATAAAATTATTTTTCTGTGTTTTAAATTTTTTTCATGGAAAATAATCTTTTCCCTTTCAAAATATTCCTTCAGTAATAATATTGCTATTCTTGAAATCAAGATTATCTATTTTTTCCTGAGGTCTAATTTTCGTGGATCAACTACCTTAAATTCAAAATCAAGGAATAATTCTTTGTCATTCAGGATTCCGTCGTCAGTCCCATAATTCCCGAAATTCGACTCGTAAGTGTCTTATTAATCACTGCTCTCTAAACATGAATCAGTCGAATTTTCACTGATTGAATCAGTAAAAAAAGTATTTTTCACTGTTAAATCAGTTTATTTCCACTGAAGTAATCAGTGAAATTTGACTGATTTACAGTATCCTCTTTTTAGCTATTTGAATCAGTCAAATTTCACTGATAATCAGTAGATTTTGACTGATTCAGATTTAGAGAGTGAAGTAGCAGCTTCGTATGATTTTTTATTGGGTGATAATTACAACCTTTCGAAAGAGATACGCATCGACCTGTTTGCAAGTAAACGACAACCGGCGTTCAAGAGGTCGGGAGATAAAAAATCTCACAAACATCGCGCAAGCCTTTGGAACTTTGATTGGTTCAAGAACTCGCAAATATAAATATTCTATTAGTGATGCAAGTGAGGAAATACGTCGAGAATCGTTTTTATTATTTTAAAGTAAAATGTCTCTTTATTCGTTCATCTCAATTCAAATTATACTGCACTAGTTTATATTTTTTTCGATAAGTAATCGTAAAGAAAATTTGAAGGCCCCTGAGAAACATGATCCGGCACTGCTGCCGGGTGCAATCTGTCTTCTTGCATATCAATCAAGCAGGTAGTACAACCTTGCTATGCAGCGATTGGCAGCCTACCTGATGCGAGTTTTCTCCTCCTCCAGTTTACTCTCCCTACCTTTTTCTTCAGAACTCCATCGAGGAACGAAAGAAAGAATTATACTCCGCTGATTCCCCTCCGCGATTTTACTCTTCACGATATATACGATTTAACGTTGACATAAATGGAAATAATTGGATCAAACTGATGAAAATTTATTCTAATTATTTTTCAATCAGCCCAATCCATATATCTTTCTGTAAATCTCCATATAGGAACATGTTTCTGAATCTACCTGGGTTCCAGTGTGGGAACCAATATCGTAACTCAGAAAGGAACCTATTGCACCCCGTTTGGGAATTCGAGAGACAAATTTTTATTCGAAATGAGATTGGATCTTACTTGGGTGATTAAACTTTCATGTGGGAGCTTACATAAGGATCAAATGTAGGAACCTATGTGGGTGCTAGGTAGGAACCTCTCAAATTTCGTTTTAAAAAGAGAAAACAGATTTTTTTCAAAATTATTTACATTTTTTGTTACAAAAATCTCTATAATGTAGAAGTAAGTATAAGAAATAACATAGGAACCTATTTCGTAATCAACGTACACGGAGAAAAATGGATATTCAACTATGTGACAAGCATCTTATATATTTAGATGTAATATCTGAACATTCAACTTTACTATCTAAAACATTAAAATAGGTTAATATGAATATCTTAGATATTACAGCTGAATATTTAGATATTAAAACCGAATATGTAATATGTTTGTCATATAGTTGAATATCTAGATATTGATCCTGAATATCCATTTTTTCCGTGTAGGAATCGAAAAGGTTCCTATGCATGAACCTGTTTTAAATTCCTCCTAGAAAAATGAACCTTACCAAAAGGCTATTTATCTAAAGATTTTTTACATTTTCTTTAAACATTTTGTTTAATGTAGGAAATTATGTACAAAATTACCTAGGAACCTACATAAGAACCTATGTAGTACTCCAGGCGTTTCCTATCACATTTATATACCAATTTGTTTTTCAAATTTTCATAAATGGTAGAACAGATTCCTAACCAGGTTACGATATGGGTTCTCGCACGCTAACCTATCCATAGGTTCTCAATTGGGTTCCTATAAGGGAATTAACAGTAAGACTTGTCCACAGAAAAATGTGCAAGCAATTTTGAAAACTTGATAAGCTTGTTAGGAAAGTAAATTAATATTTTAATGTAGGGAATTATGTATAAAATTACCTAGGAACCTACATAAGAACCTATGTAGTAACCCAGGCGTTTCCTATCACATTTATATACCAATTTGTTTCTCAAATTCTCATAAATGGTAGAGCAGAATCCTGTCCAGGTTACGATATGGGTTCTCACACACCAACCTATCCATGGGTTCTCAAATGGGTTCCTATAAGGGAATTTTCAGTAAGGTTCTTCCACAGAAAAAATGTGCAAACAGTTTTGAAATCTTGATAAGCTTGTTAGGGAAGTTTATTAATATTTTAGTGTAGGGAATTATGTACAAAATTACCTAGGAACCTACATAAGAACCTATGTAGTAACCCAGGCGTTTCCTATCACATTTATATACCAATTTGTTTCTCAAATTCTCATAAATGGTAGAACAGATTCCTGACCAGGTTACGATATGGGTTCTCGCACGCTAACCTATCTATAGGTTCTCAAATGGGTTCCTATGAGGGAATTTGCAGTAAGGTTTGTCGACAGAAAAAATGTAAAAACAATTTTGAAAACTTGAAAAGCCTGTTAGGAAAGTTGATTACCTCAATATAAAAAATAGAAACAATAGTATCAATATCGTCAATTTATTGCTATTTTTAATCAAATTGAATTTAATTAAAGCCTTTTTTAGACGGCACTGTAAAGTTGACAAGCCACGCTCTCCCTCCAAGCATGTACAACAATCACTGCTACCTGTTAATGCCTCCTCCAATCGCCATATCTGCGAATTGATAAAAATATGGCTGTCGATTCGAGGAGAGCAATCGCTAATGATTTTCTGATCTGTCCGATCGCATGATGCAATAATCGATTCGGCACTTACGACTTTATGAGTTTATTCAATCGATGACAGCAATTTCCCGCGCGTCTGTGCTTAACGAGAACAGCTTTGCCCAGTGGCAATCTTTCTGTTCTTCCCAAGTATAATTAAAAAAGACTGATCGTTAAAGCAAAACTGAGCCACTGGCCAAGCGAGCATAAGCAAAAACCAATTAATCAATAACACAAGAGTGATTCAAAAATCACGAAGTTTTAAAAGTTTAAGGTATTTTATCTACAAAATATTATTATTGAAGGTCTAATTTGAAAGAGAAAAGATTATTTTCCATTAAAAAAATTTGAAAAACAGATAAATAATGTATTTTAAAAATTTGACTTTTGCCGATCTTTTTTTCGTGTAGCTCCATATCAAATGTTACAAAGTGATGCGATTCTAATAAATCACGAATTATTTTTTCAGGAAAATAATCACGGAAATTAAACTTCAGGCAAAAATAGATAATTTTGCTTTCAAGAATAGGAATATTATTATTGAAGGGCTATTTAGAAAGAGAAAAGATTATTTTCCAAAAAAAAAATTTGAAGCACGGAAAAACAATTTTATTGTTAAATTGTATTTTTACCCCAACTTTTTTTCTTATCGCTTCTTGCCAAATTTTAAAAAATTATGCGATTCTAATAAATCACGAATCATTTTTTCAGATAAAAGCTTCTCCACAACTTCACCGTTTCCAATTTATGAAAATAAATTCTTTAATGGCTGAAACTATTAAAAATCAATTTTCCAAAACAGATTGCTGAATTTGGTAATAAATTATTCATTTTAGAAAATTGGAAACAGTTAAATTATAGAGAATCTTTTTCCTGAAAAAAAATCCGTAATTTATTAGAATTACATCATTTTTTTAAATTTGGTATGAAGCGATGAGAAAAAAAGTTCAGGTAAAAATAAAATTTGTTAAATACATTATTTTTCTGCGTTTCAAATTTTTTTCATGGAAAATAATCTTTTCCCTTTCAAAATATTCCTTCAGTAATAATATTGCTATTTTTGAAAGCAAAATTATCTATTTTTGCCTGAGATCTAATTTTCGTGGATCAACTACCTTAATGAACTACCGAAAATATTTTTTAGTAATAAATTTTTTCGAAAAAGAACCAGTATTTTAAAATTTGAGGTTTTTGAATCAACCTAAAGTTTTACTCAAACAATTGGTAGAATGTAGTTTGATTATATTCCTAATAGTCTGTCAGACTATTTGTAGACAAATTTATTTATTTCAGATGAACAGATCCCTTCCGATTCTAAGTTTTTAGTGGCAATTAATCTCATTCACGCGTGTGTAAAATGACACCAGGGCGTAATTTGGGCGAATGCCAGGAGAACATCGGGACGTTAACTTTCTGGTGAGTTCACGCTTAAATTTGAGGATATTTCTACGATTATGTATAAAATGTTTATACATATATTTTATAATGACATTTCACTAATAATTTATATATTTCTGACTCATTTTCTTGTATTTATAGAAGTGCTAAAGCATTAAACCCTTGAGAAATGCATTTTTTCATAGGATATTCTTCAGAATTCACAACTGCATTTTTTCAAATTGCTAATTACGAATACCATGCAAAAGTTTTTCCGTGGCCTGGATTAGGCTGAATCCTGGCCCGAAGTTATATGCCAGGACAGTGCCAGGTTAGATAATTTATGAAAGGGATTCAAGGTGGCATTTGAATAATCTTTCAATTAGCCCAGAGGCAGGCCTGGATAATAATTTCATCCCAAGCAAACTTACCAGGCCTGCGCCTAGTCTGACTTAGAAAAAAAATTCTGCATGAAAAGTCCAAAACATCAAATCAACTATGGCGACTAAAGATAAAAAATTTCACCTCGTTAGCTCGAAAATTACAATTTGGAAATTCTTATTTGTTGTCACAATAGTTTCACCACAAGTATATTTATTCTTGCGAAAACAGATATTTTAAACACTTTTTGTTATATTTACACAGCTCTCTATATTTATAAAACTAATGACCATTCCTTTTCACAGATCAATATTGACATTTTTGAAACACAATGATGTTGAAATAATGTGTAAGATTTTTAAATCTGACTAAAAGTTATAAAATTAATTCAAAAAAATGTGTACCATGTATGGTACGTGTTTTAAAAAAATTTAACTTCTGAGAAAAATCATAAATCACATTTTAAATATGTGCTATAAATAGTTCCAACCAGCATCAAAATTAAGACTCTTCTAGACTTTTATATACTTTTGAATTTGCCCATTGCCCACTACCATAAATCTCCCTTCAGCAGATTACAAAAATAATTAGCGAAAGACATATATTTATTGAATCACGTGTTATTTTTGCAACTCGGAGAGACAAGAGATTCGACCAGGACGGCGAAATCTTTTTTTACTGACTAGGTCTGACTCGCGAAACGTTGTTAAAAATGAAATCCATGTTGTAAAAATAAACGTCAAGGCGTTACCATTATTATCGCACTTTTTAGCGGAGGACGTAACAATAGCAAGAGCAAAAAATAATCCGCTATTTCACACAATGCAGAAAACTTAACTCAAATAATATACAAGTTTTTAAAATTGTAATAAAGGTTTTAAAAACATATCCAGAGCTCTTTCGCAACGTGTGTTACGTTATTTTCGCACATTTTTAATCCTACTTGTTTGGACTTTCAACGCATTGTGACTCTTAAAGTGCCAAGAAAAATTTAACATATTAAGACTACACGAAGATGGACACGACGTCTGGCTGAATTTGTGTATTTTATAGTGATTCTTGTGCTAGATTTTATATTTAGGATACCACCCGTAACTCTAGAACTACTGAATTAGGTTAGAACGAAAATACCAGCACCCACGCCCCGGACGCGTTGGTCTCTCAGTATTTTGCGGCAGTTTACACATTTTATCCATTTATCGTGTTTGCGCTTCGTTACTTCCACGGCATAATTACAAACGAGAAAGGTTTCTATTAGGCTCTTATTGCATAAATTCAACCCTGAACTTTGAATTTACTGGAAGATTATAAAGAAATAATGAAGTATAAAACATATGGAAGGTAAAACAATGAACAGTGGAAAATTTGACGTTCTTCGGACGTCTTAAGGACGTCCTGAGAACTTTAGTGTCAGGTATATTAATCTCATTTGGTTATCTGGCACAAAACCTCTTCGACATACGAAAGATGTCCTTCAGACGTTACTAGGACGTCCAATTTCAGTGCAATAGAAATACCAAATATGTGTAATGCCATTGAGACGTAATTTGTACTGAGATTGAACCTCCCTGCTGGAAATAAAAAGATTGAAAAAGATAGGAACTGGTGGATTGAAAAAGATAGAAAATTTCTATCTCTCCCAACCTATCACTTTGAATCCCCAAAACTCTATCTTTTTCTATCTCCGCGCTTATACAGAGTGACCGGGAATATCTATCTTCTTCTATTCCTACACTGAAAAAAATGGTTAGTAAAACCAACTACTTCGGTATGTAAAATATGCCTCAGCTATTTTATTAGTTAGCACAACAATTTTTTTGGTTGGTGTTACTACCCAAGTTCTTGTGATAACAATTGAGATAGTAACACCAACCAAAAAAATTGTTGTGCTAACTAATAAAGTAGCTGAGGCATATTTTACAAACCGAAGTAGTTGGTTTTACTAACCATTTTTTTCAGTGTATTGTAATATCTATCGTTCCCCATCTTTTAGTCTATCCGCTGACTTAAGTAGTAACAATCTTTTTCTATCTTTTTCTCTATCTTTCGTGATCGACCATATTTGTATCTTTTTCTATCCCTCATTTATCTCCCCATAATGCAAATTTTAATCTCTTTCTATATCCCCCAGTATCTATTCTTAACACGAAATGAGTAGTGCAGTTCCAAAAAGTATTGTGTCCATTTTACATAGGGGAAGACTATTACTTCATTGGCCATAAAATATAATCAACCTTATAGAAAAAGAATATAAAATATCTTAGTAGTGAACTGATCTTCTTTTGTTATAAGGAGAGATAATGAGAGATTGAAAGAGAGTTCAAAATTTTTAATAGGGAGAGATAGGTTTCGATTAGATTGGCAAGAAGATAGAAAAAGATTGACGTTGATAGATGAAGGATAGAATAAGATAGAAAAGGGGAGAGTGAAGAAGATAGACATGAATTACGATTAACAAAACGATAGAAAATGATTGAAGTTGATAGATGTAGAATAGAATGAGATAGAAAAGGGGAGATGGAAAAAGAAAGACGTGAATTTAGGTTGACGAAGTGATAGAAAAAGATTAAGGTGGATTGATGTAGGATTGGATGAGATAGAGATCAAGTGATTGTAAAAGATAGCCATAGACCTAGATTGTCAAGAAGATACAAAAAGATTGACGTTGATTGATGAAGGATAGAATGAGATAGAAAAGGGGAGATTAAAAAAGATAGACGTGAATTTAGATTGACGAAAACATAGAAAAAGATTATGGTGGATTGATTTAGGATTGGATGAGATAGAGATCAAGTGATTGTAAAAGATAGTCATAGACCTAGATTGGCAAGAAGATAGAAAAAGATTGAATTTCATATATGTAGAATAGAATGAGATAGAAAAGGGAGGACTGAGAAAGATTAAGGTGGATTGATGTAGGATTGGATGAGATAGAGATCAAGTGATTGGGAAAGATAGCCATAGACCTAGATTGGAAAGAAGATAAAAAAAGATTGAAGTTGATAGATGTAGAATAGAATGAGATAGAAAAGGGGAGATTAAAAAAGATAGAAGTGAATGTAGATTAACAAAAACATAGAAAAAGATTTACATGTATAGATAAAGCATAGGATGAGATAGAGATCAAGTGATTGTAAAAGATAGCCATAGACCTAGATTGGCAAGAAGATAAAAAAAGATTGAATTTCATATATGTAGAACAGAATGAGATAGAAAAGGGAGGATTGAGAAAGATTAAGGTGGATTGATGTAGGATTGGATGAGATAGAGATCAAGTGATTGCGAAAGATAGCCATAGACCTAGATTGGCAAGAAGATAGAAAACTATTGACGGTAATAGATGAAGGATAGAATGAGATAGAGAAGGGGAGATTAAAAAAGATAGACGTAAATTTAGATTGACAAAAACATAGAAAAAGATTTACATGTATAGATAAAGCATAGGATGAGATAGAGATCAAGTGATTGTAAAAGATAGCCATAGACCTAGATTGGCAAGAAGATAAAAAAAGATTGACGTTGATAGATGTAGAATAGAATGAGATAGAAAAGGGAGGATTAAAAAGAAAGTCGTGAATTTAGATTGACGAAGAGATAGAAAAAGATTAAGGTGGATTGATGTAGGATTGGATGAGATAGATATCAAATGATTGGAAAAGATAGCCATAGACCTAGATTGGCAAGAAGATAGAAAAAGATTGACGTTGATAGATGTAGAATAGAATGAGATAGAAAAGGGAGGATTAAAAAGAAAGACGTGAATTTAGATTGACGAAGAGATAGAAAAAGATTAAGGTGGATTGATGTAGGATTGGATGAGATAGAGATCAAATGATTGGAAAAGATAACCATAGACCTAGATTGGCAAGAAGATAGAAAAAGATTGACGTTGATAGATGTAGAATAGAATGAGATAGAAAAGGGAGGATTAAAAAGAAAGTCGTGAATTTAGATTGACGAAGAGATAGAAAAAGATTAAGGTGGATTGATGTAGGATTGGATGAGATAGATATCAAATGATTGGAAAAGATAGCCATAGACCTAGATTGGCAAGAAGATAGAAAAGGATTGACGTTGATAGATGTAGAATAGAATGAGATAGAAAAGGGGAGATTAAAAAAGATAGACGTAAATTTAGATTGACAAAAACATAGAAAAAGATTTACATGTATAGATAAAGCATAGGATGAGATAGAGATCAAGTGATTGTAAAAGATAACCATAGACCTAGATTGGCAAGAAGATAGAAAAAGATTGACGTTGATAGATGTAGAATAGAATGAGATAGAAAAGGGAGGATTAAAAAGAAAGTCGTGAATTTAGATTGACGAAGAGATAGAAAAAGATTAAGGTGGATTGATGTAGGATTGGATGAGATAGATATCAAATGATTGGAAAAGATAGCCATAGACCTAGATTGGCAAGAAGATAGAAAAAGATTGACGTTGATAGATGTAGAATAGAATGAGATAGAAAAGGGAGGATTAAAAAGAAAGACGTGAATTTAGATTGACGAAGAGATAGAAAAAGATTAAGGTGGATTGATGTAGGATTGGATGAGATAGAGATCAAATGATTGGAAAAGATAGTCATAGACCTAGATTGGCAAGAAGATAGAAAAGGATTGACGTTGATAGATGTAGAATAGAATGAGATAGAAAAGGGGAGATTAAAAAAGATAGACGTGAATTTAGATTGACGAAGTGATAGAAAAAGATTAAGGTGGATTGATGTAGGATCGGATGAGATAGAGATCAAGTGATTGGGAAAGATAGCCATAGACCTAGATTGGCAAGAAGATAGAAAAAAATTGAATTTGATAGATGTAGAATAGAATGAGATAGAAAAGGGAGGATTGAAAAAGATAGACGTGGATTTATATTGAAAAAGAGATAGAAAAAGATTAAGGATGATAATTAAAGGGTTGGAATGGATGGAAAAGTAGTTATTAGAAATGATAGACTTAAATTTAGGATGAAAAAGAAATAGAATTGGATAAATTATCTCTATCATTTTCTATAACAAAGATTCAAAATGATTCGATAGGAGATTTCGATCTTTTTACTTCCAGTACGGATCTCCTGGAAACGTCTTATAGACATTCATAAGACTCTAGAATCTTCAGATTCCTTGCCCAGTGGGACGAGACGTCTTCAGGACAATCCGACATTGAAGTTTGTGAAACGTTCTAAAGACATCTTAGAAACATCCAATGTCTCCGTGTCCAACTGGAAGACCTCTAACAAAATTCAGTAGGCACGTGGATCTAGTCGTCTCTGGAATGTCTAAAAAACGCCTTCGGAACGTCCACGCATGTCCATTTGATGTCTTTTAGACATCTCAAGTCTCGAAGACGTTTTTTGGATATAAGACGTCCACAAGACATCAATACAATGGACGTCCTGAAGACGCCTTTTCAACTTCCCAGACGACACCGGGAAGGATTGAAATTCATAATCAAGGAAGAGTACAAGAAATAATTTACTTTAGACGTCTATCTTTTTCTAATTGATGTCTCAAGGACTTTTATGCCCTAAAGATGTAATTTGAAGATAACAGTCCACAAGACGTCAATTGAGCAGACATGGACGTCCTAAGGACGTTTTTTGGATGTTCCAAAGACGATTATATCTTCGGACCCACTAGGTATGCATTTCTTTATATTTTAAACATCTTTTAAAACTTTCGTTCATTAATAACTCAACTTATCTTTAATAAATAATCGGTCTGTAACGATTAGTTACGTTCTTTTACTTCCTTTCTCTGCTTTTGACCTTGTTCATTAATCAAAAAATTGAAACATCCATAATGTCTCCTTCTCTTTGGCTGTACCAACAATGATGAACTGAAATCGCGACATGGTATGCTAAGTAAAAAGAATTGAGATTGAAGATAAATCACGTGGGCTGATTCCCGTTGTTACCACCTTCGGACCAGATCGTAAAGCGATCGTTTTATCTTCCATATCGCTAAGTGGACCCATATTCGAGCGCATTACACGAAATGCTATTTATAAGATGATTATTTAAAGAGACAGAGAGCAGATGAGAAAGAAGGAGAGAGAAAGGAAAGGTTACGTGATTCATTTTGAAATTGTAATTTAATCAAATTTTATGGTCATCAAGTCGTAAAAAATGTATCTGCCATTGTAATAATTTGGAGTCTTCTTTTATTACTTCCTAGTGGGAACGAAGATATTGGACGTCTTTTGGACGTCTCATGAATATCATATGGAGATCTATGCCAGGATTTTCACTGTCCTGAGGACGCCTCATGTCCTAAAAACATCTTCTAGACAAAAGACGTCTGAATATAAGAAAAGACTGACGATGAAGTGCTCAAGACGGCTTTAAGACGTTTTAAAGACGTTCCATGTTTCCGTGCCCACTGAGTTGTCGAAATGTTTTTGCGACAGTGTGAGTCATTCTGACAACTATCAGAGTCACAATTCCAATCCGTCTGAATCCGTGCACCTCTTCGGAATCCGGTCCGAATGAATCCGAGGCTTATCCTTCTCTATCAGAAAATCTGTTTTTAATTTAGTCTGAATTAATTCAGAATCTATTCGAAAGACTTTTGCAAATTGACTCAATCAGTCCGAATAGCTTGTATTTGTGTAAAAACGGATTGCGAAAACGTGTGGATTTTCTGAAATTTTTCTTAATATTATGAAACTCAACTGAATTTTCATAAAAATTTATCTTAAAACGACGAAACTGTACACTGTTAGAAATTTTTGTATTAAACTTCCATTATATGTTTTTTCAGTAACGTATATCAACTGTAAAATACGTTCATCTTAAAAAATACAAACTCTTATTTGAATTTTGATACATATGTGTATATATTTTAATAATATTTGTTAATTTTGATATATTTTTATTGAAATGTTATTAAATTTAATATGAATGTATATTAATTTTCCATAATATACAAAACTATTAATTTTAATTTACCACTTGTCTATTAAAGTTTATCAAAATTAATAAAATTTTTAACAGTGTAACAATATTTTCAGTTTTCAAATTTCAGTTACTCAAAACGTAAATTTGATAATGTTACAAGTTTTAGAATTTCCGGATACAAGTGTCGGAATATTCAACACTTGTTAACTGAAAATTAAGAAGTCGTTTCTTAAATTTACTAAAAATGAACTGAATTTTCTGAAATTCTATCTTAATTTTACGAAATATTGAAATTTCACATTTATACAGAATAATGTTCATAACATCCTGGAGCCTTTTTTATATTAATGGTAACCCTTGGAATACTTATTGTTTACCATATACGAAAAATAAATATCGCACCAGGTAACATAATTATCCTACCTGGTATTATATTTTCTCTCCACATTCTTTCTTTCCGTAATTTCAAGGAATTTTTAGCAATCACTTTGTTAGATGCCTCGATAAGGTTCTTTCCCAAAATCAGGGGATCTCTGCTCCATAATTTAGAGGGGTTATGATCACAGCGTTTCCAGATTGTGCAAGTGATTTCTCACCGAAAGCAAGAGTTGAGTGATGAAATCTTGTTGTCTCGCCAGTGCACAAGAGAAGTTCCCTATTTTATTTCCACGTCGACCACACCTGTTTCAACTTTATTTTCGAAACCCATTTCGTTTCCGAATACATAAGAGGTAACCGAGAATGGCGTTCAAGTACATTTAAAAGTGATGGATTACCCTTCGAGTAATGTCTGATTAAAGGACGCCTCATGATAATGAGAAATGGTGCCCAGGATTGCCATATGCCGACCACTTGCGATTGAATTCGCGTTTATAACGAGCACCTTCGTTATCTCGGTTCCTTCCAAAAGCAAATAAGATATCGCGAAATCCCTAAGTGAAATTTGACAAATATCGAATCGAAGAAAACATTCACCTGATTCAAAGGAAGTTTATGTTCCTTGGAATTGACAAGATAATTTCTCTTGAATCCAATTTGTTCTTGAAATCTTACAATTCACATTTATGTTTATTGTGTTTTTTTTCTCTTGGAGAACCGTTTCTTCGAATCAAATAAACATTTTTCAGTATAGGGTTAATGAAACAAATATCTTAAATTGAGAAGTTTTTTGATTCGAAGCAATTTTTTCTTTGGCCGAATAATAAATAAATGTTTCTTTGATTTAAAGAAATGTTTTCTTTTATATATAGGTTCACGAAAGAAAAAATTAGAATTAAAATAAGTGTTTTTGATTTTCAAAAGTGAAATTAAATGTACTTTAATCTAAAGAAATTTTCTTCTTTAAATTATAGAAAATTTCTTTGAATTGTGAAAACGTTTCTTAATTCAAAGAAACTCTTTTCTGTTGCGTACAAATTGGCATTTACTGAAATGTCTGAAAATTTTTTCGAATCAAAGAAGCATTTTTTTATATAAATTTGAAGGCAATTTTTTTAAAATTAAAATAAGTGTTTTTGATTCTAAAAAATTATCTCTAATCTAAAAAAATCTTTTTCCTCAAATATAAGAAAATATTAATCTCAAAAAGTTTTCTCTAATATCAACAAATTTATTTTTTCTCATATAAAAAGCTTTTTACAAAAGAACAAAACTTTTCCGGATTTAAAGACATTTTTTTTCTAAATTGGTTTGAAGAAAAAAATCTGTAATGTAAACAAATAATTTTCTTGTAATAAAAGAAGATTTCTTAGAAACAGTAAAAATTGTCCTATTTTAAAAATATATTTTTTTCAAACCTGTATCAGAGAAATGTTTTTTTTTTATTCGAAATAACTTCTTTCTCTTGGATACAATTTAATATTTTCCGAAGTTTCGAGAGGTCTTTCTATATCAATGAAACATTTTTTTATATACGCTCAAAGAAAATATATCTCTGAATGAAAAAGTGTTTTTGATTCTAAGAAATGTTGTATAATTTAAACAAATTTTCTTCTTTAAATTAAAGAAAATTTCTTTGATTTATGAAAATTCTCCTCAATTCAAAAAAATTCTTTTCTGTCGCGCACAAATTTACATTTTTTGAAATGCCTCAAATTTTTTTCGAATCAAAGAAACAATTTTTGATTTACATTTAAAGAAGAAATTTCTTTGAATTAAAATAAATGTTTGTGATCCAAAAAAAATCTTTTTAATGTCAACAAATTTTTTTCATTGCATAGAAGAAGCTTCAAAGTAACAAAAAATTTTCTGATTTATAGACATTTTTTGTCTAAATATGTTTGAAAACAATTTTTTGAAATAATATAAGTTTTTTTTTATTCTAAAAAGTTATCTCTAATCTAAACAAATCTTTTTCTTGGAGTGTATGTCAATTTCTTAGAATAAACAAAATTTTTCATTTGAAGATATGTTTTCTTCAAACCTATATCAGAGAAATGTTTTTTTTTTATTCGAAGTAACTTCATTCTGTTGAAGACAATTAAATATTTTTCAAAGTGTCGAGAGGTCTTTCTAAATAAATTAAACATTTTTTGATATACGCTCAAAGAAAATATATTTCTGAATTAAAAAAGTGTTTTTGATTCTAAGAAATGTTCTTTAATCTAAACAAATTTTCTTCTTTAAAATAAAGAAAATTTCTTTGAATTATGAAAACTCTCCTCAATTCAAATAAATTCTTTTCTTTCTCGTACAAATTTACATTTTCTGAAATGTCTGAAATTTATTTCGAATCAAACAAACATTTTGTAATATACATTCAAAGAAGAAATTTCTTTGAATTAAAATAAATGTTTTTAATCCAAAAAAGTTCTCTCTAATGTCAAAAAATGTTTTTCTTTACATAAAAGAATCTTTCTTTAAATCAACAAATATTTTCCTGCTTCAAAGAAATTTTTTTCCTAAATAGGTTAGCATAAAAAATATTTGAATTAATATAAGTTTTTTTTATTCTAAAAAGTTATCTCTAATCTAAAAAAATCTTTTTCTCAAAATATGAGACAATTTCTTCGAATTACCAAAACTTTTCATTCGAAGATATATTTTCTTCAAACCTACATCAGAGAAATGTTTTTTTTTGATTCGAAGTAACTTCTTTCTGTTGGATACAATTAAATATTTTTCAAAGTGTCGATAGGTCTTTCTAAATCAATGAAACATTTTTTGATATACCCTCAAAAAAAATATATCTCTGAATTAAAAAAATGTTTTTGATTCTAAGAAATATTTTTAAATCTAAACAAATTTTCTTCTTTACATTAAAGAAACTCTTTTTTATTACATACAAATCAAAATTTTCCAAAATGTCGGAAAGTTGATCTGAATTTAAGAAATTATTTTTAAAACTTACATCACTTTTTACTATCAATTCTTTCTATTCCTTTTTTGGTAAAGAAACGTAGAGACCGCGTGTGTATATAATCAGTACAGAACGTGCATTTTTAGCGATCCAAATTTAGACGTAGCCCGACGTACCTCGAGGGGACTTCTGAATTTGGGATAACAACACACAACCATGGCTTCCTGGAAGAATAGTCGTACATTTCCCAAAAGGTGAAATTCCATTCTTCCTTAGAAGACTGATTCCTAAAAGAGAAGCAAGCGACTCCACATTAGTGTAGGAATATCTCTATAAGGAAAGAACGACTCCTAGAAAATGAATGGACCTCTAATAAAGCACTTTTCTCCATGAAATTAGATTGAAAAACTTTTAAAATGCTATTCTGAAATAGCATTGTGAATATTGTCAATAAATCCAAGTAATCTAAAAAGGAGATAAATTCTTAAATGCAGTAATGGGAAATGCTTAAAGAGTCCCAAGAAAGCAAACGAGAATTAAAGGTTCTTTGTCGAAGCTCGTCTTTCTGAGCGTAAGAGTGACCGACAATCGTAACGAAATGCTCATAAATTCCCTCAAGTTCTCTAACTTGCAATAAAGTTCCGCATATAGACTTAAAGATCGGCAGGTTTGCCTATAGAAGGAAGAGTCGTTCCATTGAGGGAACGCCACTTCATCCTGACGTTGTCCCCTTCGTCTTCATTCATCAAACACTGCATTCCCGCAACTGCACTACCGCCACAGAATTATCTTCAAGATAATGCTTAACTATAGAGCATCTACACTTGCATACCCGCGGGAACTCCTCTTCAAAAGAAAACGACCTTCTCGACATTCTCAAGTTCTTTTCCGGCATGGAATTCAACTCCTTCTCGTCGATCTTCACTGGAAGGTGCCTTTTTCTACGCGCCACTTGGACCTACAGGTGGACGCGCTTCTTGACCTCCTTTTTCAGTTTTTAGGACCTTCAGGTAATGGACGTAACAAATCAGGCTGAGGCACGGACTCGAAAAAAGGTCTCTCTGATAACCTTGCAAATTCCTCTCGAGCTTTTAAAGAGGTTTATGTTCTGAGGATAAGATGGAATTTTAGGATTAAGCAAGGCCTCGGAATGGAGAACATTTGAATTGTTGGGACTTTATTATAAATTGCAAGTATTACTTTTATTTGGAGATAAGAGTTATAATGAGTTTTGTGAAAAGAATGAAAGATTTTTTTTTGGAGCGTAGATCTTCTGAGATTAATAGGGATCTTTTTCGAAGGATGATCAGTGCAATAAAGCTGGATCTCAACACGGAGAGTTCCACGAGATCTTTCATGATTCCACTGCCATTCTACCCACGCGTTCGAATCTGCTTCTCTGCTCCATTCATCAAACCGCGCGCGCCTCGAGTTTTGTTCGTGCACACGCAATGAAAGAACGATCCTCAAACACACGTGCAGGGCCAAGCATGTGGTAAGCCCTTATGCCATATAAGTCGAGACTGCAGCTCCGACGACTGGCTCAATATATACGGAACCAGTATTAAATATACCAATGGATATTGTCTCTGAGCTATATACACATCTCTCGAGAGTTGTAATATATCCTAGAATGAACGCCAGCATCTTATCCAATCCTCAGATTTCAACTCGATTAGAGTATTCTTTTCTTAAGGTAGTACGATCACGAAAATTAGACATCAGGCAAAAATAGATAATTTTGCTTTCAAGAATAGCAATATTATTATTGAAGGGCTAATTTGAAAGAGAAAAGATTATTTTTCATGAAAAAAATTTGAAACACAAAAAAATAATTTTATTAATCAATTTTATTTTTGCCCAAACTTATTTTCTTATCGCTTCGAGCCAAATTTTTAAAAATGATGCGATTCTAATAAATCATGGTTCATTTTTTTAGAAAAAAGATTCTCTACAACTTGACCATTTCTGTTTTTTATAGATGAAATCTTTAATGGCTGAGATCATTAAAAAAACATTTTCCAAAGCAAAATTTCTATGAACAAATTGCTGAATTTGATAATAATTTATTCATTTTCGAAAATTAGAAATGGTTAAGTTTTAGGGAATCTTTTTCTTGAAAGAGTGATTTGTGATTTATTAAAATCAATAATTTTTTAAAATTTGGTTAGAAGCGATAAGAAAAAAAGTTGGGGCAAAAATAAAATTTATTAATAAAATTATTTTCTCTACTTCAAATTTTTACATGGAAATTAATCTTTTCTCTTACAAAATAGCCCTTCAATAATAATATCGCTATTCTTGAAAGCAAAATTATCTATTTTTGCCTGAGGTTTAATTTTCGTGGATTAACTACCTTAAATTAACTTCATTCAAGAAGAAATTTGATTTGGAAAAAAGTTTCTTTCTTTAAAATCATATTTTTATTTAAGGTAGTTGATCCACGAAAATTAGACATCAGGCAAAAATAGATAATTTTGCTTTCAAGAATAGCAATATTATTATTGAAGGGCTAATTTGAAAGAGAAAAGATTATTTTTCATGAAAAAAATTTGAAACACAAAAAAATAATTTTATTAATCAATTTTATTTTTGCCCAAACTTATTTTCTTATCGCTTCGAGCCAAATTTTTAAAAATGATGCGATTCTAATAAATCATGGTTCATTTTTTTAGGAAAAAGATTCTCCACAACTTTACCATTTCTGATTTTTATAAATTTTATAAAAATTTCTATGAACAAATTGCTGAATTTGATAATAATTTATTCATTTTCGAAAATTAGAAATGGTTAAGTTTTAGGGAATCTTTTTCTTGAAAGAGTGATTTGTGATTTATTAAAATCAATAATTTTTTAAAATTTGGTTAGAAGCGATAAGAAAAAAAGTTGGGGCAAAAATAAAATTTATTAATAAAATTATTTTCTCTACTTCAAATTTTTACATGGAAATTAATCTTTTCTCTTACAAAATAGCCCTTCAATAATAATATCGCTATTCTTGAAAGCAAAATTATCTATTTTTGCCTGAGGTTTAATTTTCGTGGATTAACTACCTTAAATTAACTTCATTCAAGAAGAAATTTGATTTGGAAAAAAGTTTCTTTCTTTAAAATCATATTTTTATTTAAGGTAGTTGATCCACGAAAATTAGACATCAGGCAAAAATAGATAATTTTGCTTTCAAGAATAGCGATATTATTATTCAAGGGCTATTTTGGAAGAGAAAAGATTAATTTCCATGAAAAAATTTGAAGTACAGAAAATAATTTTATTAATAAATTTTATTTTTGCCCCAACTTTTTTTCTTATCGCTTCTAACCAAATTTTAAAAAATTATTGATTTTAATAAATCACTCTTTCAAGAAAAAGATTCCCTAAAACTTAACCATTTCTAATTTTCGAAAATCAATAAATTATTATCAAATTCAGCAATTTGTTCATAAAAATTTTGCTTTGGAAAATGTTTTTTTTAATGATCTCAGCCATTAAATAATTCATTTATAAAAATCAGAAATGGTAAAGTTGTAGAGAATCTTTTTCCTAAAAAAATGAACCATGATTTATTAGAATCGCATCATTTTTAAAAATTTGGCTCGAAGCGATAAGAAAATAAGTTTGGGCAAAAATAAAATTGATTAATAAAATTATTTTTTTGTGTTTCAAATCAAATCATATTTTTATTTAAGGTAGTTGATCCACGAAAATTAGACATCAGGCAAAAATAGATAATTTTGCTTTCAAGAATAGCAATATTATTATTACCTTTATAATAAGCGAAGAAAAATTGAAAAATGTTCATTGTTTCAAGATTTGTTTCAAATTCCAGAAAACTTTAAAATCTAGAATTTTTTCAGACTATCTTCGTTAATAATTGACTAAAACACTTCGTTTTTGGGTCATTAAATGCAGAATTTTGTTACCTTTTATGTTATTCTAAGGAAAAATTTCATTATTAGGTATTTTATAAATTATAAGCTTGTATGTGAATGGTTAAAAATTTAGTGCCCGGCGACTTTTGCACAGCAGTATAAGAATTTACATAAGATTTTCATATTTACAACCTTAAATGTGTTTTTTCAAAACGTTCTTTTTGTGGGACGTAAGAAATGAAAAAAAAATAATGAACCGATCTTTCTCAAAATTTAATACAATGTATAGTGTTTTCTCTGGAGTCATTTATTTTTGTTGACTAAGATTGTATTTTTTGTATTTGTATTATATAATACAAATTTAACACAATTGAATTTTTATTTTATGCCAACTTTTATAATAAATTGCACTCAGGAAAGAGATCAAACAGATTAGAAGAAATCTATTGTCTGGGAGATAAATTATCGTAAAATCAATTGATGATTGATATTTGGCAAGGCTGATTGCTAAAAGTTCAAAAAAATAATATATCTGATATAAAGTGTTTTTAAATAAGATTTATTAATAAACATTTTTTCTTAAATTTGAACAAATATTCTTTCAACTAAATGAAATAATTGAAACAAATTAAGGAATTAAAAAAAAAATAGTCTTTAAATTAAGAAATTGTTGGTTGATACGTCATTATATTACCCTCAACCAAACAAAGAAAAGACACTGAAATATTTTTTCAAATCAAAAAAACTTTTTTTTAACTGTGAGCCAATATATACTTTTTCTTGATTTCAAAAAATTATTAGTTTTCTTATTTAATCGTTATTCATTTATTAATTTTGATTTATGTATTTACATTTCAACTCTATTTTGAAGTTGAATACATTTTTATGAGTTTTCCTAATGGGTTTAAGGATATTGAATATCTTAAAAGCATCTTTGGGTCTAAAATATTTAACTTATTGTTGTATTTTAGATATTTGATTTCTAAAGGAATTCTTAAGACATAATATATCCTCAGGACAGGAAAAACCTGATGGGCACGAGAACATAATTGTCTTCAAGACTCACAAAAGATGTCTCCAAGGCATCCTTAAGACCTTCATTCTCTCTATCCTTATTGGATTATTTCCTCACAATTCCACAAAACTGATCTCCAGTTTTTTTGGATTTCTTTTTGAATTTAAAATATAAACTTTATCCTAAATTAATTCAAAAACTAAAATAAACACAAGTGGAGTTTAGATTTACACAATAATTTTTTCCCCCTCTAATGGTCCTATATCTTTGTAAAAACCTCTATTTTTTGCATTTAAGACTGTGATGACTCTCTAATTAAACGAACTAGAGATGGTAAGATGAAAGTTAAGAGGTGCATTTTCGAATGTCTGTCATTTTCCACGGTCATTAACGTCCATCATAGCAGCGGCGCAAAGAGCGCCATTACTTCTTCTCAAATTAAGGAAAGTTGGACTTGGAAACAATGTTGACTATTTTCATCTCTCGCTTAAAATTATCTACCTGTTTCTGCCAACTTTTATGACCATTTTAAATACTTGAATTAATTAACACCTACCTACACATACTTTTATTATTATAACTTATACCCGGAGATACTCAAGTTTACAATTTTTGCTAAACTGCGTTTCAATTTAGGGGAAAAAGTGTCATTGTAAGAATTTTTCGCAGTGAAATACTGAATTTTGGATGAACTATATTATAATTTACTATATTATATATATATATATATATATATATATATATATATATAAATTTTCTAAAAAATTCCGGTCGGTTCGTGTGCGAAATTTTTTATGTTTTTCCATTTATCCGGTTTTTTATTCACACTGAACTCTAAATATTTTTTCAATTCATGATGCTACATACTGGACTACTTCATTTTGAATTGCAAGCTATGAGATAAGTTTTTGAATTCTATGATAATTCTTAATTCAATTATTTCATATATTCTAATGTTCTACAGAAATTTTGAAATAATCTTTGAATTTATGGCACTGAAGAGGGCCTCCATATGTAGCCGAAACGTTTGCCTTTCTTTCTTTTTGCGCATTTTCACATCTAATAGTGATATTTTTAATCAAATAAAAAAAGATGAAACTGACCCTATGCCAAAATAACAAGAAATCAACAAAAATTCTATGAATTTGGGTCAATGTAATACTAGACATGTTATCAAGCATGTCACTTTGAAATTTTTAAAGCTAATAACATTTGTGGCACATATTACGTAACAGAAGAAATAAGATGCAAATTCATGTGAACATAATATATTAATATTAACATGTACATAATATAATCAATAAATAATCACTTTCCATCCCTTTTTGATAATAACGTTCTCGAAAAAGTAGACAGTAATACAGTATTAGTGGAAGTCGCGCTCGACGCCGTCGATCGAAGATCGTGATTCCACGCGCATCACTTTACAAAAAAATTCATATTTCGCGCAATTTTCGAGTCGCACCTTAATTAAATACCTAAAATTTGTATAATACTCGGGGCTATCACTATGAATTTTTTAAGATTTTTCAAAGATGGCGTTTTTTCAAAAAATCAATTTGTTTCAGAAAAATATTTTTTTTATTGTTAATTTTGAAGTAAAAATTTTTCCAAAAAATACTGCTACATCGGCCACCTAATGATACGTTTGTGTAATTTTTTTCAGAATTTTTCCTAGTTTCAGTTTTTAAATAATTGAAAAAGAACAAAAACATTTTTTTTGTTTTATTTATCCCATAACTTTTTGAATAATGCATGAAATAATCTCAAAATTTGGGTTTCTTCATTATTTATGTTAGTCTATCAATCCTTAAAATTTCAAGTAAATCGGAAACATGGAGTCCTGAACCTGTCCGATTTGCCATGGAACATACCATATATAAAAATCGACTATGAGTATCAAAAGCATAAATAGTTATTGAGAAAAATAATTTTTTCAGTGACCATTTGAAGAATAAAGAGCTCGTTACCAGGAAATCCCCACGAAGGGCGTATACGAACGTCGGGTAATTACATGTGTGACCATGACCGCGGTCCGAAGCTCTAGGGAAAAAATGTGCCCATTGTTTAGCCCGGAGACGTGCAAGTACCTGCAGCAGCGTCACAACATATGCACTAGGAACGTTTAATGCGATATACGTGCACGCAAAAGGAACGCAACGCGCTATGGAAAGAATAACGAAAGGAGTACGTGTATCTATTGTGTAGAATGAACACCATACATGAATGAAGTCCCATTCATGCGTGGCACACCTCTTCCTTCAACCCCTTGTTTCATCTATGGGAGTTCAGCATCGCAACACTCACACATACTATTGCAGGCGTACACGTGACTGCCATTGTCGATTGGCAGAGGCGCAGGCTGCAGCGCCAGGCTGGCGCGTTATTTCCAGTTTTTACCAATCCACAACGAGAACACACAAGACCCCCCGCTTTGGCTCCGTATGGACCAGGAGCGGATATTTCTTACAAATATTAACTGAATTTAACCCAGTTTACTCTATACTGTTAAACATTTCTGTAATTTTTATGTAATGGGTATAATTAGGATTAAATTACTGGGTATAGGGAAGAGGACTTTTTAAAGAGATTTTTACTGAAATATTTCAACGTGGGATATTCTGAGAATCAATCAATTTTGAGATATTGTAGACTGTTAGAAACTCGGAAATCCACAAACATTTTATGTTACAAATGTACACGGAGAAACTTTTTATATCAATTTTTACTATAGTATTTTTCAATTTAGGGAAAAACGTATCACTGGGAATTTTTGTTAGTAAAAATACTAAACTTTATAATAATGATATGAAACTTTAGTATAAACTATAGTGAAATTTGCTATGAACTATGCTGAAGTTTCATATAATTATTATAAAGTTTAGTATTTTTACCAACAAAAATTCTCAAAGTGATACGTTTTTCCCTAAATTGAAAAATACTATAGTAAAAATTGATATAAAAAGTTTCTCTGTGTAACGTAAAATTTGGCAATATTTATGATGGTTTTGAGTAAAAGTATCTGAAAATTACCAAAAATGTGATGAATCTTTTGAAATTTTTCTTAATATTAGACTGAGAAAAAAATTATTTTGAATCTATAGCATTTCTGCTAAAAGGATGTATATTATCGATTCAAAAAAATATGTCAATAAAACTGATACATATGCTATCAATTCTATAAAATATTGATTTAAATCAATGATATAGATTCTTTTAGCAGAAATGCTATAAATTCGACAGCATTTTTTCTCAGTGTATGAAACTCGACTGAATTTTCATAAAATGTATCTTAAAACTACCAAATTGTAACAGAATTCCTGTTATAAATTTTAGAATTTCCAGTTATAAGTATCAGGATATTCAACACTTTTAAACTGAAAATTAAAAAATTGTTTCTTAAATTAACTAAAAAGTGACTGAATTTTCTAAAGTTCTATTTTAATTTTACGAAACTAAAACTGAATGAAACTCCAGTCACAGTGCTTCGAGAAATTAGGGTAGAAATTTTTAACAGTCTACGTGAGACATTCCAATGTCCCAAAAACGTCCCATAAACCTCTTGAGATATCCTGGGGATATAACTGGGACATCAAAATTACCACCTCGCAGGACGTCCCCTTAATTTTTTATAGATATCCTTTACTGTTAGGAATATTTTCAAATTTCATGTAGATTTGTATATAAAATTTAATATCTCTGTATATTATTTGTGCAACAATATACTTGTGTATTGATTGAATATACTGAGGTATTAAATTTAATATACTACTCTCTAAATGTGAATCAGTGAAAATCTGCTGTTTATCAGTGAAATTTGACTGATTCAAATAGTTAAAAAGAGGTTACTGTAAATCAGTCAAATTACACTGATTACTTCAGTAAAAATTAACTGATTTAAAGGTGAAAATATTTTTTCACTGATTCAATCAGTGAAAATCAACTGATTTAACAGTGAAATATATTTTTTCACTGGTGAATCAGTGAAAAGGCAAATCACTGATTCAATCTGTGAAAATTTGACTGATTCAGATTTAGAGTGTAGAATTAACAACTTACATAATTTGATTTTGGACAATTATACACTCTTAGAAATTTCTATCAGAATTTTCCAAAACTTGTTACTTAAGTTTTATGCAGATAGAATTTCGTAAAATTGCGATAAAATTCGAGAAACTTCAGTTAATTTTTGGTAAATCTGAGAAGAAATGCCTTATTTCTAAATTAAATGCTGCTGAATATCCCGATGACTGTATCTGAAAGTTTTGAAATTTGCAACAGAAAATATTTTGCGTTTTTGGTAACTTAATTTTTATTCAGTCACATGTAACTCAAAATTCAGTAACAGTTTCGTTTTTTTAGGATAAATGTATAGGAAATTCAGTTGTTGTGTAATATTAAGAAAAATTTCAGAAAATTTAGTAAATTCTTCGCAATTTTAAGATAAGTTTACTTCAAAGTATTGTAAATATCCTAGAATTTTACGTTATCTTACTAACATAAAAATTTCGTAGATTTCAGAAAATATCTAACAGTTTAAATTTATTTTTGCTGTAAATCTAAGATATGAATAATAAAGTCGATTATTTTCATTCATATGAATACAAATTCATTTTTTAATGATTCAAGATATATGTTAGAAGTATTTGAACAATTAGTTTGCTTAACCTATAAGCATCTAAATAACAAAAATCGAGTAATATTAATGATTAAATTTATTTGAAATATTATCAACCAGCTTCAATAATTTACAAGTTATCAAAGAATCTAAAAAATATTTTCTTTTATCAACACTCTCATGCATATTAAAATCCATAATTGCCTATATTAAATTTCATATACTTTATATGCAAATTACTTCTTATACTTTTATATTAAATTCAATGAAAAAATTGTCAACAGTGTTGGATATCTCCAGGATATCCCGTAACATAAATGGATATACTCTCTAAATCTGAATCAGTCAAATTTTTACTGATTGAATCAGTGATTTGCCTTTTCACTGATTCACCAGTTAAAAAATATATTTCACTGTTATATCAGTTGATTATCACTGTAGCAATCAGTGGAATTTGACTGATTTACAGTAGTCTCATTTTAGTTATTTGAATCAGTCAAATTTCACTGATAATCAGTAGATTTTGACTGATTCATATTTAGAGAGTACTGCAAAATTCCATTGCCATGTGGGATATAACTCATGTAAAGTTTCTGAAAGTGATGTTATATAAGGAACGTTTTGATGCCAATAAACTAATAGAACATCTTATTTTTCAATAAATTGATGGATTTATGGTACCAGAAGAGGTTTATTTTTAAATGTTTACGTTTAGAGAAAACTATGCGTGAATATCAAATTAATTATAAAATATCCTGAATTTAGATAACCTATCTGCGTTCATGCTTCCTATACTTGTATACTAAGTTTACTACATAAATTTCAGACAGTGTGTAAAAATATATATCATTATTGTAATTACGATTGTGGAAAACTTTCTTTTGGGGTCCAGGGAAATTATAGGAGGAACAAGAGGCTGGAGTAATTTTCAAGTTTCATGTTGGGACTCGATTTTTGCATCCCTGTAATTTCCTAGAGATCATTGGGGTCGATCTCAAAAAGATATCGCAATGATGTTCGTAATGTACACGTACATTCTGCATAACTGCTTGTGAATCCACCAAACCCATGGCACGCCCAGAAATTTTATTCACTAATGACGGACTGCAACGCCTTCACTTTAAATTTAAGTGGAACTTGAACCTTGGCTTGTCGATTATTCCAAGACGTCTGATTGGCTCATGGGAAATTTCATTTCACGTGAGGTAAAGCTGTTTTTAATGAAACGTTATGGACTCCAAATTCAATTTATGCTGATAAGAAAGGAAACAATTATAAAGGAAAAAAGTCGTATGTTTCATCTCTCACACTTTCGTGAGCAAATACACTTATTCAACTGTGCGTTTAAAACTGATTTTCTGTGAATTTTAATTTTTTGGACTATAAATTTTCACCGAATTATTTTTTGTCGAAAGCCAGTAATTGGCATACATGCTCATGACCGGAAGGTGTAATGATACGGGTAATAATTATCTGGGAGATCAGACTGATTATTACCTACGACCTCAAATTATTCAGACAACATCAACTGTCGCTACCTGCCACTTACAAACTATATCGAGTATACAACTGAGTGTATGATTAAAGTGCGCCTTTATTGGATCAATCGTTTCGACTTACACAATTTTGGCGATTAATGACAAGTTACTTGACATTTTTGTAAATTGCCGCAATTATTTTTTCGGATCCTTAACTTAAACATGAAATTATCTGAAAAACAAATGCTGCACAAAGTGAGAGAAGTATTTCAGGATTGCACTTTTGTAATTGCATGATACATTACAAAATTTATAGTCTCGAGTTACAATATTGAGTACCTCTTTTCATCAACCTCGGACAAAAATTCCCTAGCAAGGCTTTGGCTTTGACAAGGAAATTGCAAATACGGAATATGAAACCTGGAAAAAATTTCAAATGGGAAAGAAAATTCGAGGATTTCTTATACTTTTTAAAAAGTGTTGGAAAATTAATAAAATAATTCCTGCTCTGGTTAAAATGAACTGCATATAGTAATTCGATTACACCCAGTAATGAATTATGGAGAAAAATAATTATGATAGCAATAAAATTCATGTACTTGATACAAAACGACTATAATTTCCCGTTTTTCTCATAATAATTAAGGATTATTAATCTCTTTCTTTCATATATGTGCACTTCCTTTCCGAGACTCAACACCTATCATTAAATCAGCAATGACTTTTACCGCTTATATTTTCTCAATCAGGCATATTTCGATAAGCAATGTCACGCGTAAATTAAACTTAAACTTCGGAATCTTTTTCTACACTGTTAGAAATTTTCGGAAATTTACAAAATTTTTATGTATCAAAGGTAATCTAAAATTTGAAGATATTTATGATATTTATGATCGTACTGCATTTTGTGAAATTTTTCTTATTGTAAAACTCAACTAAATTTTCATAAAATGTATCTTAAAACTACCAAACTGTAACAGAATTTTAATAAAATTAATCATAAAATGACGAAACTGCAAAAAAATTTTAAGTTACATGTAACTGCATAAAACTTCAGTTACCCAAAACGTTAAATTATTCCTGTTACAACTTTCAAAATTTTCACCTTTACTTTTTAGAATATGCCAACTTTGGCATGTTATTGGCATCTTGTTGGCATTTTTTTGCTATTCTTTTCCCAAGTGATAATTACGTCGGAATTATCGCTTTTCATTAATTTTTTCAATAAAAACTCAAAAATAGATTATTTCGGTGTTATCGTGTAAGTATAATTTTGCATTATAACATTTTATGTAGATTTGTATATAAAATTTAATATCTCTGTATATTATTTGTGTAACAATATACTCGAACAGAACTCGTTACTTAAGTTTTATGCAGTTAGAATTTCGTAAAATTGCGATCAAATTGGAGAAACTTTAGTTACTTTTTTGTAAATGCATAAAACTTCAGTTACCCAAAATGTTAAATGTTAAATGAAAAATTTTTAGAATAATTTTAGTATAACATATACCCGCACGTAGAAAAAATATTCGTAAAATGTACATGAAGTTCGGTACTCATTTTTACAACTTAACTTTTTAATAGATTTTACAAGAAGTTCAGATCTATCAAAAGATTTTCTGTGCATTTTACTTAGAATCCAGAATAATCTACAAAATACGAAAAATTCTGAGTTTAGTAGATTTTACAGGAAAATAGGTGAAACGTGGAGAAAACCTGTTCATAGAATTGAACTTATTCTTACATATTCTAAAATGTCAAGTTGTAAAAATAAGTACCGAACTTCACGTAAATTTTATAAATCATTTATGTGCGTATGGTATATGTTTCGAAATGTAAAAACTAAATTCTATTCTGTCCTAATCCAAACTCAAAGTTCTCGTATTTGTTTGGATTGAGTTTTAAGTAAAACCACGAATGCGGATTAATTCAAATTATGCCTCAGATTATTTTCGAAAACATTCGGTTTGATTTCCAATACACGGAGAAACTTTTTATATCAATTTTTACTATAGTATTTTTCAATTTAGGGAAAAACGTATCACTTTGAGAATTTTTGTTAGTAAAAATACTAATCATTATAATAATGATATGAAACTTCAGCATAGTTCATAGCAAATTTTATTATAGTTTATTCTAAAGTTTCATATCATTATTATAAGGTTTAGTATTTTTATTAACAAAAATTCTCAAAGTGATACGTTTTTCCCTAAATTGAAAAATACTATAGTAAAAATTGATATAAAAAGTTTCTCCGTGTACAACGCACGGATTAAGACGAATTCAAAAAGTATCTCCGGATTCAAAAAGATTAAAATGCCCATATGAAATATTCATATAATTAATATCAAATTGAGATAAACGGAAAATTGCATAATTTACACAATTTTTATGAAAATTCGCCAAATTGTGGAAGTTTTCAAAGTATTTTTATAAAATTACGTTTGCACTCTCCAATACTTTTACTGCTGGAAATGATCAGAAATTCAAAAAAAATTTATGTTACAAAGTTAATGTAAAATTTGACGATATTTATCCTCTTTTTGAGTAAAGGTTTCTTAAAATTGCGAAAAATGTACCGCATTTTGTGAAATTTTTCTTATTATAAATTAAATTTTATAAAATTCATCATAAAATTACGAAACTGTAACAACATTTTCAGTTACATGTACCTGCATAAAACTACAGACTGTTATAAATTTCTGTATCAAACTTTCATTACATGTAATGGAAGTTTTCTCCAGTAACATATATTAAATTTAAAATACTTTCAGCTTAAAAAATACAAATTTTTATTTGAATTTTAATATACATGTGTATATATTTTAATAATGTTTTCTAATTTTCATATATTTTGATTGAAATGTTATTAAATTTAATATGAATGTAGATTAATTTTACATAATATACAAATCTATCAATTTTAATTTACCACTTGTATATTAAAGTCTATTAAATTTAATAAGATTTTTAACAGTGCAGTTACCCAAAACGTAAAATTTTTCCTGTTACAAGTTTCAGAATTTCCAGATACAAGTATCAGAATATTCAACACCTTTAAACTGAAAATTAAGAAATTGTTTCTTAAATTAACTAAAAAGTGACTGAATTTTCTGAAATTCTATCCCAATTTTACGAAACTGTAACCGAATAAAACTCCAGTCACGTGTTTCGAGAAATTCCGGTAGAAATTTCTAACAGTCTAAGCAAAGAAATATTAAACATCACGTTTTATAAAATCTTATTGTAAATTAATTCCAGGCCCTGCACAGCACCATAAAAAGTGTAATAAGAAAAAAGACTATTAATGTAATGAATTCTATGCAAATTTTAATAATTGACCTCGTTAATTAGTCACTCAGATTAATTAATCCGACAATTTTTAATGAAAATACATTTCTCCATGTGTGTAATAAATGTCTTAATAAATGATTAACAGCAGTAATAAATCCGTGTAACCTTTTAAGTTTTGTAATATCTACGTTTGAAGTTTACGTGGTTTGCCATAAACTACGATTCTATTGAAGCATCGAGAAAGCCAAATAAGTCAGTAAGACGTCTTCGCAATACCAAAGTACCCACGCGCAGAAATTAGAATACAGCTCTGTAATAATTTATGGAGAAATTATGCGACAACCTTAATGCGTGTCAAGAGGACAAGATGATTTTTTCAAAGTAAACGCATTTAGAAAATTGCTGGAAATCAGCTTTACTATTGCGAACATGATTGACTATGTCAGTTATTTTGCACAATAAACGAACTTCTCAGTTGATAAATTATAGTTGTATTAATTAATCGCATGACTTATATTAGCCACTAAACTGTATTTACTGTAATTATCAAGAATGTTTTGGGCATATGAAAATTTCAATTATATTAATTATAATTTATTCTATAACAGAAAGTAGAAATTGAATTACATAAATGGATCAGTTATCTCATTACGTTTACTAAAGATTAAAAATAGTGTTTGAATTGATGCAAAAAATGTAAATGGAATTTGTGTCACCGTATATTTATTGTGCTTTACAATTGTGATTATCGTAAACATCACTCGCAAAGTCGCTTTCCAGATAATTGAAGAATAATTTGTCTCGATACTTAGTATTTAAACTTTTATGTGAGCAGCTTTCAAGGCAGAAGTGAATATATAAATCTCAATTAATTACCTTATCGACAATAATATTTCCACATTCTCCGAAGCGATGCACGTTATATTCTTCGATTACAATTAATTTTGATAAAATATGGACTATAATGGAGCACTTGAACGAGAAATATTGATGTGGACGTTATATCCCGAAGTCTTACAAAAAATAAAAACAATGTTAATCGTTAAAACAACGTACCCAAAGTGCATAAACTTGCCAAACTTGTACTTACCATGTCTATGAAACCTGTGTTGAAAATTATGCCACCATCGTGGTAGAGATCGGTATCTGCGAATTAACCTGAAGACCTCCTCGTCTGCGGTTAGTGTAACGACTTTCAGCGCGTTCATGTCATATTAAATTCTTTACGTTATTTTTATCTTGTATTATTAATATCATGTACTGATATTGTGAGGTTATGATCAATTATACAATAGAAGTAATTTTAAACCGCAATTATTCTAAGAAAATAAAAACTATCTTGACATTCAATCCAATAACAGCAAAAACGATTTTTCATTGGTTTACGGTGGGACGGTTTCTTATTTTTTCAAAATCGGTGAAAATGTTGTTTCGAATTGAAAATCTTTGTGCAAACGAATAAATTCAGCCGACTCGAAAATACGACTCTCTAAACCTGAATCAGTGAACGGGCACTGATTCGCAGTGACTATTCACTGATGGCAGCAGCTATAAGTGAAATCAGTGAAATAGATTGAACTCACTTATTGAATCAGTGAAAGCTTCAGGTGAGAGTCATAAAACCAGCAATATATTTTAATGCTCGATGAATTCGTTTACTTTAGGCTAAACAATACTAAAACGAAATTACGTAATTATTATTATTTTTAAGGGACGATAAATCAGTAAAGTGTAGATGCAAGTTTTAAATTCGCGAATTCAAAAGTTATCTTCACGTGACGCGTTTACTGATTCCTCAGTGAAATCAAAGCAGGGCACTGATTCATCAGTTGATATATTTTCACCAATATAATCAGTGACTATTTCACTGATTCAGGTTTAGAGGGCATTGAAACCGTAAAACAAGTTAGTCGAAACAACTAAGTTTTCTTTCATTTATGATTTTTTCATCGAGTTTTTCTTGAGTTAGTGTGGGAAATTTTGTCTTGAATAAAATGATTCATTAAAATTCCAAATTTCATGGAAATTATAGATTTTTTATTAGTGGATTCATATAATCCACAAACAGCTAAAAATAACCACTTGTCTCTCGATTCTATGAAAAATGTATATCTTTCATCCGATTAGAACTTTTCATGGCTCATTTTATTCGAGATATTTTCCACAGATTCACTACAAAATCACGGTGAACAATATTATAATTGAAAAAAACTCAGGAAATAGTCTTTCTTTCGATATCTATCTAAAACTCTCTTAATTGGATTCAATCGAATTATTTCCGGAAGAGACTATTTATATTTATAAAAAGCATTTTATTGATTCGTAAATAATTCTATACACGGAGAAAAAGATGCTACCGGTATTGTACTAGTTACAATACAGATCGAAACCTCAATACTTAGCAAACCAATAGAACATTTTCCTCTCTGTATCCAATCTGACTTTCTAGTGATAAACTATCATCAGACTTTTTGTTCTTTCTTGTGAGTTTTAAAAGTTATCTAAAAAAAGTCAGTTGATAGTTGAGAAAAATGTCAATCATGAAAAGCCGTCTAGTCTCTAGTACACGGCACACTGAATAGACTTTTACTACTTTTCCAGTAGTAACAGTTCTATTTTTCCAGTAGTAACAGTCAGTAAAAGTATGACGCTTAAGAAATGTTGATGCACACAGCAAACCAAAAGCATCGTCAAAATATCAGGCAAAAATAATTCCACTGATTGTTAAATGAAGTTCACAATTTTCCTAATCTCGATACTAGTTAATTATAGTCTAATTACTCATAACTTTCGTTTAAAAGCAGAAAGTTAAACAAAGTTTTACATAAGAAAAAAAGATTCTTGCACCCAGAAATTGTTAATACAAATTGGATTTGTTGGTAAAAAAGAAACTAATGAACGTACCATTGACTGGGAATCCATAACGGGCCGTATTAAGGCAATTTCTACAGCACCAGGTAGTCGAGCCTTGTTCTTCGCACCTCTCGCGAAATCAGCGAGGCGCGTGCTCAGAAAACACGAAAATCCAGCTTCTGTATAGGAGCAAATAAGTACATGCGCACTTTTCGTTGAATTCCCAACACCAACACACACTCACACAAGTAGGTCCAGTATTTTGGGATGCGTTCCGTTCCTGGACGTTCCTCTTGTTCTGTGAGATGGAGAATGATATCTCGGCGTGACCGAGATGTCAACCCTTCGCACTCATCATCGCCTGCGTTTCAAGGCGCGAAACGCTCGAGATAATTTGAGATGCGCTGCACTATCGCGTGCGACTTTTGCACCGCGAGATTCTGTGGGGACGACGCTCCAGGTTCAAAGGCGAGCGCGAGAAGGCGCGCCGACGTACATCGCGCGAGCCCGATTCGAATGTGACTGTTCGTTTGGATTCGGTTGGCTCCGGAGGAGTTCGACCGGTCGGAGGTGCTCGGTACAACACGCGGGCGGCCGATAAACAAGGCAGAACGATCCCATGAGAGATCGAGCTAAGATAGGAAATTTGAAGAAAAAATTTAGATCTTAGGATCTACATCAAATTTCAATATAAACATTTAGAGTGAATATTCTCGGCACTATAAATTGGAGAAAGTGACGAAGAACATTACCATATGTTGCCGATACGATTTTTAAGATTCATGTGTTATTTTTTTTTATTTAAATAGCATTTATTACCATATCACTGCAAATTTTAATTCGATAAAGATCATAAAATGTAATTAATTATGTGAATAATTGGGTGATTTAGAAAATATGTTATAATCTTTCGAATCTAGCCTAAATTTATGTAAGAAAATCTGCAGTATTAGGTTTTTTTAGTGCACGGAGAAAAAAAATTTGCTGTATTAGCAGACGAATTAATGATATACAATCTACAAATTTTGTTTGATATTGCAACAAAATTTTGTTGCTCTCTAAATCTGAATCAGTTAAATTTTCACTGATTGAATCAATGAAAACAATATTTTTTACTGTTAAATCAGTTATTTTTCACTGTTTAATTAGTGAAAACAATATTTTCCACTGTTGAATGACTTAATTTTCACTGAAGTAATCACTGAAATTTGACTGATTCGCAGTCACCTCTTTTTAGCTATTTGAATCAGTGAAATTTCACTGATAATCAGTAGATATTGACTGATTCTGATTTAGAGAGTGGGACATCAAAAAAAATTTGTAGGTTGTATATTAACAATCCATTTTTTAATACAAAAAATATTTTTTCTCCGTATGTAATTCTTTTAACTTACAAAAAACTTTCTGATTATTTTTTTCAGTTTCTTGAAAAAACCTTCCTAAAATACTTTTTGCCTGTGGCATTTTAGATAAAATAATTTATAAACCTACAGCGCTCACGTTCATACTATAAATTTATTTTATTTCGAAAAAAATTTTAATTCTGGTTGACTAAAAAAAATCACTTGAGATTATATATGAATTATTTTTAAAAAAGACGTAAATTCTACAGATGTCCTCAGCGCAGTTAAAAAAATCCGCGTTGAATTCCACGTCGATTTCAAGTGGACTTTACAAAAAGTTCACGAGGAATTCCAGGTGGAATTTTTGCTTAAAATTGTCATGCACGTGAAAAATTGGCACAATTCCTTAATGATTTTAAATTAAACTTTTTGTGACTCGAAAATTCTAAAATGCTCTCCATTTTGATGCATTTTTTGTAATTAATAAGATAAAAAAATTCTACGCTCACTGGGATAAATATACATAATAATAATTTATTATGCAATTGCATTCGTTTCATTTTTATTTTTATAATCCTCCCGCGAATTATAAACATAAATGATATCTTTATATGATCTGATCGTCAAAGACATGTTAATTTCGATCTCCTTCGGTTTCACCAATTGATGAAATTTTCAACTCACTGTGTGGGCGAGAATGAACTCGTGAACTATTAAAAGATGACTGTGCAAGACCATATAGGTCGATAAAGTCTGAATGTTGCGTAAACCGGAAATTGTGATTATTAAAAAATAGTTCATAAAGGATCTTGTGAAAGAAAACAGGAAACCTCACAGGATGCGAAAATCATTGGGATTTATTAATGAAGTAACCTACTTACTGAGAAAAGTAATCATTAATCTTATATCACATACTTGATACTTTTCATTTTTTAACAAGCATTGAAAAAACACCATTAACTGTAAATGTTAATTTATGTATAAATCCTTGGATCTACAGAAGTCTTGCTGATTAAGAACTTCAAAAAATCGATTTTTTCTTTTCATTTCCTGAAACTTAATTCTTTGGAAAATCTGGTGTGAAATTTCTACTGAGGATCCTTTATGCAGGTAGCAATACCAATTGATCCTAAGTATTGATTTTATGTAGAAATTTCAATACCTATTTGGAACTTTAAAGGTGTTGATCTCGAAACGACATTTCTCGACAAAAAAATAATCAATCGAGCGGTCTGAAATTTTATTTTTATAACTCATTCTACACACTACACGCAGAAAAAAACTGTAGAATCAACAGATGTCATCTGCTGGAATAGGGACAGCAAATTTTTTTTTAATATTTACAGATTTTTCTGTTGGATTCACAGATTGTTTGTAAACTCAACATAAGAACCTGTAAAATCTACAGACATGTCTGTTAGAATTGCGGATTTCTAGAAAAAAGAGAAATCCGTAATTCTAACAGACATTTCTGTAGATTTTACAGGTTCATCTGTTGAGTTTACAAACAATCTGTGAATCCAACAGAAAAATCTGTAAATATTACAAAAAAAATCTGCTGTCCCTATTCCAGCAGATGACATCTGTTGATTCTACAGTTTTTTTTTCTGCGTGTATTGGCTATCGTCAGTACAGTCTAAAAAATTTTTTTTTGAAACTTCCAATCAAGTATTGGAAGTAATTAACCAATATATATTTTGAAATTTTTATATAAATTTTAAAATTTTTATATAAATTGTGTAGGAAATATTCAATGACGTGCCGAATATTGCGTGTCTGACTTTGAAAAATTCTAAGACTACATCACTTGAAAAATTTCAATACTGAAAAAAAAAATCCAATAGGGAATCGAATATTTCTTGTAAATTATTGAAATAATTCGATAGAAGATTATTTTTTCAATTTATTATTTAAAAATTTCATCACCTATGTATTGGAAAATTACGATTTTTTTTACAGTGTAGTACACAAAGAAAAAAATCTGATACATTCACTGAACCTATAAGTTAAAATAGTCACAGCATGAAATTTCTGTGAATTTAACAAATATTTCAATACAATGCATTGCGTAATCAAAACAGATTTGTCGATAAATGTTGCAGAAATGCCTGTTATATTTAGGAAATGAGGAATTTTCTTCAAAATGTCCATTTAACAGGCATTTTTGTAATATTTATCAAGAAATCTGTTATGTTCACCAAATCTGTAGATTGTACTAAAATATCTGTTGATTTTGGAGAAATTTTTTGCTCTTATTATTTTAACATATGAATTCAGTGAATGAAACAGATTCTTTTTCTCCGTGTAAAATAATGCATGAGTGCTGAAAATTTAATATTTTAACAAAAGAATTTCAAGAATATTCTTCATTTTTCATATCAGATAAGTCTGAAAAGAAATATTATCAATGTCAGCGATAAATTTTCTTTGAAAAAAATTAATCTTTAATGTATTTTCCAAGTCCACTAAACTCACTTCTATTATTTATTTATAATTATTATACAGCGTTTGACAGTAACGCGATACTCGTAACGATTTTTTAACTAACTGTAAAGGAAACAGGAACGTTACCTGTACCTTTCATTATGAAAATTCCGCATGGCTAACAACTGCAAACATATTTTCTCCGTGCAACTCGCATTGATTATTTTTTCCTGATTAAAGTAAAAATATTTCTTTAATATCCATATGTATTTTGAATATGGCGGTACCATTATTTTAAAAAAATATTAATTTATTCTTTTTCCAGTGGCAGTCTACAATCTAAATTTGAATCAGTCGAAATCTACTGATAATCAGTGAAATTTGCTAAAAAGAGGTTACTGTAAATCAGTCAAATTTCACTGATTATTTCAGTGAAAATAAACTGATTTAACAGTGAAAAGGAAAATCACTGATTCAATCAGTGAAAATTTGATTGATTCAGATTTAGAGAGTAACTTACGCTCTAATTACTCTAAGCAAAAAACAGTGTTCTAAATTTTATTTTAAAAAGTAGCGGCAACGTAACGTGTTACTTTTCAATGGTAATATGGCAAACACTGTTATTATATGTATATATATATATATATATATATATTTTTTTTTTTTTTACTTTCCAAATATTTGTTTAGATTTAATTCTACTTTTTTGAAGACATATAATGTTTGAAACCGAGCCTGCAAAGTTCTGAGTCTTTTTTGGGAAGAATGTGTGCGAAGACAGAGGAGACCGCGTGGGACCATGAGACCCAGCTTTTGCTCACCAGATGTCATTACTCATTATGTATCTCTCCTTCGTGATTAAAGAAACGAGTTCCCTGCTCTTTGGGCATGCGAAATCAATTTTCGACGGAGCTCAATGCCCTGCCTTCATCCTGACCGAGGTCAAATGGCTTGCCACTAGGTATAATAAAAGAACTCTCTGCGCTATATAAACCGTGAAAAATATGCGCAATAAAATCTTGCATTATGTCAATTTGCGATAATTGCCTCCGTGTAGGAATAACAATTATTGCCGTGTCAGAAAATATTAGCGCTGTGTAAATGGTAATAATCGCACCACACCTGGAAATTACAGTCTACACCATTTCAGGGGCGAGACTTGTGCATAACTCAAACTGCTAAAATGATTTTTTATTTTTATCGAATTACAATGACAGCTTTTGAAATTTCAAGATGTGCATGTATTGCAAAAAAATGCTAATTTCTAGTTCACCCAGTGGTCACACAAGCCCTCAGTTTGTCCCAACAGAAATCTTGATGGACGTTTAAAGGTACTAGGTGCACAAAAAGTTTCAAAAGAATGAATTTTTTTTATTTTTGTTTTTTAAGGGGTTCCGCCATCTTTAAAATTTTCATTTATTGACTTTATACCTTCCATATAATTCTTTTATGTTTAGTTCTTTTATTTAGAATGTTTTTGGGGTTTTTTTCAAAATTTCAGCACCTTTATGTATTTTTAAACTGAAAATTTTGAGTTTTTTGGGCATTTATATGACATTATTTACTTTGAATAACTTTTTATTTTTTAATCAATTGTCATGATTCTTTTTTTATTTTGGTCTTTATGATGTGTAGTAATTTTTTGGGTATCGAAAATATGGAACATAACTTAAAAAAAAAGTTACAAATAAAATTTAAAAAATAATAAAAATATCCCAAAATACGAAAAAAAATGTTGTACTTATTTTTTTAGCTAGAGTGCTTTCCATACCCAAAAATAATGATAATATAAGAAAGAATAACTGGTAAAAATTTTAGAGGCCTGTGTCTAATTCTTTAGATTTTACTTAAACATATGTTGCAAGAAACACGGAAAATTATTGCTGTTCCTACTGGAATTGAAATTTTTCGATGGTTAGCTACTATATATGGAGCAAAAATTGATTATAATTTAACAATAATTTGTTCATCAGGAATCATTTTTTAATTTTCATGAGTAAGATTAACGGGGGTATTATTATTTAATTCATCAATTTATATTATTTTCTTGCGAAAAACGGAGTTTAAAGTAAATTTTATTGTGTTTTTATAGCGATACCTGTTATATACTATTTTCCATATAATTAAGAAATATTAGTAAAGAAATAAACAAATTATTTTGTGTGAAAAGCTCATTTTCGTTAAAACGTGTTATTCGTAAATCGTAGTAACTTTTAATTTTATTTATTTGTCCAAGAAAACAAAATCAGATTGCCCTGGAAATTTACACACATACTCCAAAAAATATAGAGAATAAAGAATAAAATTTTTGGAAAATGTCAAAGAAATAAAAAATATACCAATTATAGGTGGCGGATCCATTTTTATGAAATCAAAATTAAAAACTGAGCAAACGTGTCGTAAACATTTTTTTGAATCGATGTTTTTCAATTTCCAGTAAACACCAAAGTTCCACTTATTACTACTTCGAAAATTGTTTGATTTGCAGTATAAAAATACATTTTAAATGTTCCCTCTTCCTTAAAAGTAGGTTTATTTTCCCAAAAGTATACTTTTCTCTGGTGATAATTAACATATTGAAATTTTCTTTTCTTTAAATGTACAGTAATAGACTGAATATAAATCAGATAGAAAACTTTAAAATTCGGATAGAAACATTAAAGAAACAAACATACAAAATTTCATTTAGTTTGGTTCCGTAGTTTTGAGGCAAACTGGACCAATCAGAGCCATTTTTTCCACGGGAGTAAGAACAATATATACCTATCCTGTCAACATTCAAAAAGAACTTTAATGTCCTTAAAACGTCTCAAATAGGTTCAATTTCCTCTTACACGCAAGAAAAAAGAAAAAAGCTTAAAGTGCCATTTTGCGCTCTGAAGGCAAGTTAATAAATAACATAAATCCTTTTCGCTAGAGTTGACACGTGAACTGGACTATTTACCATTCAACTATCGAAACATTAAACAAAATGGTAACTAGTCCAATAAATCGAATAAAATGTATTACTTATACTATTTTGCCTCTCAGAACGCAAACTGGTTATTTAAAATGACACTTTCAGCTATTTTATTTTTTGGGTGCACGTTTTGGGACTAATTCTGAAAGCATTTAATGGGGTTGAAATTGGAAAAAAACGCAGGTAAGGCCCATAAAATAAATGGCAGAAGGGAGGTTAATGATTGTGGTCAGGCTTTGTGAAAGTGCAACTAGGTAATTAACCAAACTTCCTCAGCGGGGTAGCTGAAGGCAGAGTGCACTCGCTTTCGTAATAAAGTAATGGCGAGAGCTTGGAAATAATTTGTTATATCCCTTGGCGGGATATCCAACCAGCGCAGCGCTCTCGAGCTCGATTGTCCCGACCCGGCGAGTAATATAAGTGTTCGAACACTGGACTCACACCTGTTGCCTGTTCGAGTACCGGAGCATTCAACCTTTTTCCTCTGACTCATCGACTCGACACGCAAAAAACGCCGTAATGTTGTCATAATTCGTTTTATTGCTGGCAGCTGACTAATTCTCATGGACCCAGAGAGTCAGCCGCTCGAATGTGTCAAGGGTTTAATCCCCTCAAGTGACTTTAAAAACCGCACCTGATGACCCAGCGTGTTTTTCGCGTATTATAAAATTTCAATAAATAAACAATTCAGGATGTTATAAATTTTACTTATGAAATTCGCTGCAGATTATCTGGGATTTTTAAATTGTCATAAAAATGTGTTAAGGGGGGAAATACGTTTTTATTTTGCTCGAATTTCATCCATTTTTTTTATGAATGGTTCATTCTATATTTTTGAAAATTGGCATATGGTTTATTCATATTTTAAAATGATAAAAAAATTCTGTATGATTATTAATGTCATATTTTGTAGATGAACCTAAAAGAAATGAAAAAAAAAATTCGCTGGATGAAACAGTTTATAAAAATAATTTGAATTTTTCGATTATTTTAGCTTTGATAAAATAATTTTTTTAACGAACTTTTGGAAATATGTACGTTTACATAGAAAGTAATATCATTAAAAAGATGTGAGCAAAATTTCAGGGGGATCGATAAATAACTTCTTGAGTTATCGTGCCCACCGATTTGAAAAATATAGTTTTGAGAAAAACGCGAATAAAGTTTGTTTACATAAAAATTCAATGCTTGTAGTGACTTACTAATTAGTGGGAAATTCCAGCGGCATATAATTGTCCTTCAGTAGATTCGTAGAAATACTTATTTTCAATAAGTTGCTCTTGACGTGCTTAATGGTTTTTTCCAAATCTTACATGTATTTCCCCCCTTAAAAGAGAATACATTTTTGAGGATATGATTTGCTTCCCCAAAAAAAAAAACTGTTAGAAATTTCTATCGTGATTTCTCGAAACTCGTAACTAGAGTTTCATTTAGTAATAATTTTGTACAATTGAGATAAAATTCCAGAAAATTCAGTCGCATTTTAGTAAATTTGAAAAATAATTTCTTAATTTTCAGTTAGAAAGTGTTGAATAATCCGATACTTGTATTTGGAAATTCTGAAACTTGTAACAGGAACAATATTACGTTTCGGGTAACTGCACTGTTAAAAATCTTATTAATTTTAATAGACTTTAATATACAGGTGGTAAATTAAAATTGATAGATTTGTATATTATGTAAAATTAATATACATTCATATTAAATTTCATAACTTTTCAATCAAAATAAATTAAAATTAGCAAACATTATTAAAATATATACACATGTATATTAAAATTCAAATAAAAATTTGTACTTTTTAAGCTGAAAGTATTTTTAATTTAATATACGTTACTGGAGAAAACTTCCATTACATGTAATGAAGTTTGATACAGAAATTTCTAACAGTGTGAAGTTTTATGCAGTTACATGTAACTGAAAATGTTGTTACAGTTTCGTAATTTTATGATGAATTTTATAAAATTTCTGTTATAGTTTAGTAGTTTTAAGATACATTTTATAAAGATTCAGTTGAGTTTTATAATAAGAAAAATTTCACGAAATGCAGTACATTTTTCGCAATTTTAAGAAACCTTTACTCAAAAAGAGGATAAATATCGTCAAATTTTACGTTAACTTTGTAACATAAAATTTGTTTTGAATTTCTGATCATTTCCAGCAGTGAAAGTATTGGAGAGTGCAAACGTAATTTTATAAAAATACTTTGAAAACTTCTACAACTTGGCGAATTTTCATAAAAATTGTGTAAATTATGCAAGTTTCCGTTTATCTCAATTTGATATTAATTATATGAATATTTCTAGTGCATGCTTCGGATTTCATTCTTTACCAATGCAAGGCATTTCAAAACCACTCTGAGTGGGCATTTTAATCTTTTTGAATCCGGAGATACTTTTTGAATTCGTCTTAATCCGTGCGTTGTATTGGAAATCAATCCGAACGTGTCCGAGAATAATCTGAGACAAAATTTCAATTCATCCGAATTCGTGGTTTTACTTAAAACTCAATCCGAAGAAATACGAGAACTTTGAGTTCGGATTAGGGCAGAATAGAATTTAGTTTTTACATTTCGAAACATGTACCATACGCAGATAAATGATTCATAAAATTTACATGAAGTTCGGTATTTATTTTTACAACTTGATTTTTTAGTAGATGTAAGAATAAGTTCAATTCTAGGAACAGATTTTCTCCACGTTTCACCCATTTTCCTGTAAAATCTACTAAACTCAAATTTTTTCGTATTTTGTAGATTATTCTGGATTCTAAGTGAAATGCACAGAAAATCTTTTGATAGATCTGAACTTCTTATAAAATCTATTAAAAAGTTAAATTGTAAAAATGAGTACCGAACTTCATGTAAATTTTACGAAACTTTTTTCTGCGTGCGAGTATACGTTATACTAAAATTATTCTAGAAATTTTTCATTATTCAAAATAAATTTGAACTGAATTAGGATATTTTATTTATTTAATACTCACTAGACTGTTAGAAATGTTCTGAAATCCATGAAATTTTCAAGTTAAAAACTAAAAATTGACGGAATTTTCGCAAAGTTCACATAAAATTCAAAAATTATAACAGAATTTCCCCAAATTAATCATAAAATTACACAATTGTAACAGAATTTTCGTGAAATTACGAAACTGTAACAGATTTCTTGGTTTTAAATTTTTCTGTTCAAGCTTCAGAATTTTTAGATACAAGTATCGGTATATTCAGTAATTTGTAACTGGAGATTTTAACATTTTCTCTTAATTCTACTAAAATAGAACTGGATTTTCTAAAACTCATCTTAATTTTACGAAATTGTAACAAAATTCCGAAAAAAATTTCCAATGGTGTAGAAATTATAGAAAAATATAATTTACTTCAGTAAAGATCGTTCAATTTTATTTGAAATAAAACAATAGAATTTTTTTAAACAATTACTATAGGAAAAAGTTAAATTCAGTTTTTCCAAGTTTACTTTTCAAAAATTGAACCTTGACCTACAGTAATTTGTACAAAAAAAGGCATTTTTTATATTTTTCAATTTGTTCTCAGTAAAGTGAACATTTTCTTCTAATATTATGTATAGAATAATAGTACTAAAATTTTTTAAATTCTTAATTAATTAAGTTTTCCAAAGGCTTCCTAGCCACGATCGAACCTCCTTAATTGATAAAAAATTTCTTGATTCGAAGAAATAATAATCAATTTGAAAATTGCAATTTCGAAGCAAACTCAGACGCTTGATGTGTAATAATGCTGGTCAATTACTTTTTTAAGACTCACTTAAATTCTGAATTGAGCAACTGGCTGTGAAAATGAAGCGCCTGAAAGGCGATGGTTCCTGGCCATTAGAAGAATATGGCTTTTTTATTGCTTGAGATAGGTAAACTGAAGTCTGAACAAGCATACGGACCGTAATAATATGCACACGCATATATATAAAAGTACGTTGTTATAAGCAGTACTCGGGTCTAACTGATAGATCTGGATATCCTTTTTTGCTTTCAATAGTTATTTTGCTCTTGTCTTCGTATTATCTGGAAGGCCTCCCAGGATGCGACTACTACCATAATGCACTTTGCATGTGTCGCTATATGTGCGAGCATAACAGTGCGCGAGGCAACTCGTGAGGCAACGTCATTTGCATTTGTACGTGCGAATATAGATGTAACAACCTCACGAGGTGAGCGAGAAATCCTAAAGAGTACACGCGGATGTTCTTGAGAAAAAAATGTATGTAAGTAATGTACAGAAAAATTAATTCTTTGTTCTGGTCTGATTTTTCCGATAAGAGAGGATGATCTCTTCCATTAAATATGCTTTTTATTTAGAAAACTTCTCTTTCAAGTTTAACATATCTATTATTAATATTATTAACATAATCCCAAGTGCGAATTGCCGAAGGTGATAATACGGCACAATATTGGCCCAATCTCGGCAGCCAAGAGTCGGCAATTGTTATTGGGCCAGTGTCACTGTTTGCATCGGTCAAGTGCTGGGACGACGATGGCGGCCTTTTTCGACTGTTTAAATTTACCGACCTTCAGCCGAAACTTGGCCCAGTATCGGTCCTATACCAAGCCGATCGTAATTTTTACTATGGCATCCAGTTCTGAAAGTAGAAGAGCCAGAGTCGGGCTCATGGACGGCACATTACTGGGCCATGTGTCACTTTTACCACGGCAAACCATCCTGGAAGTGAGAAAACCAGAGTTCGGCACAGCATTGGCCCGTTGCTGTGCCGAAAACAAGTGCTGGCGGCCAGAGTTTGGGCCAGCATTGGCCGCCAAGTGCATACCGGAGTTATCATTCCAGCAACGGCACGATATTGGCAGCCGATCTTCGGCAAATTTTTGGTGATGCTGGGCCAGTGTTGGGCCGTATCTAATTTCGCACTTGGGATACCTCTATATAAAATTACATAAAATGTCGTATTGACAAAACTTGACTAATGTTTCGAAAAGAAATTCAATCCAAGCGACTTCAACACATTCTGAAATCTGCATCCGAACCAAAAAGCTTTTTAAATCTCGTTTGATGCAATTCAGTTGAAAATTAATCCGAATAAATCGGAACCAAGTTTTCGATCAAAATGAAACCGAACTCGGGTTTATCTAAACCGAATTTCTAATCCGAATCTTTTTCTAACCTCGGATTTATTAAAATTGATTCTTAACCGAATTGCATCGGACGAGATTCATAAACTTTTTCGGATTAGTTCCGAATGGCTCGGAATAGTTCTGATGCGTTCGGATTGAGTCCCAATCACATCCAATGGCATTCAAATGAATCTGAAATATTGACTTGTCTTATGATTTACTAAGGATTGAATCGCATTCACTTTCATAGTAAATTTAGAATTTTAAAGGGTTCATTCTTCTGATGATAGTTTTCGCATTCAGAAATATTCAAAATTTATGCGTCCCATTCCTAGTTGTCGCATTGAAAATTATTGGCCCGAGATCTGATACGAGATTGTCGCAAAGCAGAATTCACGACATCTCTTGAATACGAAACAATACTTTTCAATATTATATTTTATGCAAGCGGTACAACTTGTATAAAAAATAAATCAGTGTTTTGGTAACAACGTGATATAAATTTTGCTCTAAAATATCATATTTCGTGCTTTGGAACCTGACTTGATCGTAAATAACTAGTCGTAAAATATTTAAATACATGTACTGTGTGCGAAACTTAATGCGTTCTTTTAAGTAGGTACATATATAAATATAATTTTTATGAACTGCCTATTTATACATTAAAGTGTTTCTTAAAAAAGAAATTAATTACCGTTACTTTACGAAAAAATTAATAACCTTTAACAGAACAACGTTCATGAAAAAAAATCCAGGTTAACAAACAATTCCAGTATTTTCCTGATCGCTCAAAATTCAACTGATAATTCAAAGTTTTCCAAGCAAACAATCATTATGAAATACTGTTCTATATTTATTTATAAATTTATATCTGTAATCATGATGAGGAGTGTTTTTAACTGAAACTCAGGCCATAAGAGGATAGAAAAGAATGTGGATTTAGCATCAAGACGCACCTAATACTTAATTCTCCGTGCAGAAGCATTATCAAGATTTCCAATTAATCCTTGAGGATGGCTTCATAATAGCTTCATGAACAGGTTTCGTGGCTATGAAAAAAAGCGGCGCAGCAGTGCCGCCAGAGCATCCGGCCTTTTCCAACTTTCCGCAGAAGAACGCATCGTCTGTAATCTAGAGAAGAAGTCGCGCGTATCATGCGCCATTAGAGAGTGCTGCAACCCTTATAGGTATAATGAAATAAAAAAAATCTCTCTATGGCAATGTAAAGAATATCGAGGCGTCGGTGAAGAAAAGCAGACGTTGTTTGACTTTTCGATGTAAACGCCACATGGAAGAAACTTCTTCGCTCGTGCAGCCTGTCAATGCAGTAAGCCGACTTAGAAGCAGGTTTTCTGAAAATTAATCAACTTCTATCTAACGATACGGCTTTCCGGAATCATTATCATGTCTAGAGAAATGCAGAAATTGTACTCGATGATATTAATTAAGGAGGATATGAAGCAGAAGAGTGATTCTCAGATTTAAGGGTACTGATATTTATTAGCTCATTTTTTCATTTATGCGATTTCGATTTCAAATTATTCATGGTGCTTTGACGAATATTCATAAATTGAATAAGTCAATTGGGGGTTCGCATTTTTTTAAAAGTACACTTTTTTATATTTTAACATAAAGTTTACGTTGTGAATAAAATAATTACAATCACGGTTATGTAATTATGGACAAATTCACTACGTACTGTCTAAATCTGAATCAGTCAAATTTTCACTGATTGAATCAGTGATTTGCCTTTTCACTGATTCATCAGTGAAAAAATATTTTTCACTGTTAAATCAGTTAATTTTCACTGATTCATAAGTGAAAAAATATTTTTCACTGTCAAATCAGTCAATTTTCACTGAAATAATCAGTGAAATTTGACTGATTTACAGTAACCTCTTTTTAGCTATTTGAATCAGTCAAATTTCACTGACAATCAGTAGATTTTGACTGATTCAAATTTAGAGAGTAGTATAGACCTTTTCATTTAAGAAAACGATGATGCGCAAGCGCGAAATATCCGTAGCACTTCCGGGGGTTTCGACCTATTTTTATCGAGAAAGTACATGGGCAAGGTAAATATTTAGGGGAAAGATTATTTCGAAAGATTTTGAGTTAAAAAACTTTGCACAAAAAAAATGTCTGATATACCTGGAGAAAATCTTTTGAAAAGGAAAAAGGTTGGTACAGATAAAAAGTGCTGTTTTGGAAATTGTACAAGTGACAGCCGATATAAGTCGTACTTAGAATGTACTTATTATTTTCTTTCATTTCAAAAACCCTGTTTGGAATTTCGAAAAGGTAAAATTCCAGACGATTCGTTGAAAAAACATATTAAAAATTGTGCGGGGTGCAAAAATGACATGTGTGGTTGAGGTTATGTGCGCGTAAGGACGAGTACTTTTGTAGTATAAAGAATGTAAAGAAAGATACTTATATTTGCTCATGAAATAATTTTTTTTCGTTTAATATTTTGTATGTGATAGAATTAAATTAACTGCGTACTATAGAAATGTAATAGAGATAGAGAATAATAATTTTATATTCTCATTTACTATGATCTATTCATTATAAAGAATTGTTTGCCATTTTAAAAAAATATCCTTTAATAGACTATTTTCTACATTTCAACCATATTTTTAATTAACAAATGGTATTCTTCTCCACCTTTTTGTACAACAATTCTGCACCAGGAACATCTTTTTCAGTCAGTTTTACTGAAAAGTTTGTTATTATCGTGTACATTTTTCCTAAAATGAGCTCGAAAAATTTAAATGCGCACGCAGTATCATGGTGTCATTTAAGCTTCGGCTCTTAAATGAAAAGGTCTATTACTTTGAAATTTATCTACATTTGAAAACTTCTTTCTTCGCGGTCAAGCGAATCTGATTGGTCGTTGAGGTTATGACGTCACAGATAGGTAATGTAACGTTTGCTTAGTGTTTACGCTCATGTAGGGCGAACATAATTGATTTTCGAAAAGTAGGACGAAAAGGTTTGAAAAATGAGGACAAAGTAGGACAAAAATTTATTTAAAAGGGAGGACGAAGTAGAAAAGAAAAGTTTGAAAAAGAGGACAAGATAGGAGAGAAAAGTGACTATTTTATTTAATGTTATCAACGCTTAACATCTTATATTTTTATTTTTGAACTCTGATGCATTAATTTATTGAGTTGAAAGATTATTTTTGAGTTGTTGAGGCTTGCCAATTAACGAAGAAATCGTTAGATGGCAATGAATGATAAAATTTTGTACTAAAAAAGATCTAAAAGTTGATTAAAAAATAAAAATTTATCATTTGAAAAATCCGGAAAAAACCCTACGCTCATATGACAGACCGTGTTCATTGAAATAAATGAATATTTGAGTGAAAAATGCCTGCAAAATTGGAACCCGGATTTACAAAAGCAGATTCCAGCAATCTACCAAAGTTGGATATTTTCATGGTTTGGGAATATCTCGTCACCGATAAAAAATATAACGCACCTAAAATTCGTGGTGTGAAAGCTACTCTGAAAGTAAATTATCATATTTTTATTTGTTTTTAAACGACATGAAAACAATTTAAATGATGAAAATTGATCTTAATTTATCGAAAGATGAGTTTAGATCTTCGGGAGAAAATTATGGTGACGCAGCTATTGGTTATGTTTGTTTGAAACACGATAATACGAAATGTACAATTTGAGGATTTTGACATTTATTAGAGGAGACTGCATTTTTTAGTTTAATAATATTATGTTTAAATAATTTACGTATTGTTAACAAGAGATATTAATTAATAGATCAATTTAAGTACGTCTAAACATCAACTCATTCGCTGATACTCGTTTTTTATTCAAATGATCTAAAATTAATAATTTTTCGGTTAGAGTACGTATATGACAGATTCAAATTATAATTTTAACTCGTGTAAAACTCTGTATATTTGTTATCCTCGTGAAAATTTCAAAGTAATAATTACGCTGAAATGATCTTGTCAACAGTAATAACTGCATAACTCTGGCTCATCAGTACGAAGCGAACTTTGAAACCACCGTTTTCGCAATTCTTTAGTTTTCGGAACCGGAAAACAAAGTTCGGTCGGTGTTTTAATCGTCGTATTCTTACATTTGGGTACAAAACACCACTTATAACGTGTTTTCCCGTTCATAGAATCATATTTGTGTTTACACCGCTGTGACCTCACGCGAACTTTCGGATATACTCGGCTCTTTCCGGAACGACTTCGGTTTATTAAAAAAATATATATTTCAAACATTAATTACTAATTTCCGGGACATCGAAAAATTATTTTAAAATATATACCAAGCAAAGTAATGCTCAAACTTTATTTTAAGACTATTTTTGAAAAACATGCAAACCCCCAATTCCAAATGGTTTTGAAATTTGACAAATTTAAAAAGAATCCTTGTTAATACCATATTTTTCAGATATGTACAAACAATAAAATGTGAAAAATGCTATATTTGCTCCAAAATAGAGTACTTATATCATTCTTCGAATTCTAAGATAAAAGTTGTACGTTCTTTTCAAAAAAATTTCTAGAAAGATGATTGCATACATGGAATTGATAGTAAACGATGTATCTGCAAAAGGATAATGCTGCCTCGAGACATTTATTGTCGTGCAATTTTGCTGTTAGAATGCAACACAAATGTAAGTCCCTTGCGTTATGAATCTTGGTTCGACGCCCACACTGACAATTTTAATGCCTTCAGTCGCACGTATATATATGAAATACTGAATGCAACAATATTGAAGATTGCAAATATCCCATCGATGAATCGCTGCAACTGAGAACAAGTTTTCATTAAAGATAAAAAAGATGAACCGTTTCTACATAAATATTCTATAAGCCATATGATATTTAATATCATAGTATATTTTCTACTCTATGCATCTTATTATTAGAATCCTTTATGCTCAAGAATATACGAGATACAAAACACTCTTTCATAGCTATATACAGTTAAGGGACAAATTAAAATTTGCATTTCCAGAGTCTGTTTCGAGCACAATAAACGGGAATGGATCAGATCGAATTGCAGCTTGGATTCTCGTGAACACGTGGATCCTTTCAAGCTTTCCTAGAATTACAATCTCTCTTAATAGTCCATAATCATGATCCACATATTGCGGAATAATTTCTGTTTAAAGTCCTAATCGAGGGAATACATTTGCATAGAACTGCTAAGCATCCTATCTTAGGAAGAATGTTCGAAACAATGATTTCTGATTTTCTAAGTTGCATCATCTATTTGAGCTCTCCTTCACTTCTTCATATGCAATAAAAAAATAATAGATAAGGAGCAATAGAAATTAATATTTTCAAATGTTTATCTAACCGTATGGAAATAAATACAGCTTTTCTCTCATTGCGAAGTCAATTTAAGAATTGCAAAGATCAAGAGTGGGATAAACTATTAAGAGTTATGTATCCGGGAAAGTTAGATACTTGAGTTTGGAATGTGTCGATTTTGCATCAACATGCAGCGATCAAATGCGGCTAATGGAAGAAATCATTTTTTGTCCCCATAACTAATTCGCATGGGGAGAGTTGAGCCAAAGTCCGTATTATTGACTCTCTGCGCCAGTATAATTTCTATAAATAGATCGCAGTTGCACCGGTTCAACCGTCGCGTTAATGCAGTCCGCAACTTGTTTGTCATTTTTACCAGGCAAAGCGGACAAGTTAGTGAAGTTAATTACTTGGATAATTCCTTGGCGCTCCTCGCGCTTTACAAAAGAGCCGACGAACAAATCCCTCAATAGCTTTCAATATTAATGCACCGATGGTGTATAATTTACTTGAAAGCAATCATAGGTTGAAGTAGACTGTCTTAAAAATTCGTTGCTGCACTCGAGGTAGGGGATTCTTCAGGGATCCAATGGGAATTCCTAAAATGTAAATTTGAAAAACTCGTTAGGAAATCCAAATAATAAAATGCAATTAAAGATGTAATGCATTTAAGTCGCGAATACCTGTGTAGGTTTCTTAACTCTGATTAGATAAGATAAACTAATTGTTTTCATTAAGAATCACAAAACTTGAATTAAACAAAGCCTTAGAATAACTCGAAGAATGGTGTCAGTGCAAGCAAGCGGATATACTATGTAGACATTAATCCATGTTTACGCAAAGATGAGTGTCCTTTCATTTGAGAAGCGTTAGTCGTTAAATCATCGTCGTGTTAGGCGTACTCTTGAGTACTTGACGTTTTATGGAGTTATATAGACACCAAATTGCGTGGGATCGGAATGTTTGGGTGCGATCACATTTTGCAAAAACTACAAGTCCGTTTCGAGTTCTTAACTCATCTGCATAGTTTCCTCCGATAGATATGTTTCGTTCATTTGGCTTAAAATCAATCATAATAGGTCTTCCTCTAATTTATTTATTCTAAAGTAGTTCAAATAATCACATACATTATTTTCCTTCTTGTCTTATTTAAAATTAATATTAAATTTTCAAGAAAAATAATAATCCCTATAAAGTTTCAAATAAAGGTCATTTCTTTTCTACTCTGTGAAGGCTGAATTGTTATCAGCCAGAAGGATGTTTGCTGATAAAGTAAAATAAAAATGTTAGCACAGTAAAAACAGGATCGAAGTATAAGAATCAAAAACTAGGCAACTACTCGGAGAGGATGCAAATTTCTTCGACGCTAGTCTATACAACATAGATCGAAGCAGTTTGTGTGGGCGAAAGATGTCCATCCTTCCAGGACCAGTCTTGAACCCGTCCGTGTTAAGGCTCTGGAATTAACCACAGAAAGGAGGTGGTATCTGTGATACGACCAAGTACTGGTTGGACGATATTCCACTCTTGATACTTCTCCGCTTGGTCACTATAGGTGGAACTCCTCGAGAATCGCGTGCAACTTTCCATATTGAGAAGTTTTAAAGTTGCACCTTAGTGGTGGGATAACCAGGGGCGCCTACACGCGCTCCACTATCAACTGGTTAGGCAGGAATGGTCAATAAAAGATACAGGCGGGTTCACGGAGCAGCCTCTCACTCTATCCAGGCGAGAACTCTTTGATAAAGACTTAAGCAATGGATTAGAAATGGATTTTGGTGAATATAAAACTCAGAAATAGAAAAACTTCTTCTATTCTCTTAGCCATAATTTCTAATACTTATAAATAATGAAATATTATGCTTGTAATATACAAACAATAAATACAAATTTGTCTTTTTACAATTATAACAGATGTTATATACAAACTACTTACGCTTTAAAGTTCACACATATCTAACAGAGCATTTAAATTGGTCGGCACCCAATTAGTGCTGCCATGACAGACGAAAAGTCCATTTCCGTCAATGTATGCCTGCAAGTTCCCAACCTTATATACTTGTTTCGCTTCTCGATATCTATTTGGAATGGGCATAAAAAGAATTCCTCTCTCTTCACATTTCTTTTGTACAAAATCTTTAAATCCATGTGGTATTTGATTCACGATCCTCATTGCTTCAGCGATACTCTAGAAAAGACAAAAACAGAACTTGTTAATACAGTAAAAATTGAAAATATCAATATTAGTAAAAATTTACGAAGTCTTACCTCGACCCTTGGCTGGACATTAGACGGGATTTGCGAAATGGGTGACTGATGTCGCTCTAAGCTTGTTAAGTATGACACTTGTTCTACAGATCCTGGCTGAAGACCTTGAGGCATGGATACGGCTCTGTTCATCATATCTAAAGCCTTCTTAAAGTGCTCTTTAATGACAGGTTCTGCCAATAATTTCTCATGAAGCAAGCCCTTCCATCCTAGATACCAATTCGTAACTTGATCGTAATTTGGCGAGTGATTCAGCCAAAGAGCCAAGGTCTGCAGCCACTTCGGGAAAAAAAATTTGTCGAGTAATCCCGCCATGGTGTGCACTGGAAGGAGTTCTTTCCACTCATACACGCAATGCCATTGGTCCAAATGTTGTTGGTGTGGGTTTATCACAAGTTCCGAAAGTGCCATCTGAAGCTTTGGCACGATATTTTTTACTAAGAAGGCCTCCAAGTCTCCCTTAGAGAATACTTGAGACCAAGGTTCAAGCATTAATCTAGCAGATCTATCAGATGCATGCCAACCTCCAAGGGCTGATCCAAGTTTACGGCGAATTATAGGATAGATCTGGGTGTCCAATCGGTTACCTACAATTCAATTCAATTATTTTATTGTATGAAGTTGCAATAAATAATTTCGTAGTTACTATTCATGATATTCATATCACACATATTGTAATCAAAGAAAGAAAATTTCTTCAGACTATATAAGTATATATCGAAAATGATCTTACGTAATAGAGGAAGCCATGGGTGAATCCACGTATGAATCGGGACTGTATCCGTTAAAGGATTCCATTCTTCAACTTCAAGCGTTAATTTAGGAAGAACGAGAAGATCTAAAATGTTCTCTAAAATCCAACCCGGAAGTAAGGGCAACCAATGTTCTATAAGGTCGACCAGAGGATCCGGTTGCCTGCAAGTCCATTCTCTGTAAAAAAGAAAACAAATTACTTATATTACTTTTTAGAAAATTAAAGCTTGTTTATAAAAACAAATACATACTGCACTGCTCCTCTTATCGAAGGCATCCACGCATTCCACACAAGCTGATCATAAGGTGGCAAAGACCTCGTCTGAAGAGTAGTTTTTCCACTTTCTAGAATGTCTTTCCAATGCTTGAATAACTCTAGAGGATGTTTAGGTTGCAACAAAGGATTCCACGTCACCAAAGATTCCTTGACTTTTGGTCCTACGAAACTACTGGCCAATTCTCCTAATTCATACATTTTATATTCTTCATAATATCTTTCTTGTAGACTTTTAAAAGCTTCGGCAGTCTCCTTTAGAGTTAACTCATTGCTTCTGTCCATTAATCGACTTACGATGTTTAAAACGTTCTCTAGGGTATCAATCAATTGCCCATGTTGATCTACTACCTTTGAAAGATTCTTTTTCTCTTCTTCAAGAGCAACTAATCTATCACTAAGATGCCGATTCCTTCTGTCATTTTGGATAATATCCTGCTCGCACATTTCAACGAGCAAATTCAAATTGTGCTGAAGTTCTGGTAAGACGAAATTTGTTTTGGATTTTTTGTCGGAAATTAATAATACTTCATCAGGACATTGTTGACCACCAGAAATAGCGTGATAGCCACTTAATACTCTTTGCTCAGGTCCTGTCATGTCTATAACTTTAACTCTACTCATTTCACTGCTCACAGAAGCTTTCCTATTGGGTCTGAGTTTCCCATCTTCAATAACCTGGTCAACGCTCCGATAACAATATTTAACTTTCTTTTTACCCCCACTATCGCTTTTACGCCATTGAGAAATTTTTACTTTTTGCTCCTTCGAATCTTCGCTGGTTTCCTCTTTTTTCTTTTCTGGTATCTTGGCTAATTTTTCAGGCCCATAGGCTCCAATCGCACCTCTACCTTTTCTGAGATGAGCTTCCACTGGGGCACTTATTCCTTGCAGCTTCTTTCCTAAACCTTTTCCTGGTTCGAAACCCATCTAAAAATGTAAAATTTTGATTTGAATTGAGTTTATATTTATTTACATGTTTCTGTGAATATCGATTTAATTTAACTATTCATACTTGAAGTAATAATTTTGCACCGATTCCTTTTGTATGAACTTCCCAGCTTCCGACGCCAGTTTTCAGCAAAGCAGGATTAAGAGGTGCCTTCTTTTTTCTCAAGCCAGCTATATCTCCGTCTGTATTCATCGAAAATGTTTTCCGAGATCTCACATTACTAGGTCCTTCGTTTTCGGAGTCACTAAAAAAATCAAGTAGTTAAGGCCATGTAACAGATTATTCATTTGACTATAAAGAAAATTTTTATTCTACTACATTCTCCATAATACACAATTTAATCTTTTGAAATAAGAATTTATTCTCTTTTTTTCACCTCTCACATAGGTTTAGAATTCAAGAACATATGTAAAATCTAGGACCCATATGAGGTAAAGATATTTAATTTCTTTCAATTCGAACTTTCCTACCAAGAAGTTAAGTATATTAAAGAAATTAGAAACAAAATTTTATTCGAAAATTTAGATTTTCTATCGAATTCAGAAAAATACACTTACCTTGAACTATTTGGTACATAATCAGCGTCACCTCTACGAGGCCTTCCAGTTTCTTCCTCTTCATCTTCTTCTTCCTCTTGTTTCTTTCCTTTTGGTTTTCCTGCTTGCTGAATACCTCCAGCAACAAAATTAACCGGGGCAGTGTAATTTTTAGGACCTTTGTTGAAAACTTTAAACGATGGTCTACTTGAAGTTTCCTCCTCTTCACTGTCATCGGCCCACATTCCTATAAGAAAAAATTATCTCATAATTCACTAAAGGTCATTACCTACAGAATTTAAATAAAATATTATAAAAACTGAAAAATTTACCAAGCATTTGTTGTTTTTTGGAAAGTTTTCGCCTCGGACGGTTTGTGTTGAATTCATTGTCGAGATCATAGTCTGTGATTTCAAAGCTCTCTAACTCGTCTTCGGACATCTTTAACTTTTATTTTATGTATAACTTTCTTTATAAATATGTTTCTTATAGTTTGTCCTTAAATATTATTAAAAATTTGTGTACTAAAACTACATTTAGTCATGACCAAGATCACACGAACGTACAACACGTACAAACCATGCAACAACATGTACGAACTTAGTTTGAAAGTTAGGTTATGTTTCATTACTTTCGTTACTTTTACTCAGCCCAGTGCTATACTCTTCTGGAGGCCTGTAGAATAAAAGTTGGCTGAGAGTTGGATCACGACCACCAGGCGAAATGGTGGCGCTGATTACCTTTAGGGCCGACTTGCTTTCAAATACATGGCAAGAATGTAAATATTTATTTTTTTTAAAAATTTTACTGCCTTTTCGTGTTTTTTTTACAGAAAAATAAAGTTAAATGCTTTTGGCATATAATAATACAAAATATATGAGAAAAAAAGTGAAATATATTGATTTTCTGAACGATCAAGTAGAAGTGAAAGCAATAAGAAAAATTTGTCCCAGTTAATGAATTGAATAAAATAAATATAAAACGCGAAGTAATCACAATAAAATTGTCATTAATCGAAAAATTAATATAATTAGTATATTAATGAATTTTAGTGCAATGATTATAAGTTATAATCAAATATAAATACATTTATTTGTGCAAGTAAACATTAATATTTAGTTTTTCATATATTTCAATTATGTCATAGTAATTGGGAGAAGTAAATAAATGTGTGGAAATTGTTAGTTTTTAAAATCAAAATTCTAAATTGGTTATTGCATTTTTTTAAACTGTAGTTGTAAATTAACTAACTCAACTGTTTATTAAAATTTATTTAACATGATGAACTATTTTTACTAACACAAATTATATTTTGCAATTATAAAAATAGCAATAACCAAGAGACATTAGGCATGTATATAGGATTTACAATAAATAAGGCAATTTTAAAATTTCAAGATTGTAATTCTTGTAAATATATTCCAATGTTCGTAGTATTTTATGATAAACAATATATAGAATAAATACAAGAAGCATTTCAACACTCATATAATGAAAAAAATAATTATCACATTGTGAATAAAACATAACAATAAAACATAACAGAAAATTTCATCAATAACAATAATAAGTTTATCACAATTCTTTTAAATCGAGTCGTTCGTCTATAAACATTTTTTACCCTATTGAAAAATCCTGTGTAGGATACCACTTAGGATCTCATATAGGACCTTACATAGGATCCTGCATAGGATCCTATATAAAATCTTATGTACGATCATATGTGAGTTCCTATGCCAAATTCCTACATAGGATCTTGCATAAGATCTTACACAGGATCCTATGTAGGATCCTATGTAAGATCCTATATATTGTTATTATTGAAGGGCTATTTTGAAAGAGAAAAGATTATTTTACATGAAAAAAATTTGAAACACAGAAAAATAATTTTATTAATCAATTTTATTTCTTACCCAATTTTTTTTCTTATCGCTTTTCGCCAAATTTTAAAAAATTATGCGATTTTAATAAATTACAAATAACTTTTTCGAGAAAAAGATTCCCTACAACTTAACCATTTCCAATTTTCGAAAATGAATAAATTATTATTAAATTCAGCAATTTGTTTATAAAAATTTCGTTTTGGAATTTTTTTTTAAATTTTTTCAGCCATTAAAGAATTTATATTTAAAAATCAGAAACCTTAAAGTTGTAGGAAATCTTTTCTCTGAAAAAATGATTCATGATTCATTAGAATCGCATAATTTTTTAAAATTTGGCGAAAAGCGATAAGAAAAAGAATTGGGTAAAAAATAAAATTGATTAATAAAATTATTTTTCTGTGTTTCAAATTTTTTTCATGTAAAATAATCTTTTCTCTTTCAAAATAGCCCTTGAATAATAACATTGGTATTCTAGAAAGCAAAATTATCTATTTTTGCCTGAGATCTAATTTTCGTGGGTGATAACTACCTTAAACTTGAAAATTTTGATTGTTCTTATTTTAAATTTAAATTTAAATTAAATGATTTCAGCCAAATGTGAATCATATTTGTAAAAATATAGTTTCACGTTAATTTCTGTTAGCGAATCCGGCGGGATTGTGAATTAGAAGTACACAATAAACAAAACAATATGCAACAGAGAAAATGAATGCGAAAAATACATACCGTTCCCAAAACAATTCCGTCAGGACCAATAATTGTTCTTTCGCGGATGATGTCACTTTTAGCAAAATGTTTGTCACAAACTGCTTGACCTTCTTTGACTTCGATATCGTCTCTTAAAATTGCGCGTTGCCATTTTTTAATTAAATTTTTATCTTTTGGCACATAAAAAATCGACGAGTTTGCTCCTCGGAGCTCCGTTTATTTTTGTAGCCAGAATCACACTTCACGGCAATACACTTCACCATTTTCTATTGTTTTTTATATCCTTACACCAAGAAAACTATTCACTTTACTTTTTCAACAAAAAACACCATAAAAACACTACTAAATATCAAAAAACCTCGAATCTTTACTGTTTTGCCATGCATTTGACAGTTAGTCGGCCCTAAAGCTTATCAGCGCCGCGCTCGGTCACATTAACTACTAATGCCCTCGCCAGTCAAATGTCAGCCCACTTTTAGTTTTAAGTTGCAGAGGGCTGCTTTTACTGCTTGTACTTTCCACTTACGTTATTTACGTTTCTGTCCGTTTGTACCAATATGAACATATAAAATTCCCTATATAATACACATACGTACAATCGTAAAAATACCTTGCGTGATTTGGCGTGATTACTCAGGGTTACAGTTCTTATATTCTCGAGAATTTAAGTTCAAGTAATATAATCGAGAATATTACAGAATTTAAATAATATGAGAGAATATAAAGGGAATTTTAAGAATTTATGGTTTAAATAATTATTTATCGACACTTATAGTACCTTAATAGATAAATAAGAGGCGATCACTCATATAAATATATTTATAAATAATGAAGAGCATAAAAATAGTTTTACTGGTTATATATTAAAATTTTATACTCTTAAAATTTGAGGTTAGGTTCATTTTGAATTTCATACATTGAATACTATGTTTGGAACATAACCTATAGTATTATTATCCTTTTAGTTTTCTTTTTCTACATTCTTCCGCACAAATAAAATGCAGATACAAAGTTTAAGAGATACTTTTATTTTGTAGTATTAATTCATTTCCATTGTTTAACACGTTTAACAAGCCAAAATAATAAACTTAGGGTAAATTATTTACTTAGTTTTTAAGTATTTTACCCATTTTACCAGGTATTTTACTCAATGTATTTTTTCTGTGGTGGGGGTGAATTACGTAAATTACGAATTTTACTTCGTGTAAAAACCTTGTATTTTACGTAAGAAAATTAGAGTTACGCGTAATTACACATCATTGGTGAATTGTAAATTGTCATAAATCTAGTGATTTTTAAAAGCGTGGTGTGTTTGTTGCTTGGCCACCCTGACTAAAGTCAAGCTTCATTATTGTTATCATTGTTATTATGTAAAATATGGCGAAAACATTGCGAAAAAAAGGTCGAAGACTCTCAAAATCTGATTTTTATTCAACAAATAACCATATATTGTTTATTAGAAACAAAATTGCTTGAAAAATTGCTTTCAGTATTAATAAATTACGTATTATTAAGTGCTATGGCGGACCGATTAACTCAACTGCAAGATATGATAAACCAGGTATTTTTTATTAACACAGTGATTTTTGAAATTTCATGTAGGTTTTATTACTATTTGGTTACATGCATACAAGTGCATAAGTTTGTCTTTGCACTCAGCCTATTTTGCAACCTATTCGTAGCCACCTTGTATAATCTAAGTTGTCTAGAATGACACCTCATTTTAAATATAACCTAACTTATTTTAATAAAAAAATTTTTATCTTGTCATAGTAAAATTACTTATCATTATTTTTATAGCAAGCTGAGCATTTCTGTAATAGCATTGGAATTTTACAACAATATTCGTCACCAAGCAAGTTTCCAGGCTTTGATCGCATCGGCACGCCTCAGCCAAATCAACCCCAAGAAGGTTTGTTGAAGATATAGCAAATTATCATGATGTATATATTATAAATTGAAGTTCTCGAATATGTATACAAATTTTTAAATAATATTTCTCTATTTTAGATTATGCAGCTTTATTTGCTACTCTAATTGCAAAATGTGCAAAAGATATTGATACTTTAATAGAAAGTCTACCTAGCGAAGAGTCCTCTCAAGAGCTACAGGTAGCAAGTCTTAGTCGTCTTGAAAAAGAAAACCAAGAAGCTGGGGAAAAACTAGAGGAAGTCGTTCGAGAAGGAGAGGTTCTTTTGGCTCGTATTCAAGCTGCACTCCAAGACATTGCTCAGAGTCAACTTGATATGCAGAACCCATCGACATCGGCCGTGATTAATTCGAATTTAAATCTTGATTCCGCCCCTTCCATGAAGCAAGAAAACATCGGCACTACAAACAGCGCTCCCGCTAGCAACAGTCATCAGTTACCAGATCCATCGCCAAGTTCCATCAGCCAATAAAAGTTTAAAAGAGAATCGAGACTTGTAGGTGAAAATTATTTACCGGATCACGATTACATGTATATAAAGCTCTATTAATAAATTAATCTTTTGTATAAATTCAAGTTTTAAATTATTCTAAATATTTACAAAAATAATTAACCAAATTGTTTAAGCCATTTACAATATATGATGATTTTCGGGAAATCGAGTTTTAAACTTTTCACTTATTTTTATCATACTAACCTTCAAATGTATATTTATAAGTAAAGTAGTAATATCGACATAAACATTCGATAACAAAACCTCTTGAAGATTTCAAAGAAAAAAACAATGCTCAACTCAGCCATAATTGCATTTTTATAAAATGTTTACACGGGAGTTTATTTACAAAAATATGAGCAAGGTACGATGAAATGTAATATAAGAAATGAAATGAACGGTGAAGCTTAACAAACATTTTAATTGAGGGTGCCCCGACACTGAGGAGCTCCACAGAGGCAGGGTATTTTGTCATCTTCCAAAGGAAACTTGTAATCGTACGTAATTTCCTCATTGACTCCGATCGGCTGCTTGCTATATATAACTATTTTTTTCTGACTTTCTATAGTAATCACTTTCGCATAACAATTGGGCTGCAAAGAGAACAATAAATTAAATTTAAAGCTCAAATGAATAATAATAATAAATGAAATAAGAAAACTGAACTCACATTACAACTGTGGTTAATAAACCGAGCGAGGTTTCCACACTTTGTCGCGTCGATAATTGTGTCCAGGTCGATTCTGAATAGGTAGGAACTCCCAATGCCTGTGGCTTCGTACTGCGATTCTCTTAAATCGGCGACAACAGGTCTCACCATTTGTCCAACGTATTCTATTACCATTTCGTCAGCTGCAATTGGCTCCATAGCAAATAATCCCCAGTCATGAATTCCCGATTTTGCGAATTTCAATTGCTTCTTTCGGAACTAAGAAAAATTATTCAAATTTATGTTAAATCAATCAATGGAAGGGCTAGTTCAAACATAGTAAAAAGCCAATCTGGCGTTTAAAAAATCATTAAAAGTCACTAAAATAATATTATACATATTAAAAACTTAAAATAATTAAAAATAATCTGGAGTTATTAGAAATAAAAAAAAGAAATAGATTTGAGAAGTACCTTCAGCTGATTAAACTTGAGAAGGTCACTATCAGTATCGATACCAAATGCCGTAAGTAAACGACGTTGGTTGCTTCTTGCTTCCCTCGACAATGCCTGCATTTTTCCAGTAAGAGCTTTCGCGATAGCCTTGGGATCATTTGTAATTCCGTCTCCTCCTATGTATGGACCACCACTTTCTTCTACTTCATTACTGCGCTGTATACTCTGAGCGTAATGATGCTGCAATTACAAAACAACATTTTAATCAAATCTGTCATTTAATATTTCAATGATTATTTGACTAAAACCTTTAATACAACCAAACCAATATCAAACATACTTTATGTTTCGCTTTTTCTCGTATATCCACTTTATAGTATCCTTCCGTTCTCGCGCATCCAGTGGCGTGTAATCTAAGTTCGTCTCTTTTTCTCCTTTTTGCAGGACTAGGTATATCGGTAGGGGGATGATCGACCCAATGAGTATCATTGAGCCAGTACCCCTGACTATCATCTGCCAGCAAAGCCTCGTAACTCCTTCTTAAGTATTCAACATCCTCTGCATCTATTCCTCTCGTAAGGAATTCGTACAAGATGCCCATCTCGGACATAAGATCTCTCTCCTTATAAGTAACTTCAGGCTGCTGAATCTTCGGAATTTCATAAACGTACTCGTTCGGAAGATTTTTCTCTTGTATATTTTCCTTCTCCCTTTCATGATTCTGTTTATGCAGCTTTGACATTTTGTTATTCTTTCTCTTCTCGGCTTTTTCTTTTCTCTTATCCAATTTAGCCGGCTTGGCAGGCTTTGTTTTCACTGGGACGATATTTACAGGTTCAACAACTTCCACAGAAGACTGACTGGCATCTTTTGGCTTCGCAGGTGGTAAAGAGTAAGAATGCTCGATGAAAACTTGAGGCCCTTGAGAAGTGGAAAAATCTGGAATACGTTGACCGTTCAATCGAAGGTCGGCTTCCGCTTGGAACCTAGAAATAATATTTTTATATAATTGTACAAGTACTCACGATAATTTTATTCCAAGTATATTTAATTGTATATTTAAGTACCTTAATCTCCTTATTTCAAGACTCTCTTCTTCCGAATCAGTCGTCGGAATCTCACTAAACATCTCAATCTTCTCCGATTCTCGCAAGATTGGTTCGTCATTTATGTACTTATTCGACATACTTTCGAGAGTTCTGATAATATTAGGATGAATCGGACCCGGACTCTTGTGCCTTATGATGTTATCTTGTTCTGCCAAAGTTATGAGTGCTTCCGCAGCAGAGCTTTCCATTTTCTGGATATCTTTTGGTTCTTCCTTTACAGGTACATTCCACAAATTTTCAGTCTTCGCCGGCAGAGTATCTTCAACTTTAAAGTCCACAAAGTTGACGTCCGGCGTTTTCGGCCTGCCAATTCCAGTTTCACGTCCTACAACTTCATCGCGTTCTTCTTTGGTTTCACATGGATATACCGGAGAAGACACAGGACTAGCATCGTTACATATTTGTGGGAAATCGTTAGGATCCTGAATCTTGAAATCTGGTAAAGGAGTATTTCTGCCAGTTGGCGTCGGGCAGTCTAAAGATCTTTGAATCGCGAGTTCCATCAAAATTTCAGGATTTGTGCTACTGGAAGCAAGAGGTCGAGGATCGTAATCGCGATTCACAAATTCCTGTTATAAAAAGAAAAGATTAAATATTTTATTTGCATGCTTTACTGGCACATCTAAAGTGAAATTCACAGTGAATTGGCAGAACTTACTTCTTCATCGGAACTCTCGCTAGAGGACTCACTGCTGCTGGTATCCTCACTGGAACTAGCAGCAGATGAAGACGAGGATGAAGACACGCTAGGAAGACTTTCAAGTGGTCTTTTCGTCTTTGGGCCAACCGACATATCCAAATCACTATCACTGTCAATAATTTCTGTATCGAGCCGATCTGATAAACGACTATCTTCGTCCTGAGGTACTGGACTTGGGGCCTTGTTTTTACGCTGAATAAACAAAATAGTATTTGAGTAAATATATTACACATATGGCATAAGTTTTGAGAACTAAATTAATGAAAAATCACAGCTTTAAAAGACTCTCACCCTGAAGGAAGGCATTTTAGGCATGCTAGCACGAATACCCAAACCAAATCCGTCATAATTAAATCCAAGCGGCGTAGCTTGTTCCAAAAGAGAAGAAAGACCTTGTGGTTTATGATTTTCTTCTTTAACCACATTATTAGAAACAATATTTTCTTCACACGTGCTTTGACTCTTTTCCACTTTCTCCATTTTTTTCTCATCCCACCATACCTCAAACAACTTAAAGGCAGTGTTCTCTACCATCTTTTTATTGAAATCCTTTTTAAGAATCTGTTTCAATTCGTTTACAACCTTATTGAGAACTCCGTTGATCGTAGGACCCTGAAAAATTAATACTATTCTGTAAAATTACAGATCTTTCATTTTATGAGGAAAAAAATTTGAGTTTTCTTACCTGTGGATTATCTTGATAGTTATTAACATTTCTCATTGCTTGGATTCTTGATTGCAGCGAAGGATAGTAATTTGCACCTTGAGCATTAGAATGTATTCCTCCTTGAAAGGAATTAGGGGGTGGTTGATAATGATTAGGCAAGTATGGTGCTCCATATGGAGGATATGGATATTGCGCAGGTCTCGGCCAGTTGTAAATATCATTCCCAGGATGTGGATAATGAGGATGAGTCAATGCACCAGGATAACCTGCTCCTGGATATAATTGGTTACCAGGTTGGCTATGTGCTATTACCTGAAATCCGATCTGAATTCAGGCGAAAATTTTCAATCTATCCCTGGAATTTGATCATCATTAGAAACAGGACTGATCTTTTGATTAAATCATATCTTTAGGCCTCACCTACAGTTTTGAAAAATATCAATAGAAATGGCAATGTTTAGGAAAAATAGAAAATCCCAAAGACACGAATAAAAATTGTATATAAAAATAAAAAATTTGGAATCCTTAAATTTGGTAAAATTTTGAACTTTATTGGTATTTGAAAGATTCATAATTTCTAATTTGAAGGAAGGAATTGTCATAAAAACAAAAAGGTTAGCATAGAACCTATTAAGAATTAACTTGAAGTATTTATACATAAAAAGAATTCCAAATTTTTGATCGACCATATTTACAAAAATTTTAATTTTCAAGAGAAAACAAAGAAGTTGGGCTGTGAGGCGGTATGTATTTAAAAAATAAAAACAGAATTTATAATTAAATTATGACGAGAATTTAAAAAGAAATATAGAATTAGAAACAAAGATCAAAAAATCAGTCCAGTGAAAAATAAAAATCTACAAAGAACCTCTTCAATTTTTTCGTCTCCAGAACTCAAAGGACTCAAAGACATTCGGTCATCATCGAGAGGTGGTGGTTGAGATTCCTTTGGTGGATCTTCATCATTATCATCAGGTGGAGGGCTATAACTACCCAATAATGCTTCATCCTCACTCGAACTTATAACGCTTCCCAAGTCCTCATCGACAGGAAACTGGTTGATATTATTCTCTTTAATTTTCCTTCTTTCTTTATTTTTTTCCACGATCTTTTCATGACATGCTTTATATATCTCAGCTGAAAGAAAGGGACTTGGAGGTTCCGAAAGAATTTCTTCGTCAGCTTGAGATTTTTTATCATCTTCTGAGTCGCTGCCAAACTGCAAGAAAGGTGGAGCCATTCCACCAGCTTTATCCTTAAGAAGTAACGCAATTCTCGTGTCCAAATCGAGAGTTTTCCGAGATTCCACCGGCGAATCCCGAGGAGTAGTTTTGGGAGTAATTTGAACTTCCTTTTCCTTTTTCGGTGTGTAGTTTTGGACTTTGGGAGTGCAAGGCTTGGTAACATGCATAATATTAGGACTCTCAAGACTCGGTGGATGTTGAGGAGTCCAAACAGGGGGTGGATATCCCGGTGTCGCTGGGCTAGCATTCCACCAAATGTTGGAATTTGGCTGGATTGGTAAATTAGGAGAGACGCCCTGAGGTACATTTGGCAAGTAACTATTAGGAGGCGGATGATGATAGCCACCATAATAATAATCATAGTTTGTAGCCGGAGTGGAGTTTTGAGAATAACTACTAGTGTAATTGAGTTCACTTGGCGTAGTCCCGTATCCTAAATCACTGCTGGTACTACCACCAGGCGTTGGATAGTCTCGATATTTACCATACCTAGAATTATCTATGTAAAGATCCCTAGGTTTTTCGATAGTTGGGAGCGGTTTCTTGGCTCTGAAATCCTCTCGCTCTTCAGGGATATGTTGAGGGACTTTCTCAACGACTGGTGCTGGTTTCTCTGGTTCTGGTTCTACCTTGACTTCCTTCACCTCCACTTTTTTCTCGACCTTCTTCTCAATCGTCATTTCATCGTAGATCTTTTTACATTCTTCTCCAAAAGCGTCCAGGAAAACTCGCAAAACTTTTCCCATGACAGAGGTATTGTTTAACTTTTCGACACAGGCTTTAGAAGCTTTTGTGCTCTCAAAGACAACTCTAGCTACCCCTAGATGTTTATTAGTTACTGGATGATAGTAAATCGTAAGCTCTTCGACGGTGCCGAATTTATGAACCATGTCTGATAAGAAGGTCCTGTCGATGTTGTCATTTAGATGGCAAAAGGTCACTTCGAGAGGAGGAGGCTCACCGCAATAGTTTTGATCGATTTTGAACCTTGGTACTGGCAGGTCAAGTTGCTCTAGTCTTGTCCAAATCCTAGTTAACTGAGATCTTGGGTCTCGAAGTTGAACCAAGGGTTGTGTTGGATCTCCTGGTACCACTCCATCATATCTGTACAACTTTGTCGCCCCTTTTACTAAGAAAGGATCGACAAGTAATTTGTAATTTCTTGGCTTTTGAGTAGGTTGTGTACTGGAAGTTTCCTTCGAGGCATGTGGTACTTGCCCATGACTGTACTTTGAGGATTGACTTGAGTCGTTTTTCTGTGTCGAGCTTTGGGAATTGCTATGGGAATGATGGTGGTGATGATGATGATGATGATGCGAGTGTGAATGCCCATGTCCGTGTCCATGTCCATGTCTCTCCATACCGTTCATTGCCTCCAAGCATCATCCATTCGGTTAAAAATTCAAGCTCGACGTGTCAAATGGAATTAAAATTTATTATGCGACAAAGTCGAAATCACATTTAAAATACGTTAAGTAACCAATGTACTTCTTTTTTAAGATGGTATTTATTGTTTGACAAGTTGCAATATTTGAGGTTATTTTAAATGTTATCCACATGCAATCGACAGCCAGTGGTAAAATTCTTGCATTTTAACTTCTATATTATTAGGACAAGCAAAATTGTTCGTTTTGTTTGAAAATTAAACTAAACACTGGTTCAACAATTAGAATTAATCCTTTGTTATTTAAACATACGAAATATGTAAGTCTGATGCTATTCCCACGTTAACGTGAATTAAACTTGTGAAACCGAAACCACTGAAACTCACTAAACTCACTGAAACCTGAAAGTAAACTTAGGCAAAGTTGAAAAAAGTTCTGAAGTGCTACAACGGCGGCGCTAACTAGTTTGTACGGATTTGAAAAACAAATACAAATTTAAAGATTTCTGGGTACATAATTAGAATATAAATCATGAATCACAATTATTGTAAAGTTTATTAGTAGAAAAATACTCCCTAAATTGCAAAATTGTCAAACATACCGTAATATTACGGTAATAAAACCACCGTAATTCCGTACACTGAAAAATACCGGCGAAGATATTATAAACTAGGAATTATAAACCTAGATGCGACAAATGTGTGCGAAACAGTGATGTTAAAAACGTGCTCTATTTCTTATTGCGCTAGCGTAGGAAAGAGCCAACCAAAAGAAGCAGTAAGTAAATCATACTACTTGGCGGGCTAATTCAAAATTCTATAAATATCTAAAATTAACAGTCTTCATCTTTTTAGTCATGATGACTGGTGAAGAAAGCAATCAAAAACATTTCGTAAATATTCTTCATAATCATTTTCGAGTAGGGTTACCACGGTTAGGTTGGAGTCCCATGAGGGAGATTATCAGAATAGTGGAACAGTCATTGACCAATACTGTGATTGGTAAGGTTCTTTTATACCTCTTCGGTTGTGAGCCGGCCAATTCGTTTACAGAAATTGATTGATCCATTCCTTTAAATCCTGTTTGATAAGCAATGGAATGTACTAATAAAGTCCTGTCAATGAATTTCTCGGCCCGCAGCCGGAGAGGTGTAAAATCACCATTATTAAGAGTTTGACAAATTCTTCATACTGTAAGGCAATGATTGTATTGGTGATGGTGAATGACTATTCCACTATTCTACTAATCTCCCTAATGGGACTGCATTTTTACCACCTTTCTCAGGGACTTCAGCCGGCAGATCACTCAAGTAAGGTTGGGGAGGGATAATGAAAATATTTGCCATCTAAAGAGACTTAAAAAATAATAGTATTAATACAATCGTCTGAGAATCTTGAAACACAGACATTTGATTTTAAAAGGTTTTAGATATGTACAGTAGGACCTTGTTGAACTAGGTTTTGCGTAACCTAACAATCTTCCATGGCCTGGAGCATAATGAAGACCTAAAAACTCTAAACTTAAACTTAAATATCATCTATCCTCTTTTCAAACCACTTTTGAGACTTAACATTGCGCCTGATTTCTTAAATTATGTGAGTGATCATAGATTATGACGCAACGTTTCACGCAACTATGAGATGGTACACTGCTATAAGTCTAGTAACCTTTTAGTGACTTTGGGCAAAATTATATTCAGGGAGAGTGAAGTTATGGTCGAATGCATACCTTCCCACATGATTTTCTACAGTAAAGGTTATCACAGAGTTATTATATATAGAGTAGGCAAGCCTATTCTCCATGAGGCAAGCCCAGCCCTATCGGACGACGAGCTAAATTTCGGTCTCTTAGTGATGACAGGTGGAAACTAATCCGTAAGGCGGCGCCACCTCCGTCCTCTCATATAAAAGTATTGTTTTGCATGGTGTTTATGAACAAATTTAAACAATTATTGGAAAAATGGAAACATTTCCTAAATTCTAATAATTGTTTTCATTATTAATGAAGTTTAGTGTTTTTAGTGCAAATTTATTTAGTCATAAAACTGAGTAAGTAAATCAGAACTGAGTAAGTGTACTTATATCCCATTAACAAAATTAATTTATAGAATTAATGATGTTTAATATTTAAAAGAAAATGTTTAATTTGTTTTTAACGAGTTCATGAAGCTTATTTATCTAAATAATGATTTATACTTATCATGTATTGATATATTTGTCTGTAATTAAAAAGCTAATACACATGCGATAGAAAATTGTTGATGAGAGTGTGAAATAAGCACCAAAAGAAAAGTAATAAATACATTTAAAGTTTTTGAAAAATGCTATTGAGTGATTTATTTATTAGTTTGATTGTATATTTTTGATGCATATTGTAATTTAAAAAATGGGTCAGAATATTGACAATTTCCGCATGAAATATTAAAGTTTCTTTGATTTAATGGAATACCCTTTCAATAGGTGCTATAACAATTTTTTGCAAATATGAAAAAAAAATGTATTGGTCGACTTTTTCTCTCCACGGCGCAATTATTTCAGTGCAAGATTTCTTATGGTTTTCAACTGACTAAATATTTTAATTATTTCTCAATTTAACGTTCAATAATGTTTCATATTAGTTCATTAAAATAATTTGAATATCATTAATGTTTCATAATAATATAATAATAGACAATTTTTATTTTTTTGATTAATTTATTAATTGAATTTTTTATTAGATCATTAATAATTGATTGCTTGAATTAATTATATATATTAATTCAATCCATCAATTAATACTTATACTTTATTAAAGCAACTATATTAGATAAAATGATAAGGTCTTGTTACTCATAATGCAATGCATAATATTTTGTATTATCAACACAAAATAAGGCAATTAACGAAGAATAGCAATATATAAATATATTGCTAATATTTCCATTATTATCGATATTGTTAAAGAAATAATTTTACTCTAATTATTCGTGATATAAGGATCCTATATGCAAGACAATTTATTTCTTGTATTTTTGCGATTAATTTTCTAGTGCTATAACTATTTTATGTTTCAAGTTCTGATTAGTATTTAAAGGTGTTATTTCAATAAAATTGATGATCTTAGTTCTTCAAAAATAAAAAAACTTTAATAGTTTATCAATTTCCTCCATATAAAACAATACTTTCATATGAGAGGACGGAGTTGGAGCCGCCTTACGGATTAGTTTTCACCTGTCATCACTAAGAGACGACTTTTTTAACATTGAAAAAGGCCTTCGTCGGACAGGGCTGGGCAAGCCTTGGAAATGTAAACAAGAACTGCGCATGCGCTAGTAGAGTGAGAGAGCTTCACCATCCTCGCCTTCTCTCTCTTTCTAACGATCGGACGGTTCCACTAACGCGCGCATCTATTGCGTGCCTACTCTATCTATAATAACTCTATGGTTTTTATACCTCTCCGGTAGCTCCGACCGCTCCGGCTGTGGGCTGGTAAATTAATTTACAAAAATGGATTGGTCTATTCTGTTCAATCCTGTTTGTTAAGCAGCGAAATGGACCAATAAAGTACTGTAGATGAATTTTTAGGCCTGCAGCCAGAGAGGTATAAAAACACCATAATTTAACATATAATCTACTCAAAAACTTCGTAATTTGTAATGATAGGAAAGATTTCCATGTAAATTATGATGTGTCATAACCTATCTCCGACCCTCAGTGTACGGCCATCTTGCTAGATAACATCACAGCGTGATATGCCTGAGGGTGGAGTCCGATGAGGGAGATTAGTAGAATAGTAGAATAGACATTCACCAATAGTGTGTTTGATTAAGAGCTTGAGAAATTCGTCAAACTCTTAAGCAATCACGCAATTGGTCAATGACTATTCCACTATTCTATTAATCTCCCTCATGGGACTTCAGCTTTATAATGCATAAATATTTATTAGATTTTGCTTATTTTAATCATGTATCAAAATAAGCTTACTTGTGAGATTAAAAATAAACTTAAGCATGTGATTTAAAAATTTTGAGGACTTGCGTTTCACAGTTTGCCAATTTAACATCAAAATAATGAAGAAAATATGAAAATTTATGTTAAAAATTTTAATAGTTCGTTGAATTATTATTCCATTAACAACGTTTGTAAAAAACTTAAATTGGATTTATTGGAGTGTGAACTGAGTGACTTGTACAGTCTTTTCCCTTGAATACAAATCGTTACATCGAGCTCCGATTTTTTAACTCAAAAAGGTAATATTTACATCGACTTTTTCATCAAAATTATATATAATCATTGTAGCAGAGTAAAAAATGTTCAATATTTTACATAATTTAACTTAATCTAGACGAAAAATGAGTCTATTTTATTATTATAAACTTTCGAAAATTATACTGAGAGCTTTAATTTTTGTTGCTTTCCATATTAATCAGATTTTAAATTAGGATTGAAAAATTCATAGGTGAATAAGTCACTTTCAGATACATTTGATTCCTATTTGTGATTCGTCAGAATTCAACGATTCGTAGAATCACAATCTCTTTTCTGAGAACCCCTTCCCCACCCGACATATTTACAATCTCGCAACAATAAATGGTTATTATAATGTGTTCTTTTCAAATAAAGTTTTCCATCCTGTGAGAAAAAGTCGTCAGTTATAAAAAATTTACGCTGAATTAGGAATCAGGTTAGGACACCAATGTTGTCTGTATGAAATTTTATAGCCATTTATTAAAAATTAATAGGTTCAGTTATAAATTGGTTATAAAGAATGGCGGGAAATTAATTGGTGTCGTCATTTTCTCAGGTTTACAATGTTGGTAGCAAGCAAGACCAGTACACCTTGGCTGAATAAATTGGTTTGTGACATGACTTGTGTAGTCTTTTCTCTCGAATTGAAATTGTCACATCCAGTTCCAATTTTTTGACTCGAAAAGGTAATATTTACATGGAGTTTTATTAAAATTACATAGAATTATTGTAATAAAGACAACAGTGATTGGTATTTTAGATAATTGGACTAAATCTAGGCAAAATATTACTTTATTTTACAACTATAAATTTTCGCTATTTACTGTGGGAACTTTTAGTGTTTATTTCGTAATGGCTCGTTTTAAAAAGTTTTAAAAAACGTTCATTTTATATTTGTTGGTTGAAATTTTCACTTATTTTGAATCATGATAAACCAATTTTTAGACAAAGTCGCTTTTAAATATATGTGATTGCTATTCGTCGGGTTTTCCGCATTAAGCGTTTCGTTAGATTTATCAGCATATTTCTTTTCCGGTACATTGTAACGGTTTTTCAAAAATGGACGATTATATGTTACCTTACAAATAAGATTCGATCGCTCGATTTTCCCATTTATGATGGAAAGTTAATTTGTTAGAATAAACTTTTGCCAAATTCAGAATCAGGTTAGATTGCCAAAATTGTGCATACTGTAATTTACTGTAAAATAAACATTTGAGTTAAGAAAAGTTGCAGTAAATGGATTTTCGTGATTTTTCTGCCAAGTCATCAAGAATATTGACACTGAAGATCTTTTTATGAAAATTTACTAAAAATGATTTGAATTATTTCAATTCATTATTTCAATTTTTTCGCGTGGTTATAATTTTTTTCGGCATTTATCCAATATATTTGTTTTTTTCGCAGGTCCTGGTGCGGGTTGTTGTCAACAACGGTAGTCGCGATTCAAAATCGTTCGTTTGGTTTCTTTTTCAAAGCAATTTGGAAATTAAATGAAATTAAGTATTTTCACATTCATTATCAACTAACTTCACTTTGTCGGGCAATGAGGGAATGGTTTTTATTGGGAACGTACAAGAAGGAATTTTATTTTTCAATTTTTGCAATAAAGAAGCATTTTTTTTAAAAAGTCTTGCTGGTGAAAATATGCTTTATCAAACAAAAGAAAATAAATGAAAGAATCACTTTGACTAATTTTTACAAATTTTTTATTTCAATAATTTTATTATTTAATTAAATTCCTTTTGCATAATAAAACATATTTTCATTAATACAATTTTATCGAAAATGCTTTTTACTGCAGAAATTCGAAAATAAGATCCCTTCCCATATATCTCCAATTAGGCATTTTCACTTCCATAAACAGCTAACTTCACTTTATCGAACACTGAGGGAGTTTCTTTCATTGTAAATGTGTGAGAAGAGGTCTTATTTTCGAATTTCTGCAGCAAAAAAGTATTTTTCGAAAAAATCATATTAGTCAAAATATGTTTCATTATGCAAAAGGAATTAAAGTGAATAATAAATTGAACTAATTTTGGCAAATTTTTTATTTCAATAATTTTATTATTCACTTTAATTCCTTTTACACAATGAAACATATTTTCACTAATATGTTTTTTTCCTAAAATGCTTTTTTACTGCAGAAGTTTAAAAATAAGATCCATTCCCATACATTTCCAATGAAAGCAATTCCCTCAGTGTTAGATGAAATTCAGTTAGCTCTCAATGAAGTAAGAATACCTAATGATAGAAATCCCCTTAGTTTTTGACTAACAATAAGTCATGTTAGTTGTTAATGAAGTGAAAATAACTAATGCAATTTACGCGACGTAAAACTTCAATTTGAAAAATTTATTTCAACAATTAATGTAAGAAAATATTTAAAAGATAGATAGATTACTAAAAGTTAAATTGAATATTAAATTAATTGCTGCATTCAATATTTTTAAATTGAAAATAAATGATTAATTCGTGATTATCTTTATGAAATTAATTGTTTACGATTCAAATTTTTATTTCGATAATGACACTTCGCTACAAGTATAGAGAGCTTCTGCAACTTTTCATAATTAGAAGGACTGATCTGAAAATTTAGTTAAATAATAATAATAATAAATTATTATAGGATTGTTTTATCCAGCCAAGATATTTTTGTCTTTTAATCTTTTTCAAAATAAAATAAGATTTTCATTTTAATTAATTAATTTCTATTCTTCCACTCAGAACAAGCCTAAAAGGACAAGTTATGCTGAGTAAGATAAATAAGGACAGGAAGACAGCACTGGGAGATAGAAAGCTGGACGCCGCTGCCATCGTCACAACGAGGGAGAGCCGCGTTGGTAAGTCAATTTCGTAGTTCCTCCTCGTTCCAATCATATCCTAGGATGAGTGGTCCGAAACGATACGGAAACAGGTTGTAATTACTATACAAATTGCATAGTGACCGCTGATAGAAATTCGTTTTTCTACCAGCGAGTGGTTATTTGTTTTTTTTTATTTCTCAGCACAGTTTAGGCTTTTCTTGATTTTTTTTTTCAATTATTTGTAAAATTATGAAGTTTTATATGAATCCAGTACAATAATCCATAATGAGCCAGAAACTAGTTTCGTTCTATCTTGTGAAGTAAAATTTTTAGATATCAAACTTATCTAAATTTCCAATAAACCAAGAAAATATTTCGCGACGGGAAAGTTGTTACATTAAAGTATTTTAAAAGCATGTTGTATTATTTGATGCTTAAAATATAAATTGTTTTTAAAAGTTTTTCTTTAATGCAAGCAACGCCCGAGAGTACATGCTATTTTTATGTCAATTATAACATTTATTTTACCTTTCAATCAATAAAAAAATATCCAAATGAATGTTTTTATAAAAATTTACTTAACTATTGTTTTTTGATAATGAATAATTTGTTCTCTTTTTTTGAAATTTTAACTGTAATACTGAATTGCAAACAAATTTTCAATCAAATTATGTATTTTATTGTTGTATTAGATGGTCAATTTATAGTATGTACTAGACCGTTAGAAAAATAATTACTAATGCGGCCTAGGATGTTTTCAGCTCAAAAATAAAAGTGGTGAGTAAAATGGTAGGTAATTTACTTTGGTATGAATGTTTTTATCTATAAGCAGATAGCATTGGGATTGGTTATTTTCAAATGTGCAGAAAAATATGTAATCCTAATAGAACCTTGGTATCGTTATTGTATCAATTGTCACTAATAACGCGGAAAAGTGCTCTACATGAAAATCTACTCGACTGCGGAATATTTATTCATAATTTTTTATACGATTAGCGAAGTCAATTCGAGTACAATAATCAAATTAGGCAGGGAAATAACTGTCCTAAAAAAGAAGAGACTATATGTCGAAGATCCCTAAACATGTAGAAGGGAACTGCCATCAACATCAATTTATTTAAAAATAAATGATTATCAGCGGCTATTTGTTTTTAAATGAATTTCTGTTGGTAGCTTATAATCCACGTCGTCACTATGCTAATTTGTCTTATCTTTTTATCATATGTTGGCTTAATATTTCTTTAACTTTCCAGGTACTTATTTTAAAATAATTTTCAATATTTTCGATTGAAATATTGTGATTGATTCCCAATTGAATCCTTATCGTAGGATTGAAAATTTTGAGTAGTATGTAAAAATTAAAAAATTTTTTTTTATTAATATCAAATGATATTGAAAACGAAGCAGAATACGTATACTTTTATCAAATCGTTCAAAGAAGTTTAAATTTAACTATTTATTATAGTTGTATTAAAAGAATACAAAGAGAATAGAGATTTGTAAAATTTACAGAAAATTCGGTACTAATTCAGACAACATGACTTTTTAGTCAATTTTATAAGAAGTTCATTTAAATCAACAGAATTTTTGTACGTTTCACTTGACTTGTAGGTAAATCTACAAAATGCGAAAAAACCCAAGTTTAGTAGATTTTACTAGAACTACAGAGTTTTCGTTTTTAGTTGAAATTGTCGCGATTGTTTGTGTTTTCATCCCATCGTTATTATGTCACTTCTCAAGTTTTCGATTGAAAAAATTCTATTTCTTTTATAAAACGGAGATTTTGCATTAAACACTGACGGTAATATACTCTACAAATATGATTACCTGTAACTTCCAAACTCTGATCGTCAGGAACAGTGGCCGCTTGCGTCCAGAAGCCGCACTATAGCGCAACCATTACTACTTGCGTACATAAAACAGATTAAATTGACAGATATGGACGTATTAAGAAACTACAAATAATAAAAATTTAGGCTGTTCATATTTGTTCCGTTGATTACTTGTAGATTTAATGATCTTGAAATCTTCCTCTAAAAATTCTTTTTAAGTAAATCAAATGTAGCAAATGCTACAGCCCAGTAGGCACGGGGACATACCCAGGTGAAAAAGTCGAAGGCCAAACAGTATTTACAACTAGCGCAGTATTGTGCCAGTTGTAACCGAGGAGTAATGCCAGTACTGCCTGCCAATACTGTGCCAAACATTGGTATAGTACTGGCGCGGTATTCTTTGGCACTCTACTCGTTTACTACGGGCGCAGTACTGATTACTATTATCAGTACAGGCTGATGATACTGGACCAGTACTGATTACTATTACCAGTACAGGCTGATGTTACTGGACCAGTATTGACCAGTATCGAATTGATGTTTTTTAAATATACATATTCTAAAGACGTTCTTAGGAGACGTCTGAAACATAACAATTAGACAGATATGGACGTCTTAAGGACGTTTTTTGGACATCCCAAAGACGATAATGTACCTGTGTCTGCTAGGATATTATTGTAAAATGTGATCAAATTGGAGGTACTTTTTCCAATAGGGTTTTATTGACATGTCACGCGTGACTACTGTCAAACTAAATACACAATTATATTCAGTTTTTATTGACATTTCATCATGGAAAGACTTACGCCTCAACAACGTTTACAAATCGTACAATTATATTAAGAAAATGGACGCTCTGTGAAAAGTGTTTATGGCGCGCTCAGGCCAATTTATGGTGTACATAATCGTCCTACCAAACGCACTATTCGGCATACCATCGGCAAACTCGAAAATAATTTAACATTATTGGATGATACTTGACCGATTAAACCACGTACAGCCCGAACTGTAGAGAATATTGCGGCTGTAAATGAGAGTTTTGCCGAAGACCCAGAAGAATCGATTCGGCGCCGATCTCAACAACTTGGCTTATCTTATGGCACTACTTGGACGATTTTTGATGCCGGAAATTGAAGCCCGTAATCTCCATGACATTTGGTTCCAACAAGACGGCGCTACATGTCATACAGCCCGTGAAATAATGAATTTACTGCGTAGTCGTTTCGGTGAGTAATTTATCTCTCGTCTCGGACCGGTGGATTGGCCTCCAAGATCGTGTGATATCACACCTTTGGACTTTTATTTGTGGCGGTATGTAAAGTCTAAATGTTTTGTGGATAAACCAGCTACTATTGAGGCATTGGAAGCCAACATTACTGAAGCTATTAGCGAGATACCGACCGAAGTCCTCGAGCGAGTCATTCAAAATTGGTGTTTTATGGTTGGACGAATTAAAGCGCAGTTGCGGCCAACATTTGAAAGGGGTTATCTTTAAAAAATAAATGCCGTGAATGGTTCTACACAAGAGTAAAAAAGATTGCCCTATCAATTTGAATTTTCGTTGTTTTATTTCCATTTAAAATCCTATACCTCTAAATTGATCACCCTTTATTTTCTTCGTGTCGTACTAAAAAATTAGCCTGTTTAAAACGACTAGAATTATTAGGAATAGTTCCAACTTAGATATCCCTTTATTCTCTCAGAATCTACTAAAAATAACGAGTATTTGAGTTATTATAGCCAGAAAAAAGAATGATGAATATGCCCTAACCACAATTGCGGTTTTCATCAGACTGTTTTTGAGTGGTTAATTATAAATAATTCGCATTGCCAATTACATGAAATATTTGATTTTGCTCAAGCGGGGGCTCATTAAATTTTTAGTAGATCTTACTACTTTACACTATTTCAATATGACCGACATCTGTTAAGAGTTCATGGAATTTATTTATAATGTAAAGATATAATTGTACTTCTCGAAATTGTTGATAATAATTCAAATCATTTAAAACATCAATAGGTATTACTCTAATTCTTTGTTAATCATGTTAGAAGTGCGACATAAAAGGGTAGATTTGAGCTATAAATTTCTCTGAATATGAAAATTCATAAAATTTAATTGCATTAAAGCTATGTACGTAAATGATAGTGAGATTTGGAAATACGCCATTTTTCATTAAAAGAATCGATTTTATATTTTCAGGTTGGTGAAATGGCAAGTTCTCTCTCAATACGAATGAAAAATACTTCATTATTTTCCAAGAAACACATTACATTAGCATTAGTAGATATCTTAAAAATTATATTCCAAATTTTTTGTAACATATCGTTGAAAAGATTGAAACTGGACTTTTTTTATTATAATGTTGATATTGTATAATCAGTTTAATTATTGAGATTTGGGGAGAAACATTAATTGTCTAACTAAAGAAACAATTGTTGATTTTTAGAAGTGAGAATAGGTTAATTCTTAGTAATTGGTTCTTTCATCTTGCTACCTTTCGAATTTTATTGTATTTCAATATTGCTATCTTAATTCTTATGTCAGTGTTATCACTGTAATAATAATTGATATCTTATTATGCCAGAGTCGTATATTTTACAATATTTTTGATTTCCCGACTAAATGCTCATGAGACGATCTGAAGTTTTCGCTATTATGCATTTTCACTTCCATAAAAGCAATATCTATGTTATTCTGCCCTTCTCATTGGTCCTGGAAACAATAAAGACAGTAGAAAACATACGCGGAAGTCGATCTGTTCACTTCTTTCCTTGAGTGTACTAGAAACAGCCAGAAATTTTTCTATGTTCATGTCTAATATTCCCACATTTATTGTCTCAACGTCGCAATATTGATCAATTATTAGAGGTTCCACCATTGTTGATACCGTGAACCCTTACGAATCGAGAAATGTGGGCTGAATAAATCCCTATGAGTTTCCATTGAAAAAATAAAAGATTACCATCGCCAAACTAAAACAACGAAAAACATTGTCAGATAGCATTTTGCAATCAGTATTAGAACAAACAAGAAAAAAATTTCATGAATGTTTTTTACAAATAAATAAATAAAAATAATATTTTCTTCAGAAATCGTAGTGAGCCAGCTTGTTACTTACATGACTCGGTAGGTTGAAATAAGGTAATTTTACAATTTTAATGTATCTGTCATCAATTTCTTCAATATTGGCAAAAGAGATGTCTGGTGATCCATTCTGCAACGCAAAAGATCAAGATGTATATAATAGGTCGATGTCTGTCCAATTTATGTCTTGTAGACATCCTATGTACAAAAGATGTCTGGAAAACATCAATTAGACAGACATAGATGTCTTTGAAACGTTTTTCGGACGTCCTAAAGACAACTATGCCCCTCTCACCACTGGGCTGAATGTATTCTCACATTTGTCACTCTCACTAATTTAACTGTATCATTTGGACTTGCTCCATCGGAAATCTCAGTGAATCGCGGACTCTCTCCATACCGACGCTCGTACTCTATAGGTTTAACTAACTGCATTGTGAAAAGAAAAAAGATTTATTTTTATATTTTCACAATTTTTGATAGTTAAATTATCATGAAAATTTATTAAGAACATATTATAAACTTTTTTAATTGGTTTTTTATTATATGCAAAACACTCAAAACAGTCTGGTTAAAATGATCAGAAAACAGCTTAGGGCATTTTTAACCTTTTTCATTAGACCACTTGATATCTCATAGACATCCTATGCCCTAAGAAAAACTTGAAAGCATGAGGCGTCAACGAAACAATAATACTAGGTGAATTTTAAAATTTTAAAATAACACAGCGTGGTGACTATCACCATCGGTTAGGTATTCATGAGTAGAGTTTATGTGCACAGCCATTTGGCTAAGTTGGCGCCTGTTCTCAAGATATTTAATTATAAAAATATGGATTTTTTAACCTGATTTTTCTTCATTTTTTGTATTAGAAACGTCTAGATCTTTATTCAATCAACTTAAAATGTTGTAAATTTTTCTTTTTGTGTTGAAACTTAATCGTAGCTACCATAATCTCTTATTTGATTAAAAATTTTAGGCATTTTTTATTCGTTTTAGGAGCTATTTGGTGTTTTTTCCACTGTTTATGCAATTTTTTCAAAGATGAAAAATTGAGTTTAAAATCGAAAAAATTGGAAAAATAGTGGGAAAAAGCACTCAATAGCGCCTAAAACGAATAAAAAATGCCTAAAATTTTTAATCAAATAAGAGATTATGGTAGCTACGATTAAGTTTCAACACAAAAAGAAAAATTTACAACATTTTAAGTTGATTGAATAAAGATTTAGGCGTTTCTAATACAAAAAATAAAGAAAAATCAGGTTAAAAAATCCATATTTTTATAATTAAGTATCTTGAGAACAGGCGCCAACTTAGCCAAATGGCTGTGCACATAAACTCTGCTTATGAATACCTAACCGATGGTGATATTCACCACGCTGTGTTATTTTCATTCCCCTACAGTGTAATTGGAGAGACATGGGCATCCTTGATACGACCAAATCCCTGTGTCGAGTGTCATAATGAGTAATATTGAGAATTTTCGTTATTTAAAACATGTAACTATAAAAAAAACAAATGTAGTTTAAAGTATAAGACCACTATTAAAAATCTAATACGTATTTACATATTGGATCTATAACTTAATTCGTACGGTTTGCTAAGAGATGGCGTAATTTGATTATTATTCCATCGTTCCAATATTTCGAACATGCGTTGGAAATCTACTGTCATTGTGCGTCTTTTTCAGTATATGTCATTCATTTGAAGCGTAAACAACAATAATTTTTTTTCACTCAAATATGTCGAACTTTGTGCCTAAAAAAGTGTTTTTGCGGGGAGTTCTTCTTCATTACTTTAATATGAAGAAAACTGCTGCCGAAAGTCATCGTATTTTGGTGGAAGTTTATGGTGAACATGCTCTAGCTGAGCGAATGTGCCAAAAGTGGTTTGCACGATTTAAAAGTGGTGATTTTGGCTTGGAAGACGAAGAACGTATTGGGCAGCCAAAAAAGTTTGAAGACGAAGAACTGGAAGCAAAACTCGATGAAGATTGTTGCCAAACACAAGAAGAGCTCGCAGAATCTTTGGGAGTCACTCAAGCAGCAATTTCAAAACGCTTGAAAGCAGCCGGATACATTCAAAAGGAAGGAAATTGGGTTCCACATGAACTCAAGCCGAGAGACGTTGAAAGGCGGTTTTGCATGTTCGAAATGCTGCTGGAACGCCACAAAAAGAAGTCATTTTTGCATCGGATTGTTACTGGTGATGAAAAATGGATCCATTAATACAACCCCAAGCGCAAAAACTCATATGTGAAACGCAGGCAAACCAGCTAAACCAACGGCAAAGCCGAATATCCATGGCGGGAAGGTAATGCTCTGTATTTGGTGGGAGAAGAAGGGTGTGCTGCATTATGAGCTGCTAAAACCGGGTGAAACCATCAATGGAGAACGATACCGAACACAATTAATGCGTTTGAAGAGAGCAATAGCCGAAAAACGCCCGGAATATGCGACCAGACACGAGGCAATAATTTTCCATCATGACAACGCTCGGTCCCATGTTGCTATTCCGGTTAAGAACTATTTGGAAAACAGTGGATGGGAAGTTTTACCCCACCCACCTTATAGCCCAGACCTTGCCCCTTCTGACTACCATTTGTTCCGGGCGATGCAGAACGCCTTCACTGGAATACGGTTCACATCAGAAGAGAACAGGGTATCAAAAATTTGTTTGATTCATTCTTGGCCGCCAAGCCGGCGCAGTTCGTTTGGGATAGAATCCACAAATCGCCAGAAAGATGGGAAAAAGTCATAGCTTCAGATGGGAAATACTTTGAATAATACTATTGTACATGTTTTTCTTAAATGAACGTTCAAATTTTGAAAAAAACCGCACGAATTAATTTATAGATCCAATAGATTTATTAAAGATTGACAAAACAATTTCGTTTTTAATTTTTACAGCAAAAACTACTGTATTTTTGCTTTGAAAAGTTTTAATTGTTGTTCTTTATCATATTTCTGGAAATTTGTGATATACGATAGAATGCAATGAGAAACATCTGTCTGTTTCGTTTTCGTAAAAATTTTGAAAACATATTTTTGGTCAAAAAATGAAACTGGAAAAGTTATCTGTACATTTTTCTACAATAGTTCAACTGTAGCATACTAAAAATGCTGATCTCTTGGTATGTTAATTTATTAGTGACAAAATACTAACATACATGTACTATAAGAGGTAACATTGTCTCTTACATATAGTAATCAAATATTGTATTATTAATAATAGTAGTTACATCAGTATTTTCTTTAAAAGACTGTAGTATATTGCAATTTTATAGTAGCAGCATGTGTTCTATTAAGCTGGTACTTGTAACGATTGATTTTCTAGACTCCTAATACATTATTCTTGTTCTTTTAGCTAGACTTTTTTTGAGTGCTAAATTTCAAATTACTTCAATTTATCAATTTATTGTAGTTCTGGCAAAATTGATTAATTTTGTGCTGGAATGAATAATTTTGCATTAAGGAACTCACTTTTACTTGAACAACATCAATTCCTCTGATAATCCGACATTCTTCGGCTATAGGAGAACCCACAGTAATTTTCTGCATTTCTTTATTGTCATTTATTAATAAAGCCTGGAGAGAATCTGTTCCATTCGAGCACCCTTCAGTCATTATTATGCTATTCTCAGTTAACAAGGCTGCTTGACAGATCTGTACCTCTTCTGAACTAATTATTCTTACCAAAGAAATTTGCAGCGCATTTAACTTATCTTTGATGAAGGGATCCATCATTTTTCCGGATAGTCGACTTGGAATTGTCGAGTTGAATTCTGTTAAAAACACATTAATAAAAGTAACCAGTTGGCAATAATAAGACATCATTAAGACGTTTGTGATGTTTTATGACTTATCGGGTCTCAAATGTTATGAGACAGTTAACCATCACCTAATCTCAGACATACAAGTAATGTATCTACGAATTAAACATGGAAGAGATACTTTTTTAACAAAATAAAAAATACTGAATAGGAAAAGTCTATAATTTTTTACCGATTGGAACTCTTGATGGCTTATTCAATTCAGAATAAGGTTTTGCACACTTTTACTCAAGAAAACTAAATAAAGAAATTGTTTGTTTCTTTCAACCCAGAAAAGAAAAGGCGGCAAGTATCATTTAAATTTTTGAACATTCCTTTTTTATTTGCATCTTACTGAATCTCACAAGCAACCTTGACGGCCCATCATGGAATAGTATATTGTATATTTTATTTTATTGTATTATATATTAGGTGCGTAACTAAGTTCCCGCTGTTTGTCATTAGATGGCTCCAGCAGTAAGTGCTAGTCGATTTTGACATATCCAAAACGTCATGAACGAAGCTTAAACATATGGTAAACAAACTGTTTTGACACATTGATGATTTTGTTTTGGCGTCATATACTTTTGGTGCTGCTCTAAGTGAAACAACGTGTCGTGATTGGTTCCGTCGCTTCAAAGACGGTGATTTCGATGTTGACGATCGCCCGCGTGAAGGAAGGCCAAAAACCTTCGAAGACGCTGAATTGGAGGGATTGCTCGATGATGATCCGTGCCAAATGCAAGAAGAGCTTGCTGCAGCACCCGCTAAGCGATTTTTAAGCGATTGCATGCGTTGGAAATGATTCAAAAACAAGGAACTTGGATTCCTTATGATTTGAAGCCAAGGGACGTCGAGCGTCTTTCTTTCCCCTGTGAAAAACTGCTTCAGCGGCAAAAAAGGAAGGATTTTCTTTATCGCATTGTGACGGGTGATGAAAAATGGATTCATTACAGCAACCCAAAGAGAAGGAAATCATGGGGACTTCCCGGCCATGCTTCTACGTCGTCGGCTCGGCCGAATATTCATGCTGCGAAGGTTATGCTGTGTATTTGGTGGGACCAGGTCGGTGTTATTTATTATGAGCTGTTGAAACTGAATAAATCCATCACTGGGGAACGGTATCGAACGCAATTGATGCGTTTGAGCCGAGTACTGCGCGAAAAACGTCCACAACACGAGCAGAGGCACGAAAAAATGATTCTACAGCATGATAACGCTCGGCCTCACGTTTCCGAACCTGTTAAAACCTACCTGGGAAGGCTCAAATGGGAAGTCCTACCCCACCCGCCGTATTCCACAGATATTGCGTCGTCCGATTATTACTTGTTCTGGTCGATCGTACATGGTCTGGCTGATTAGCAATGCCACTCATATGAAGACATCGAAAATGGCTTGATTCGTGGATAGCTTCAAAAGATGAACACTTTTACCGTAACGGTATTTGAGCTCTACCAGAAAGGTGGGCAAAAGTTGTAGTTAACGATGGGCAATACTATGAATGATTCATTTGTAACCATTTCTTCAAAATAAAGTTACATTTTCATGAAAAACACAGCGGGAACTTAGTTGCGCACCTAATATTATATTGTATTTATTATATTATATATTCCCCGATTTGCTAATGTTACCAAAGACTCCCGGAATGACGCAAAAAACGTGCTTCCCTTGCATAAAGTATCGTATGCAAGTTAGAGCCAAGCGTGTACTCAGCCTCGTACGAAAAACATCGCCTCTGCTGAGTACGGCAAAGCTGACTCCGCGTTACATAATGTACTATTATTAGTTATTATTTATAGGAAATTGTTGGGAATGAACCATTGGGAACTATTGATTATGTGTTGAATAGGGGAATGCGTTGAAATATGTTACGTATTCAACCCATTAATGCATATTTCTGCAACAAAAGAGTGAACTAGAAGGACGTTATTCCCAGACCATTTCCGACGCCATCGCTCTTCCCGAAAAGGGTAGGACCGAGACTTTTACTTCGTCACTCTTTCCATCGTTCATCAGTACGTTCTTCAGTTGATAAAAATATAACAATCCTTACGAAAGTTACGCAGTTAATTTTGGATTATTTGTGGCTCCAGTCAATTGATGTACAAATTTAGAGTAATTTGATTTTCTCGCATGTAACACTTCCATTCGACGTAGGAGTTGTCGCAGATGTGGTCTACTTGATTATCAGTTGTTATTAATAGAAGGTGAGTTACCAGGATGTTACACTACTACCACTACTGCTGCTTGTGGAGTGACGACTATGCAACAAGATTGTAAAGAACTGACTGTAAAGTTCATAATACAAAGGATTCTCAAACACTCAATACCTCGAACTGAATTCTTTAATACCTCCAATTTAATTCCTATGAAACTTTTTAACATTCTTCCATGCCTTTCAATTAAAGTTCACTTTAAAAACTGTAAAACTCTTTTAAAGTATTTCTAAAATGTTCAAGAAGTTTTATAAAATCATGAACAATTATCGTCTGTATCCGCTAATCTAGATCTACTTCTCTAAATTTCAAAGAACTTTTCTTTTCTGCGTAATTTGAAGTATTATTCCTCGTATCTTCAAGATATCCACAAGACATAAATTTTTTGGACAAACATAAACATGCTAGAAAAGTCTTTTAGTCTTCCCAAAGACAATAATAATAATAATCAACAATAATAATCCAGTTTCATTTGGACATGATTGAAATTGACAAAAATTAATAAAAGTTCAAGCCGCACAAAATATCCAATTGAAATAAAGTCACATTTTCGAGTGATGTTCACGATAAGGACATGAGAGATCTTTTCGAGTCACTAAAAACATCATGATTATTGACCCTGTTGGGTCAGATGTTTTAATATCTTTATTCAAGAAGGAAAAAAAAGTCGAAACATGTCTTTCAGATCTTAGATGCCTAAAGGACATCAAATGGACAGAAATGAATGCCTTAAAGGTGTCTTAAAGACGACTATGTCCCCGTGATCACTTTGATAAGTTTGAAGTCGTATTAATTCTTTGGGCCATTTATGAGCCCTCTGATCTTTCCACGCGAAATAGTATATAGCATTACAAGGGACGAAACACAGCGATTGCAAACGAGTGTGAAGTTTGCTCCCCGAGCAAAGCGAGGGCTGCAGTCACGCGAGTTGCATTCGCTGTGTTTTGTTTCGAGTAATGCATACTATTTTTTATAGCAACTGTTTTGAGAATTTGATTTTCGGTACCTGTAGAGCGGGTCGAAACTGCGGTTTGCAACCCTACCTTTAAAGTTTCGCCCCTTGGGTTGAAAATCGCAGTTTCAACCCGCTTCACAGGTACCGAAAATCGGATTTTCAAAAGAGGCGCTATGAAAATATAATTGTTTCCTTGCAGAAGGAATAAATCGTCAATTATTTTAATAATTGACAAAATACTGATTCTATCAATACACTCGAGATTTCCTCCAACGAGGCTTCCTTTATACGAGCGTTTCATCGTTCCTTACAACAAGCAGCTCATCGACCCCTTGAATTTAAAACAGTAACGCGCATAACAACAAGCAAGGTATGGAGGGGTTTCCTCTCGCGTTCGTTGCAGAGAACACTCCGAAGCTTGAGCTTCTCGTTGGAGGGAATCTCGAGTGTACTATTATCTAACAAAAAATATTGCAATTTCTGATGTAAAACCAATGATGAAACGAATCTTTATTTTTATACGATAAAGGTAAATCATGAGAATTGAAATAGTTTTAGATAGAAACTAATCGTTTTTAAAATATAACTTGAAATAGCTAATCTCTCTTGGAAACTGTCTCAAGCAGTAGTGTATATCTGAATAAATTCGATTTGATTGTCATGAATCTCAACTGATATGATAAACCAAATTTCAGTGACTTCAGGTAACACGTGGATCGAATAGTGCCGGGACTGACACATAGATGGCGTTGCCAACAAAAGTTCTGTATGATTTTTCATGAGTACCAACCTTCAAAAGACATCTGTCAAAATTTCATGACATTATAATGTTTGGTCCATGAGTTACAGTGATTTTAGTGATGCTAGTCTTGATATTCTCAAAACAATGGATTCGAAACAATTTCGTGTGTTGATTTACCATTGCTTTTTAATGAAAAAAAAACACAGTGCAAGCTCAGCAATGGCTTGAAAAGTGCTACGGGCACTCTGCTCCATCAAACGTGGTCGTACAGACACTGAAGATGCTGAACGCTCCGGCCGGCCAAATGAGATAGTTACACCGGAAACCATAAAAAAAGTCCACCAAATCGTTTTCGAAAACCGTAAATTAAAATTGCGTGAGATAGCTGACACCTTAAAGATATCATACGGCAGTGTGTACGCTATTTTGCATGAACATTTGTCTATGAGGAAGCTGTTGTCAAAGTGGGTGCCGCGTTTGCTCACGGTGGATCAAAAACGACAACGTGTCGTTGATTCCGAGCGCTGTTTGGAGTTGTTTCGCCGAAATAAACCGAATTTTTTGCGTCGGTATGTGACAATGGACGAAACCTGGATCCATCACTACACTCCGGAGTCAAAGCGGTCGTCAGCCGAGTGGACTGCAGTCGGTGAGAAGCGTCCAAAGCGGCCAAAAACGCAAATGTGGGTCGGTAAGGTTCTGGCCTCAGTATTTTGGGATGCTCATGGAGTTTTGTTCATCGACTACCTTGAAAAAGGTAAGACGATCAATAGCGAACGTTACATTGGCCAATTGATGCGTTTGAAGAACGAAAGGTATTGAAATGTTAGAGAAGCGCTGGACTGAATGTGTTGATTTTGAAGGAGACTATGTTGATGAATAAAGTCGAGTTTTGCTAAAAAAATATGTTTTTCCTAGTTAGTTCCGGGACTTATTGATCCACGTGTTATATTGAATATAATACTTTTTTGTCCCCCATTCATGTAAAATTTTCAAGAAAATTAAAAATTACCTTGAGAAAAGGTAACGGCAAAATATGCACAAAACACTGCTACTATTGAAAACTTCATTTTTACAGTCTCACGGAAAAAAATTTACTGTGGTAAATCTTACTTGTTGCTATATATATATGTACTTGTATAAGTGTTACTATCCACGTTGATTCATGTGATTGGTTACCTGACGTAGCCAAATTTTCTCCCACATATTTAGTTCGGTGAAAAGAAAGAAGACTATTTTAATAGTTACATGATTAATTACTTTAAAGTATTATACGTCATGAATAGGCAAAAAAATTGATAAGGATACATTTTTTGTGATCAAATAATTTAGAACATTTCAGGGGTATTTAAAAATTTTCAAAACAAAAGATGAATAATTAAATATTTTTTATGATCTTGGAACGAGATAAATTCATTATAAAGAGGCATACAATTATTTGAAGCCTTTAAAAATGACAAAGTTTTATTCTTAAACTAAATTCATAATTTTATTTGAAAGACCCGATTGAAAAACTTGACGTAAAAAATGACGTAAAAAAGGACATAAAAAACGACGTCAAAAATTACGTCAGAGATGACGTAAAAAACGACGTCAAAAATCACGTAAAAAACGAAGTTAAAAATTGGGACAGTTTTTTACGTCGTTTTTTATGTCATTTTTGACGTCGTTTTTGACGTACTTTTTTGTCTTTAAGAAGCCTTACATTTCCTATTACATTTTTGTGACTCCTTTACGAAATGCCCATTCCACTTTGAAATAAATTATTTTATTATACAATAGTTCTTTTACTGATAAGCATTTCTCAATTACGATATCCAATGAACGACCGAATATAAATTGTTAAGGCTTCTTAAAGTCGAAAAATTACGTAAAAAACGTCGTCAAAAATAACGTAAAAAATGACGTAAAAAACTAACCCAATTTTTGACATCGTTTTTTACTTAATTTTTGACGTCGATTTTTATGTCGTTTTTGACGTACTTTTTTGTCTTTAAGAAGCCTTAACAATTTTTATTCGGTCGTTCATTGGGTATCGTAATTGAGAAATGCTTATCAGTAAAAGAACTATTGTATAAGAAAATAATTTATTTCAAAGTGGAATGGGCATTTCGTAAAGGAGTCACAAAAATGTAATAGGAAATGTAAGGCTTCTTAAAGACAAAAAAGTACGTCAAAAACGACGTCAAAAATGACATAAAAAATGACGTAAAAAACTGTCCCAATTTTTGACCTCGTTTTTTACGTAATTTTTGACGTCGTTTTTTATGTCATTTTTGACGTCGTTTTTTATGCCATTTTTGACGTCCTTTTTTACGTCATTTTTTACGTTATTTTTTACGTCAAGTTTTTCAATAGGGGAGCAAATTGGTGATAGTGCAATTAATTGAATCAGAATACTTGACCTCTTTAAATGTTCACCTACCGCAATTTAAGTAAATTAAATATGTGATACAGAAGATTGAAAATAAGACTATGCGTATTAAATTTGAGTCAAATACGTCATTCTGTTTTTTGAACAAATGTCTCCCTTGAATTACTCCCAGAAATCATAAAAGAGGATTTTGTCAATTTCGTCCATCTGTCGTTGTTGTCCGATTTAAAAGAAATGAAAATGAATTCATATAAATTTCGAAAATGTCTGATGATTTCAATAGTATTTGAAATATTTGAATGAAAGGTTGGGAAATTGTAAGGGATTTACAATTTTATGTATAATGTTAAATACTTTTTATACTAAAATTTTGAAATACTTTACCAAACATAGGTTTAAAGTTAGAACAATTTTAAAAATAAAAGTGATATATTCAAGCAAAAAAACTGAATTTCAAATACTTTATGAACCTGAGATGTAGAAATTCGACGCATGGAAACATTTATGACGCGTGGAAAAATTTATTGTGCGTGTCGCGTCATACCATAGACAATTTGTGTCAATGTCAGGCCTAAAACGCTCTAAGATGTTTCTCAAGTACTATTTCAAGTTTGCGAAATTATTTTAAAGCTTCACGAGTAAAATTCAGTTTTTATTTTCAATTTTTAAAAAACTTAAAAATATTACATTGTATACATACCATGAAAATCCACTTTTTAGTATTTTTTTCAGAAAGAGTAAAAAATAAAAGTTTTGCTGCTAGCGGGTCATAAAAAGCATGTTTCTGTCCCTTATGGGACAAACGAATCTTTTTATAAACCCCTTAGTAGGAAAAAAATCGAGTGCAACACGGGAAAAACATTTACTTTTCCTAGTTGCACAATATACTATTATCGAATACTTTTTGTGAAAAACCATTTTTTCCACAGATAATAAAAAAACTAAGTTTCATCCCAAGTATCAATGCTTATTCGCGGTGTATGATCATTTTTTCGGATGACGCAAGAAAGTGCGCACTTAGGTTATCAATGATGAGGAGGTTTTTGAACGAAAAATACTTCCAGTAATTTATAGTTTTCTACATGTATATTACTATTTAATTTACGTCAAAAACTTGATCTATTGTGGAAGTAAAGGGCCGATGATTATTACATGTAAATGACAAAAATAAAAAAACAACTTGTTTGAAACGACTAGAATTATAAGAAATAATTCCAACTAGGATTTTCATTTATTTTTTTAGAATCTACTAAAAATAACTAGTATTTGAGTTATTGTAGCCAGAAAAAGATTGATGAATATACCTTAACCACAATTGCAGTTCTCATCACACTGTTTTTTGAGTGGCTAATTAAAAATAATTTGCACTCCTGATTACATGAAATATTTGATTAACGTAAAATTTGATTTTTGACGAGCAGTGGCTCATTAAACTTTTTAGCAGATCTTACTACTTACCACTATTCCAATATGACCGACCTCTGTTAAGAGTTCATGGAACTCATTTAATGTAAAGGTATAATTGAACTTCTCAAACTTGCTGATAATAATTCAATTTATTTAAATCATTTGGAAATACGCCATTTTTCACTAAAAGAATCGATTTCATATTTTTAGGTTGGTGAAATTTTATGTTCTCTCTCAATACGAATGAAAAATACTTTATTATTTTCCAAGAAACACATTACATTAGCATTAGTAGATATCTTAAAAATTATATTCCAATTTTTTTGTAACATATCGTTGAAAAAATTGAAACTGGACTTTTTTTTATTATAATGTTGATATTGTATAATAAGTTTAATCATTGAGATTTGGGGAGAAACATTAATTGTCTAACTAAAGAAACAATTGTCAAGTAAGTAGTTGATTTTCCCTAACTTAAACCTCCAATATGTTTTTCCTTCAGTATATATCATTTAATAAGTATTTATTAGTCCTCTAAAATACAAGAAGAAAAATAGAAGTTTTTTTAGAAGTGAGAATAGGTTCCTTCTTAGTAATTGATTCCTTCACCTTGCTATCTTTCGAATATAATTGTATTTTATTATTGCTATATTAATTATTAAGTCAGTGTTATCATTGTAATAATTATTGATATCTCATTAAACCAAAGTCGTATATTTTACAATATTTTTGATTTCCCGGCTAAATGCTCAGGAGACAATCTGACGTATTCGCTATTATATGCATTTTCACTTCCATCAAAGCAATATCTATGCTACTCTGCCCTTCTCATTGGTCATAAAAAAATGTACTAGAAACAGCCAGAATGTTTTCTACGTTCATGTCTAATATTCTCATCTTTATTGTCTTAGCATCGCAATATTGATTAGTTATTAGAGGTTCCACCACTGTTGATACCGTGAACCCTTACGAATCGAAAAGGAATCAAATGCTTGTTTAAAGTGAGGGCTGAATAAATTCCTATGAGTTTCCATTCAAAATATAAAAGATTACCATCGCCAAGCTAGAACAACGAAAAACTTTGACAGATAACTTTTTTCAATCCGTATTACAACAAAAAAGAAAAAAAAGAAAAATAATATTTTCTTTAGAAATTGTGGAGATCCAGTTTTTCACTTACATGACTCGGTAGATCGAAATTAGGCAATTTTCCAATTGTAATGTATTCGTTATCAATTTCTTCAATTTTGGCAAAAAAGATGTTGGGTGATCCATACTGCAACGTAAAAGATCAAGGTGTCTTTAAAATGTCGATGTCTGTCCAATTTATGTCTTGTAGACATCCTATGTCCAAAAGATGTCTTTAAACCTTAAGATGTTTGAAAAACATCAATTGGACAGACATAGATGTCTTTGAAACGTATTTCGGTCGTCCCAAAGACAACTATGTCCTTCTCACCACTGGGCTGAAGAATTGTATTCTTACATTGTTCACTCCCACTAACATAACCTCATCATTTTTACTTGCTCCATCGGAAATCTCAGTGAATTGCAGACTCTCTGGAGACCAACGCTTGTTCTCTATATGGTTTACTAACTGTATTGTGAAAAGAAAAAAGATTTATTTTTATATTTTCACAATGTTTGATAGTTGAATTGTCATAAAAATTTATTAAGAACATATAAACTTTTTTAATTGTTTTTTTATTATTTGCAAAACACTCAAATCAGTCTAGTTAAAATGATCAGAAAACTGGTTAGGGAATTTTTAAGCTTTTTCATAAGAGCATTTGATATCTCATAGACATCTTATGCCCTAAGAAAATCTTGAAAACATGAGGCGTCCACGAAACAATAAATAATTTAAGAGACATGGGCATCCTTGAGACGACCGTGTCCCTATTTCGAGTGTTATAATGAGTCACATTGAGAATTTTTAATATTGCAAACATGAAACTTTAGAAAAGAAACAAATGTAGGTTTAAGGGATAACACCACTGTATAGATTTAAAAAAATCACATTTTGTTTTTGCTCAAATGGAGGTTTTATGTTCTAAAAATAAAATGAAAGTGGTTTTGCATTAGCAGGTGTAGGAATAAATACAATAATTTTATTATTCAGAGATAAAAACTAGAAAAACATCGTATACCTGTCATTGAAGGCAGTGCAGTGGTTCACAATTGGCGGAACGTCTCCACCGTGAAGGTTTACTATTGGTGGAGACCTTCCGCAAATGGGGAACCCCTGCACTGCCTTCAATGACAGGTACTTGATGTTTTCCTAGTTTTTATCCCTGAAAAATAAAATTATTATATTTATTCCTACGCCTTCTATTCCAAATTTTGCCATGGAATCATAATTGCAATGTTTTAAATGTTTTTTTTTTCGTCCTTAGCCATAATAATGTGAGGTCAGAGAACGGTCAGAGTATTCTATGACCATTCTCTCAACCGGGTCCGCTAGGGAGCACGATGCTTGAATTACTTCATAGCGCTTATTCGCAGTTTAAATAAATGCACGGTGATACAAAGTGTTTGTACTCTGATAGTACAATCACAAAATTTATCAACTTTATGGGACATGCATTGCAGACTGAAAGCAAATCTATTTATGAAGTTGATTTTTCAGTTTTAGCCTGATGAAAACGTTACTAAAAATTTTGAATGTGTGTTTCAAATCAGCTCGCACCATAGGTTAAACAATTTTCTATCAATCGACCTTAAATATTTGCACCCTTCTTTTTTTATTAGATTATCTAGATAAATACGTACGAGTTTTTTGATAAATTAAAAATTGTTCGATTTATGGCAAGCTTTTCTAGACTTTTAAATATAATTCTATTTCATTTTTAGTCAGACTTTTTTTGATTCCTAAATTTCAAATAAAATAAATTTATCAATTTATTTTAGTTTTGGAAAAATTAATTAATTTTGTGCTGGGCTGAATAGTTTTGCATTATGGAACTTTTTAGCAGGTATCCTAAGCAAGGTTCTAAGTCGCTTTTGAAAAAAATAATAGGAAATCTTTCACAAACTGACGCAAGCGCTGAAGCTCAAGGCTCCCCGATTGGGATCATTTACTCACTTTTACTTGAACAACATCAATTCCTCTGATAATCCGACATTCTTCGGCTATAGGACGTCCCAAAGTAATTTTCTGCATTTCTTTTTTGGAATTTATTAATACAGCCTGGAAAGCATTTGGTCTATTCGAGCACCCTTCAGTCATTACTATGCTATTATCAGTTAACAAGACTGCTTGGCAGATCTGTTCCTCTTCTGAAGTAATTATTCTTACCAAACAAAATTTCAGGATATCATATTTAATTCGCAATAAGGGATTAATCATTTTTCCCGATAGTCGACTTGGAACTGTCGAGTTGAATTCTGTTGAAAACACATCAATAAAAGTAACCAATTGGCAATAATAAGACATCATTAAGACGTTTGTGGTGTTTTATGACTTATCGAGTTTCTAATGTTATGAGACAGTTAACCATCGCCTAATTTCAAACATACAAGTAATGTAACTACAAATTAAACACAGAAGAGATACTTCTTCAACATAATAAAAAGTACTGAATATATACTGAATAATAGCACAAAATATCTGATTGAAATAAAGTCACATTTTCCAGTGATCTTCATGATAAGTATATGGGAGATCTTTGCGAGGCACTAAAAATATCATAAAAATGCCCTAACCTAAATACGTCCACCATTTTTGTGCCTTTTGGTCAGATGTTTAAACATATTTGTTCAAAAAGGAAAGAAAAAATGGCGAAAAGATATCTTTCAGATTTCAGATTCCTAAAGGGAAACTGCCTCAAGCGGTGGTACATATCTGAATAAATTCGATTTGATTTTCATAAATCTCGACTGATATGATAAAAAAAACTTCAGTGAATTTAAGTATATTAAATATAGTACTTTCTTTCTCCATTCTTGTAAAATATTCATGAAAGTCAATAATTACCTACAGAAAAGGCAACGGCAAAATATGCACAAAACACTGATAGTATCAAAACCTTCATTTTTACAGTTTCACGGAAAAAACTTCACTGTGGTAATTCTTACTTGTTGCCATATATATGTATATATATAAGTGTTGCTTTCCACGTCGATTCATGTGATTGTTTACCTGACGTAGCCAAGATTTCTCCCACATATTCAGTGCGGTAAAAAGAAGTGAGACTATTTTAATAGCTTCATGATTACTTAATTTGAAGTATTGCGTCATGCATAGGCAAAAAACTTGATAAGAATACATTTTTCCTGATCAAATAATATAGAACATTTCAGGGGTATTTATAAATTTTTAAAAGCAAGAGATAAATAATAAAATACTTTTTAGTATCGTAGAAAGAGCTAAATTCATTTAGAGAGGCATACAGTTATTTGGAGCTTCTAAACATCACGTTTTACGAAGACTGACATTGATACAGTTTTTATTATTAAATTAAATTTATAATTAAAAAAAAAAACGAATTGGTGATAGTGCTATTAATTAAATCAGAATACTTTGCCTTTTTAAAATATGCACCTAACCAATTTCAATAAAATAAATATGCTATGTAAAAAATTAAAAAGACGACTATACTCATTAGATTTGTATAAAGTTTGTCCGAATTTTGAAAAATAAAAATAAATTCGAATAAATTTCGAAACTATCTGATGATTTTAATAGAATTTAGAAGATTTTAAAGAAAGGCTGAGAAGTTCTAAGAGATTTATAATTTTATAGATAATGTTAATTACTTTTCATACTAAAATTTTCCACATGAATTTAGATTTCGAGTTAAAAATTTGAGTACTTAAGTAAGAAGAACTAAGGAACGTTTATCTGCTCCTACACGGAAAAAATTTGTCGCTTAAAATTTAACAGACTATTTGAAGAGTCCTGGACAGAAAGTAAAATCGGCGAAAGTCTTGTAAGGTTTCATTAACATTTAGGAACTAGTAGAAAAAAGTCGAATAACTTTTAAAAAATAAGGTCGAAGAAAAAAATTCGCTTATTTATTATTATAAAAGTATTTTAAACACTAACTGATCTTTTCTAAGAAGTAATGAAAAGTTTCATAATCTTTGGATTCATTTGTCATAGATTTTAAAAGACCATCGAATAATTTGAAATTAAAGTAATTGAAACAAATAGTTTTGTAAATTATATTCTAAAGTTCATCAGATTTTATATGCCGTCTTCTAAAATTTTCTCGACAGTCGCAAAGAGCGATGCATAGAAACGTAATTCGTAGCATCGCGCAGCAGACAATGCGGCTCGGCTTTTTGTTTTTGTAATAATTTTGGTTAGATTTTGAAATTACGTATCGTTTGGTTTCGTTTAAATCTGGATTGAAGCGTACATTGAAGAATTAGTTTTTATAATTTTTATAATATTTTTTAAAATTCTATTATTATTATTATTACTATATTACTATACTATTACTATTACTATTATAGTTATTTTTTTACATTAACAAAGTTTTAAAGAGTATTGAAATATAAAAAGAATTGTTTCAGTTGAAACTTTTCGAAAATGTAAGGCATTTTTAAAATTTTGTTAATTGCACATTTTTCAGAATAAAGTGTATTATGTCAAATTTGAAATTCATCTATTATTTTAGTTTTGCCTTCAAACTCTGAATGTGATCCAAATATTTGACACAAGTCTCCACGACATGTATCGGCTATGCGGGTTAAGACGTGCGATTAGAATTGGGTTAGAATGCGTGCGTGCGTGCGAGCGTTCGATTCTCGGTGCTGCGAAGTGTTTATAAAAAATTGCGTTTATGTAATGTACAGTGTTAAATGTAATAGTAAGTTCATGTTAGGATTATATAGGTAATGTAAAAGTGAAAAATAATTAACTATAAGTGCAGGATCATATCACTGAAAATAATATTTTCCTTTTTACACTGTTTAACATTTTCTTCGACTGTGGCTTAGACTTTCGATGCCTGGTTTAGAGAAAATAAAACCCACGGTGTTTTAAATTTTCCGCGACTGTCACTTAAACTTTCGAATTTACGTTTTACATTTTCAGCGATTATCTATCATATTCTTCAATAAGGAGGTTCATAATATTTAGTCGACTTTCTAACCTATCCACGAGTATTACACAAAGTCGATGACTTTTTAAACGACAAATTTTTTCCGTGTAAATATTTATAATTGAGCCAACGGATGCAATAAGGAAATTTGCGCTCGAAAACGCTGGAAAACACAGCATAAATTAAAACTCGAAATTTATTTGTCAAGATGTATCATGATAAATATATATATATATTTTTTAAATTTCGAGTTTTGCTGTGACGTCACGCGTTTAGACAATACTTTCCAGTTTTTTCGAGCCCATAAGTGCCCTTATTGCATCCGTCGGCTCAGTTATGAAACAAACATTTTCCAAACGAATTTTTGTTATAGCTATAAAAATTATAGACCAGATAAACCTTCTTTACTGCTTTTTACTTAATTACTCATTGTTTCAACTCGATATCTCAATAAATGTGGAAATGCGAATAAAAGTGTCGGTAAGGTAGGGATCGGATCAGTAAGACAAGGCCTTAAGAGGGTTCTTGCGCCCGGCTGCTCTGCCGTGATCTATTATAGTGTAACTAAGCATTTCGCAGGGCTTAATATGTCTATAAATAATATTATTATAATATAACTACACATGTATGTTTCTCAAACGGATTGAAAAATTTTTCAAATGAAGTTTTTATTCTGAAATTGTGACAGTAAAGGTACCAGGAACCTTGGTAACCCATATGTACCACCGGAGCGAAGGAGGAGCTTGGTAGGTAGCGCCGCTGTAATGCCAGCCATGAAAGCTTCCTCTCATCCCTGGAGTATTTCCTTGGCATGCAGGTCGTCAAGGACAAGGGGTAGGAGCCGGAGACAAGAAGTGCGAAGAAGCAGGCAAACCTTGTGGACAAGGAATGCTAGATCGATCTGGAGCCTGGCGGGAAGTCCACTCCCGATATGTGAGAGCGGCCGAGAGAGTCAGCCGTAAGTCCCCAGCAGACTTCGATTAAGAAGCCGGGGAAAGAAAGGCCAAAAACCTCTAGGCAATCAGAGGAGTGGGTGAAGGTCCCTGCTAGAAAGGACTACCGGGAAAAAAAAGACCAAGCTGGAGACAAAAAAACAGAGCGGCCAAGATGGGCCTGCTCAGAGACGGTGTTGATAAAGCTCTTGGAGGGGGTCAGCTACGCGGCAATCTCGAAAAATCGCAAGAGCCGCGTAAATCCCGAGGAACTGAGGGTCACAATCGGTGGAATCAGGGAGACCAGATCGAAGGACCTCCTGGATGAAGTGAAGTGTGCCGTGAAGCACAAAGGGAGGTTGGATCCCCTTTAGAGATATCGTTGGTGGGGGCGAATCTGTCCGCAACCTCGTTCCCAAGGTCAAAGTGGAGATCATGGGTATCAATCTCACCGCGGAGGCCAAGGAGGTCGAAGAGGCAGTCAGGAGCTGCATACACGAGGAGCCGTCATCGGAGGTGAAGGTATTGAATGACGAAGAGGTCCTTGAGAGGTACAATGGAGGCCTTCATTAGACTGGAGGAAGCGAGGGCCCTGATGCTGTTCAAAGCGAGCCACATTAGGATCAGGTGGGTCTCCTGCAGGGTCCACCGGAAGACGGAAAATAATCGCTGCCTTGGTTTTGGCTACATGGCGGCAGGCTGCCGGAGCCCGGACCGAAGCAAGAGTTGCTGGAGGCCGCCCATGAAGCCAAGCAGGCAGTAAGTAAGGACGTCGAAGCTCAGCGTAGAGCACCTATAGAACGCGACCCTGAAGTTTAAAGGTAACGCAGTTTCGCAGTCATGGGCTGGTGGGAAAAGAGGGGAGTTTTGAGTTTAGTGGGCGGCCGAGTCCCACACAACGTGCGTAATCTGAAAGAATTTTGGTGTTATGGCTACCATGTTAGATCTTCCATTTTGATTTTCAATTTGTTCATCAATGTAGAAATTCCTCGCGTGGAAAATTTCAGATTGCGTAAGGCGTTTTAGGATCGACAATGTGCATCAAGGCCAGGCCTTATAAACTCTTAATTGTTGGCCAGGTATTATCTTTGGCTTGAAAAACTGTACTGAGGTTTCACTAAGAAAATTCTGTTTGTCATTTTCATTCGGAAAAGAATTTTTGAAATATTATTCAATTGTAAAGACAATTTCAAAAGTGTTGCACCGTTAATTATCTTTAGATAATAATGTTATTTCAAATTCCAATGCTTTTCATATTTGAATTTTAAACACATTTTGTATTTTAAATCTTCCCTTTGAATATTGATTATTAAATTACATCGGCCAGGAAAGCCCAAATTCAATTATTTACTATTATTACTGTATTATTCTAAATTCGAATATATTCTGTTGTTAGCATTGTGTCGGGAAAAGTGTTAACAGCAAAAGAGATATTAAATTTAAGAAAATCGGAAAAATTTGAAGCGCTTATCTTAAATTCAACATCAAATTTGTCGTTAAAATTTTCCATGACACAATGTAAATAACTTGCTGTTACCTAGAAATCCATCTATATATAAAAGAAAAGAAAATAATGTAGAAAATTAGGATGTGACACAATAATGATAAATTAGGTTGATTTACCACCTAAATATTGTCGATTCATATAAGTGTTTGCAATCAATACCTAATAGATGTCAAAACAAGTCCTGATTTCAAAATCTCAATATTTTATTGTTATTCTGATTATTGTGATAATTAGGTTTTTGATATTATTCTAATATTGCTATTTCAATTATCATAGTAATGTTATCATCTTAATAATAAAAATCTTATTATCATTTCAAGGTTGCACATGTTATGAAATACGTAATTTCAATCAATATTCGGTGATAACCTTTTTCAGTTTTGCTCACAAAAATTATTGGGAAAAGTTCAGAGTTGAAGCAACTTTTAGTAAGACACTTGCCCCTCACTATTGGAGGAGGGTTTTTGCACATTCCCAGACTGATTTTTAAAAAATTAGCAGAATAACTCATAAACAAATTAATTATGAAGTATGTATTTTTGTTGTTACCAGTATAAATTGTTAATCGAGTGAAGGATGGCCTGTCTGGTCTTCATACTTTTATTCTATATTCAGTATTTTTGATAAATTTAATAATATAAACCCAAATTTAGTTTTTACAAAGGAAAATTCTATCAATGACAGCATTAATTTTCTTGATCTTAATATTAAAATAGAAAATAATAAAATTATCACAAATTTGTACAGAAAACCAATTTGGTCTGGACGTTATTTGAACTTCTATTCTAATCATAGCCTAGCAAACAAAATTGGTATTATATACTCATTAACAGACAGGGCCATACTTTTTATCATATAAAAAATACCACTATGAAAATTTTAATCTGGTTAAACAAACTCTAATTAAAAATGGATATCCATTGACTTTATTGAATGAAAAAATTGCCAATAGATACAAATATCTTTTAATTAATAAATGTCATAATAAAAAATTTGATGAAACCATAGAGTCTAAAGAATTAAAAAAAATAATCACTTTACCTTACATTAATAATTTTCAAGAACAATTTCATAAAATATTTAAAAATCCTAATTTACAAATCATTTTTACTTATAACAATACTATTCAGCAAAAAATACTTAAATCGGTAAAACACCTACACCGAATAAATTTAAATACAATGTAGTTTATGAAATTAAATGTATACAATGCAATAGTTTATATATTGGTCAAACTTGTAGATTTTTACATACTAGAATGTTAGAACATGCCAGATCGATTAAAAATTACAATACTAATAGTACTGCACTTGCACAACATGCATATAAATTTAAACATAGTTTTGACTTTAAAGAAGTAAAAATTTTAGAACACGAACAAAATTAAAAAAAAAGACTTTGCCTTGAAATGATTCATATAAAAAATAATAATAACTCAATTAATTTCAGAAAAGACATCGAAAATTTAAGTGACATTTACTTTAATATTATCCAACTTGTTAAATAACCGTTAACTTAATAATTTTTAAATTCAAATAATTTTCCCGCCTTTTTGATATATAATCGATCTTAACCCCACACTTATGTTACATTTCTTATTAGTCATCATGGACTCTCCATGAAAGTTGTTGTGAAAAATTGAACTTACAGATTACTTTTTTATAATGAGTAAGTTTAAAACTTCTTTTTCAATATTAATTTACATTTATAATATAATTTTGATGTTTATTCTGAGTATTACTTGGCTGAATATTATTGTTCTGTTTATAGAATCTTAAACTACTTGGATATAAACTTAACCTCTTGGAGGTTAAGTCTACAAATTTAAACATAGCGATGAGTTTTAAATAATAATCATAACGTACTTATAATGGATTTTTGTAATCTTTGGCAATTTTCAATAATTTTAAACAAACTTCCAAAATACTGAATATGGAATAAAAGTATGAAGAACTTTTTGTATATTTTATTGATCGATATTTTCAACGAAGCATAATACAACCATGTGATGTCTCTTTTAAAAATTTCTTAATTCCTCGCAACGAACTGTTTAAGGTAACATCTCATAATATTTTCTACTATAACCTCGGACTATTTGTGTTACTCGTTTCATCTTTATATAACCTATGTTATTATTATTCTCTTAGTCTTGATAAGGAATGAAGCTTTATTCAAAACGTTGACTTACTCAGGAAATTAATAAAACTTCTTTTTCAAAGGAATTTTGAAAATGGACTTATGATTTCCTTTTTTACATCTTAATAAATACCAGACAGGCCATCCTTCACTCGATTAACAATAAAAAAATTAACTTGGCGAGTAGATTTTTGAACATCTTTATAGCAAATTTCCCGCTCTACAACTTTTGTTCGAAAACTTTTTGTCTCCGAAGCAATCGTTCCCGGCAATCCACGATCAAATGCAAAAAAACACGTATTTTTAACTTTAACCTCCCTCCTATATCGAAGCGTACAAAAATCGCTGTCCAATTTATGCTAGGATTGTTTCTCATGCCCCCTAGAATGTTCCTAATTTTTTTTTTAGGTGTGGCATTTTTTCCAAAACCATAAGAACATCGACTAATTTCCCTGGACTAAGATTCTTCGATAATTGCCCAATTGGAAATTTCAAACTTACGCCAATACTTACAGCGGGCACAGTACTACGCCTGTAATGGTTCATCACAGTTAACTTACTATAGTACAGACACAGTACATGGTACGATTTAGCTTGGGTACTGTGCCAGTGACATAATATAACATCGGAATAATACCAGATGTGTGCCAATGTAGGCCCATTACAGGATGCTAGTGCCGCGCCATTTTTGCCAGTACTCGTTCAGTATAGTGCCATTTGTTAATTTCCAATTGGCCCGTGAATCATCACAACTGTTTGATAATAATTGAAATCAATTTAATTACCAATGTTACTTAATTTTTTGTCAATTATTTTAGAAATATAACGCACAAGGATAGACGTGAGCTAAAAATTTCTCTGAATAGGAAAATTCATGAGTTTCAATGCTTATAAATTAACTAAACAAATTTTTCACATATTTGGATAACTTAAATAAGTTGAAAATAACTTTGCAATCAGATAAATGGTTTTTTCATGAATTCAATTTTGAACATGCACTGTTAGAAATTTCTGTATTAAACTTCCATTACATGCAATGGAAGTTTTTTATACAGAAGTTTTTTATATATGTTTGATGATTTTAATATCTTTTGATTGAAAAGTTATTAAATTTGATATGAATGTATATTAATTTAACATAATATACAAATCTATTAATTTTAATTTACCACTTGTATATTAAAGTCTATTAAAATTAATAAGATTTTTAACAGTGTGGATGGAAAATCGTAAAACTAAAAAGAACAAAAAAATGGCTTTTCGTATCTTATACAATCATAACATTTAGAATTTGTGATTCACAGTTGCTCTTTGTAAAATTTAATTTAATTGAAGCCATGTATGAATGATGATCAGATTTCGAAATACGCCACTTTTCATTAAAAGAATCCATTTACTAATGTCAGGTTGGTGTAATAATAAGTTCTTTCTTAATACGAATAAAGAATACTTCATTATCCGTCAAGAAGCATATTACATAAAAGTAGATAAGTTCAAATAATATTTTTTCCATATCATCAAATAGAACTGACACTTCACTATTTACTATTATAATTTTGATATTATATTATCATTCCAATTATTATGATTTTTGGAAAGGCACCAATTGCCCAAGGAGAACCAATTGCTGAGTAAGTAGTTGGTTTTCCTTAAACTAAACTTTTATTACATATGTTTTTTCTTCAGTGTATATCATCCAATGAGTCTTTGTTAGGCCTATGGAATATGAAAATTTATTATCCATGCGAAACAATCACAAATACGAAGACATTTTTTTAGTATTGAGAATAGGTCTCTCTATAGTCATTGGTGCCTTCATGCTGCTATGTTTTTAATATTATTTTAATATTGCTATCCTTATTAATGTCTTAGTGTTACATCATTCTAATAATAATTATTATATCGTTATTGCAGAGTTGTGAATTATTTTCACTGGTGAACAAATTTCTTTATATAAAAAGATAATTAAGCCAAAGAATAAATTTGATTAATTTTGACCAGTATTTTATTTTAATAATTATATTATTTAATCCAATTCCGTTTCCCAGCAAAATAGATTTCATATAACATTCTTCCAAAAATGCTTTTTTGCTGCAGAAATTCGAAAATAAAATCCCCTCCTATACATCTTCAATGAAAATAATTTCCCCAGTGTTCTCTATTGTTTTTGCAACATACTAGGAAATGGCGACAGCTTCGATTATTGTAAATAACTATATTTTTTCCATGAAAAAATAATTCTAATTCTCTATTATTGTTAATAACTGCATAACCTATATAATAGTAGCGTCGCTCCCTAAATGGGCATTGGAAGTAGCATTTTTTACAAACTTCTTAAAATAGTTATTTTTGTGACAAGGATCCTAAGCCGAACATTTTCGGACGAGTTTAGTTGATTTAACCTAAATAAGTTTTGGTTTATTTAACAAAATGATTTGATCAGGTCATATTAACACAATGTAAAATGTATTTCATAATTAAAATAGAATATTGTGTTACGAATAATTGATCAAAATTGAAGTTATAGCCTGAAATAATCAATAGAATGAAGAGAAATAATCAAAAAGTTAATTTTTCCATTTTTCTAAATTCTAGATTTTGCACCTTTGTCCTTTGGTAGTACATAGTAATTTTTGTTGTTGTCATTTTTAATATAGGTTCAACTTCGGGTTGCTTCGGGTTTAGCTCCCCAGAGGGAACGCAAAATCTATTCTCTTCTGTTATTCTCATTAGTTTCATAAACAATAAAGACAGAGTAGAAAACATACGCGGAAGTCGAGATGTCCTCTTTTGTCCTAGAGTTTACTAGAAACAGACAGAAATTCTTCTACGTTCATGTTTAATATTTTTTTATCTCTATTTTCCTTGTGTCACAAAAATCCGATTGAACGCATTAATTAATTATTAGTTGTTCTACACTTATTGTGAACTCTTACGAATTGGTAACGATTGTGAAACTGTTCGAAAATCTGCATTGAAAAAATTCCTAGAAGATTGTAGTTATGATATAGAGCATTACCATCCCCCCCCCCCCTAAAACAACGGAAAAATTTGATAGATAACTTCTTTAAATTATTATTACAACTAATGAAAATAACTTCTTGATTGTTTTTACAAATAAATAAATAAAAATAATCTTTCCTTTAGAAATTGTGGTGACCCAATTTATTACTTACACGAAAATTTAGTGTGTGACCAGGTAATTCTTCAATTATGATGAAATTGTCATCAATGTCTTTAATTCTTGCGAAGGATATAATGGAACTTCCATCCTACAACGCAAGAGATAAAGATGTCTTTAAAATATCGATGTCTGTCCAATTTATGTCTTGCTAACATCCTATGTCCAAAAGATGTCTTAAAACCCTGGGATGTCAAAAAACATCAATTGGACAGACATGGACGTTCCAAAAATGACTAAGTTCCTCTGCCCATTGAGCTGGAAAATGTATTCTTACCCAGGGTCCCAGGCCGCCGCTGCTACCATAACGGGTTCACCTGTACTTGATCCGGTGGAAATTAGCGGAAATACCTTCCTCCCATCAGGCCAACACTTCTTGCTAACTTTACCCGAGAACTGAATTGTCAAAAAAAGAAAAAAATGTATTTTTACGTTTTCACAATTTTTGCTAGTCGAAAAGTTATAAAAATTTATGAGCAAATTATTGTGCTTTTACAAACGGTTTGGATGATTTTTAAATTGTTTGTAAAATACTTGAAATCAGTCTTATTACCAGAAAAATGTAGCTAGAGCATTTTAAAACTTTTTTATAGAGACATTTGATTTTTCATAGACACTTTATGTCCTAAGAATGTCTTGAAAACATGAGATGTCCACGAAAAATTAAATTAAGACCATTATTCTGAGACTCGGGTTTTTACTTTTTAATAAGCAGTAACATTTATTAACGCCCCCCTCTCGGTTAGGTTATATACATCTGTTTTACTGCGTTTTTTCATGCTCAGAACAAACTGAGTAAAGGCATTGATAAATGTTTCTATACTATGTTTCAATTTACGGTAAAATGTGTAATATTGAAAATTTTCGTTATTGCAAATATGGAGAATGAACATAAGGAGACCAAACTAATGTAACTGAAAATGAGTATCTTTTTGTTGGAAGTACATTGATTGAGTATGGAAACTTCCCAAGAGATGGCGCTCCTGCAAGTAGCGTAAAAAATGAACTCTTCGGGTACTCATGGTTTATACCATGGAGATTAGATATAAGGAGACCAATCTTCATATATCCATTCCCGAAATGAAGTTCCGCCAAGTACATAGTTACAAAACTTCCCGATGAGGGCATGTGTGTTCCCTGGGTGCAAAATGGCGACGCCCAATACATGATGTCAAAATATTTATCTTATATTTATTAGATTATTATAAACCGTGAATGCCGCCATTTTTGCACCCAGGGAACACACGTGCCCTCACCGGGAAGTTTCCTAACTAAGTACTTGGCAGAACTTCATTTCGTGTTTCGTGAAGTACGGCCATAAGAGATTGGTCTCCTTTTATCTAGTCTTCATGGTTTATACCATGGAGAATAGACATAAGGAGACCAATCTCTAATGCATGAACTTCACAAAAGTTGAGCACGTTTTTTGTCGGAAGTACATGGAAAAGGTACAAGAACTTCCCGATTGATGGCGCGAATGCAAGTGGCGTAAAAAAATGGCCGCCTTCTTCTGTTCGCTCAAAATCAGCCCAGTGCTACTCTTCTAGAGGCCTGTGGAATAAAAGTTGGCTGAGAGTTGAATCACGGCCACTAGGCGAAATGGTGGCGCTGATTACCTACAGGGCCAACTTGCTTCCAAATACATGGCAAAATGTAAATATTTATTTTTTAAAGTGACATGCTTGATAACATGTCTAGTATTATATTGACTTCCGGTCGGCTCGTGTGCAAAATTTGTTATGTTTTTTTCATTTATCCGGTTTTTTATTCACAGTGAACTCTAGATATTTTTTCAATTCATGATGCTGCATACTGGACTACTTCATTTTGAATTTCAAGCTATAAGACAAGTTTTTGATTTCCGTGATAATTCCTAATTTAATTATTTCCTATATTCTAATGTTCTACAGAAATTTTGAATTAATCTTTGAATTTATGGCACTGAAGAGGGCCCCCATATGTGGCCGAAACGTTTGCCTTTCTTTCTTTTTGCGTATTTTCACATCTAATAGTGATATTTTTAATCAAATAAAAAAAGATGAAACTGACCCTATGCCAAAATAACAAGAAATTAAAATGTAAATATTTATGTTTTCTTAAAATTTGAACTGCCCTTTCGTGTTTTTTTTGACAGAAAAATAAAGTTAAATGTTTTTGGCATATAATAATACAAAATATATGAGGAAAAAAGTGAAATATATTGATATTCTGAACGATCAAGTAGGGGTGAAAGAAATAAGAAAAATTTGTCCCAGTTAATAAATTGAATAAAATAAATATAAAACACGAAGTAATCACAATAAAATTGTTATTAAATAAATAATTAATATAATTAGTCAACTGATTAATTTTAGAATTTTAGTGCAATGATTATAAGTTATAATCAACTATAAATACATTTATTTGTGCAAATAAACATTAATATTAAGTTTTTCATATATTTCAAGTATGTCATAGTAATTGAGAGAAGTAAATAAAAGTGTGGAAATTGTTAGTTTTTAAAATCAAAATTCTAAATTGGTTATTGCATTTTTTTAAATTTTAGTTGTAAAGTAACTGACTCAACTGTTCATTAAAATTTATTTAACATGATGAACTATTTTTACTAACACAAATTATATTTTGCAATTATAAAAATATCAATAAACAAGAGACATTAGGCATGTATATAGGATTAATAATAAATAATAAGGCAATATTATATATAGAATAAATGCAAGAAGCATTTCAACACTAATATTATGAAAAAAATAATTATCACATTGTGAATAAAACATAACAATAAAAAGTTTATCACAATTCTTTTAAATCGAATCGTTCGTCCATAAACATTGTTTATTCTATTCCTTTTACTTCAAAGGTTTCAAATACATACCGTTCCAAAACAATTCCGTCAGGACCAATAATTGTTCTTTCGCGGATGATGTCACTTTCAGCAAAATGTTTGTCACAAACTGCTTGACCTTCTTCAACTTCGAAATCGACTTTTAAAATTGCGCGCTGCCATTTTTTAATTAAATTTTTATCTTTTGGCACATAAAAAAATCGAAGAGTTTGCTCCTCGGAACTCCGTTTCTTTTTGTAGCCAGAATCACACTTCACGGCAATACACTTCACCATTTTTTATTGTTTTTTACATCCTTACACCAAGAAAACTATTCACTTTACTTTTTCAACAAAAAACACGATAAACACACTACTAAATATCAAAAAACCTCGAATCTTTACTGTTTTGCCATGCATTTGGCAGTTTGTCGGCCCTAAAGCTTATCAGCGCCGCGCTCGGTCACTTTAAGTACTAATGCGCTCGCCAGTCAAAAGTCAGCCCACTTTTAGTTTTAAGTTGCAGAGGACTGCTTAAAATATTCTAACATAACCCCAAATTAAGGTTAATATTTGTAAATGTTTGTAACCATTCTTATAATAAATATAAGTTACCATGAGCATAAATATTAAGAGAACGAAGGAGACGAAAATATACAACAAATTGAAAAAAAATCCGATGAAAAAACAGTAAAAAGTGCAGTTAAATCGTGAAATAGGTGCGAATGTTTACATCTGTCATCGATTGACCCCGTTGACTGCTGTTGACAAATGCATTTTTCGTCAAGTCTTGTATGCAGAAAAGATATTTATAAAGTTATTTTGGAAAATAATCAATTCAATTTTTGTACTATATTAAAAATTTATTGAATGCGATTAATTTTATAACCATAACATAAACATTTGAAACAGAACTTCTACCATACAATACTTTTATATCCGTCAGTATCACATTGAAGCACATTTTTAAATGTACTTTTTCATTTTTACATTTTGACATTCATTTATAAAAACAACCTTTTACTATACTATGTAGAAGTAAATACCTCAATAATATTAAAAATAACATCTTTGTAACTCTTTAAAATGAAATAAACTGAATGTTTGACATGTTTTTTCTTACTTTTACTATAGCCTGCAGTAATAAATAAGTTAATAATATTAAGAAAATTTTTGTAACTACAGCATAGTATTTCACTGTAGTATGTAGTAATAAATATCTGAAAATTAAAACATATTTTGTAGCTTTAACAAAAAAATTAAAATATACTTTTTTAAAAATGTATTTTGTAATTTCTTAAGTTTAATGTAAATTTTTAAAAACTAGTGAAGGAATGTACGTAACGCAGGTACAATATTTATAAAATTATACTATAACGTCTAGTAAACATTCGCACCTATTTGACGATTTAACCGCACTTTTTACTGTTTTTTCACCGGATTTGTTTTCAATTTCTTGCAGATTTTCGCCTCTTTCGTTTTCTTAATATTTATGCTTTTTTATTTGTTTAGTATATTAATTTATAACAGTAAATATCGTTTTTCTATACAAAACTTGACGAAAAATCCGGAAATGACGTCAAATTCGGCACATGCGCACCAGCGCCTTTCAGGATAAAAAGGTCTATCAATTTATATTAATAACTTCTGTTTGTTGTTCTTTAATTATATACATGTATACAAAACACAATATTGGATTCACGTAATCGACACATTATTTTACACTCTCATTATACACTTTTTCCAAACAACCTCAAACATACTACTTATGTAAAAAATGCAACAACGCTTTCAATTTTGTACATCAAATAATAGTTGTAAATAAAGAATGTTTACAAAAATTTACAAATATTAACTTTGATTTCGGGTTACGTTAGAATATTTTGAGCGAACGAAAGGAAGCGGCTATTTTTTTACGCCACTTGCATTCGCACCATCAGTCGGGAAGTTCTTTTATATACTTTTTCCATGTACTTCCGACAAAAACGTGCTCAACTTTGGATTTTCTCCATGGTTGCAAATATGCAACTTTAGAAAAATAATTTTAGTTTCAAAATAGCTTGCACTAAATTTTGCTATAATTCATTCGAAAAGTTTCAATTGTTTTTCTATATTTTATTTCTGGAAATTCGCAATATATGATAGAATACAATGAGAAGTGTCTACTTGTTTTGTTATTGTCAAAATTTTGCAAACATATTTTGTTACAAAAAATTAATCTGGAAAACTTATTTGTAAATTTTTTGTAATAGTTTAACTGCAACATACTAATAGAAAATACAGGGTCTCTCAGTGTGTTCAATTATTACTGGCAAAATACTAGCATATTATAAGAGCTAGCATTGCCATTTACATATATTAATCAAATTTTATAATATTAAAAATAGTAGTCGCAGTATTTTCTTCAAAAAACTGAAGTATACCCTAGCGAACTGGCTGAACGATAGCTTTACGCTGTGGCGTAACATTATCGTAACATTATCGTAAAGTTATCGTAAAGTAGCATTATAACTCATGAATGAGGCAAAATAAATATTCAAAATGTTTCTATCCTTATTCTACGTTAGAAATAACGTTAACTGGTAATTGAAATATGCAATAATTTTATTTATTTACGCTAAAAATTAAATAAACATAATACCTTTCATTGAAGGCAGCGCAGTGGTTCACCTTTTGTGGAACTTCTCCGTTATAGTTGATTATTGGTTGGAGTGAGTCACAGCTATACTTTCATCTCACTCTAACAAATAGTCAATCCTGACGGTGAAGACATGGAAAGTTATAAACCACTGCACTGCCTTCAATGACAGGTTATATGTTTTTTTGATTTTTAGCGTAAACAAATAAAATTATTGCATATTTCAATTATTAGTTAACGTTATTTTCAACGTAGAATAAGGATAAAAACATTTTGAATGTTTATTTTGCCTCATTCATAAGTTATAATGCTACTTTACGATAGCTTTACGATAGCTTTACGATAATCTTACGCTACAGCGTAAAGCTATCGTTCAGCCAGTTCGCTAAGTATTGCAAATTTATAGTTGCAGTATTAGTTTTATATAGTTTGTACTTGTAACGTTAAATTTTCTGAACTCCTAATACAATATTCTTGTTGTCGACAAAAGAACTCTTGTTGTTTTGGCCAGACTTTTACAAAGTGTTGAATTCCAAATAACTTGAAATTATCAATTCATTAAAATTTTTGCAAAATTAATTAACTATGGGCTGAACTCAAATTCGCTAAATACTAAATAACTATAAGAAACTCTTTAAGAGTAATCCTAAACGAGCAACCTGGAGCTAGTGCATTTGTGTCAATTTTGCAAAAGTATGATGAGAATTCTTTCACGAACTGACACCAGCATAAAAGCTCAAGGCTCCCTGGTTGGGATCATTTACTTACCTGTACTTGAACAATATTAATTCCTCCGATAATCTGATAATCACTGTCCATAGGATTTTTCAGAGTCATTCCCTGCTCTCCTTCTCCAATGCATTTGACTAGACCCCATTTAATATCTGTTCTGTTTGAGCACCATTCAGTCATTGCTACGCTATTTTCTGTTAACAAGGTTGCTTCGCAGACTGCCTCATTATTCCTATTACCTACTCTTACCAAATTTATTCGCGGTACTCCAATGTTCGTTGCATCAAACTGATTTTGCATTTTTCCGGTCAGCTGGCTTGGGATTGTCGAGTTGAATTCTGTTGAAAACACATTAATGAAAGTAAGTCAGTTGGATTCGAGACACTATATAGACGTCTGGGACATTTTATGACTTAGGGGCCATCCATATATCACGTGGACAGTTGCGGGGGGGGGGGGGGGCTAGAATCCACGTGGACATACGTTCCCTCAAATCTGCGAAAAATATACTGAAATATCTATATTTTCATAAAATATGTCCACGTGGACAAAAAATTAAAAAATGTTTTCTATTTAGACGTCTTCAGAAAGTCCATGGCTGCCCAATTAGTGTCTTTAAAAAATCTTGAGTCTCAGAGACGATTTTTGCATATAGGATGTCCAAAAGACATCAATTTTATTGGACAGAAATGAACATCCCAAAAAGTCTTTTAGTCGTCTCAAAAACCAATATGTTCCGATGTCCGCTATAGCCAGGAAAAAAATTGCTAAAAATTAATGAAAATTTAAACCGCACAAGATGATTGATTGAGATAAAGTCACATTTTGTAGTTATTAATTGTTTATTTCCTGATGGCCAGAAAAATCTTTAAGATATGGACATCATAGGAGGTTGTCGCGTAGCCCTAAAAGTTTCATAAAAATGCCTTGAAAGATAAATGTAAAGTCGTATTAATTCTATTGTCCGTTTATGCGCACTTCGTTCTCTCCACGAGCAAATATATTTGTTTTTTCACAAGAAGAGCATATCATCAATTATTTTAATAATTAAAATAATACTGATATTTTAAATATTTTTATTCAACAAACAATGTTGCCATTCTTCACTTAAGGTAGTTGTGCGATAAAAAAGGTCTCTGGAAAAAAGTTTTTTTATGATTTGAAGAGTTAAAATGATTTAATCATAAAAAAAAGATTATTTTTTACGAAAAAAATTACAACTTAAGAAAAATAATACTTTTTGTAACTTTTTTCGTAATAGAATTTTTTCTCACTATCGCTTCTTACAAATTTTTGATAAAGGATTAGATTTTCATAAATCATGGCTTATTTTTTCGGAAAAAATATTATCTACAACTTTACTATTTCCAATCTTGAAAGTAATGTTTTCAATGGTTGAAATTATTGAAACAATTTTTTGAAAAGAAGCATTTTTCAAATAAAACAACTGTATATTTACTCATTTTTCATAGTTTTGAATCCTTTTCATGAAAAATAATATTTTTTTCTGAAAACACAACTGATGAAATCGTTCCAACCCTTAATATTATAGAAAAACCTTTTTCCAGAAACCTATTTTTCCGCACGACCACTACCTTAGGTATACAATTAATACAAAATAAGTAGTTTTTTACATTCTCATCATGGATGAGAAGGTATTGGTTTTATGTGAAAAATGACTTTCCAAATTTTCATCAAATCTTTACGTTTTGAGACCCCCTGAGTCAGAAAAAATGGTTTTTACGAAAGTGTCTGTCTGTCTGTCTGTAGGTCGTGTGCGGCATAACTCTCGATAGAATTATCAGATTGAATTGAGCTTTGGTACACTTTATCGGAGTCGAAAAATTAAGGACAAGTTCGTTAACCAGCCACATCCAATCAAAACTGAGGGGTTGAGCACTACTTTTGTGTTTTTGAAAATAATTTTTTGAAACAATCAAAAATTTCAATACTGGTTTTAGATAGTGCTCATAAATGTCTAAAAATTATGCTGATAACATTTTTTGATAAAATTAAAATTAGAAATGTTACAGCATATTCAAATTCGAAAAAAGTCAATATCAAAATTCCATTTTCCAGTTAAATTATACGAGATACGAAAAAACGTTATGATACAATATTATTGAATAAATAAAGACCTACAAATTTGAATTGTAACATTTTTTCATAAGATGCTAATTTTATTTTTAATTAAAAAAAAACTATTGAAAATCCAAAATTCAATTTTTTAACAATAATATGTAAAATAAGAAAAAAACGTAAGAATACAAAGTTGTTAGTTTCAAAAAGATCTACAAGTTTTGTCTTACACAGTTTCTGATAAAACATATATTTTTCGTTTCAATTCCAAAAAATACGATTAAAATTAAAAAATTCCATTTTTTAGACAAAATATGTGAGATACAAAAAAAACTTTGAGATGAAAAATTGTTTGGCTAAATAAGGTCTACACATTCTTTTCGAGAAATTTCTCGACAGGACGTAAATTTTAATTTTTTGATTTTTAATATTGAAAAAATTCGATTTTTTTCACCAAAATATGTGAGATACGAAATAAGCGTTGTTCTGCAAAATCGTTTCCTTAAATAAAGTCTACGATTGTTTTTCCTTTTTGAGATATTTGGAAGAAAATAAATTTATCAATAATCATGTAATTTATTAAGAAGTTACAAAAATGCATACACAAAATCGAGCGCGAAGCGCGAGTGTCATGATGAGAATGTGTTCCTTAAGGCCGATAGAGCCTTAAGTAAATTGAATTTCCTGTTTCACTTAAATTCAAAAAGAAATAGAGTGACTTTGAGAAAATGACTAATTTACATCATCTTTAATATCATTAAATTGGTTTGACCTTCAGTATTAAATTATAAGAAATAAACTTAAACGTATGCGAAGAGCACAAGACCGAGCGCGAAGCGCGAGGTCCAGAAAGAACGGAGCGCGAAGCGCGCAATGAGAATGTGCCCGCGAAGCGGGCAGATTTTTTATGGTGAAACACGTCTTAAATCTTTCACTCTAAAGTCAAATCATGTCCTCCATTCTTGTAAAATTTTCATGAAAATTAATAATTACCTTGAGAAAAGGCAACGGCAAAATATGCACAAAACACTGCTACTATTGAAAACTTCATTTTTACAGTTTCACGGAAAAAACTTTACTGTGGTAAATCTTACTTGTTGCTGTATATATAAGTATTACTTTCCACGTCGATTGATGTGATTGGTTACCTGACGTAGTCAAATTTTCTCCCACATATATAGTTCGGTGAAAAGAAAGAAGACTATTTTAATAGCTACATGATTAATTAATTTAAAGTATTGCGTCATGCATTGGCAAAAAACTTGATAAGGATATATTTTTTGTGATCAAATAATATAGAACATTTCAGAAGTATTTAAAAGTATCCAGAATATTCGCGCTCGAGGTTCACAATCGAAAATAAGGAACTACGATTGGTAATTTAAAGGAAAAAAATCTGCCCGGTTTGCGGGCACATTCTCATCGCGCTCTGTTCTTTTTGGACCTCGCGCTTAGCGCTCGGTCTTGTGCTCTTCGCATACATTTAAGTTTATTTCTTATAATTTGATACTGAAGCTCAAATAAATTTTATAATGATGGGAATTTGTAGACCTCATTTAGGCAAATAATTTTCCATCTAAACAATTTTTTGTATCTCACATATTTTGTCTAAAAAATGGAATTTTTGAATTTTAATCGTTTTTTTTTTTTTTAATTGAAACGAAAAATATTTGTTTTATCAGAAACTATATGAGACAAAAATTGTAGATCTTTTTAAAACGAACAACTTTGCATTCTTACGTTTCTTCGTATTTCACATATTATTCTTAAAAAAAATTTAATTTTGGATTTTCAATAGGATTTTCTTAAATTAAAAAGAAAAATATACATCTTATGAAAAAATGTTGCAATTCAAATTTGTTGATCTTAATGTAGAAAATAATTTTGTATGATAACTTTTTTTCATATCTCGTATAATTTAACTGGAAAATGGAAGTTTGATATTGACTTTTTTCAAAAGTTTTAACATGCTGTAACATTTCTAATTTTAGTTTAATCAAAGAATGTCAAAAACCAGTATTAGAATTTTGGATTTTTCCAAAAACACAAAAAATGGTATATTTTCCTCAATTTTGGTTGGATATGGTTGGTTAACGAACTTGTCCTTACTTTTTCGGTTCTGATCAAATGTGCCCAAGCTCAATTCAATTTGATAATTCTATCGAGAGTTATCGAGTATTTATCTTTTATGTAATTTCCAAAAATGCGTGAATGCATATTTGGAAAGCTTATTTAAGCAAACAATGGCCCATTATGACTTTTTTAAAATATCTTGAATACTTTGCTTAAAAAATAGGATTTTTGATTAACAATAATATTTTTTTTAATTAAAACGAGAATTATGCGTCTTATCAAAAAATGTGTGGAAGAAAATTTGTAGAGCTTATTTAAGCAAACAATTTTGCATTGTGGCCTTTTCTCGTATCTTGTATATTCTAACTGAACAATGGATTTTTATCATTGATTTTTTAAAAAATTTTAAAATACTGTTACTTTTCTAATTTTGACTTTATTGGAAAATATTATGAGGCAAATTTGTAGAGCTTTTTGAAATTTATTAGAAACTGGTTTTAAAATATTTGATTTTTCCTGAAAGTATTTTTCAAAATCACAAAAAATCCTCTGCTTGTTTAAATTTTCGTCGGATATGGCTGGTTAACAAACTTATCCTTATCTTTTGGGCTCTGATTAAGTTCACCAAAGTGTATCTCAAATTGAGGATTCTTTCGAAAGTCAACGTGTTTACAAAGAAATATAATTCCTTCTCATATATGATGAGAATGTAAAAATTGTGTTTCAACATACTTGATGAACTTGAGATGTATGTAGACAATATGGGTCAATGTTTAGCCTGGAAACGTTCTTAATTTTTTGTCAGCTACATGGAGAAAAATAGTTGAAGTAATTTTACTCAACTTTGAATCAAAGTTGGGACATATGGACAAGTTAGAAGTTATTTAGTATCACTGTAATTAATGTTCCAAGTTATTATATTTAATAATCGATGACAGTTATAAAAATACTAAATACAATTGGGGTTTATTTTAGTATGGAGTTATTAATTTGATCCCACTCTCTAAATCTGAATCAATCAAAATTTTCACTGATTGAATCAGTGATTTGAAAAAGTATTTTTCACTGTTAAATCAGTTAATTTTCACTAATTCATCAGTGAAAAATATTTTTTTCACTGTCAAATCAGTAAATTTTCACTGGAATAATCAGTGAAATTTGACTGATTTACAGTAACCTTCCTTTAGCTATTTGAATCAGTCAAATTTCACTAATAATCAGTAGATTTTGACTGATTCAAATTTAGAGAGCAATAGATTGAAGGTAACGCACCTGCACGGAAAATATTAGTTGTCGAAACTTTCTTTAATTGGCATCGACTTTTGGATATGTCTAGTCAATGAGAATTTCGATAAATTTTTTAGAAGCTTCCATTGAAAGATGTACGGAATTATTGAAATCGTCAATGAATTTTTTTACAATTTCAGTTCTATCCAAAAGTCAATGACAAGTGTCTACAATAAGAATTTTTATTTCGATTCCATCTGAATTTTTCGTTACTTTTAAGGTATAAAAACTGTAGTCAACTTAGTGAGAAAATTTTTTATTTCTCACCTCACGCGTCGGTGATATACTTATACATTATACACTATTTATCAAATTCATTTTACTCGACTAGGATTTAATAGATGTTTTTGAATAAAAGTTGAAGAAATCATATCCTATATCAATAGTTTTTCATATACAATAACAAAAATGAATACTTCCACAATTTATCTAATTCTTTTTATTTTAATATTCTTTAATTAAAAAATTTAATCTATATCAGTTTATAAGCGCTATTTTTTTTGTTTATCAAGCATGCGTAGTCGATACACTCAGAAAAAATATTTTATTGAATCAAAAAAATTATTTGTTTGAAACACTTTTTTTGATGTAAATAAATGTTTTGTTTTAATGAAATAAAATTTGCTTCATTCAAACAAAATATCTTTGGACCAAATAAATATTTGTTCGAATCATATAAATTTCTGCCTCAAATGAAACAGATTATATCTTTGACCATATATCAATGCATTAATTTCTTTGTTTTGAAATAAAATTAATTTGATTCAAACAAATATTTATTTGGTTCAGAGTTATTTTGTTTGAATCAAACAAATTTTATTTAATTTGAACAAATCATTTCTTTAAATCAAAGAAAGTCGTTCAAAAAAATCATTTTCTTTGATGCAATCAAATCTTTTTTCTGAGTGTAGGCTTAGTCATTAGGTTAGTAATGCGTTAGTTATAAGTGAGAGGGTTCGAACCCGCAGCGATCAGGAATAATTTCAATATTGTTTAAGTGAGCAATTATGTGTCACTAGAAATAGTGAATAATCGTTGGGGCCCCGCTAGGCCCCTTTCATAATTTCTACACAAGGCATAAGTAATATACTTGTAGTTCAGAATTCGTGATTTTTTTAGAATAAAAGTTATGTCAGTAATGTTATTAATAAAGAATGGTGCTTTCAATCATCATTATATGATGATATAAAAATGATGATATACAAAAAAAATTCAAATTCGTGATATTATGAGCCCGCGAAATGACTTTTTAAAGAGTTCATATTAAAATTCCATATCTTGAGACGTGATAATTCAAAATTTAATACGGTGAGGCCCAAAATGGCAGAGGACTTTTTGATCGGGAGGAGTCTAATCTATCGATATATGAAATAAAAAAGGGCACTTAACCACTCCTCTTCTCGCTACCGGACTACCTTAAGTAAGGTACTATTTCCGTAAAAATTCGAATAACGACTTTCTTATGAAAAAAAGTAAATGCTTTCATTTTTTATCCTCTTTTTTCATGTTCGCAATTTAGTGTATACTTCATTCCAGCTAGCAAATTTTCCTATTTTCTACTCCCTGGGATAGAATTCCTGCAAAAAACAGGAAAAATTTAGATTTATTTTTCTCAGTGTGCAGTTATTAGCACATTTACCATAACTGTTGGAAACTGTCTCAAGCAGTGGTACTTATCTGAATAAATTCGATTTGATTTTCAAAAATCTCGACTGATATGATAAAAAAAACTTCAGTCAATTCAAGTATACACGGAGAAACTTTTTATATCAATTTTTACTATAGTATTTTTCAATTTAGGGAAAAACGTATCACTTTGAGAATTTTTGTTAATAAAAATACTAAACCTTATAATAATGATATGAAACTTTAGAATAAACTATAATAAAATTTGCTATGAACTATGCTGAAGTTTCATATCATTATTATAATGATTAGTATTTTTACTAACAAAAATTCTCAAAGTGATACGTTTTTCCCTAAATTGAAAAATACTATAGTAAAAATCGATATAAAAAGTTTCTCCGTATATTAAATATAGTACTTTTTTTTCTCTACTATTGTAAACGGAAAAATATGCACAAAACACTGCTAATATCGAAAACTTCATTTTTACAGTTCAATAATTTTATTTGAAAGAACAAATTAGAGTTAGCACCATTTATTGAGTCAGAATATTTCGCCTTTATGAATTTCCAACTATCATTTTAAATAAATTGAACATGCGATTCAGAAGATTGAAAAAGCGACTATGCCTATTAGATTCGTGTAAAATTTAAATTATTTTTTCAACAAAGGTCCAGCTTGGATGACTCTCCAATACAGAAAAGAGAGTTTTCCAATTTCTTCCATCTATCATTGTTGTCTTTCGCTGTTGGTGGATTTTTTAAAATTAAAAATAAATATAAAAATTTTTAAAAATATCTGATGATTTTGATCGACCTTAGGAGATTTGAAAGAAATGTTAGAAAGTTGTAAGAGTTTTACAATTTTATATGTAAGTTAAATGTTTGTCATAGTGGAATTTAAAAATATTTACCAAACTTAAGTTCAAAGTTAGAACGTTTTTAAGAATAAAATGGAAACTTTTAAACAGCAACAAAATCAGTGAGATTCAAAATGACTCCATGGTACTTGAAGTTTAATATAAAACTATATTAAAGTCAATAAATTATCATTTTCTTGATTTGAGAAGAACTTCCACGACGCGTGCATAAAAATTCATCAAAAATTTGCCTTTGAGTGCAGATGACCTAAATGATGAAGGACATATATATGATAAGGTGTGATAAAAATTTTGACGACGTTAGCGCTAACGAGTTTTAGTAATTAGGTAGATATTTTGCTTAGAGTCTTTAAAAATTCAAGAGGAAATTGAATATATAAATAAAAATCCAGTATTCAATTTTGAGAAAATAGTAGGTTTAAAAACTTTTCAACAATTTAAGATACTATAATGTCCAAATTAATTTGTTCATTCAATTATAACTTTCGCTAATGTTAATAAATTTAAATTTTATATCAGTGTTTTTCAAACGATTTATTTATTACATTTATCCTGAAAATAATGACTTTGGAATTTAAAAAATACTTCATGCTTATTTTTCTATTTTAATTATATTTTTGAGAATTTTTGCGCCTGGCTTGCCTTGTTGCAATCTACCATAGTATAACTAAGCATTTCGCTGGTCTTAATATGTCTATTAATAATATTATCAGAATATAATTATAGTCTCCCTAGCGGACCTGGTTGAGAGAATACTTCTGACCGTTCTCTGACCTCGCATTATTGTGACTGAGAAAGATTAAAAAACATTTAAAATATTGCAATTTTGATTTCGTGGCGAAATTTGGAATAGAAGGCGTAGGAATAATTACAATAATTTTATTTTTCAGCGATAAAAATAGGTAAACATCATGTACCTGTTATTGAAGGCGGTGCAGTGGTTCACCATTTGCGGAACGTCTCCACAAATAATAAACCTTCACGGTGGAGACGTTCCGCCAATTGTGAACCACTGCACTGTTTTCAATGACAGATATACGATGTTTTTCTGGTTTTTATCCCTGAAAAATAAAATTATTGTAATTATTATTTATTATAACCCACAATTAGTAGCGTCAATGAATACATAAAACAGGCAATCTTCGGAAGTCCTCAAGAACAGCTCCAGTTTAGATGAATTTTTTTTTTAAACTTTGTTTTTTTATATTATTCAAAATCAGAAACCTTTTGGAGGGGGCAAACACGTATTTATATTGATTAAACAAGATTTATGGTATTTATGAGGAAAATTTTTTTTTATCCGATATTCATTGAAAACGTGAAAAGAAGTGATATTTATATTTTTTATTGATATTATTATCATAAATTGTTCAAAATTATATGTAAATAAGCCAAAAAATGTTTTAAACAATTACTTAAAAGTATTTTTTTATATAAAAATGACATAAAATTAATACATATAACAAAATTAGGAATTTATTTATTTATATTCATTTATTTATTTGTTTATTTAGGATTTAAATTATCAATTAAGAGAAACATATTATTATATATTTGATATTTATGAAAATATGATAAAATTTAAATTAATAAAATTTTATTAAGAGTGATTTATCAGTATGTTTCAAATATTTTATAAAATGTTAAAAGTTTTCTGCTTTAATCATATATATACAGAAAAAATCTGCCCGCTTTGCGGGCACATTCCTCATTGCGCGCTTCGCGCGCAGCTCGCTTCACATTGTGCAAAAATATGATATAGTGTTGATTTGGTTGTTTTTCTCATTCCAGCATTATCAAAGAGTGAAAGAGGATAGGAAGCCAGCTCGTAGCAAAAATATTCCCGAAGTTCGTCATTAGTTTTTCTCAAAAAGCACAAACGTTCAAAAATTTAATTTGAATCCACAGCAATTTCAGTGTTATTTACTTTAATTTTACTGTTCATGCTTAATAAAGATTTAACGGTATCTTTTATGGTCATTTTTATGTCTTTGAAATTCGAATCTTTCATTTTATTTTTCAAATTGATTCCAACATCAAATGCTTCATAACAATTAATAGTTTCATTACCTACAACTCCTGTGGAAATTGCCATGATTTGCTGTACATCAGAAAAGGGGTTGGAAGTTTTAAAAAATTCGACTATTTTATCTACCGCTTTAGAATCTTCATTTATTCTGCTATCACTGGCATCAATATGCTGATACGATGATTTAAAGGAAACGTCACAAAATTCTTCCATTCCGTTGACAACGTCTGTTGAAAATAATGCTGCTTTTATCCATTTAAAAAGAACACTTGATGTTGCTCCATGTCTAAAAGGACCACCCTCTATTTCCATGGACTTCATTAGTGTTTGTTCTATTGTCTGATCAGTTGAAACTTTAGCGAAATACATATCAGACCTTCTAGCACCTATGGTTTTGTTTTTATGCTTCAAAATCTTTTTCACTTAATGCTTCTTGTAATGTGTGAATTTTTTGTAAATAAATCTCACTGCATTTAGCGTAAGGAAAGTGTCTTGCAGCATGAAAAAATGGAATCATTAACTCAACAGTTCTCAAATGTAAATCCCAATCTCCCATTCTTTCTACTGCAATGAAATCTTTGAGAAGAGATACCATACGGAAGTACGTAATCCACAATTTACATGTCTTGCCTCGATTATCCAGTTCCAGCATTTTATTTTCGAAAAAATTGATTAATTCAATAAATATTTCATTACTTTCTATTTCAGTATAATTAAAGGAATAAAATAACGAAGAATCTTTGAAGCCTTTCTGAAATTAAGTATATTTTTTATCATTTTTAAGTTCTTCAAAAATGATTTTTGAAAGTGCTAACTGTACTAAACTATGAGCACGTACAGATCTTGAATAATTATGCCCTAATAATATTTGGTCGCATGTTTTATCGGCATATACAGTTGAAAGTACTTCTTTCAAACCACTTCCTGACATGATGTTACCAATGCACCCAAAAAAAGATAGCATCATATGGAATGCTCATATAAAGCGGTTGGTCAAAAGTTATTACACAAGCTTTCATAGCAACAGATTTAGCTTTGTGAATAGCAAATTTAATAGCAGTAAACAAAGTATTGTAGTCACTAGGATTTGAATTTATAAATGGTAAGAACACAATTTTTGACTGTTCATACTCAAATCCAGTAGTCAAGTTCTGCATAAAAGCATTCCATCCGAGATAATTATTAGATTCAACATGCTTCATAAACATCCATAATGTATTCAAATGTGTTGTATAGGTAGGCTTCAATTCTAATTTTTTTTCTGGTATTTTGGCTATTATTATCTTGTTCCGAAGGTACAGTTTTTAATCGCGGAAAAGATTTCCGAGGCTGTATTGAATTTGCCGTTGTTACAATACTAATTCCTCCAAGATTATGGAAAGTTCCTGCACCTGTCAAAGTTCCAGTGTTAAAATCTGCATTGTCAAAAACAAACTGGACAAATCGATTATTACTCAGTACAACAGATTCTTGATAAAGTGCTCAAGCTTCGTATAACTGTGCTTCATGATAAGATGCGCAAAAGCCTAAAGAATTACATAAATCTATGACTTTTCTGGAACCAAATTTTCTGTGCAATGTTACACTCAATCCAACTTGAAGGGGTGATAAAAAAGAACGTGGTCTCACAGCAGACATAATTGCATGTGCGATTCACGTCGTCTTTTTGTCGAGTTTGTTGTCAAGATTTTTCTTTCTTTTATTTTTTCCGATAATTTCACTAAGTAATAATTTTAATTATTCAGAAATTACATCTATCAATTCAGTTTCAGAGAACATTTTGTCACTGGCAGGATAATTATCACTGATAAAATTTTTTTAAAGATGTCTGCGTGAATTAAATCTGCAACCTCCTTGATTTTTCGAATATTTTCATCTTCAGCCTCCAAATTGGATTCTGTAAAAGATTTATTTAATATGTCATGATGTTTTTTTCTTAAAAGTGAAAAAAGCCGACAGTTCTTGATAATTTGAAACAACAAGATCTTCATCATAATATTCCTCTAATCGACGTTTAAAAGTTTTAGGTGCAGGCGGATTATCAGTCACAACATTCATCAATTCATTTAAAGAAAACTGACAATCGGGATGGTTATCAATTATTTGGTCCATTGCGTTATTTGTATTAATAGTTCGTGAATCAATTGTTTTCTCTGGTGTATTATCCTGCTTGAGAATATCTGCATAACACAACCGATGATGCTTAGCACTTAGAGATCGTAAATCATTCACTGAATTAATTCTCAAAAGAAGAGATCGAGAAAACTCATCTCTCACATTTTTGATAACGTCAAGTAATTTTTGCTTCGTCTGATATGAAGTAACAACAGATATTTTGTAATTCTGTTTGACTTTTTTTCAGAAAATAATGATTCGGCACAGATGGAACAATTTTGATCCCAATCAAAAGAAGATTCTGAAGATTTTCTTAACTTTAATTTTGGTGGGCTGTGAAATGCTTTTTCACACAGTTTAACTTTTTTTATTTCAGCTGCAACACTTTTACGCTCGGTAAATCGTTTCCGACAACTGGAATGCACAAAAACTTTTCTTCCACTATTAAGAAAATTAATGAGTCAATTATTTTTTAATTTAATTGCGATTGTTTTCAATGTTGGCAGTCCCCGAGTCACTTGAGTCAATTTTTCATTAATTTCAGATGAGGTACCTGGAGCATTTTTATTTTCACCTTGTTCACAAATACAACACAAATTTTCTGTAGAATTTACAGCACTTTCTTCTTGTTCCTGTAATGTATAAATGTATACCATAAATCTAAAAATTTATGAATATTTTAATATATTTTTAAAATACTTTGTTAATAAATATTATGTTAATACCTTCTGCATTATACTGGTCTGCACTGATTACTTAAATGAAAATGAATGTTGTTGGGCCTTGAATTCTTTCACCTAGTAGGGAGTACCTATACAACAAAAGGCCAATTTCTATTGTGTGTATAATACTAAAGGTCAGTATACTTTATAATATAACGCGAAGTTTAGTAAACATATATAGATGTGTTAGCAAAAATAAATCACATACATGTAACGTATATACGCAACACATACATATTTCTTGACCCACACGGCGAATTTTTATGATGTAAGTACTGAATTATTCTTAAAAAATTTATTTTAACAACTTTTTTATACTAAAATTACTATAAAAATAGATTTTCAAAAAAAATAGGGACAATACTAATTTTCCTTTATAAATAAAATAAATATTGTTTTAACAATATAAAAATTTGTTTGCCCCCTCCAAAAGGTTTCTGATTTTGAATAATATAAAAAAAAACAAAATTAACAAAAAAAAAATTATCAAAATCGGAGCTGTTCTTGAGGACTTCCGACGAAAAGGCTTTATTGACGCTAATTATAGATTATGTTTCAGACCTTTACTTCAATGTATTATTGTGGAAATTACTGTATGGAAATATTACAGCTTCCTATTAAAATACATGTTTTTATGTGCCTCCGGGTCATATACTCGTTTTTAAGTTAAAGTTGAGAGTAGCGTAATGTTGTGTATTGCGATACAGAGGAATCTAATGTAAAAATTGAACTGCGCATGCGCCTATTACGATACAGAGGAGCGTAATCTTATTCTTCTTCTTCGTACAGCGTTGGCACCGTACTGACAAAGCCTTGTACAATTAAACTGTGCATGCGTCTATTGCAATACGCTACTACTACAGCAGATCAAGAAAATCAAAATGGCCGGAAGTATTCGTGAAATGTCAAGTGAGATGGGCAATAATCACGGCAATTTCGACCTTTTCAGGTTGGATTCGAGTATACGCATAAAAACTCGTGCCGAAGCCACATAATAGTATATTACGTGCCTAGGCGCACAATGAGGGTTATTGCGTGACGAGCGACAATGCTCGCAGGAGATCGAAGCCAAGTCGTAGTCGAGGCCTAGGTGAGGCGCGATCAGTCCTGCGAGCATTGTCGCGAGTCTCGTAATTTCCCGAATTGTGTGCATTGGCACGTATTCTATTTTATGTGACTTCGGTGCGGATACGAGTTTTTATGCGTACACTGGAATCTAATCTAGTATTGTAGTTGTTTGCGGCACTAGTCATTAAACTTGATATGTTACGACTAGTCCCGGCCATTTTGATTTTATCGATCTTGTGTAGTAGTAATGGATTTCAATAGACGCATGCGCAGTTCAAATGCACAAGGCTTTGCCAGTGAGGTGCTAGCGCTGTACGAAGAAGAAGTGAGAAGAAGAAGAATATGAAAAAGATTGTGTTCCGCTGTAAGACTATATGCGCATGCGCAGTTCAATTTTTACATTGTATTCCTCTGTAACGGAATACAAAACATTCCATTACTCTCAGCTGTAACGGAAAAACGAGTTTCCGTGCCTGAGGCACATAAAATAGAATATGTGCCAATGCACACAATTCGGCTAATTACGAGACTCGCTTAAAATGCTCGCAGGACTGATCGTGCCTCGGCTTCGTCTCGACTATGCCTTGGCTTCGATTTCCTGCGCACATAATATACTATTATGTGACTCCGGCGCATTTACGTGATTTTATGCGACAGTTGAGAGTAGCGTAATGTTGTGTATTACGATACAGACGAGCATAATGTAAAAATTGAACGGCGCATGCGTCTATTCCGATACAGCGGAGAATAATGTTCACGCACGGAAATCGTGATAAAAATTTTTTTTCGGTCATTCACAAAAAAAAAATTCCGTTTTGGAGGATTTGTCATGACAAGTTTTTTAATCTCAATACAATTTTTATGCAGCCTTAATAGTTTTTTAGATAAAAATTAAAAACACTCAATTTTTCGTCATTCAAAATGATTAAAAATTAGTCTTTTTTAAAACATCAATTGCTATTACTCGGTCAATTTTTGACGAAATGGTTTGTTTTTTTTTATCATTAGACGTGGAATACTTTAGCGGAGCCAATGTATTAAATGAAATATGTCGAAACATTTTTCTTTGAATAATATTTTAATGTAAATAAAAAACCATGTTTTTGTGGTTGTCCCAGTAGAAAGTCTCGGAAAACTTCCAACGACAAAGTTGTTTCTTACCGTTAGAGGAAGTTTTCTGAAAATTTCCAGAAATATATAAATAGTATAAATATATACTATTAATATCAGGTGTACAAATAAGTTTCCGCCGTTTGACAAAAGTTGGCGTCACTAGTAAGTTTTGGTTGAAATTGACAGATGTAAAACGTAAATCTCGTTCAACTATAAGAGTATTATAAATATTGATAAATAATTTTCCGAACCATAAATTTTTTCAATTCTCTTTACATTCTCTTATATTTAAATTCTGTAATATTCTCGGTTACATTACTTGAACTTGAATTCTCGAGAATTTAAGAGTTCTGCTTAACGCAACAATACTATAGTGTTGCGATTGTAAATCCTTCTGAATTTAGGTAAAAGAGAACCAGGCGCTCTGATATTCCGTTCATCTAACATTCCTATAAGCTTGCCATCATTGTATAGAGGTTGACCATCAATATACTAAAACAATGGTAAACTTCAATTCATAACTTCTTAAAATGAATATTATAATGAATAAAAAACATATTTTCTGATTTTTCTTTACAAATAAATAAATAAAAATAATGTTTCTTTAAGAAATTGTGGTGACTCAATTTAGTACTTACACAAGTGGGCAGTTGGTGATTAATCGAAATATAATTGTCATCAATTGTTTCAATGTTGGCAATAGTTAATTCGATACTTCCGTCCTGCAATGTAAGAGGCATCAATACTTTTATAGTACCAAAAAAGTAATTAACGTTTGTCAGTGGGCACGAGGATATAGTCATTTTTGTGATGCGCAAAAGACATCTTTAGAATCTCGATTATTGTTTAATTAATGTCTTGTGAATGTCACATATGCAAAAGACGTCTCTTAACCTTGAGATATTTGAAAAGCATCAATTGGACAGACATTGATAGAAAGTCATCCCAAAAATAACTATGTCCCTCCTGCCATTGGGCTGAATAACGTATTTTTACCATTCTCGGTCCTACTACCATAATTTCATCACCTATACGTGATTGTTTATAAATTCCCCTATTTCGCCTTGTATTTGAAGGCCAACAAGTATTGCTTACAGGATTGGCTAACTGCAACGTGAAGAAAAAAAATTTTATTTACATTTTTGCAATTGAACCGTTGCATTGTAAAAGAGGATAAAATTTATTCTGCCGCTTTTAGCTGGTCCCTGACCAATTTTTTTAAAAATTTTGAGAAACGAAGGTTTTCCGTGTTTTTTTACCTCAACTTACTCTAAAACTGGAAGTTTTCGAAATTTCGAGTTTAAGCTTGGAGAATTTATTTACTAGACTATTATGCACAATTCATTTGTGTTAAAACAAATGAATTGCTTTTTTCTGAACAGTTGTATAAGTATAGCAAAAACAAGTTTTCTACAAGGTTTTATTTCAATTGGGCCAGCTGCTGAATAACTATGATGGTTTAATGGCGTCTTTGAGAAAGACAAGCCGCAAGAGCTCTTTCCTGAAGGTTTAAAACGACGTCTAAATGTAAAAACTCAAACTTTTCATCATAAGTTATTTATATCAAGTGATTGTCAAATAGAATAATTCAAAATGAAGTTAAATTACGAAGTAAAAAAAATCTGTGGTACGTTGAATTAGTAAAAATTTTACTGTGAATCAAACAGATTTAGAGAACAGAGTAATAAATATTGCACATGCACGGAGAAACTTTTTATATACATTTTTACTGTAACGCTTTGTAATTTAGGGACAAACATATCACTCTGAGAATTTTTTTCAGTAAAAATACTAAACTTTAGAAAATAATATGAAACTTTAGCAGAGTTTATAGCAAATTTTACTATATTTTTTACAAAAGATTCATATCTTTTTTCTAAAGTTTTATACTTTTACTAACAAAAATTCTCAGCTTGATACATACTAAATTTGTTTTTGATTTCAAATGATAAAGGAAGTCCAATTAACTTAGGGCTCTATCAGCCTTAAGGAACACATTTTCATTATGACTATTATAACTTTCTAATAATTTACATGATTAAAATAATTGATTTTCTTCCAAATATCTCAATAAAGAAAAACAACCGTAAACTTTATTTAGGTGAACAATTTTGCGTTTCAACGCTTATTTCGTATCTCACATATTTTGGTTGAATAATAGAATTTTTAATTTTCAATAGTGTTTTTAAGATCAAAACATAAAATATACATCCCGTCGAAAAATGTCCTGATTAGAATTTGTAGACCTCATTCAGGTTTTTTTCGTATCTCACATATTTTGTTTAAAAAATGGAATTTATGAATTTCAAGCGTATTTTTTGAAATTGAAACGAAAAATGTACATTTTATCAGAAACTGTATCAGACAAAATTTGCAGCTCTAATTGAGGTAAAGAATTTTGTATTTTTACGTTGTTTTTTCGTATTTCACATAAGGTAAATGTACCAGTCGTTGCGCGGTTAAGGAAACCCTTCGAGGATTATTGAATTTAATTATAGAAAAATAAAATTTTTTGTCATATTAATCGAATCACATTTTGAAAGACACTTTTGATTTGTATTGCAAAGCTTATTATTCTGAAAATTTTCAACACTTATTAACAAATAGTCGAAAATATGAAAAAATGCGTTTGGCCCAGTGTTTGCGCAAGAAATTTAATATTGTATTATTTATTGTTATATAAGGGTTATCACAAATATAAATCAAAAACTTTCAAAATTGATGTCGAATAAATTGATATAAATACTTAAATGCGAGAAGAGTTCCATTTGCATAAAAAATAAGCACAGTCATTTTATGAAATACGATTTGAACATTCCGGAATATTTTATTTTTTAGCATTTTTGAGTATGCATTTACATTAAAAATTTGTTATGAGCGATGAATAATAACCTTATGTTCAACGATATCTTCAACTTGAACACAAAAATATAAAGTAATTTTCTTAATTTTACGTAAAATATGCTCGACAGCGCAACGACTGGTACATTTACCTTACTAAAGTTAAAAACCTGAATTTTCGATTTTAAATAGTATTTTTTTAAACTCGAAAGAAAAATACATCTTATAAAAAAATATAGCAATTCAAATTTGTAGATATTTTTGCTGTAAACAATTTTGTATCATAACGTTTTTTCGTATATCGTATAATTTAACTGGAAAATGGAATTTGGATATTGACTTTTTTCAAGTTTTAACATACTGTAACTTTTCTTGGTTTAGTTTAATTGAAAACTTGTCCTTACTTTTTCGGCTCCGATAAATTATACCAAAGCTCAGTTCAATCCGATAATTCTATCGAGAGTGCAGACACTTTCGTAATAACCATTTTTCTAATTCAGTGGGTCTCAAAAAGTGAAGAATTGATGAAAATTTCGAAAATCATTTTTTACATAAACCTTCTCTTTTTTGATGCAAATGTAAAAATGTCCATTGGTACGGATTCAGGGATCGAACCTCAGACCTCTTACTTAGAAGCTCGAAGTGCTACCACCTGAGTAACCGAGGCTCTTTTTTTCCATGTTCATAGAAATAAAAATTTTTTATGTGAAAATCCTACAAAATATAATTTTTCACGTTTCGACCTTGAGGAAAGAGCTCTTGCGGATTTTTATACCAATAAATGCAATTTTGATTTCACCAACACTATCATAACGGTCTAGTAAATAAATTCCCCAAGTCTGTACTCCAAATGATAATTGGTTCAAGAAAATTCATTTTTCCATAATATATGAGAATTTACTCGTTAGATAGTAAAAATACACATATTAAATACTCAGAACATACTTTTATTAAAATTGAATGACTTTGAAAATACTTCAGTAAATGTCATAATAATTATAAAAAACCAAAGCGGAATATTCAGTCCTCATTTAAATTAAATTGTTTAAATTTGACTTAATCGTGTGATAAATGAAACTGATTAAATATGCGTCACACATCTTATCAAAACTTTGCATTGCAATGATTCGTGTCCTTGTTGTTCTTGTTTAAGTAGAATGTCTTTTTTTCTCCCATGGAAGTTTGCATGTACGCAAGCGAACTTGCAGAGGTATAAACGCACCATAACTCCACTTTTAAAGGCACAGTCGCATGACGAGGAGATTAGGATACTAGAGGAATAGGGGAACAGGATTTAACGATTAAGATTGTCGCCTTGGTCTGTCCGATAATCTCGTTGGTTGAATCCTGTTCCCCTTCTCCTTTATTATACTATTCTCGTCGACATGGGACTGCGTCCTAATTCATGGGAATGCGCCTTTTAACTTATGGCCCAATAAGAAGTAACATCAAAAACCGAATCATCGAATCAGAACATCGAGGTTACGTGAACCTTGATAGAAGCATCTCAATGTCAAAAACATCGGGCATGAAAGACAAAACCACAGTAGGTCCACTTCTATAGGAGTAAAGGGGAACGAATTATTGTGTATACTGCCCTCTTTAGAAGATTAGTTACGGTGACGTCACAAGTCCAAGTATATATTTGCCTAAGGTTTTCGGGTTAAAACCGAACAGTCGGACAGAACTGGTTTGCTATCAACAAGCGATGACGCTATTGTCGCAACCAAATGTCATCGATGTTTTTTTTAACCTGTTGTAACCATAGCAACCATAGTTTGATATTTTGTTGATAAAATCTGATGCTATGAATCATTGTGATTTATGTTTAAAAAAAAATGCATACAATATGTTTCAAAATTTTGCGCTCTGCAGAATATCCCAGTAAAAAGGTGGGTATTGAATGGCATTGAAATGTCAAGATCTGTAATTGATATTAGTTTTTGCTATCATAATTTGGCGGCGCTGATGCTCATTTTCACTTTTTTAAGTACCTTCGTAAAATACATGTTAGTGGACGTACTGTGGGCAAAACCTCGATGTTTTCTATGTTTCTGATGTCGAGGTTGCATCACTACCAGAATTCTTTCATCAACTGACGCAAGGACAGAAGCTTAAAGATCCCCGATTGCTATTACTTACTCACTTCTATTTCAACAATACCATTTGCAGCGGTGTACCGACGATAGTCACTTATAGCATTTCCCAAACGAATAATTTCATGTGTTTGTGTGCCGTCTGAACAAATTACTTTTGCCTGACAATCATATTGTTCCTCCCAGCAACGTCTAGTCATTGCTACTGTATGATGATTTAATAAGGTTGCTACGCAGGACGGTTCGTCGTTTGAATCAATTATATCAACCACACTCAGTTTAAGCTCCTCCATCATTCTTTGCTGCACCAAGGATAACATTTTTCCTGATAGTTGGCTTGCAATTGTCGAGTTGGATTCTGTTAAAAACACATTGATAAAAGTAAGCCAATTGGCATCGAAACATTATAAAGACGTCTGTGGAGTTCGGTGACTTATCGGGTTTTTAACGTTATTAGGCAATCAACCGTCACCCAATGTCAAAAATAAAAGTAATGTAACTACAAATGAAACAAAAATAATTCAAAATTTCAAGAATACAACACAATTCGAGCTCTTAAAATACTAAAACGACTAAATTTGGATCAAAAAACGTCTTTAAAATAAACAACTATGAGAACATAATGTTGCGTCACAACTACGTAAATACTTACTTTGATCGAAGGTTCCTCGTTTTAAGTTAGGATCAAGTGATCCTCGCTTAGGGATGAGGATAAGTCAGTAAAGAACACAATGATTATTAAAGCAAGACAAATTGAATTTATTTGAATAATAAGGTTAATCAATATTTTGATGCACTTAATTCTGCTGACAAGACTAGCTTTACCCTCGGCGGATATTATATTTTTAGGTGACGTCACGCATTGGGCAGTATCCCACTGTGCGTGACGTAGTTATACCTATCTTTTCTATAGGTGGTTTTCTCTCTCTTTGGTAACTTCCCCATATTTTTCCCAGACCTAGTCTGTGCCTATGCTACATTCAAATACGTCGCGGGACGTGAATATAACATGAACGGAGGAGAGAAAAAGGAAGGCGACCTTCCAAAACCACTTCATTCTTCTTCCTTCTTTCGTCCTTTTTTGTCCCTAATACCCATAACCACCTGCAATAAAGTTAATTCACAGACGTTTTGGTCAGTGTTCGCAGAACGTGGACGTAGACGGCCCCCACCACTGACCCGTGTGGATCCGACGCAACTAAACGCGGCGTGTCAGTGTGTCCCAACTTTCTCGCTTCGATTTCACGCTGTCGGCTGTTGAGCCAAGATCGAGAATCATGTTTCTCTTGACTTCGTGCAAAAGAGGCGCGAAGCAGACGATGAATTCAAAATGACAAAATATATAGTTTAAGATATTAGCTTTATTGTTCAGATATTTTGATATACATTTACCTAAAATGAATATCTAAAAGATTTTTTTGAATTTTAGGATGATTTAAACACTTGAGAATAGTATATTGTGCAACTAGAGAAAACAACATTTATTCCGCGAGTGTGAAGTTTGATACCCGAGAAAAGCGAGGGTAACAACTACACGAGTAAAATAAATGTTTTTCCCGTGTCGCACATGATTTTTTTTTCTACCAGAGGGGTCAGAAACGTGACAATACTAAAGAATTCTCAATGTGTAATTTCGTTTGCAAAATAAGATATAATTTATTTCATTTTTAAACAATCAAACATTTTAATTACATTTATTTGTTGAAATTGTTATGTAAAAGTTGTCAAGTATAATAAAAGTTCTTTTTGCGGTATTTTATCCCAAAGTAATTTTTATATAAATTTTATTTTATACTAGAGAAATTTAAGGTGTAATTTTCAATACGAAATCAAATGTAGTTTTTTATTCTTTTAATAATCAAACCTTCTGAAACATTTCGACCTTTACGATCTTTAATTTATCAATTTTCAAATATTTATAAACCTATTTTTGCCCGATTTGGTCAAAAGTTTCGCTTTTAGATTTTGATTTTGAATTTCAAATCTGCAATTTCTAATTATATCAATTTCCTGAAATTTGGAAAGGCAACTTTGCCCTATTTTAGGCCGAAATTGTCCTTTCAAAATTCACGTGTGGGTCACACGAAGGGTGAAAATTTCGCGAGCTTTTATTCTTTATTTTAAGAGTGAGAACAGCAAAGAAACTCACGATTTTCAGTTTTTCCGAATGAGCAAAGTAAAACGGAGGAATCGTCGGATATCTTGCCCGTGATATTTGATTTTTGAGAATCTAAAAACCATAAAAAAAACTTCAATTAGCAAGCACCAAGATTTCGCGCAGTTGCGCCTTCAAATACACGGTTTAATTTTTGGGTTTTCCCTACATCTGTAAAAAACATTATGGTTGACTTCCAGGCTCATTTCAACTTCAATTTAGTATGCTTTACATTCATGTTTCCCACCCTGCGAAACTCCAAAAGACAAAAAATTTTATTTCTCGACCCACATTGAAAATTAAAGAAATCTTCCAGTTTACGGCATCAGAGCCCTGTAGTGACTAGAAGCACTCTGGCTTACACTTACAGGTATTATCATCATGTGCACAGGAAGATGCGTTCAACTTCTTAATTTTCAAAGAACAAAAAAAAATATCCTCCCGCAAAATACCCGTAATACCGGCGGATTCATGTTCCAATTCTCTGAAGGTAAGGAAGAACGTTTCACTAGTAAAGTGCCCTAAGGGGCTACGGCACTAGATCCACAATTGATTTCATAAAACTAAAATAAAGTAAGGAAAATAGGAAAAACGAGAATGTTGTCTCCCAGGTAAAGCGCCCCGAAAGGCTACGGCACCTGATCAACAAATGAACTCGCAAGAGTCAAAAAAAAAATATATAAAATATTTTGCCTCACAGGTAAAGTGCCCTAAGGGCTACGGCACCTGATCAACAATTTTAGTTAAGAAAGAAAAATAATCTTAAAAGGAGAGCAACGTTCCCAATTTCTCACTCTGAGGTGAGTCAACGGGTACTAGTTGCTCAAGAATTGGAGGACGAATCCGCTTAAATCAGAATAAAATTTATCCCCTGGTAACCCGCCGATGTCGGAAATAACTACCGAGAAAAAACCCAGACTAAATTTTAAAACAAAACGCGCCTGAGACAAATAAAATAATAAAAACCGGAGCCTGTAAATCCCTATCTGAAAAAGGGGACGGGGAAACATACACGATTAGATTCTCTAATAGTCAGGTGCGGTGATGCTAAAATGCACGTCACCTGACTATGAGCTCCAACCTGACACAAGTCCAAAATCGCCGCGACGAGCGATAAGTCCTCACCTTTTCCAGGTGCGGAACCGGACTCCTTTTCGAGGATCTGCAATCAAGCACATCGCCTCGGATTTCCACCTCTCAATCAATTTCCCCCCTTAATTAACTTGCGCGCGCCTGAATTAACGACCGCGATTGCGTCCAATTAAATTAATAAATTAAGATTTTTACACACGATGTTTTCCCCCTTTTTGCGACCGTTTTCGGGTTGGAAATCGGTATCAGGAGAAAGCTGGCATTTTCGCGATCATAATGGCGCTCTTCAAATTCCAAATTGTTGGATATTTCGTCTTGTAGAAGTGTTCAAAAATTGGTATGCGTTGATAAGAGAAAGCATGCCACGCGACGACGAGGAGAAAGCCTTTCCCCCATCTCACCTCCAGCTTGGCGCGTGCTAATCGCGTAAACGCGGGCTCCCATTGGACAACGGTGTGTGAAGGTTTGAACGTTGTGAGAAGATTCAAAATCTCGCAAGAAAGATTGAAGAGATTACTATTACATGCTGAGAAATCTCAAAAACAAAAATGAGCATTTAAATAAGGGAAATGATCAGATGGTCACGCATTGTTCAGTTGCAAATTAGGCATTTTGCTGATTTTTTTTTATCAGTCAAAATTATTCTCAGATAATTAATGCTAACCTTTTATCATTTTCTGTTCAAATTATAACTATACTTATTTATTGTATTTAATACCAACCAAATTTACCACATTATAATAATTATCTTCATTCATAATATTTTATTATTTATAATATTTCATAAAGTAATGATAATCATGTTTATTTATAATTGTCGTATTTGTACAATTATTTATTTCTATTTATTAGCAACAATTAACAAACCTATAAAAACTAACCATAAAAAAAAAATAAAAGAAATGTGAGCGAGGGACGCCCGTCCATCCGGCGAACCAAGCCACATGCTGCTTGATCTGAGTAATTGGTCGTGTGGCAGCAACCACAGGTTAGTGTGGCGCTCGCTGGGAGTACGAATGAAAATGTCTGTGAAAACCAGACTACCTCGTTTTCGCCGCGTTCACTTCCGGTATGGAAGTAAATCATTAATTGCTGCTCAAATACTGGATCATACCTCGCAATTCTTTTGTGCGAGTCTCATGGGAATCTATTTGTTCCTAAAATGGCCTTTGTTTCGCGGATTTTACCCCCGTTTCGTCGCAAAAGGCGAATACTCGGGGCTGGACCGTCTCACTTCTTTTCACAATTATCATAACAATTATGTATGCAATATTATATTAGATATATTTATATTAGATATATTATGCAATATTAGATATAGTTTATATATATTTTAAAATAATCAAACCTCTTATTTATACTTGTATATTGAAATTGTCATGTCAAGAATTTTAAGTATTATGTAAGCTTTTCCAAAATAAATATTGTTTTTTAAACAATGTAATCTTTTATTCACAGTTGTAATTCGAAAATTACTTGTAATAAAAAATGTTACGTATTTTAAAAACTTTAAAAAATATTTTATTCGAATTCAATGTTTTTCAATGTTACTTTCTATCAAAAGAAATCTTATTGTGTAATTTTTTGTGTAAATTTAAATGCAATTCACGTAATGTTTTATTATTCAAATTCAAAACTTATATAGCTTATTTACAAGGCTAAAAAATATATAAATCGATATTTCACCTTGAAAAAAATTTCTAAAATACGTAACGCTTTTTGAAAGCCTTTTTTACAATACATAATTGTGAAAAGAAGGTTTGATTATTTATTTTTATACATTATCAGTTAACATAAAAATGATTGTTTTTAGAATTAAACTTGAAATGATTAATCACTGATAAAAACTATCTCAAGTTGTGGTATATATACGAATAAATTCGATTCTATGGTCATAAATACCGAGTGATATGATAAACTAAAACTTCAGTGATTTGAAGTATATTAGATCAAGTACTTTTTTTCCTCTATGTTAATAAAATGTTCATAAAAATTAATAATTACCTTGAGGAAAAGCAGTGGCAAAATATGCACAAAACACAACCACTATAAAAATCTTCATTTTCATAGTTTCAAGAAAAAAATTTGACCTTAAGCAATGCTGCTTTTTACTGTATATATAGTATATAGTCGGACCTATTGTAGTCTAAACCATCGTATGCTAATTCCATCATTAAGCAGCCGGTGATTAGCTATGTGTACTGTATAATCAGGTTAGTAAAAGAAATACATGTATTGGTAAAAGAATGATTAATTTAACAATATAAGATTGGCAAATAATGTCTTTCTTTCTACGGACATGACAAATTTTATTACTTTTCAGGCAGACGACGAAATCGTAAAGATTAATGTTTGAAGATTGACAAGTAAACACGTGTATCATATATTACACTTGTTTTTCGTCTGTAAATAAAGCTTGGATCAAATAATTGAAATTCAAAATCTACAGAAGCAATAAATAAATTAAATAAACCAAGAATTAAACACGACGTATTGGCAAATAATATCTCGAAAAAGGTATTTTGAAGGCGAATATGATTTTTGTTACAATGGACATATTATGAAAATAGTCTTTTATGATTTTATCCTGGAGTCAGTGTTCGCAGAACGTGGACGCACACGGCCCCCACCACTGACCCGTGTTGATCCTCACACAACCAAACGCGGCGTGTCAGTGTGTCTCCACTTTCTCGCTTCGATTTCACGCTAGTGATGGGCGATACCGACCAAAAGAATCGGAATCGAAGTACTCGAGTACATTAAATACTCGATTCCGATACCGAATACGATACTAGAAAAAAAGTATCGATTCTAAGGAATCGGTATCGGTATCGACGTAATATAATTTCCGCATTTCCCACATGATAAGACGGATACATGTGGACTCCGCTGGAAGTTTATAATGAAATTAAGCCACATATACAGAAAAAGAGGTACATTTTCCTCCGTGAACATATGGATGACGTCAGAACACGACTTTTCATATGAAAAAACTAATATATAAATATATTAAATTACAAGTATACGTTTGCAACTGGAACAAATCTTGCACAATTAATATGAAAACAGCACAAAAAGTCTAAAAATGATTTTTGTGAGTACAATAAATGTACAAACTCGTCGATTTGCTGGAACTATGACTTGATCTGAGATCTATAGATCCACAATAAACAGAAATCTTGGGAAAATACAGAGGGTCATAAAATAAACATATTTTTACTGTTCATCACACATATATTTATATTAATATCAAAATCACAGACATTTCACAGTTGCGTTGCTCATATTCGCTTTTCCTACGATTTCAGAAGAACAGGCAAATTAAGAATTACAAAATATTTCATTTAACAGATTGTATCTGCCCATAAGATCTTGTAAAATCTTGACAAGATTTAAACACGAACTTGAAAAAAAAATTTTCATGTAAAATTTGAAATCAATAAATACTTATGTGGTCAGATGCAAATATCACTGAACACATTTTTTAGCTTTTTAATTTATCTCCTTCTATTAGAAAATTTTTCCTTTCCGTAAAGCAATTCATTTGTTGAATGAAGTCTGTGATTAGGCTGCAAAAAGTGAGATGAAAATATGTCTAACATAAAATTGAGAATGTAATATTTAATCTTAAATTTTATGTTTATCTCTTCTTAATGCTAAATAATTCGCTAATTGAAAATTTTTTAAATTTACAAAATTGGTAAAAAGTATGGAAATTCGAAATTTATAATTTAAGCTTTCCTTTAAAAATTTCAAATATTTTCAATTTATATATAGATTCAAATTTTAAATATTTATCAATTTCAAATTTCCACTTTAAAATAATTTTTAGACTTTCAAAATGATTCCACAATTTTTTTAAATCTTATAGATGTTTATTTTAGGGAAAAATTGATTAAAATATCGAAAAAAGAAGTATTATTTCCATAACTACATATTCTGTAAATTTGAAATTGTCGTCTGCTTCGCGCCTCTTTTGCACGGAGTCGAGAGAAACACATTTCTCAATTTCGACTCGATAATCGACAGCCTGAAATCTAAAACTTGGAACAGTTGAAAACGCATGCATTGTAACGAAGAAGCGAGGAGAATAAGGGGAAATAGGACGAGTCGTTCTCGCATGCAAGAGTGACGAGGAAAGAGTTGGTCTGCCCGAGTATTCTGCCGGTTGAGATACCCATGTTGTCCGACGTGGATGATACTGATGATATGAATCAGTCGTTTTCTGAGCGCGAGTTTTCTGCGGCTTTGGGCTCCTGCAACGTCCGCTCTGCTCCCGGTTTGGATGATGTCGGCTATGGGGCCCTCTTGGGACTTTCTGACCGATCTAAGGAGTTTTTGCTGTCACTCTATAATCGCATGTTCTCTGTTTCCAGGTTGCCCCCTTCTTGGGGCGACACCTTGGTCTCTTTTGTTCCAAAGGCTGGCACCGACAAATTTCGACCCATCTCGCTTACCTCAACCTACTGCAAGACCTTCGAGAGATTGATTCAAAGGCGTCTGGAGTTCCTTGCGGAGAGCAACTCATGGATACCTAGGAGCCAGTTTGGCTTTAAAAGAGGCCGCTCTTCTATGGATTGTGTCTCCTGCGTTGTTGCCGATATTCTTCAGGGCTTTGGGCGGCCGGAGGGCACCTTGGCCCTGGCTCTGGATCCTCTCTCCTCTTCTGTTCAACCCTCATCTTGAGAGGCTTAATGATGTTCTTCCGGCGGACGTTAAGGCTTCAATGTATGCTGACGACCTTTTGCTGTACACGAGACATCAGGACCCTCACCGGGCGCTTGAGCGCCTTGAGGGTTTGCTTCTACTTGTGTATAGAGGGCTGGTTAGGGCTTACCTGGAGTGGGTTTGGTTTGCGACGTTGTCTTTTGGGTGGTCGCTTCATCCTTAGGAATGCTGCTTCGAGGGATGGCCTGTTGGTTCCCAAACTGACCCTGCTGTTTGAGAAATCTCGGGTCGGGCGATTTAGGATCAATCCGTCTAAGTGTGGCCTCCTGATTGCCTATGAGAGTGTGCGGGGCTTGCTGGGAATGTGCTTTCGCACGACCCGTCCTTTGCACTTTGATTATACTTGGTCCGATCTGATCATCCCTGTCGCGTTGGATTTTGAGACTGAGCGGGAGGTGAAGGGCACTGTGGAGCCTGCTGGGGAGTTTGACAGCTTGGTTGATGCTCGGTATTCACATTCTGTTCAGGTGTTTTCGGATGCGTCGCGTGATGACTCTACCGGGAGTGTGGGTGTTGGCTTTTGTGTCCCCTCCACGGGATACAGATTTGGTATTCGCCTTGCGTGTTTCACCTCAATCCTCTCTGCGGAGCTCTACTCCATCTTCTGCGTCCTCAAGTACATCCTTAGGATGCGTTTTTCCTCCTTAATGGTGTTCTCCGATTCTCTGTATGCACTCTACCATCTACGAGATGGCTTCTTTTCTACCCGTACATCTCCTTATGTTTACAAGATCCTTCGCCTCCTGTCTATCATCCGGGAGCAGGAGTGCGCGGTCAGCTTCGTATGGATCCCGTCCCACGCGGGGATCGCTGGTAATGAGCAGGCTGATTATTTGGCTAGGTCTGCCTCCAGACTGCCCTTTACTGTGAACTGTGGGACTCCCCTGGCTGATCTCTTATCCGCACTCGAGCAGGATAACGGGGCCTGGTGTCGTGTCTTGTGGCCTTACGCGGGTTCATCGTCTGGCCGTGGTACCTGCTATTTTGAGAGAATTTCCTTTAAAACCCCTAGACCATGGTTTACGGGTCACAGATTTCGCAAGGGCTATATCAGTCTGGTCACGCGTCAGAGAACTGGGCATATTTGTACCCGTACCCATTTTGCTAGAATGGGATGGGATATGGATATCGGTTGTGGGTGTGGTGCGGAGCTGAAGAGCCTTGCACACTTAGTCGGTGAATGCCCGATCTTGTCGGAGGGCAGACCGAGGTTCTTTCGCTTTTTGGCGAAGCGGTTCCCAGGGAGGCCCCCTGAGCGTGTCGATCTGGGGGATTTGTTCTTTGACCCGGATCCGGAGGCTGTTTGGGAGATTTTTTCGATCTGGAGATCTGGTCATATAGGCCTATTTTGACTGCCTTTCCTCTGCTTTGGGATTTGATCGAATTCCCCCTATCCTTACACCCCTTTCCTTTCCTTATAGACAGCTTAAGCTTGACTACTGACTGCTGGCTTCACTGCTGAATGTGGGATTTAATTTGCCTGCTTTTCGTCGTTGGACGCTTTTGTGTGCTGCTTGATACCCCGATTGGACTTAGATATTTCTCATGCGGAACTATGTAATTATTTTGCACAGATATGGCCATTTGCTAAACTTAGCAAGAAGCCACAACCAAGAAGAAGAAGAAGAAGACGAGGAAAGAAAAATGGCAACGTACCCCGTCTTCGCTCCCTACTCGCTTCACACCGACAGGCAGGCTAAGAGTGTGAGACACTGCGTCGGTTTCAGATCTGGGATCACTGTTTTCAACGGCCTCAAAATTAGAATAGAATATTAAGAAATATTAAGTAAAACTTACTTGACTGATGAGCAAAGAAGAAATTTCCTTTCGAGTGCTTTCGAGTCTTCACGAGTGTCCACGAGTCTCTATAGTTCACTATAGTTAGAGTGAGAGAGCAAAGTATATTTAGTTGGAATTTGGAAGTGTTCTCAAGAACGAAAGTATCGATATAGCCGATATCGGTTAAAAAAGAATCGAATCGCGAAAGTATCGACTTCCTAGGTATCGAATCGAGTACCGAGTATCGAGTGCAAAAGTACCCGATACTTAAAGAATCGAATCGGTATCGCCCATCACTATTTCACGCTGTCGGCTGTTGAGCTAAGATCGAGAATTATCTTTATCTTGACTTCATGTAAAGGAGGCGCGAAGCAGACGACAAATTCAAAATGACAAAATATATTGTTTAAGATATTAAATTTTTTTTGATATTATGATAACCATTTACCTAAAATGAATATCTAAAAGATTTTTTTTGAAATTTAGGATGATTTAAACACTTGAGAAATAATATTTTAGTAAAATTTATGGTTGAATAAGTTTAATTTCTCAAAAAAAAATATTGATTTATATATTTTTAGCCTTGTAAATAAATTATTTAAAATAAAAAAATTATGTGGAGAATATTTCATATCAAGATAAGATAAATCATGAGATTGAAATTTAAAAAATGAAAGGTTCAAATAAAATGCTTTGGAAAGTTTCTTTGAATATAAATATACTCCTTGAGATTACTCTGACACGTAGTAAAATTGAGAAATATTTCTTTGGAATAAAATAATTTGAACGCTTTTTTTTATAATATGTAACATCATTCACATGACTACTTGAATATACAAGTGTGAACAAAAGGTTTCTATTATTTAAAAAATAACTTAATTATATCTAATTTTTCACACAAAATTACACATTGAGATTTCTTTGTTATGATGTAAAATTGACAAATTTTATAATAACAAAATACTAAAAAAAAAACTTTTTTGAATAGTTAGCAAATTCATATGGCAATTTCAATATATAAGCGTGAATAAAAGGTTTCATTTAAAAAAAAATTAATAAATGTATTTTATTATTATATTTGTCAATTTTGCTTCATACCAAAGAAAGCGCAATGTGTGATTTCGTATACAAAATAAGATATAATTTATTTCATTTTTAAATAATCAAACCTTTTATTTACATTGATTTGTTGAAATTGTTATAAAAGATGTTAAGTATAATGAAAGTTCTTTTTGATGTATTTTAAACCAAAGGAAATTTCATAAAATTCGTTTTATGCTAGAGGAACTTAAGTTGTAATTTTCAATACAAAATTAAATATAGTTTTTATTTTTTGAAAAATCAAACTTTCTATTCACAATTATGTATTGAAAAAAAGACTCTTAACAAGTTTTACGTATCTTAGAATTTTTTCGGAAGTATTTTATTATTATCATATCTGTCAATTTTGCTTCATATTAAAGAAATCTCAAGGTGTAATGCTGTTTGCAACATTAGATATAGTTTATATATATTTTAAAATAATTAAACCTCTTATGTATACTTGTGTATTGAAATATAGTCATGCGAAGGATTTTAAGTATTCTAAAAACTTTTCCAAAGCATTTAATTCCAAAGATATATATTTCAATTTTACATGATATCAGGGAAACCTCATGATGTAATTTCTTATGCAAATTTAGATACAATTTTTTAAAATTTATAATCACACCCTTCATTTATACAGACATTGAAATTATATTATAATCACACATCGGTAATTAAATGTTCATCATCTTTTGTTTCAGCTTTTGTTCAAGTGAGTTAATTTTTATAAAAACAATTAAATTTTTTATACCTAACCTGTTGTTTTATTTATATTGAATGTGACTTGATTTTAATAATAACTCAAAAAAAATTTCTAATAATATCATGAAAGTTAATAAAATTCTGCATCTAATGAGCTCAAGTTGAAAGCAAAATGTTAATTTCATAACAAGTTTTGATATTTTTTAATTTGCAAAAGTTAGCTTACATGAACTTTTACAGAAATTCTGTCAAGTGGTCTTGTTGATCAAAGTAATGTATAGACTATAGTCATCATGAAATTTTACGACTGTTTTGTCAATATTTTGATTATCATCCGTAAATTTCATTAAAGTATGGTATACATTGATTTTAAAAAAAATCTTGTAAGAAGTTACACGTTTTTAAAATTATACAACTTGTATTGTATCATATTTGACCCTAGGATAGAATACAGAAAAAAAATTCTAATAACATTTTGATTAGCTATCAAAATACTATGAAGAAATACTTTTTAAATAAGACCAAAAACTTTTTAAATTATTAATTTTTTCACAGAGTTATTAACATTCTATTAATAGTTTGGATTTCACAAAATAATGTATAGACTATGGTCATCATGAAATTTTAAGACCTTTTAGTATGCAGGAAAAAAAAGCTAAAAACTATGACACCTTCAAGGCCATAGTTCATGTAAAATAAACTTTTTCATATTACTAAATGTCAAAATTGTACATTTTTGTAGTATCTTTTTATAAAATTAAATTTTTCTCTCAACTTAAGCTCATTAGATGCAGAATTTGATTAAATTTCATGATATTATTAGGAATTTTTTTTGAGTTTTTATTATCAAAATCAAGTCACATTGAATATAGTTAAAACAACGGGTTAGGTAAAAAAATTAAATTGTCTTTATAAAAATTAAGTCACTTAAACAAAAGCTGAAACAACAGATGGTGAATATTTAATTACCGATGTGTAATTATAAAATGATTTCCATGCCTGTATAAATGAAGGCTTTAATTATAAAACAAAATAAATTATATCTAAATTTGCATAAGAAATTACATCATGAGATTCCCCTGATATGATGTAGAATTGAAATATATATCTTTGGAATTAAATGCTTTGGAAAAGTTTTAGAATACTTAAAATCCTTCGCATGACTATTTCAATACAAAAGTATACATAAGAGGTTTAATTATTTAAAAATATATATAAATTTTATCTAATGTTGCATACGAAATTACACCTTGAGATTTCTTTAATATGAAGAAAAATTGATAGATATTATAATAATAAAATACTTTGAAAAAGCTTCTAAAATACGTAACACTTTATAAGAGCATCAAAGAATGATTTGAGTCCGAGGATAGGTCGATGGTTTGTCAAATTGTCTGAGTACAATTACACAATAGATTACCAGGTGTACAAGTATGAAACCGGTAATGACATCTATGTGTCGCTAGCTAAAACTATACGCTCTGTCAAACCAAATCATTGACGCCATTTCTTCGCATTGAGTTCTGTCAACAATATTCAGTTCATAAACAATCAAGTTTCATACAACATCTAATTTTTTTTCGCTAGTAAAAATGTCGATTTTTGTGCCTTCAAACTACGATTTGCGGACATCATTGATTTTCTGTTACTAATTGAAGAAATCTGCTTTGGAAGCCCATCGAATGCTTGTGGAAGCTTACGGCCAGCATGCTCTAGGCAAAACACAGTGTTTCGAGTGGTTTAAAAAATTCGAAAGTGGTAATTTTGATGTGAGAAACGAAGATCGTGGAAAACCACCAAAAAAGTTCGAAGATTGGGATCAGAAGGGTGTTATCTGGTTTGACCTTCTGAAACCAGGTGAAACAGTTACCGATCAACGCTACCAACAACAATTGGCCGATTTGAATCGTGCTTTGCGCCAAAAACGTCCAGAATATCAAACTAGGCAACACATAGTGATTTTTCTTGATGACAATGCACCAGCACATCGAACAAAAAAGACTCGGGAATTGGTAAATCCGTACAGCTGGGAAGCCCTCCCCCATGCGGCTTATTCACCAGACTTGGCTCCATCTGACTACCACTTATTTTCATCAATGGGGCACGCACTTGCTGAACAGCCCTTCGATTCGTACGAAAATGTGAAAAAATGGCTCGATGACTGGTTTGACTCAAAAAACGAACAATTTTTTTGGCGAGGCATACACAAATTGCCAGAGAGATGGGAAAAATGTGTGGCTAGCAATGGCCATTACTTTAAAGATTGAATGTATAACCATTTTTATTAAATAAACGTGTATTTTCTCAAAAAAATTACCGGTTTCATACTTGTACACCTGGTATCAAAAAGGTGAGAATAATGCGGTAGCAGACGCTCTTAGCAGGCATCCAGTAGAAGAAGCGAAATAGATGGAATTAAAAGGTTTGCCTATGTTAGGAATCACAATCACAACAGACTGGGTAGCTGCAATGCAGAGAGCTAGCGACGTGATTATGACTATTAGAGATAAGTTCGAAACAGGAGATGCGAAAACCCATGAAAAATTTACAATGATAGATACTCGTGTTTATCGTATAACAAAGGGTAGAATACGATTATATGTAACGGAAGAATTACGTTATGAGATTGTTTCGAAAACTCATCGGAATCTGTGTCATATGGGCATAGACAAAACAATGTCAGCGTTGAAAGAAACTTACTATTTCCCTAAAATGCAAGATTTTGTAACGAAGTATGTAAGTCGATGTATTAATTGCTTGTTTTATAAAAATCAGGGTGGAAAGAAACCAGGATTTTTACATCCGCTAGATAAGGGCAGCGAGCCTTTTTCAGTAATGCTTACAAGTATATTTTAGATAATTTGGGTCCCTTTATCACGACAGAGCGAGAGAATAATTATGTTCTATCGATAATTTGCGGATTTTGTAAATATGTTGTATTGAAGACTGTGAATTCTACGAATACTGAAGAAGTAGTTTTACTTATGAGAGAGTTTATTGCGAATTATGGAAAACCAAAGAGAATAATTTCAGATAGAGGTACAGCGTACACATCTAAGATATTCGAAGAATTTTGTAGAGATGCAGGAATTGAGCATGTTAAAGTTGCGATGTCGACTCCGAGAGCAAACGGTCATGTGGAGCGTTTAAATCGATTTTTTTTAAGTTGTATGACAACAACTGCAAACGAAGTAGGGAATGATTGGGATAATCGATTGTTTGAAGTGCAATGGGCAATTAATAATTGTGAGCATAGGGTTACGAAAAGGACTACTTATGAGTTAATTTATAAGAAGAAAGGAGTAGGTATTAGTACAAATCCTTTAACGGGAGAATTAATAGAATTAAATAAATTATTGAGTTCAGAAGAGGAAAAGGAGTCTGTAAGAGAGTTATTAAGTAAAAATAGCGAAAAATTGAAGGACCCATTTAATAAGCGACGAAAAGAAGCGAAAAGTTACACAGGTGGAGAAATTGTATTAGTCGATCGTCAAAACAACAACATGACAACTACATGAGTAAAATAAATGTTTTTCCCATGTCGCACACGATTTTTTTTTACTAGGTGGTTAAATAATGGATTTTTTTGCCTTACACTGGACAATAAAATCCACTGTGTGACCTGCTAGTAGAAGAAACATATTTTTCAATTTTCAAAAATAAATTTCAATTTTGGAATTGTTACATTAAAGATCAAAATCTATACGAATTTTGGTATTATGACTGCGACATTAGATCCGTATATAAAGGTAGATCCGTATCTGCAAAAACGACGCCTGTGATATAAATATACCGTACACATGTAGAAATTCGACACATAGAAAAATTTAATCTTAATAATTATAATAATAATTCAACTTGAAAAAGTGTACTGAAGTTTCACTAAAAAATTCTATTTTTTGTTTTCAATTGGAAAGGATTTTTCGAAATATTATTCTATTGTATACTCAATTTAAAAATCTTTGCACCCTGAATTATTTTTAGATGATAATATTCAATACTATTTCAAATTTCAATGGTTCTAAAATTGTAATGTTTCAAAATCCGATATTTTTTTTTTATTAACATGACTCTGTGATAAAATAATAAAATATGACAGGAAATAATTATGGGTTGGTATAATATTAATTGTTCTCAATAATTATCGTTCAAAAATACTTGTTTATTCGTTATGAAATATATAACATAATCATATAACTTTAAATTACAGTCTTTATATATTTTTCTGCTTATCAATGTTATAAGTTTAATAGAAATGATGTGAGCAAAAGTTATAGTGTTCTCTATTACTTCTCCAACGTGCTCGATTTTCGAGGACTTGGGAGAATCAAAAGAGTTACATTAGCCGTTAAAATCAACATAATTTTCATTCCCTGTTGATGCTCTTCTCCTGCAGCTTTTCCGTTTCTGCACCTTGGAAAATCTTAAAGAGTAGTAGCGAAGATTCTTCTTACCTCCTCTATGATTTTCCATTTTTAAAAGTATATAATTCCTAATGACGTCAGGAATTATCAACGGTCTATTATTATTTATATTTAGCGAGTTTAAAAGTCTCCTTTCAGGTCATTAGTGTTATCAATCATGAATGTGTTTGCGTTATATGGATAATTTATGGAAAAATATGTGTTCGCATACCTATTAAAAATAAGGAATTAGAGTATAGTGTTTGTAGAAAATTATAGTAAAATAATAATTCGATAACATTATATGGGAATTTTAAAGGAACCGATGTGAATCCATACAGGAACTTATTATTATTTCTTTTGAAGAAAAATAAAATTCTCTATCCATGTGAAAATATCTCGGTTTGTTACTGCCATAGGTCGGGTAACAGTCGGGATCCAACCGTGATTTGTAAATAACGGAATTGAGGAAAGTCACGTTAAGATACTAGTCGAGATTTGACTCGGAATCGGGTAGTTTTTTTTGGTTAACAAACTAGATAGTTCCCTGTATTTATTTCGCTCGAGTGAGATGCAGTTAAATTTCTTACATGTCTTTTTCGTTGTCCTTAAAAAAAGTAAAGACGGAGCAGAAAACGGATAGGGAAAGTTGCACTATTCTTTTATATCCTTGTGTACTAGAAACAGATATAACATCTTCCACGCATGTCTAACATACCTGTTGCGATAGAGCATTCTTTTTGTGAAGCCTTGTAAATGTTCGAGGATTAGAATAAAAACCATTCGTGGGTGCAAATAATCCTACAAGTTCGTAATTATAAAACAGAGGTTCACCAATGTTTCCCTAGAAAAACGAAGAGTTTTCATGAATAAATATGAAAACAGATAAGTAAAAAAAAATATCCTGAATGTTTATCTATAATTCTAGGAATATATGACTGGTTATTCCAAGTTTTATTTAAAAAATTGAAATAACCCCATTCACTATTACTCACCTCAATTATAAACTCGAAATTAGCTGCTTTTCCTAGTACAACATAATTATCATCAAAATTTTCAATTCGGAATATTTTTGGCCAGAGTTTTCCTTTCTGTAACGCAAAAATGTATCAGTACTTCGTTAGTACAAAAAGATCTATTCAATATTGGGCCGCACTTAGCGTGAAACATGTATTGTTACCGGTGCTATCACTCGTATTCCACCAACATATTGCTTTTGGGTGACGAAATCAGCAATTTTAGTCAATCGTTCTTGTTCCTGAGGCCAACAGGTATTGCTAATTTCTCTATCCAACTAAAACGTGAAAAATGTTTATATTTTAAAATAATTAATATCTTTCCAATGTTCTCAAAAGAAATAAGCTCAATTTGATACAAGTTTTAAAGCGTCCAATACCCTTTGAATAAAAATAAAAAATGTTCTAGATTCTCCTAATTTTGTATAGTTAAGTGAGAATAAAATACTATAAACTAGTATATTACGTGCCCAAGCGCACAATGAGGGTTATTGCGTGACGAGCGACAATGCTCGCAGGAGATCGAAGCCGAGGCGCGATCAGTCCTGCGAGCATTGTCGCGAGTCTCGTAATTTCCCGAATTGTGTGCATTGGCACGTATTCTATTTTATGTGACTTCGGTGCGGATACGAGTTTTTACGCGTACACTCGAATCTAATCTAGTATTGTAGTTGTTTGCGGCGCTAATCATTACACTTGATATTTCGCGACTAGTCCCAGCCATTTTTATTTTATCGATCTTGTGTAGTAGTAGCTTCCCAAAAAGCAATTGATTGACCCAACGATCGGTACGTTTTGATTGAGTAAATTGAATTCAGGGAATAGCGAGGTGAGATTGTACAGTTATAAAGAAGACATTCACAAACGACGTTTTCGGTTCTCCATAAATAGGCAATAGGTGCCCCATTATGTCGCAACTGAATGTATCATTTATTGACCTCTCTTGGCGTCGCATTTTATGGCAATCAATGCCGAATTCTCTAATGAAATTCGATTGATTCGATAACGAGTTCCTATTGACTTTTTCTGAGATTATTTTTCTTCGAATAACGAACAATAGTTAAAACTCAATCATGGCACAATTCTCATTGCCCAATACAACTCAATTCAATTCACCGTCAATTCTACAATTGTTGCTCTAACTTTGCTTTTTGGGTTGTTGTAATAGAGCATGCGCAGTTCAAATGTACAAAGCTTTGTCAGTATGGTGCTAACGCTGTACGAAGAAGAAGAATAAGATTCTGCTACGCTGTAAGACTATATGCGCATACGCAGTTCAATTGTTACATTATATTCCTCTGTAACGGAATACACAACATTTCGTTACTCTCAACTGTAACGGAAAAGCGAGTTTCCGCGCCGTAGGCACATAAAATATATTTGTGTGCCTTACTCAGAAAAAGGCTAGTTAAAATCACCAAGATTGTGATTAGTACATTTATAAAATTCTTTTATGGTTTTTTTAACTCAAGTTTTGCTTATTTTATCCAGGACTTTCAACTATTTACAAGGAATCAATGCAATAGGTTCAAGGATATAGTTGTTTTTGTAATGTCTATGCACTAAAAAAAAGATTGGTTATCCCATTAAATTTGATAGACTCTGGGATGCTACCTAATTTGTTGGATGGCACAACCATTTCTTGGTTAGCACATTCGCAAGTTGGTTGTTATAATACTACTCAGTTGATTGGTGCAACTATCCTGAATAGTAACGCCAACCAATTCGTGGTTGTGCTGACCATTAAATTAGATGGCGCCCCAGAGTTCAACGAACTGAAGGGGATAACTAACCATTTTTCTCAGCGTGTATATCTAATCGATGACTCACAGACATTTATGACCTAAAAGTGTCTTCAAGTTATCAAGAGTCGACAATACGTTAATTGAACACACAGGGACGTAATTTGGACGTTTGGAAAACAACTATGTTTCCGTAACCACTTAATAAATTTCAAAAGTTATTTCTTGTAGAGCACCTTGAGCTACCGCGCATGCGCCAGTTTCGCGCGAAAGTGATGAGAGACGACATGTTTATGCAATATTTACGTACATACACGGAAAAAAATTTGGTAATGATGCACTACACTGGAGGTCGACTGCAGCGCTCTTTATAGGTTAGCAGATTTACATTTTTGTGGACTTACTGTGAAATGCTGTTGCTCCGAATATATAATGCTGCGGCGAGTCATTTAAACTGAGATTTGTCTGTATTTTTCAATGAATAATTCGATTGTTTTGATATGTTTGAAATCCTCGTTAATTATTATATATTTTTTGAAGAATTTGTTTAGTTTCTTAAAATGATTTGAAATATCAACATTGAGGTTAGGTTATTTGTAAACAGATCGAAATGCACCAAAAAGTATATATATATATATATATAGTATATACAGAACACACCATTTAAATGGGCACTTTCATGAAAATCATAAAAAACTTAAAAGTTGTACTTTCGTCCGCTTTCGAATTTGCCTGACGATTCGGTGCAACTACACTCCCTACCGGAAGGAGTGCTGTGTTCCTTCGACGTAAGTCAACTGCTCCCCAAAAAAGGGGCAGTTGCTCACCCACAAAGAGAACGCAGCATACCCAAATGTATACCGCTAGGGGTAACATCTGTACCAAATTTTTTTGGTGTATTTTATCATTTCATCCCAGTGGCCTTGGAGACATAGTTGTCGTTGGAACATTTTAAAGACGTTGTTAGGACCTCCGTGTCTATCCATTTGATATATTTTGGACATCTTGAGTCTTGAGGACGTCTTTTGGACATGGGGCGTCCTAAAGACAAATGTTTTCATGTCTACCACTGGCAGTCTTCTTAAAACTGGTGCAAGCGCAAAAGCTCAAAAAGTACCCTAGTTGGGAATACTGTTCGATAGAAAAACAACTTACTTCTATTTCAATAGTGTTGTGTCCTCTAGAAATTATGAGGTTTTTGGGCACAGGTCTTGTCAAATGAAAATATTCGCAAGGATCAGGTTTATCGATTAATACACAGTTTACTGTAGCTTGCATGCCAGATTCTGCAATCCACACGTCACGAGGCATTACTATAGTTTTCCTAGATAATAAGGCTCCGAAGCTAATTGGAGTACCCTGGCTGTTAGTTATAACAACTGTACTTAATTTCATCAATAATGTCATTGACGATAGCTCATTTTCACCTTCTGGTAAATGCTTACCATAGAGTTGGTTCTTTATTGTCGAGTTGAATTCTGTTGAAAATAGTATATTGTTGAGGAGAACTTGACGTTATGTCAGGTTATGTTTTCATTTTTACCTGTTGATCCGGTTCACACGGGTGGTACTCCTATTCTAGCCTGAAGAAAGAAAGTAACATGAGAGTTGACCATCGCCGAGGGCGGCGCTGGCAATATGAATTTAGAAATGTAAAATTATTTTCATTCCAGCCCCCTTGATATTCTTTTTAAAATATTTAAAACAAAAAAACTATTCGAAAATAATGCACATATTTAACAAAATGTACTGAAAGTAGAAATATAAAATACATAATAATCTGCCAGCAATCGAAAGACCTGGGCTCGAATCCCAGCGCAGTCGAAAGCGTCTTTTTTTCCACAGGAAGATTTCAAATTCTTTAAATTCGAATATAATTAATAATTTATTTTATTTATAATAATTAATAATTACAATCCATAATTGAGTAAATTATACAAAAAATAAAATTTCTTATTATAGTCGTATTACACTTCTAGAAAGTCCAAATTATTTTATTATATTTATATTGACTTCATTATTTTACCTTTTCAAGTGTTTTATTTTTCTTTAATAAGAGAGTTATTTATAGTTTGTGAAATGACAAAAAAAATCAATTTAATAACATTTGTGCAAATTTTTACTGCAATTTTATATAATTTCCCATGCATTTGTAGCTATCGTCGGCCCAAAGTACTGCCAGTGCCGCCCTCGGTGACGGTCAACTCTCATGTCATTTTTAACTCAGAGTGCCACCCATGTAATCCGGTTGAAACTAGCACTGCGCATTAGTGGTGCTGCTTGCCGAAGGCATTTTTACGCCTCGAAACGGGCTAAAAAAACGTGCATTTTCAATTTTAAGAATGATATAAGTGGCCTTTTCAGTGTTGTATCGATGTTTATTTACAATTCGTCAACGTTTCGACCAAAGTTTTCTCCTTATCAAGACTACAAGGAAAAAATTAATTAATTTCAATATTGCAAAAATTTCTTGATGTAACTTTCATATTTTACCACGCCTTTATATAGACCTTTTTATCCTGAAAGGCGCTGGTGCGCATGTGCCGAAATTTGACGTCATTTCCGGATTTTTCGTCAGGTTTTGTATAGAAAAACGATATTTACTGTTATAAATTAATATACTAAACAAATAAAAAAGCATAAATATTAAGAAAACGAAAGAGGCGAAAATCTACAACAAATTGAAAAAAAATCCGGTGAAAAAACAGTAAAAAGTGCGGTTAAATCGTCAAATAGGTGCGAATGTTTACTAGACGTTATAGTAGAATTTTATAAATATTGTACCTGCGTTACGTACATTCCTTCACTAGTTTTTAAAAATTTACATTAAACTTAAGAAATTACAAAATACGTGTTTAAAAAAGTATATTTTAATTTTTTTGTTAAAGCTACAAAATATTTTTTAATTTTCAGATATTTATTACTACATACTACAGTGAAATACTATGCTGTAGTTACAAAAATTTTCTTAATATTATTAACTTATTTATTACTGCAGGCTATAGTAAAAGTAAGAAAAAACATGTCAAACATTCAGTTTATTTCATTTTAAAGAGTTACAAAGATGTTATTTATAATATTATTGAGGTATTTACTTCTACATAGTACAGTAAAAGGTAGTTTTTATAAATGAATGTCAAAATGTAAAAATGAAAAAGTACATTTAAAAATGTGCTGCAATGTGATACTGACGGATATAAAAGTATTGTATGGTAGAAGTTCTGTTTCAAATGTTTATGTCATGGTTATAAAATTAATCGCATTCGATAAATTTTTAATATAGTACAAAAATTGAATTGATTATTTTCCAAAATAACTTTAAATATATTTTCTGCATACAAGACTTGACGAAAAATGCATTTGTCAACAGCAGTCAACGGGGTCAATCGATGACAGATGTAAACATTCGCACCTATTTGACGATTTAACCGCACTTTCTACTGTTTTTTCACCGGATTTTTTTTCAATTTGTTGTAGATTTTCGTCTCTTTCGTTCTCTTAATATTTATGCTTTTTTATTTGTTTAGTATATTAATTTATAACAGTAAATATCGCTTTTCTATACAAAACCTGACGAAAAATCCGGAAATGACGTCAAATTTCGGCACATGCGCACCAGCGCCTTTCAGGATAAAAAGGTCTATTACACATATCACAAGTACTATGGACGCACCTTTACATAATTAATATTTAATATTATTATTAATATTAATTAATAATTAATTAATTTTTAAAAATAATGTAAACTAATCCTCGAAATAATTGCTTGTAAGTAGCGGTATTTATGCATATTTCTTTACAAATTTAAGCATATATTCCTCTATACTATTTTTGATTTATAAGTCGCAATTTGCTATTTTAACCTCAAAGTAAATGGACAAGTGATTTTATGTTTTTTAACTTATTGGATATCTCAAAGATTTTTAATCTACAGACAATGCCTTTCTTACAAAAATTTAAAAGAAAGATTTTATTCACAACATGGAAATTTAAAAAATAATTTTATACACAAAAAATACTGTATCTACGGCTTTCAAGTATGTCTGATATGAGGAAGTAATGTTTGGAAATTTATGCACGGTATGTTTTTCTCTCTCTTGTTTCATTCTTTTAAATTTATTTGTCAACATCTAGAAAAGGCCACTTACATCATTCTTAAAATTGAAATACCGGTAACAACAATATTAAAAAAAAGTGCATTTTTAATGTTTAAGAGACAAAAACAAATTTAAAAGAAATTGAACGGAGCGATCATAAAAGGGCGTCTTTGCGCGAAATTCGATAAAAGTATTGTCCACAGGCAGAAAACGGGAAGAAAAAAAAGGTGTCGTATAAAAAAATGAGAAATATCATTAAATAAACCTGGCAAACGTCGGCATTTTTTGCTAATATAATTATAAATCCAATTATTAGTTTAAGTAATAATTAAAAGAAATTACATTTTTCATCGCGCTCACATTTGATGTTTTTTAAAACTTAACTGGCCGATTCTAGTTCAACAATTGGTGAAATGATTTGAAATTTTTACAGTATGTTCAGAATACATACGTAACACCTCCAAAGTCAATAAACACATAAATAACAAAGCATAATAGATTCTTTCTTATGAGACGCGTTACTAAAATACTCTTTAAATGTTGAAAAACGTATGGGAAGAATTTGTTGAATGTTAATAAACATTTAAAAAATGAAAGCGTAGAATAAGTATGTAAAAAAAAGTTTATGTATTATGATCTATTAGCGTCTGTTATAAAATAAATTATTGAGTAGAAAATCCGTGCTTTTCATAGTTTCGCGTGAATTTTGATGGAAAAAAAGTTCATTTTCACACGTGTCTGAAAATAATTAATGGCGAGAAGAATTGTACGTGAGTATGATTAACAATATAAATATTTTAAATAATTAAATAAAAATAAATTTTACAATGTACCATCGCAGTGTTGAAAAAATCTGCGAGAAACGCATAATATTCCGTTACTGCCGCGCGCGAACGCTGGACGAGCTGCTCGCGTGCCGAGCGTTTTTTTTTTAAACCATCCATAGTTACAGTATTTATGACCCGATTACACTGAAAATTTCAGAAAGTTTTCTTCAAACGTCGTAGAAAAAACGGCTCACTAGAAGTTTTCTCAAAGCTTAGTTTCGTTGCATACTTTTTTCCGGTAAAGTGTCCGAAACCCGGTTACCGGTACACCGCCATTTGTTATTAAATGTAAGTGAACAAATGCAATTTTTATATGTTTTATCGATTTTGAAGGTGTTTTTTCCCGTAGAATCGATTGGCATTATCAGTTTTCTGAAATTGCAAAATTTTTGTTAATTTGTTTGAATAATTTCACATAAACAATTGGAATCGCAAAAATAAAAAACATTGGTAAATTTTTTTTTCATTTGGACAGTGATCCAATAGTTAGTTTGGTGCTATTTAGCCTGGATTTCGCTTGGGTAATAATGGGTTAATCAAACTTGAGTTGGAATCGAAAATTCAACATTCAAGCCAACGCTGGCTCGAACAGAAAAATTCGACATTTGTTCTAGAATCGGTCCGAACTGAAATAATTCGAAGCGAGCTAGCACTGACTCAAATTGAATTATATTTGCAGGGAAAAAAATTGTTGTATTAGCCAATCGGATTGTTGATATAGAACTGACAAAACTTTTTTGCTGTCCCAATAAATTTTTAGTTTTCCCAACAAATTTCTTGTTGAACCAACAAAAGAGTTTGTTATTTTCTTTTTGCTTGAAATGCGTATACGAAACAGTGGTGAAAATTACTTTTTTCTACTAGCGGGTCAAGAAGTGCACTATTTGCCCCCTGCGGGTCAAACAAATACATTGTCGACCCCTTAGTAGAAAAAAATCGTGTGCGACACGGGAGATACATTTATTTTACTTGTGTGATTACCTTGCTTTGCTCCGGCATCAAACTTTAGACTCGCAAAATAAACTTTTTTCTCCCTAGGTGAATAATATACAGGCTGTAAAAAACCTGTAAAAATATTGTCCGCCTCGTGATGTCATAGTCAAAAATTGAAAATTGAAATTTGAAACAAACCAAAAACATGGTTTTATAGCTCGTGAAAAATGAATGTTAGTTTCCTCTTACAGTTTTTTTATAACCTTGCAAATTTTCGAGTAAATTAATAAAAAGTGTGTTGGTTTTAATGCATAGAAACCATGTTTTATTTCAATCCACTCGCCTCGAAAAATTCATTAATTAACGGATTGCGAAATTTTTTTTTGCGTTCTACTCGTGAATCTCTGGTGGAGGCGACAGTGCTTGCAAAAAATTTTTTTGTTCATTGTTAAATGGTTTTATTTCAATTACTTTTGAAAATACAACGAGTTGAACGCAAATGCGAATTAGGTTTTGACGCGATTTTACCGGTTTTGTTACGAACAATACAGGCGCGCCGATGAGTAGAAGCGAAGGAAGATGGAGAAAGAGAGTAGGAGTGGCATGCGATGAAAATGAGCGTCAAAACCTAATTCGCATTTGCGTTCAACTCGTTGTATTTTCGAAAGTAATTGTTCAATCGAGTTGATATTTTCCAAAAAGTTGCTCCATATACTAATGATCAACTTGTTCGCGGGAAGTTTACTGTAGCTCAAACTTCCTCGCTCACTTTTTCGGCCCGAAGCTCGAAAAACATAGTTTTTTCTTCGGATTAAAAAAAACCATTTAACAATGAACAAAAAAATTTTTTGCAAGCACTGTCGCCTCCGCCAGAGATTCACGAGTAGAACGCAAAAAAAATTTCGCAATCCGTTAATTAATGAATTTTTCGAGGCGAGTGGATTGAAATAAAACATGGTTTCTATGCTTTAAAATCAACACACTTTTTATTAATTTACTCGAAAATTTGCAACGTTATAAAAAAACTGTAAGAGGAAACTAACATTCATTTTTCACAAGCTATAAAACCATGTTTTTGGTTTGTTTCGAATTTCAATTTTCAATTTTTGACTATGACATCACGAGGCGGACAATATTTTTACAGGTTTTTTACAGCCTGTCGCCTTATTGAATATAACTCCTCAATTGTCTTTTTCCGCATTATTCTATCACCAAATGATGCGGGAATTTAATAACTATTATAATATATAATATTATATAATATAATAATAAATATAATAATATATAATATTATTATAATAATTTAATAATAATCATACTTCCTCTCAATCTTCCTCCTCAGAACACGCACACATCAACATATCTTACGTCTGTTACAATTTATTGATGATAGATTGTGTCTCCTAAAATGTCGTCTATCTTATCTAATGATTATTGACTTTTCGTGGCAATGTTGTATGTAAAACTAATAACATATCAATGTTTTTAAAAAAAAGACTTCTCATGATATTATAGGAAAATACGAGTTTCTCACAATATGTCAATCTGCAAAATTAGATCTAAAACTACAATGTTTAAGGTAAATAGATTTTAATTTTTTAATTACTTTTTTTTTGTTTAAATATCTTTGCAGAATTGTAATCTTTTTAAAACTTGATAAAGGCCCAAAGGAGGTGCCGAAACGTCGGTTTATTTCATTTTGATTATCTGAATAAACGAAAATTGGAACGTATGACCGAAAAAATGTTTTTCTCCATTTGGAAAATTTTCCACAAAATAAGAAGAACGTTCGAAGAGAGAAATTCTTTTTAAAGATTTATTTATTTCGAAATTAGAAAAAATTTTAATCTAATAATTAACGCTGTAACATACCAGTGTTTGTGAAAAGATGATTCGACACTGGTAGTCTTTTTAAAAGTACGTCTTTATCCGTATAACATGGATTTAATAATAAAAGTATATAACCAGTATTTTAATGATGTCGCAAAGATGTCTTCCATTTTTGTGCCTGCTGACACTCTACTCATGTATTAAAATTAATTTCAGTGTCTTAAAGTATGTTAGATCAACTACATTAATATTCTCGATGCTTATAAACTTATATAAAAATTGATAATAACCTTGAGGAAAGGCGGCGGCAAAGTATGCAAAAAATACTGGAAGTATGGTAATCTTCATTTTCATAGTTTCACGAAAAAACTTCACTATCACTGATGCTGTTTTTTACTGCGTATATACATATAATGACGCCTATTGCATCCTAAACTGTCGTTTGCGTAATCCCATTACCTATTTATTTATGTTGTGTAAACTATTTATCCAAGTCAGTCAGTGGAAATACATGCATTGATGCCAGAATGATAAAATTAATCATGTAAAATCGTCAAGTGATGTTTTTTTTACTACGGCCATGGAACATTTAATTGCAATACGCTTGTATGTTAATCTTTTAAGCTGATAAAGATAACTTTTTTTCTACTAGCGAGTGATAAAGCGGGTTTGATTGCCCCGTGCGAGGCAAATAAATATATTTTTTGACACCCGAGTAGAACAAAAATCGTGTGCGACGAAGGGAAAACATTAATTTTAATCGTGTGGCTGTTGCCCTCGCTTTGGCCGGGGATCAAATTTCACCATCGTAAAATAAACTTTTTTTCCCTAGTTGCACAATATACAATATATATGTCGACCGGCGGTCGAAAGACCCGGGATCGAATCCCGGCACAGCCGAAAGCGTCTCTTTTTCCACAGAAGGACAATCCTGAATTTATATATTTTTTTTTACATTCTCACCATGGATTAGAAGATATTAGTTTTATGTGCAAAATGACTTTCGAAATTGTCATGAAATCTTTACGTTTTGAGAACTCCTGAGTCAGGAAAAACGATTTTTAAAAAGTGTCTGTCTGTCTGTAGTAGTAGGTCGTATACTCGATAACTTTCGATAGAATTATCAGATTGAATTAGGTACAAAAAATTTTACTCAAATAACCTGTGTTTTTTATAGTACAATCTACATGTTATATATAAAATGTTTATATTTGAAAAAAACTTTTTTGACCTTTAAAATATTTTTTAAAATTAATTTTGAGATGCGTATTTTTAAATACTTTTCAAACAGCGGGCGGTCATGTTTGCTACTGACTCGTGGAGGCAGTGACGTCACAATCATAACAACTTGAGATCTTTCTATAGAGTTCATACGGCCAACGTATTTTTAACAGGATTCTTTTTTTAATTGTTCTCGCACAACGGAACGAAACATGCTCGATAGCCTTTTAAACTTTTTTTGGTTGTTACCTGTGTTTCTTTTTCACTCATTGTACAATAAATTAGTGAAAACAATCTATTTCAACTTGCGAGTCTATCAAATCTTACATTAACGTATCCGAGTTTTATGATCGTGACGTCACGGGGCCTTCTGCTAGCCGCGCACCATGATTTTGGCGCGTTTGAATCTCGTTTGAAAATGTGCAATTTTCAACAATTTATTTTACGGGCAAATATGCGTTTTAAAAATTCAGGAAAAAAAATTTACTATAAAACTACGCATTATTTATCGTTTGCTGCTATTATCACGAAAACTTTTTTTTCCTAATTGAGTTTGGGCACACTTTATCGGAGCCGAAAAAGTAGGGACAACTTCGTTAACCAGCCACATCCAACCAAAATTGAGAAAGCTAGACCATTCTTTGTATTTTTGAAAAAATAAAAAATCCCAATACTGGTTTTTGGTAGTGCTCATAAATCTCTACTAATTATCTTGATAACATTTTTCGATTAAACCAAAATTCAGAAATGTTACAGCATGTTAAAACTTGAAAAAAGTCAATATCAAAATTCCATTTTCCAGATAAATTATACGAGATATGAAAAAAAGTTATGATACAAAATTATTTTCTAAATTAAGATCTACAAATTTTAATTGCAACATTTTTTGATGAGATGTATATTTTTCTTTTTAATTTAAAAAAATCCTATTGAAAATCTAAAATTCAATTTTTTTAAACAATAATATGTGAAATACGAAAAAACGTCAGAATGTAAAGTTGTTCGTTTTAAAAAATCTACAATTTTTAATCTAATCTTTTTAAAATATACACAGTTTCTGAAAAAAAATATTTTAAATTTAAAATACGATTAAAATTAAAAAATTCCATTATTTAGATAAAATATGTGAGATACAAAAAAAAACGTTTATATGGAGAATTATTTGCCTAAATAAGGTCTACAAATTCTCATTAAGACATTTCCCGACAGGATGTATATTTTATGTTTTGATTTTTAATATTAAAAAAATTCGATTTTTTTCACCAAAATATGTGAGATACGAAATAAGCGTTGAAATGCTGTCGTTTGCTTAATTAAAGTTTACAATTTTTTTTCCTTTTAGAGATATTTGGAAGAAAATAAAGTTATTAATAATCATGTAAATTATTAAAAAGTTACAGAAATGCATACAGAAAATCGAGCGCGAAGCACGAGTATCATGATGAGAATGTGTTCCTTAAGGCCGATAGAGCCTTAAGTAAATTGAATTTCCTGTTTCACTTAAAGCCAAAAGCAAATTTAGTGACTTTGAGAAAATGTGTAATTCACATCATCTGTAATATTACAAAATTGGTTTGAGCTTCAGTATCAAATTGTAAGAAATAATCTTAAATGTATGCGAAAAGCATAAGACCGAGCGCGAAGCGTGACGATCAAATCGCGGCCCTAGGCGCGCTCAAACTTACGAGCGATGCGCGCGATGAGAGTGTGCCCGCGCAGCGGGCAGATTTTTTTTTGTTGAGAGAGAACTTTATTTTATTCTATAAAGACTAAAAATTTTCTTTGAACAAACTTTCAAATAATAATAAAAAATTAAGTTTAGAATTTGCACGTACTATTATATATATATATATATATATATATATATATATATATATATATATATATATAATATATTATATATTATTTAATTTTATAAATTTTTGTATGAAGCTCGATATTTCTTTATATTATTCATGGAATAACGCACTAGTATATTAAATTCAATATACTGATGTATTTAATTTGATTATAAATTGATTTTTATTTAAATTAGACCAAGTTTATGCAGTCTGAGTCAAATTAAGTTAAAATTTATGGAAAATAACTAAGGCCGTGTAGTAGGGTCTGTCGTCACCAATTATATACGACCACTTTATTAATGAAATAATAATTTTAACAAATTTTTGAGAGAAGACAGCAATACTTTGCATTTTTCCACATTGCTGTCTTCTCTGGAAAATTTAAAAAAAATATTATTTCATTAATAAAGTGGTCGTATGTAATTGGTGACTTTCCTGAAAAATACGATCTGAATTCACATTTCCACTCTGTGTGAATAAAATTTATTAAAAGTTTGTTTTGAACCTCACATTGAGTTTTTTTTTTAGCCTAAAATGAGTTCATTTTGAACCAACAATCGAGTTAATTTTGATCCCATTTTGGGATCGGGTTCCTTTTGAATGGTAAGTATTCGATTTGTTGCAATTCATTTTAATGCCGAAAATAAGATGAAAATGATCCTCCAAGTTTTTCTGTGAAGAATTATATTTAAGAAAGTAAATTAGATAAAAAAAAATTCCTTATTTTCACAATTGCAAAAATGTTAGTATATATTCATACTAAATTTGATAAATTATTACTTTCATAATTTGGAAAAAAACTTCCATGACGCGTGTACAAAAATCATATATATGATATGAGGACATATATATGATAAGGTGTGATAAGATTTTCAACGGCCTTGACGTTAGAGAGCTTTAGTAATTGTGTAGATGCGTGGCCTGGAATATTTAAAGATCGAAGAGGAAATTGAAAATTTAAACAAAAATTTAGCATTGATTTTTCAAAAATAATTGGGTTCAATATTTTTTATTTTCAATTTTTAAATTGATTTTAAACTAAATGATGTTAAACTCTAAATGCTGAGCTTATTCAAATAATGTCACTACACTACAGAGTTCTCGAGTAAAAACAAAAAGTAAAGTATGTTTAATGGACACAGAAATAAACTACAAGAATGCACGATATACGTATGGTAGAGACAATTGATGGTTACTCTATATGTTTCTTCTGAAACGCATCGAACTGAAGTCCTTTTTCTGGGCCTCTCGAACTCTCACGTACCGAGGTGGCCCTTTCTCTTCCACTTAAGGGGACTTTTAATTTCTAGATTTATCAAAAAATCGATTTTTTTCCGTAAAAATGTTCCTTAGTCATAGAAATACTTCCCTAAAATTTTATTAAGAAATTCGAAATTGAAAGAATGTAATTGTGATCCTTTTATTTAATAAACTTATAGTAAAACAACTTTAAACGCGTTTTTCTCGAAATCACGTTTTTCAAATCTGGGAGACGTTTTTCTCAAAATCTACTAAACTAATCTCAGTAAACCAACATTTTTTTGATACTTTATACAAACAACTAGTAAATAAACCTCTAAAAAGTTAAAAAAACCACTCCATCTTTTTAGTACAGGGGTAAATTCATCCCCAAAACAGGCGTTTTTTCGAACTTTTTATAAAATCGCGTATAAAGGCCATACAAATATAAAAAAATTAACTTTTTAAAGGTTTATTGTTTAGTTTCAAGTCTCCTGAATTGAATAGCGTTGCAATTTGAAATAAAGTTGTTACAGGAAGGCAGAAAAGTGTCCCGCAAATTAAAATGCATCTTTTGGAAGACGCCCTCTGCAGTGGTAAAAAGTAATTAAAAGTGCCCAAAAAAATTTTTTTGTACACCTTAAAACATTGTTGACAATGTATGAAAAAAATTATAATTATAAATAAAATAGTTGTTTTTGTTTAAATATTTGAATATTGTCCTTGTTTTCAATTTAGAAAGTAAAAATACCCTTAACTCATTGTCACCCCCTATTTGTTAGACTATCAAGCTACTCTGTACTTCAGGTAAGGTGAATCATGCTTAGCAAAAGCCGTCGCTCCTTCAGGTTTGGTTTTTCCCAGCCATAACCCCGGAAAGCCCAATACCCAATCTGTTCTGCAAATGCTCGGCCCTGAATCACCCAGCCTTTACAATCCGTCTGCTGCAATAAAACTTGACAGCTAGCTAAATTTTAAAATTGCCACAGTGAAATATTTTTAACTTTGAAAACTTAAATCTTCATAGGCTTTAGCAACATTCTTTTCATAAAATATTTATTATTTTTATGAAATGCATTACATAGAAGTAAATAACTTTTTACAACATCACGCTTGTCTGTGAAAGAAAACAGCTGACACAATGTACACGCTCTCTAAGCGTCATTAACTCGAATTTTCGATAGAAATGTTATAAAAAACTTTGTGCGTGACAGGGGGAGAATAATTGATTTCAACTTTGGCAGCTGAGTTTACACTCGTTGAAATTGTTGGCTTGCTTTCCTTGTCACGCAATAAGCTATTGAATTATATTTTGAATAATTGTTTAAAGCTTAATGTTATAAATTGAAAAGAAATTTTCTGTCAAACAATATAATTCTAGGTGATTGTTTTTAACGAGAACATTTTTTATTTTCTCTTAATACTATTATTCTAATTATTTGTCCAGTAGAGGCACTAAGGCATAGTTGTTTCTAATACGTCTGTAAGATGTCTTTAGGATGTTCAAAATACGTCCGAAAGACATCAATTGGACAGGTATAAAGGTCCTAAAGACGCATTTTTCTCCTACCTTCTGGATTGCTCTTTAGACGGAAATACAGTGTTTATTCTTTTGCCTTTCTCATCGACCGTAAAAATAATAAAAATGAAATAAAAATCGTAACTACGGAAGTTGATATTTTTTTTTCCATCATTGCGTCCTATAAACAAATAGGACATCTTTTACACTCATGTCTAATATTGAGATGTAAATTATGAAGCTGATGCAGAAGTTGATGCAGAGGAATTTTCGATTTCTTTAAATAAAGGCCTTATATATAAAGGTATTCCAAGAGTTACAGAAAGATTAGTATATAAAAACAATCCTACAATCTTATTGTCAAGGAATAGAGGTTCCCCATCGGTAAACTAAAATAACAAAAGATTTAATTTCTTACATTTTTCTTGGTAAAAATTATAACAGATAACAGATAGAAATGAAAATTTCTAAATCTTTATCTATAAATTTAAGTAAAAATGATCGGTTATTTTAAGTTTTCTATTACAAAGTTCAGTAACACGATCTATAACTTACTTTCATTATTCCTCCACCTTCGAATTCAGCTACTATAGCCCAACTTTTTCCGTGCCCCGAAATTTGATACGGTTTTACTATAAGTTCCTCGGTAATCTACAACACAAATAATATCAGTACTTTAGGAGTACTAAAAGAGCTATTTAATATTGGATACTGCTCAACCTGATTTATGAATTCTTACCACATCTCTTTCTATTGCAAAAACTTTTGCACAATCCTGTAACACTTTGGCAAAGGAGGTAAATCGTACCTCTTCTTTAGGCCAATATTTCGTTTCAATGGGTTTTTCTAACTAAAAAGATAGTAATATTATTCTCTCAAAATGTTTAACATCTTTAACATATTCTGATGAAAAAATATTCTTTATTTGACTCAGGTTCAAAAACGTGCGCTACTTTTAATTTGAAATTTTTTTTTAGTTTTTCACAAAATCTGATACAGTCTGTTCCACAAGAAAAGGTACGCGTTCACTCGGAAAGTTTTGAAGAAAACCTAATTTTTCTTTTTTGGCACAACAGTGCCATTAAGCACTAGGGTGCACTCACCTAATAAACCGTTCTGGGCATGTTGTCGACTAGTTTTTCGGCATATTCCTTAGGTAGAGAGCGCCATACCTCCTTGTTGAACATTTACTTATTGATGAAAGTAAATAAGCACAGAGTTTGCTTCCAAAGAATATATGTATTTATTTGATAACAAAAAAAATGCCAGTTCTGGAGATACAAGGCTCTGCTCCTGAACTGCACTCGAGATAATATAGTTGTCGACTGACTCGTACTGCAAGTACGATTCTTCATAGTAAAAATAGGTAGATCACTCCCTACGGTCAGTTTTAGAAATCTGGAAAAGGTTTCCCTTATTTTTCTAAAATGCAGCGGAAAAGAGAGAGTTAAGCTTATTACTAAGTGCAGGGCAATCTCAACATCTGGCAATCATAAACTGCACAGCAGGAACAGAGGTACACAGTTTAAACGTGCTTCGACGGTCAAAATATACATTGAGATTATTTCAAATATTCAACACTCCTTAATTCGTCGAGAGAGCTGCTTCAGGGTGAATGTACGCCTTCCTGCAAGTTTCCTCTTCACGACACCACACATTTTCTATTGGATTCGCATCAAGAGATTGTAAAGCCAAGTCCAAGGTCGTGATGCAATTTTTCGCTTTCCAGGACGTGCAGAGGTGACTGCGATGTTTGGCGTCGTTGTCCTCTTGAAGGGTCCAATCCTTATTGTTGGCTCCAAACATCTTCTCTGCAGATCTCAGATGGCCATGTTCGTAGATTTGAAGCATTTTTTGAGCGTTAGGTTCTCAGTAAAAAGCTCTAAGCAGCTAAAATCGCGCTGTGAGAAGCATCCCCAAACATAGATCTTTATGGGGTGTTTAACAGTTCGCTGGTGGAAACGCTCACCAGCGGCTGACTAGGCACGGTTTATGGGAACCCATGCCCAAAAGGACACTTCGTCCAAAAAAAGTACATTGGACCAATCGCGATCAACATTTTCCGTATCCCATGCCAAGTGTTTTTCCATGTGAACCTCTGAGAGCAGGGGTTTCTGCCTCGTGGGGCGGTACTGCACTTTCGCCTCAGCTAATCTGCGTCTTATGGTGTTTATACTACCGTATAGTCCCTTCTCCTCTAGAATAGTTTTGGCTTCACGTAACCGGAGAGTTGGTTTGCGCTTGAACAATGCAACGATCATCTTATCTTCTTTACTGGACGTTGCTCGCGTCTCTCCGTTCCCTGGCAGGTCATCGACGGTTTTTGTGTCCCTATACCGCTCTACCCACATTTTCAGGAAGTGCTTAGACTTTTTAAGCACTTTGGCAGCAGCTGAGTATGAAAGATGTGATCCGCGTGCATGGGCGCACAAAAAAACCGCTTCGTAACGTTTAGCGTAGATTGCACTCGTAGCTTAATGTTGTGTAATTTCTGATACTTCAACGAAGATTGGAATAAGTCGGTGGTTGCCGCGTAGCCCTTCGAACGTACAGTCAGGACATAAAAGAAAGGAATAAAAATCTTTGAAACTTTCTGAGAAAACGCGTACCTTTTCTTGTGGAACAGACTGTAGGTAGGAAGTCTCAAAATTTAATGGAAAATATATTGTACTTCAATAAACGTTCTAAAATATTATTCTAATATTTGAAAAAGACTCAATTGTTATGTATTTCACTGAAAAAAGCAGTCTAGTTAAAATAACCAGAATTCTAATTTAGGAAATTTTAACATTTACAAATGATTGAAATTCCAATATTTTTACATGGAAATTCCTAAACCTGCAATTCAATAGTATATTACATTACAAGGGGCGAAACAGAGCGATTGCATGAGTGTGAAGTTTGCTGCCGAGTGAAACGAGGGCTGCAATCACACGAAATGCTTTCGCTGTGTTTTGTTTCGAGTAATGTATACTATTTTTCATAGCAACTCTTTTGAGAATCTGATTGGCTGTAACTGTGGAGCGGGTTGAAACAGCTACTTTCAACCCTAGGGTTGAAAATCGTAGTTTCAATCCGCTCTACAGGTACCGAAAATCGGATTTTCAAAGGAGGCGCTATGAAAAAAATGTTACGTTCCGTGTAACTGATGTTTTATATAGTTACATATGACTGAAAATTCCATTACTATTTCGTAATTTTAAGGAAAATTATAGAAAAATCAGTCAATTTTTTACGAGTTTCAAGTTTAATTTCTGAACGCTTCTAATAATCTGGACTGTTTTTTAGATACTAAATACAAATGACTAGCAATTTTCAATTTGTCAAAATTGCCAATTAATGCGAAATTTATTTTCTGTTCAGTAGAGGAATCTTATGGAAGTAATTTCCTTCTTTAGAGAAATTACTTACTATTGCCTCGGTAACACCTTCTGCTATGAAAAGCCTATCCTCTTCTTTTATTGTATTGACCAATTTATACTTTTTTATATCAAGACCATTTTTCGTCTTATAACGTATGAAAGTCCAGATTTTTCCGTTCTGCGGCCAACATGCTTCAGGAAAAGCTACTCTTTCACGAGATACTAAGACCCCAAGACAAATTGTTTCGTTTTTCTCATAAACTATTTCAATTGTAGATAATATCATTTTTGTCTTCCTTTCTTCCAACTCTGAATTTATTGGTAAACTCTTCCCGATTAGTTGGCTTGATATTGTCCGGTTGAATTCTGTTCAAAACAAATTTGAAAGAAATTGAACCAGTAGGCATCGCAACACCCTAAAGACGTTTTGTGACATAACGGCTTTAAGACGATCTTTGTCTTATCTCATGTCTTTAAGGTTATTTAAAGACGTCCTACAAACTTCCACAAAAATACTTCTGCAGCATAACTTTGAAACTTGTGTACATAAAAATATATAATAATACCATTTAATTAATAAAATTAAAAATTGATTTGGATGGTCAAATTTGAGTTAGTGCCGTTTATCAAATCAGAATATTTTGCTTTTATAAATGTCAAACTCTTAATTTGAATATATATATTGAAGATGTAGCCTGAAAGATGGAAAACACGACTATGCGTCCCTCTCCGCTAGGGACGTATGAAATTGTCATTTCAACAAATGTCCATTTTTCATGACCCCCTAAATCTCCAAAAGAGGCTTTTTTCAATCATCTCTGCCCGTTGTTGTTGCCATTGCTAATGTCTGAATGAAAAGAATATATATTTGAAAAAATTTCGGAATTATCTCATGATTTTGATATAATTTGAAAGGTTTTAGAGAAAAGTTAAGAAATTGTAAGGGATCTACAAGTTTATATATAAAATTAAATATTCGTAGTAGTGAAATTTTAAACGGTTCAATGAAACTTAAATTGGGAAATAGAACGTTTTTAAGTATTGGATCTATAACTTAATTCGTGCGGTTTGCTAAGAGATGGCGTAACTTGATTATTATTCCATCGTTCCAATATTCCGAACATGCGTTGGAAAGCTACTGTCATTGTGCATCTTTTTCAATATATGTCATTCATTTGAAGCGTAAACAACAATAATTTTTCTTCACTCAAATATGTCGAACGTTGTGCCTCAAAAAGTATTTTTGCGGGGATTTCTTCTTCATTACTTTAATATGAAGAAAACTGCTGCCGAAAGTCATCGTATTTTTGTGGAAGTTTATGGTGAACATGCTCTAGCTGAGCGAACGTGCCAAAAGTGGTTTGCACGATTTAAAAGTGGTGATTTTGGCTTGGAAGACGAAGAACGTCCTAGGCAGCTAAAAAAGTTTGAAGATGAAGAACTGGAAGCATTACTCAATGAAGATTGTTGCCAAACACAAGAAGAGCTCGCAGAATCTTTGGGAGTCACTCAAGCAGCCATTTCAAAACGTTTAAAAGCAGCCGGATACATTCGAAAGCAAGGAAATTGGGTTCCACATGAACTCAAGCTGAGAGACGTTGAAAGGCGGTTTTGCATGTCCGAAATGCTGCTGGAACGCCACAAAAAGAAGTCATTTTTGCATCGGATTGTTACTAGTGATGAAAAATGGATCCATTACGACAACCCCAAGCGCAAAAAATCATATGTGAAACCCGGCCAACCAGACAAAGCAACGGCAAAGCCGAATATCCATGGCGCGAGGGTAATGCTCTATATTTGGTGGGATCAGAAGGGTGTGCTGTATTATGAGCTGCTAAAACCGGTTGAAACCATCAATGGAGAACGCTACCGAACACAATTAATCCATTTGAAGAGAGCAATAGCCGAAAAAAGCCCGGAATATGCGACCAGACACGAGGCAATAATTTTCCATCATGACAACGCTCGGCCCCATGTTGCTATTCCGGTTAAGAACTATTTGGAAAACAGTGGATGGAAAGTTTTACCCCACCCGCCGTATAGCCCAGACCTTCCCTCTTCTGACTACCATTTGTTCCGGTCTATGCAGAACGCCCTCACTGGAATATGGTTCACATCAGAACAGGGTATAAAAAATTGGCTTGATTCATTCTTGGCCGCCAAGCCATTTTGGGATGGAATCCACAAATTGCCAGAAAGATGGAAAAAAGTCATAGCTTCAGATCGGTAATACTTAGAATAATACTATTGTACATGTTTTTCTTAAATAAACGTTCACATTTTGACAAAAAACCGCACGAATTAAGTTATAGAGTATATTATGTGCCAACGCTGTACGAAGAATAAGAAGAATAAGAAGAAGTTTACGCTCCGCCCTATGGTTATAGGTGCATGCGCAGTTCAATTTTTACATTACATTCCTCTGTATCGTAATACCTTCTCTATTGCTTTTGATAGTCGAAATCGACCCTTTCCCTAGGGGTACGTACCGGCTCAGGGATCGAACCCCAGACTTCTTGCTCAGAAGCCCGGAGTGCTACCACCTGAGCCACTAAGGCTCCCTTTTAAGTATATTAGATCAAGCACTTGATTGTCAACGATGCTTATAACATTTCCTAAAAATTGATAATTACCTCGAGGAAAAGCGGCGGCAAAGTATGCACAAAACACTAGAACCATAAAAATCTTCATTTTCATAGTTTCACGAAAAAACTTCATTGTGACTAATGCTGCTTTTTACTTCATATATAGCCTAAACCGTCGTATATTAATTAATCCCATCACATATTATGCCGTGATTAGTTGTGTAAACTATATAATTAGCTCATTAAATAGAAATACATGCGTTGATGACAAAATAATAAAATTAACAATGTGAAATCGGTGACTGACGTTTTTCTTTCTACGGCCATGGATCATGTAATTACTCTTCACGTGGACGACGACGTCGGCTCATGTGATTGGTTACCTATCTTTCCCGAATTTTCTCCCCCATATTTACTATGAATAAAATGGGTTCGACTATATATCAATCTTTAAATCTGATAAGGATACATTTTTATAAATTGACATGCAAATATATGTATCATATATTACGTTTGTTTTACGCAACAAAATATAGCTTGGATCATTTCATGGCCATTCGAAAATTTACAGAAGAAATAAATTAATAATAAAATGTATTTTTCGATTTCAGAACAAACGAGAGTTTGTAAAAGAGAAATAAAATTATTTGGATTATGTGAAAATCACATTATACGAAAGACAGACCTTGGTTGTGTTTAGATTGTTAAAAATTTATGCTCTTACTTTAAAATAAATGTATTAGAAGTAAATTTCCAAAGTGTTTTTTACTCTCGACTGAAATTTTATTAATATCGATTAACACTAATTAACAACTTTTATTTAAAATGGAATTGTTTTTGTTTGATTTCCTGCATCAACCAATTTATTTACAAAAATTGGATAAAGTTAAGAATTAGAGAATATTTTCTTCGACAAAATAATTGGTTCTTTAGAATCCCATCATTTTTGAAAAATTGATGTTTAAAATAGAAAAAAAATGTGTCCAAGGATAAAAGTTTTTAAATCAATTATTTCTGTACGTTTAATCATTTTTTTCGAAAAATGGACATTTTTTATGAAATGATAGCATTAATAATAATTTAGCGGTTTCTCGAAGTCTAATTAAATAGTTTTCATATAGTATTGTAATAGTATTGTATACATAAAATCTTCATTATGTGCTCAACAGCAAATATTTCTAAAATAGAATAAACTTATTGCGATGTTCTTTTATTGAATTTTAAATTGAATATTGCAGTATTTTCTTAATTCCTGTTGAAAGTACAAATTAAAAATTTGGGGTTCGTAATTTATAGTTTTTTTATTTAATAGAACAACCTCAATTTTATTCTATGAAAATAACACATTTTGTTTTAATGTACTTTCTATTTAAAATAAAAAACTAATTTTAGGGTTTGAACGTAGTTTTGTGAGTGGCAAAGAGGAATTTAATGTAAAAATAATGTGAAAAAATTATGGTTATTTCTAATTATTTATTCAGGATTTACATTGCATTTCAACATTTAATAAAATATATTTAATAATTGTGTTTGTAATATATTTTTATAAAATGAACATTTTTCCTTCAATTCGGGATCATTAGATAAAAATTTTTATTAACTTTCATGCCATTATCGAAGAAAAATGTTTAACTTGTTTTTATTAGAATTAAATTATTTATTCTTATACAAGTCCTCTATTATCAGAAATTCCAGCCCATTCAGATTTGCTTCAGATTATTCTTATAACTTTCTCATCATATGAGAAAGTATTGGTTTTATGTGAAAAATGATTTTTCAAATTTTCATAAAATTTCGACGATTTGTGACCCCCTGCGTGAGACAAAACAAGTTTGTTAACCAGTTATTTTTGAAAAACGATTATGGTTTATTCCATCAAAAGTCCTTTTTCAAAAATAAAAAATTTAATTTTCCCGACAAAATATACAAGATACGGAACAAATTTTGAGGAACAAAATTGTTTATTTCAACAAGATCTTCAACTTTGTTATTGATTATTTTTTCACAGTAGTTATATCCTTTGCTTATTAATGAACAATATTATCAAAAATCGAAAACTCTCTTTTTAATCAAAAAAGTTTTTGTTTTAGACGTGGAAAATTGTATTAAGTATAAAAATTTCGTTTTTCAGAAGAACCATGGGATATATAAAACAATTGTTATTTTATATGTAATAAGTGTTTTGAAAATTTCGTCTATTCGCCTGAAAAGCATTTTCAGAATTTTTCTCTTTTTCTTCTTTATATTTGGAAAAAGTAAATAAATTATTACAATTGTATGTATACTTTATGAGAAAGTTATAAAAATGCATATTTTTTCACCAGATTCTATCCACCAAAAACATTTTGAAACTGGTTTTCAAATGCAACTGTGGCTTTAATGTATATAAAATAAAAATCGAGCGTAAAGCGCGAGTATTACGATGAAAATGTGTTCCTTTAAGACCGATAGAGCCTTAAGTGAATGATATTTTCATTTCCATTTGAAATCGGAAACAAATTTTTCTGTGTAAATAAGTAAGATTCAAAATAATGTGAATTTACTTAAAATTCAATATTATATTTCAATATCATATTATACTTTATAAATTATTATTTTCATGATTTGAGAAAAATTTCATGACACGTGCACCAAAAATAATCAAAATTTGCCTGTGAGTGCAAATGACCTCAATGATGAAGGGCGTATGTGTGATAAGGTGTGATAAAAATGTTTACGACCTTAGCGTTTGCGAGTGTTAGTGATTAGAAACGTAGCTTGGAATCTTCAAACATTGAAGAGGGAATTAAAAATTCAAAAAAAAATTCACCATTAAATTTGAGAAATTCGTGGGTTACAAATTTGTTTATTTCCAATTTTTGAATTGATTTTCACTAAAATGAAATATTTTCTAATTAAATTTCTGTTATAAACAATTTTTAATAATAGTGTTTTTAAATCAATGATTTGTGGAAAATTTGCCTCAAATGATTCGTAAAATTCTTATGGTCGTAGATAAAAAAAAAGAAAATTATCTGCAAAATGTAGAAATCACATTTTACGGAGAACGGACATTTATTTAATTAAATGGCATATCATCGTATTATTGAATAAAAATAAGTATTTTATTTCAAAAAGTAAATTAAACTTCTTTAAATTAAACATGCAAAATAGAAGATAGGGTGATGTTTTTGAGCTAAAAATTTACAGGAGTGTACAGGACGATTTTTTCAAATTCTTTCAGTTTTGATATTTTTGAGAAACTGAAGAAAATTTCTCAACCCAAAAAAGAATGCATATATAGTTCACAATACATTTGAATACCTTTTGAACAATTTAAGATATTGTCGTTGATTATCTATCCTTCTCCATGTTGAGAAACTATATTGAACCAAGTATTTCACAACTGATAATTACAAATTTGAACAAAAATTAACTGTTTGCTACTATGATATTCTAATATTATTTCATTGTAATCTATGTTATAAATATTCTAATTAATAGACTTATTACATTTGTAATATTATTCTACTATAGGTGTTCTAATTATTACATTATATTACATTCCATGATCGTATTATTTGTGTTATCATTTGGTGATTTCGCTATTCTGACCGCTGTGTTAATTTTCCTTTTTACGATCATCCTCCACAGACATAATTTTTTTGATTATTAAGAATACCATATGCTGTAGCCTAAATATTATTGATGTTGAATTGTTAAATATGATAGGAAAATGCATTTTATAATTCAAGTAGACAGAGCGAGAAACGTATCGTGAAAACTGTATGTCCTTTTCTATCCTCGCTTCCCTAAATCAGACACATAATTTTTCACCTTATATCTAACATTCCTTTCATATTGTTGCCGGAACATTTGCCGACGGATCTCATCCTCTAATGCGGTTTCTGTATCTGTTTCTTCCCTTTGGTAATTATGAAGCCTTGTAAATAAAGAATGCATTCCATTTTGTATAGCGTTATATGTTACATACATTCCTGCAATCTTTGTGCCCCAAAATATAGGTTCACCTTCAACAAACTAAAAGAAGGAGAAGTTTAATTTCCTAAATTGTTGTTAATGAATATATAAAAGAAATGAAAACAGAAATTTTCTGAAAGATTATCTATAATGTTAGAAAAATATGACTAATTATTTTACAACTTATTATTTACCTGTCTCAGTGGTGTGCAATTGTCCAGGTCTGATACATTAATCCATAAATCAGTTGAATTGTGAATTTTGAATTTTTCTACTGTGACTTCTCTTGGGTCCTGTAACACAAAAACATCAGTATTTTGGAAATGCCGAAAGAAGTAGTTAGTTTTGAGTTGTAATTATCCTGAAAAAATGTATTTTTACCTCGCTCTCTCTTATTGCTAGAACAAAGTCACCGTCTACTGCTCTTTCGATACTATCTATATATCGAGTCTCTTCATAAGGCCAACATTTTTTGTCAATAGGGTATTTCAACTAAAATTTTAAAAAATGTTCTCATTGCTAAATATTTCATATTTTCGAAACGTTGTAATAAGAAATGACTATAATTTGATTCAAATTTAAACCTTTGAAATAATATAAAGTTTTGTTTACAAATTTTCACAAATTCTGATATCCAGACAGTTACAAACTTTTATCAACAGTATACAGTTTTGCTATAAACGTTTGAACCATTGTATTTTGGAAATATTAAATTGTCAGGATTCTGGTCAGGGCATTTTTAACTTTTCAAATGTCTGAATGTTCCGAAATTCATATTTAAAAATTCAGAAAATTGCAGAAGAAAAAATTTTACGTTCCGGATAACTGAAGTTTTTTTTAGTTAAATGTAACTTATGATTCTTTTAATTTTTCCTTAATTTTGAAATTAATTTAGAAACGTCTAGAATAGTTTCGTAATTCCAAGGGGGGATTTCAGAAACGGTCGATTTTTTAGAGTTAAATTTGCGTTTACCTAAAAGTATCGTACTCTCTAAATATGAATCAGTCAAATTTGCACTGATTAAATCAGTGATTTGCCTTTTCACTGATTTACCAGTGAAAAAATATTTTTCACTGTTAAATTAGGTAATTTTTACTGATCGAATCTGTTATGAAAATACATTTCACTGTTAAATCAGTTAATTTTCACTGAATTAATCAGTTGAATTTGACTAATTAACAGTAACCTCTTTTTAGCTATTTGAATCAGTCAAATTTCACTGATAATCAGTAGATTTTGACTGATTCATATTTAGAGAGTACATTTTATACAATTTTACTTTACTTTTGTGACGTAGAAATTTTATGAATTTTAAAACATTTTTAATGCTACCGACTGTTTTCTGAATGCTAAATTTGAAATAACTAGCATTGTTCCGTTGATTGGAATTTGATATGAACCAAAACTTGATCATTGCCGAGTGATGAGTTACGGAACGGTACTGCATTTTGGTTCGACTACTCACCTCTACTTCAACAATACGAATTCCTGAATAACACTTCTTATCCTTGATAATCTCCCTATCCAAAACAATATATCTCGCAGCAAAATACATGCCACGAACACAAGTTATCATAGCCACCAAGCCTGTATTAGGAGTCCAGCAAGATTCAGGAAATGATACTACTACACGAGATAATAGGACTCCCAAGCATATTGTTTTGCGGGAACGATCATTTATACGAACAGTAGATAATTCCGCAATTTTTGGATCTGGTAGTCGCAGCTCTGGATCAAGTGATCCAAACGGTGTCTCTATTGGGACGATTTCCTCTTCATTCTTTTTGCGTTCTATTATAAAAACATTTTAAAAATTAAGCCTGTCAATTCCAGCAAATCTTAAAGATGTTTTCAAAGTGCACGCGTATGTCTTGTGTGACTAGAGGTCTTTAAGACGACCTTTAATTGATTCTAGGTCGTTAGGCTTCTTCAGCAGATACGAAGACACAGTAGTCACTGAGACATCCAAAAGACGTCAAAACGCGCTTAGGATGTCCGTGTATGTCTAATTGATTTCTTTTGGACTTCCTGTATTCAAAAGACATCTATAAGACTTGAGACGCATAAACGACATCGAATGGACAGACATCGATGTCCCAAAGGTGACAATGTCCCCGTGCCTACTGAATTACGGACATTAAAGATAATTACTTATTATTTGATGCTGTAAGTAAAGTAAATTATATATATTCATAATGTGAATTCAATCTTCTCAAAGATGCTTTCACTTTGAAGAATATACACAGTAGGGTGGTCCAAAAATGCATTGCAAAAATTTTTTTGATGCTAGATGCAAAAGACCCCCCCCCCCCAAAAAGTTTCGAAATCCAAAAAAATAAAGGTCATATTTTTTCTTTTTTCAAAATTTTAATTTTATATGGTGCCTGTTGGAACTTGAAATTTGCATGGGAAAATGCATGGGAAAAAATCACTTTTTGGTATTTTTCGAATAATTGTTCAGAGTTAGGGAAAAGTTGACATTAAAGTTATAAGGCTTCTAGAGTACTTTCCAACAAAGAATTTGACCTATCATACATATGGATTTGACGCCCCTAACACACCCCCACGATGCCCTGAAAACTACCCTTAAATCGAAAAATGTACATTCTTCAGGGAATTGACTCTTTTAAGCAGTTTATTCTCATCTTTTTCCGGAAATCATTACTATAGGTCTATTGGAATGTTGACAAATGTTTTTTAGTTAATTTCCATTTATTTAAATAAATTCTATTTGTTTAAATAATATGTTCTTCTATAAAATTCGTTTTAAATCTGTTCTCTGAGATCGGAATGGCAGTTTATTATCTGAAAGTAACTTTATTTATTTCTTTATTTATTTATTAATTTCTTTCTATTGTTAAAACAATTAATTATTATTAATTTTCTACTTTTTTGCAATTTATGGTAAAAAAGTCAGCTTTTCTTGTGATAAACCTATATATTTTAATTTCAAGGTATCCTCTATACATTATATAATAAATCCTAAATTGTTTAAACAATTTTTTTTTCTTCAATTCGCCTAAAATTCTGGTTTTTTGTGATAAACATATATATTTTAATTTCAAGGTATCTTCTCTACATTATCTAGTAAATCCTAAATTGTTTAAACAAATTTAATTTGTTTAAACAAATTTTTTTCATCACTTCGCTTAAAATTCTGGTTTCTTGTAATAAATCTATATATTTGAATTTCAAGGTATCTTCTCTACATTATTTAATAAATCTTAAATTGTTTAAACAAATTAAATTTGTTTAAACAATTTAGTATTTATTAGATAATGTATAGAGGATACCTTGAAATTAAAATATATAGGTTTATCACAAGAAAAGCTGACTTTTTTACCATAAATTGCAAAAAAGGAGAAAATTAATAATAATTAATTGTTTAAACAATAGAAAGAAATTAATTAATAAATAAAGAAATAAATAAAGTTACTTTCAGATAATAAACTGCCATTCCGATCTCAGAGAACAGATTTAAAACGAATTTTATAGAAGAACATATTATTTAAACAAATAGAATTTATTTAAATAAATGGAAATTAACTAAAAAACATTTGTAAACATTCCAATAGACCTATAGTAATGATTTCCGGAAAAAAAGGAGAATAAACTGTTTAAAAGAGTCAATTTCCTGAAGAATATACATTTTTCGATTTAAGGGTAGTTTTCAGGGCATCGTGGGGGTGTGTTAGGGGCGTCAAATCCATATGTATGATAGGTCAAATTCTTCGTTGGAAAGTACTCTAGAAGCCTTATAACTTTAATGTCAACTTTTCCCTAACCCTGAACAATTATTCGAAAAATACCAAAAAGTGACTTTTTCCCATGCATTTTCCCATGCAAATTTCAAGTCCCAACAGGCACCATATAAAATTAAAATTTTGAAAAAAGAAAAAATATGACCTTTATTTTTTTGGATTTCGAAACTTTTTGGGGGGATTGTTTGAATTTATTTAAAAGTCGCCATTTTGGACCACCCTAATACACAGTGTGTCCCAAAGATAACCGAACTTTATTTTTAAATCATACAACATGCAGCGCCATCTATTGAAAATTTGCAACATTAAAAAGATACATCCATCCTCTTTCAAACTCACTTAAATTCATGTAAATCGGATGACAGATGTGAAAGTTACAGGCATTTCAATAAAAGAAAAAGTGTGCTATGTTACAAAGAAAAAATTGAACAAAGAGCAAATATTAAATTTTGTGTTAAACTTGAAAAAAAATTCGCTGAGTCATACGAATTGATGAAAAAAGTTTATGGTGATGATTGTATGAGTCGTACTGAAGTTTATACGTGGTTTACACGATTTAAAAATGGCCGTGACGATTTAAATGATGATCCAAGACCTGGACGACCAGAAGCATCAAATCGTGCTGTTAGTGGAAAAAGTACGTGAAATAATCACTATCGATGCAAATTTCACTATGAGAATCCTGGTATAGAAGAATTAAATTCATCTTACTGTACAATCTACACAATATTAACTGAGAATTTGGGTAAAAGAAAGGTCTTTACACATTTTGTTCCACATCAGTCAAATGAACCACTTCACAAGACCAAAAAAGTCAACGAATTTTCGATGAAAAAACAGATTTGTGTCATGGACTACCTTCCGTATTCGCCTGATCTCTCACCGTGTGACTATTTTCTGTTCCCAAAACTAAAAACTGCAATGAAAGGAGCTTTTTACGATGAAGTTCCAACCATTCAATCAGCTGTGACACAGGTGCTAAAGAACATCCCAAAAACCGAGTTTAAAAAGTCTATGGATAAATTGGTTGATCGTTCCCAACGTTGTATTGAGTCTAATGGAACCTATTTTGAATAAATAATAACTTTCAAAGATAATATAATGTGTATCTTATTCTATATCCAAAAAGCTCGGTTATTTTTGGGACACACTGTGTATCTCCAGTGGGCACGGGGATCCAGTCCTCTTTGAGACGTTTAAAAGACGTCTTTAGAACGTCTATGTCTATCCATCTGATGTCTTGTGGACGTCCCATGTCTTAAGGACATTTTTCAGACATGAGACGTCTGAAATACATCAATTGGACGCAAACATGGACGTTCTACAGACGTCTTTTTGGCGTCCTTAAGATAAGTGTGTCCTTATGCCCACTGGGTTCTTAACACGACACCCGCACATTCTAAACAAACTAAAAGGAATAATAGAAGTAGTATATTGTGCAACTAGGAAAAATAAATGTTATTTCTTTGTTGCATACGTTTTTTTTTCTATTAAGGCATCCAAAAATGGATTTGTTTGCCCCGCCATGGACAATAAAATGCACTTCATGACCCGCTAGAAGAACAAAAATATTCCACTTTTTTTTACCACAGACGTAACACACGTAAAAGGCAGGGCATTAACGTTTTATATCGCAAAAAGTTCCGAAAAAGTTGTCTTGGAACTTTTTTATTATTTTTTGTAGTTTTTTAATCAAATTGAATTTTGTACTGTATAGTTTCAAAGTTCATTAAACAAAATAGTATATTGTGCAAGTAGGGAAAATAAATTTTTTTCCCGTGTCGTGCACGACTGTTTTTCTATTGAAGGGTCAAGAAATGGATTTGTTTGCCCCACAGAAGGCAATAAAATGCACTTTATGTCCCGCTAGTAGAAAAAGTTTTTCCTGTCAAGAATTGTTCTAACGCAAATTTTAAGTATTTTTTAGGAAAGAAACATTCTTTGCTATAAATTTTTTTGGCATATTGTATATTTTAACGAAAAAAAATGGAATTTATTATTTCTAATAGCATTTTTCCTAACTAAAATATAAACTATATGACACATTGAAAAATAATCCATATCAAACTTATAAATCGTTTCAGGGCGAATAATTCTAATTGTCAAGTTTTATATTCTCATCACGTATTATAAAGTATTAGATTTTATGAAATTTGACAGGAAGTAAGGACAAGTTCGTTAGCCAACCATATTCGAACAAAATTTCAAAATTCAAACTTTTTTTAAGTTTGCGAAGATTACTTTATCAACAAGTGAAAATTTATAATATTGTTTCCTGATAGTGAAAATTTATAATATTGTTTCCTGATAGTGATAAAAAATCTCTACAGATTATCCTAATGACATTTTTTTAAAAGATCAAAATTAACATAGATACAGTTTAAAGTATGTACGAGTATGCGGTGCACCTGAGACAATTAAAGATCAAAATTATTTTTTGCGCACATTGTATAATTTGACTGAAAAATAGGATTTTCCCACCGTCAATGGTATTTTTTTTTTTAATTAAAAAATACACTTTTCGAAAAATATGCTAAAAATCAATATTTTTTATCGGTTTTCAAAAGTCTGTAACTTTTTTAATTCATGTCAGATTAAAAATGCTTTTAAGATAAACTTGATTTTTGTAAGTTTCACAAAAAATAGTTTTCAAAAATTATTAAACTGCTCTAATTTTGTTAATTTTTATTGAATAAATCTGAATCACGAGCTCGTCCTTATTTCGGACCCTGATAATGTGTTTCAAAGTGTCATGCCTCATGGCATGATTTCAAAAGTTCTAATGTCCACAAATGTCGAAGATAACGACCGTCGAAATGACAAGTTTCAAAAGACCTTTTTTTTGGACTCAGGAGCTCGTAAAACGTGGCCATTTGTTAAAAAAAGATGATGTCAAATTTCACATTTATCAAATATCTTCTAATATATGATGAGAATATAGTAATGAGTTAAATTAAGAGAGTGGACTTTTGATCTCTCAAAAATAATTTTCAGTATAATTTTTTCAAACCGATATAATTCATAGAAAATTTTTGCGGTAAGAATAACTGAAAAGTGCATCGAATAACCTAGCTCTAATGTACTCGAAATAAAAAAATACTGTTAAAAATTATAAAAACAAATTAAATTTAATTAATGTAATATTTGACTTGTATAATAAAAATAAAATTAACAGTTTGAATTATATTAGATCAAAACTTTTTTCTCCTTAATGCACTTGTTAAATTATCATAAAAATCAGCAATTACTTGCAGAAAAAGATACAGCAAAACAAGCACAAAATACTGCCACTATAAAAATTTTCATGATTTTAGTTTCACGAATAAAACTAACTCTAATGAATTTTACTTGTTACAGTATATATATATTTATATATGTGTGTGTTAATTTCCATCTGAATAATTATCTGAAAATATTGCGTCATGTTTACTTGATTAAAACTGGTAGGGATACATTTTTATAGCCTAATGAGCAAAAATGTGTATCATAAATAACAAAGAAAAACAGACGATTTCAGCATAAATTTAGCTGCCCAATATATAAGTGCGTAACTCTGTTCTAATGATCTTTATAGAAAACTTTGATATTTTTTAAGGGACTTTACGTACCATCGGAAATTGTGCTATAAAGTAGGGGGCTTCTTCCGAAAAAACATTACACTTTTTCAAAACAGTAAAATATCACTGTTTTGATTCCGAAATTTTACTTTTTACCTTTTTCCTTTTTTTATCGGACTTTTTTCGACGCAAATAAAAGCAAAAATTTCTTTTCCCTTGTATCGATCCTTTTCAATTATGAAACAATGTTATTAATTATATTAGTCAATTTAATCATTGATGTAGAAAGCTGAAAAAATCTGAAAATAATTTTCCTCCAAGCTGGGTTCGAACTCGCGCACTCGTAGTGCAGATGCCACATGGCGAAACCATCGGTTTTTCCAAATGACTTTATTTAATGAAAAAATGGAAAGACCAATTGGCAAAATGGTATTATTAAATCGGAAAACCAGAAAAAATTCAATACGTTTCGAAACGTTTCCAAGTGTTTTGTCTTGGAAAACTCAAAAATCAAGCTATATCGGCTATGCGGGTTAAGGCGTGCGATTAGAATTGGGTTAGGATGCGTGCGTGCGTGCGAGCGTTCGATTCTCGGTGCTGCGAAGTATTTATAAAAAATTGCGTTTCTGTAATGTTGTACAGTTTTAAATATAATGGTAAGTTCATATTAGGATTATATAGGTAATTTAGAAGTAACAAATAATTAACTATATAAGTGCAGGATCATATCACAGAAAATAATATTTTGCTTTTTACACTGTTAAACATTTTCTTCGACTGTCACTTAGACTTTCGATGCCTAGTTTAGAGAAAATGGAACCCAACCCACGGTGTTTTAAATTTTCCGCGACTGTCACTTAAACTTTCGAATTTACGTTTTACATTTTCAGCGATTATCTATCATATTCTTCAATAAGGAGGTTCATAATATTTAGTCGACTTTCTAACCTATCCACGAGTATTACACAAAGTCAATGACTTTTTAAGCGACAAATTTTTTCCGTGTGGCTTGATCTACAACGTTGAGGCTATTTTTTGGACTATTTTTTTCCTGAAACTATTCCAAACCTATTTTTAAACTATTTATTAAAATATTCACATTTTTGACTGTCTTATCTACACCGGTGTCTAAAATTAAATTCTTGAGTGACAGGTTGAATGGAAAGAGCTTGATGTTGAGCATTAATGCTATTTTGAACTATTTTAACTGGACGACCCATTTTTAAACTATTTCTAAAGAATTATTTATATTTTTTTTTAAATCTTATCCATTACTGTATTCACAATGAGATTTTTGGTTCGAAGCTGAATTGGTTGAGGCGATTAGGGCTTTGTTTGAACTATTTTACCTAAACTATTTTAAAACTATGTTGAAATATGTATATATATTTTGGTATGTGCTATCCATACCCGTATCTGCAATAAATTCTTTGGTGTGGAGCTGAATGGGAATAGCTTGATCTAGACCATCAAGGCTACTTTTGAACTATTTGTCTGAAAACTATTTTAAAACTATTTTTAAACTATTCATAAAAAATATTCACATTTAAAAAAAAGTTTTATTCATACCGGTGTCTATAAATAAATTCTTCGGTTGCAGGTTGAATGGAAAGTGCTTGATGTAGAGCAATAATGTTATTTTATGAGCCACGGGCGCGCAAACTCGTTTTTTCGCTACAGTTAATAGTAGCGCAATATAGTATATTGCGCTACCGAGGAATGAAATGTAAAAATTGAACTGCGCATGCGCCTATAGCCATGCAACGGAGCACAATTTTTTTCTTATTCTTCTTCTTCTTCTTCGTACAGCGTTGGCACCGTAATGGCAAAGCCTTGTACATTTGTACTGCGCATGCGTCTATTAAAATCCATTACTACTACACAAGATCGATAAAATCAAAATGGCCTGGTCTAGTCGTGACATATCAAGTGTAATGACTAGCGCCGCGAAAAACTACAATACTAGATTAGATTCGAGTGTACACATAAAAACTCGTATACGCAACGAAGTCACAAAAAATAGAATACGTGCCAATGCACACAATTCCGGAAATTACGAGACTCGCGACAATGCTCGCAGGACTGATCGCGCCTCGGCTTCGATCTCCTGCGAGCATTGTCGCTCGTCACGCAATCACCCTCATTGTGCGCCTAGGCACGTAATATACTATTGAATTATTTTGATTGAACAACTATTTTTAAACTATTTATAAAAATTTATTTATATTTATGAATATCTTATCCATTACTGTATCCACAGTAAGTTCTTTGGTGCGAAGCTGAAATGGTTGAGGCTATTCGGGCTTTGTTTGAACTATTTCACCTAAACTATTTTGAAATATGTATCAATATTTTGGTATGTCCTATCCATAACCGTATCTACTCTGCTTAGAAAACATTGCATTTGAATTTCTTGTGGAAGAACCAGGTTAAAGTATGACACACACAGCAATTCTTTGAAAAGCCTTAAGATAAAAAACTAAATATCCAAACACTCCAGTCTTAACTGATCTTGATTAAAATTTAACTAACCTTCTATGTAGGAAGGAAGGAATCCTTTTTCTTCAATAAAAATCCTTGGTTGTATGTAGAATTTTTAATCCTTGTTTTCTGTTTTCTATGAAATATTTTTTAAAGAAACATAATTTTTCACTAACTCACTGTAATATGTTATGCTTGTGACTTATTCTTGAATGTACGGAGAGGACATTTAGGAGAAGAAGCAAGCAGGCGAAGGTGGAGAAAAAAAATGTTTGTTTTTTTTTTTTTCGAAGGAAGATTGTAAGTCTACTTGCAGTAGATCTGGAGGCAATCTATGCATTTTCCAAGTTGGGGAGAGAGTTGAGAACAGTGATCCCAGATCGTGAGAGCATACACAAACAAGCGCGCCGTGTCGGTGTGTCCCCCACTTCCTCGCTTCGATTTCACGCTTTCGTCTGTTGAGCCAAGATCGAAAATTATGTTTCTGTCGACTTCGTGTCAAAGTGGCGCGAAGCAGACGACAAATTTAAAATCTCCAAATTTATCATTTAGGATATTACCTTTCTTTCTTTGATATTTCCAAAAACATTCACTTAAAATGAATATCTAAACATTTTATTTTCAATTAGAAAATTATGTAGAGAATATTATATATTAAGGAATGGTAAAATATGATATTGTAGTTTAAAAAATAAAATATTAAAATACTTAAGTAATACATAAATTATATCTAGTTATACACTCGAAATTATACGATAGAGTTTCTTCTTTGGTATGAGGCAACATTGAAAAAAATTTCATTCAAATAAAATACTCAGAAAACTTTTTAAAATACGTAATATTATTCACATATGAATTTTATTATAAAACTGTGAATAAAAGGTTTCAGTATTCAAAAAACCAAAATCACATCTAAATTTGCATACGAAATTACACTTTACGATTTCTCTTATATAAAATACAAATATTTATTTCAAATAAAATAGTTTTTAAAAAATTTTGTAGTACGTGAATCAACTACATCAATTAAAAAATTAAATGGAAAATTGATTTCAAATTAATTAGGAGCAGTCGACCGGCAATCGAAAGACCTGGGCTCAAATTCCAGCGCAGTCGAAAGCGTCTTTTTTTCCATAGAAAGATTTACAAATTCTTTAATATTTAAATGGAAAATATTTTTTTTTAAATGAGAAATTAAGGTTAAAAATCTGCATTCCTAATTACATGGTGATAGTAGATGAAAATTCTATACGATGTTGTTGTTAATAATTGGCTTTAGGGTCCAGAAATGATAACTCAGGAAGTCACATACTTTCAAACATTCCAAATCTAATCGGAGTCCTCATCAGTGATCTTTATTTCTAATATTTTAAAACAGTGGATAAAATATTGCATATCCCTTTTTTGGAATAAACTTAAAAATGTAAAATATCGTGAGAAAATTTACATAAAATTTTACAGAAAACATTGGCAAATTATCTAAAAACTTCCTTAGGAATAAAAATAAATTTCTAGCACATAACTCTGATGTAAATCAACTAAAAAGTAGTATATATTTGTGTCTAAATGCCACTGATGATATAGATGTAAGTACATATGTAGTATAAAATTACAAAGAATTATTTATGAAAATTAGCTTAGAATTGCTAATACGAATTCTACACTGTTAGAATTTTCTACCGCAATTTCCCAGGACCTGGAAATACTGATACTTGTAATAGGAATAATTTTACGTTTTGGTAACTGAAGTTCAATGCACTCACATGCAACTGAAAATTCATCCACATGCAATTGATACTCAGTTACAGTTACACAATTTTATGATAATTTTATAAAAGTCCTGTTACAGTTTGGTAGTTTTTAAGATATATTTTTTGAAAATTCAGTTGAGCTCTATAATATTAAGAAAACTTTGTTTTTATGTATATATAAAACTTCAGTACATTTTTTCCAATTTCAAGTTCTCATTTTACGTTTTAGTGGCTTATACGATAGACTTTTTAATGAAAAAAAGAAATGCTTTATACAAAGGCAAAATTTTCTAATTGATGCAGTTGATCAAATTTTCAAACCCAAAATATGTTTTAATTAATATATTGATTTAAGTCTTCAAATATTTATTGACTTTGAATTTTACTGAGAATTTTCCAAAAATTTCATATAATCTTAAAAATGTTTTTATTAGGCGAATGTTTTTACAAATATCAATAAATTTCCATAGTCAATAAATGTTTAAAATTTCAAGTTGAGGTATTGATTGTAAATTCAGTAGCTTTGTTAGTTAACTATTTTAATCAGAAAATTCTTCATTTTCGTAGATTTTTCAATTTCTTAATTAAAAATTTATGCATAGGCCACAAAAACGTGAGGTGAAAATTTTGAATCACCAGTTACAATTTCTAGGCAACAAAAATGTTAATTCGATTGTGTAGGGTCCTAGCTGTTCGATAAAATCGATTAAAAAAATTTTTAGATGTACAGGGGTTTGAACTCGCATTTGCTGCATATCAGCCAATTACCTTGATCATTCTAATACGATCGTTATTGAATACTATTAATTTACGGACATTATATAATTAGGACGACATGTTTTTCCAAATTTCTGAAAAAAGATTATTTATACATGGCATTCAAAGAAATATTTTTTAGATTTGGCTACAATCTTGCATATAATGTTATATATTATATAATTAGAACTATTTTTTTTCGCTTTCGTCTTATTGCATATTTTTGAAAAAATGGATCAGCACCTGATTAATGACAGGGCAAAACAGCTAGGGCCCTACCACAATCGAATTAAATTTTCTGTTGCCTAGAAATTGTGGCTGATGATTCCAAATTTTCACCTCACGTTTTTGTGGCCTATGCATAAATTTTTAATTAAAAAGTTGAAAAAATCTACGAAAATGAAGAATTTTCTGATTAAAATAGTTAACTAAAAAAGCTACTAAATTTCCAATCAATACCTTAACTTGAAACTTTTAACATTTATTGACTACGGAATTTTATTGATATCTGAAAAGCATTCGCCTAATATAAACATTTTTGAGATTATGTGAAATTCTTGGAAAATTCCAAGTAAAATTTTAAGTTAATAAATCTTTGAAGCTTTAAATTAATATATTAATTAAAACATGTTTCGGTTTTATAAATTTGATCAACTGCATCAATTAGAAAATTTTGCTTACGTGTTTGCTTTTTTTCATTGAAAAGTCTATGCATATAAGCCACTAAAACGTAAAATGAGAACATTTTTATCTACTATCACCATGTAATTAAGAAAGTAGATTTTTAACCTTAATTTCTTATTACTTATTTTTTTTAAATAAAATATTTTCCATTTAATTTTTTAATTGATATAGTCGATTCACGTACTACAAAATTTTTTAAAAACTATTTTATTTGAAATAAATATTTGTATTTTATATAAGAGAAATCGTAAAGTGTAATTTCGTATGCAAATTTAGATGTGATTTTGGTTTTTTGAATACTGAAACCTTTTATTCACAGTTTTATAATAAAATTCATATGTGAATAATATTACGTATTTTAAAAAGTTTTCTGAGTACTTTATTTGAATGAAATTTTTTTCAATGTTGTCTCATACCAAAGAAGAAACTCTATCGTATAATTTCGAGTGTATAACTAGATATAATTTATGTATTACTTAAGTATTTTAATATTTTATTTTTTAAACTACAATATCATATTTTACCATTCCTTAATATATAATATTCTCTACATAATTTTCTAATTGAACTATTTGATTTGCACAGCTAAAAAATATTGAAATTGATATTTTGTTTCGAATCTGAAAATTTATTGAGTTTAAATTTTAATAGAAAATCATCTTTTGAGTCTTTAAATCATCCTAAAATTTAAAATAAAATGTTTAGATATTCATTTTAAGTGAATGTTTTTGGAAATATCAAAGAAAGAAAGGTAATATCCAAAATGATAAATTTGGAGATTTTAAATTTGTCGTCTGCTTCGCGCCACTTTGACACGAAGTCGACAGAAACATAATTTTCGATCTTGGCTCAACAGACGAAAGCGTGAAATCGAAGCGAGGAAGTGGGGGACACACCGACACGGCGCGCTTGATTGTGTGTGCTCCCACATGGGAGCGTGGTGGGGGCCGCCAGCTCCCACGATCTGGGATCACTGGTTGAGAAAGGAGAGTAATACCGTAAAAAGAAAAGAATATTCCCGGGAGCCAATTGCCCCAGAGAAATGTTTCTTCCTTTTTAATTTTTGTTATTTAATAATGATATATAAAAGACGGATAGGGTATCCGTGTCAGTTCTTTGATTAATTGAATTTGGATTGCTGGCTATACATGTCATCTCTAAAATCATACGTTTTTTGTAATTGTCAGCTCTGTCTACGATTTGAATATTGTCAAAATTGAATGTATGGTCTTGTTCCCATGCGTGTTGTGTCAAGTTTTGAAATTCTGTCTTTTGTTGGCTTAAAAAAATGGGATACATTATTAAAATTGCGTGATGCAATTTTCATGTTGAAGGGTTTGAGGATGCCTGATAATTTTTCTGAGAGACTCTGTACGTAAGGTTGTGACATGTATTTTGGAGGTGGTTGTGTGTTGGTGGCTGTACTTTGACCTGCTGCTAGGTTTGTTTGCATAGTCTGTGTGTGTGTAGGGATAATCCTTAGTGGCTGGTATGGCTTTGTGTTGCTATCTAAAGTTTTCAGGGAGAGATGGTTCAGCCTTTTTCTAATACAGGAATTAATCATGCTGGAGGGGTAATTATTTTTATGTAGGATGGATTTGTTTTTTTTTTAATTTGCTTTATGGAAGTCTTTGTGAGATAGGGAGATATATCTATCGACCAGATTATTAATTACATTGATTTTGTATTTGTAAGGGTGATTTGAGTTGAAATTGAGGTAGCAGCCAGACCATGTAGGCTTGTGATACCAGTTTTTTTTATGCCATCATCGGCTCTGATTATAAGAACATTAAGAAAGGATATTCTGCCCTCTGATTCCTCTTCTGTTGTGAACTGAATTTTGTGATTGGAGTTGTTAAAGGTGTTTTTTATTGTGTCAATTTTATTATGTGGTACTGCTGTTATGATGTGTACTTATCGGAAGTAAAACGGAAGTTTAAAGGGTAGGGAGGCGTTGCAATTGGATTCAAGGTCATCCATGACGATGTCAGCAATTTTGTATGTGGTACAAATAATTCTTGCAACAAAATAAATCCAAAAATAATGATTCAAAATAAAGTTATTACATTGACAAAGCTTGTATCAATAATTATTTTTATTTGAATAGAATTTATTAAAATAAAGTAATAAATGATGTAAAATGTCAAATAGTATCAACAAAATTAATCAGAGTGTTTAGTAAAAAAAATAACTATTTTTCCATCAAAGTCGAATTCAGCTAATCAAATTCGAAAATATGAATATTATGACAAATGTTAATTCGAATAAATGAAAATTAGTTCAAATGGTGATTTGGTAGAACGAAAATTTTGATGATTGTATTTCAAGTAATTGGTACCGTAAAAATTGATTAAGTTAGATTTTTAAATCAAAGTTATAAACAATGAATAATTAAATATTACGATAAAATTTGAAATGCCATTCAGACTGTTTGATGAATTTTTTAAGTGCTACAAATTACCGTAATTAAGATTTCTGAATTTTTCTAGAAGTATTTACTTACTTCTTGATTATTTCTTTCAACAAGAGGGAAATCGATTTAAAATGTAAGAGTATAAATTGAGTCTTTTATAGTTAACGTTTAGAAATACTTTATTATTAATCATAAAATACTATAATAATAATAATAATAATAATAATGCAAACGAAAAAAAACAAAACTATAAAAATAATAATCAAAAATAAAGATAACTTAGAATAATTTTGTTGTTGTGTTAAAGTTGTACATGTACAATTGCACCACAATGGGCACAGAAATTTAAGGACGTCTTTACGACATCTTAACAAATTCTTTAATAGGACAATGTCTGTATCTACGTCTCAAAGTTGTTTTTACAATATACTTGCGATATTGCTGTTTTCATTTTAATTAATTTTAGATGGATTTTCGCAATATTGATATTACATGGTAGTTATCTTTATTGATTTTTTCACTATATAGATACTCAACTATGTTACCTATATTTTCAGCTTTAATATTTAGAACATTAAAATAAGTAAGTATTGATATCTTAGATATTACAACCGAATATATGAATTGCTTGTCACAAAGTTAAATATTTTGATATTGATTCTGAATATCTATTTTTTTCTGTACAAAAAATCTTTTGCGGTCCCGTCTAAAATTTCCACCTTTATTGTCTTTGTAGCGGTAGCCTTTGCTGTGGCTCCCCAGCGCATGCAGAAATCATTTCGTTTATTTTAGCACGATTATTGCGAATCCTTGTGTACACACCATTTGCTCGTAATCTTGTAGCAAAATATGGTACATATATTGCTACAATTTCACCATTGTGAAATAGGGGTTCACCTGGGACAATCTAAAACAATGGAAAGTTTTATTTGGTAAATTTTTTTCAACCATAACAAATAAGAAAATAAATTTCCTGAATGATTATCTGTAATCTTAAATAAATATGACTTGTTACTCGAATTTTTCATTTACAAATCACAATGACACGATCTTTTACTTACATTTCTTGTTACCAGCGAATTATCCAAGTGTGATACTTCTACAAATATTGCATGAAAACGTATGACTTTGAATTTTTCCGGTATTAAATCCTTTTTATCCTGCAATACAAAAGATTTCAGTACTTTGCAAGTGCCAAAAGAACTAATCAATATCAAACTGCAATTAGATTGAAAAATGTTTACCTACCTCGCTTTCTGTTATTGCAGTAACCGGAATGTTGTTTTGTAGATCTTCGACATTCTTCATATATAGTATTTCTTTCTGAGGAAAACATTCATCTGAAATCTCTTCTCTCAGCTGAAGTGAAAGTAAATATTTTTTATAAAAAATATGAAGTGCTTTTATAGACGTTTGAAAACATTTTCAAAGAACTAAAGTACATATGTGTCACATTAAAAAAAAATCTGGTTTCAATTATCAGAATTCAATTAAGGGTATTGTCAATTTTTCAAATGATTTTTATAATGTAAAGATTTTGTAAATTTTAGAAAATTTTTAATGATGCCGACTGTTCTTCAAATGTTACATTTGAAATGACTTGCATTATTCAATTTATTAAAATTTATTTTCAGAAATATTTACGTAATCTTTAATTATAGCTTATCATGTCATGTATCAAAAACTAACGCAAGTTTAATAATTCACAACCATTTGGTTGGGGTTACTGCTTTTTAGTAGAATTACTTACTTTTACTCCAATAATAGTTGATCCAAAAAACTCTAAAAATTCATCCTCTATCTTATTTTCCAATTCAATATATTCTTTATGAACAGGATAGTCACATAAACAAGTTATCTTAGCCATCATTCCCGTGTTTGGAGCCCAAAACTCCTCAGGAAATTCTACAATGGTAGGAGATAATAAAAACCCAAGACAGACTGGTTCTTTTTCATTATTGGTTATTTGAACTGTTGATAATACCATATTTAATTCATCATCTTCAGAAAAGGCGACGGCAATATATGCACAAAATATTGTTGTTAATGAAGTCTTCATTTTAACAGTTTCACGGAAAAAAACTCACTGTAAATCTAGACAAAAATTAGATATAAATTTCCTAGACAAGATTTATTTAACAAATGAAACATTAAAGAAGGATTTTATCAGACTTTATCAAAATTTTCGAGCTTTATAGCACACAATTTTATTTGTCTTACTTATGTCGTCAGTATGTTTTATTGTATTTTGGTTTCTAGAGTACCATAACTTGGGACGAAATACATTTTTTATATCAATGTTAAATATTCTAGAAAATTGATAACTGACACTGATATTAATGAGAAGAAGTATTTTTTCATATTAGACTCACATTATATAGAGGAAAAACAAACAACATAAAAATTGTCGAAATGACTAATATTGAGAATAACAGAGTTTGCATAACCTAGCGATGTATTATTCTTATTATTAAGTTCAGAATTTCACAGAAAAAACCAAGTGTTTTTACTGATAATAAATATCATACTTATATTGCTATATTTATCTTAATAATATCACGTTATGTGATATGTGAAGGAAATGGAAAAAAACAATATCATGAAAATTTTCCCTCAAAATGTTGAAAAAGTAATTAGAAATGAATGGCATGATAGTTTATTACAGCTATAGGAATTTTCACAGCATGTCCGAGTCAACGTAGAGTGCTGCAGCTATAGGAAATTCTGCTATGCTTTCTCTAACAAAATTCTCTCAGTGTATAGATATTATGTGTTACTATTTCACATTGAAAATTATACTAATTACTCTAATTGGAATAGACTTTTCATGAATTTTACGAATTTCACGTTGATGTCCAAAAAGTAGTTGTTATATTTATCAGAATCTTGAAAAGAATATCAATGTTATGAATTATTATTTGTTCTTAATATTTATATTTAATCTGTCTGAATAGAGAAAAACGCCATTGAATGATAATAGGTATACAGAAGAAATATTATTTAATATTAAATTATTATTTCATTTTATTTACCTGATGATTCATTGGCACAAAGGAGACAATAAATCAAGAAAATAGAGGAAAGTGGAATAGAATAATGGAGTTGGACAGAAAATAATGTCAGGCAAATGAAATAATAATTCTGCTTTTAATGTGGTTCATCAATACATAATTATTACTTATGAAATACATTACATACAAGTTACCGAAATATATGTATACAAAGAAACATTCTAAAATAGAACCACTAGATAAAGTTTTCAAAGCGGTATATTACGTCAGAACCAATGAGAAAATATGAAGAAATCCGTGGTATTTTCTTAAACCATTTATTCCAAAAATTCACAAAAAATTAATTTTTTTGCGAAGTATTTTATTTTTTGTTTATAATCAAATTCTGTTACTTTACAAAATCAAATTTTAAGTTTATTAGGAATCTTGTGGTAAAGACTCAATAATTTTATTCGTATATTATATGATTAAATATGCAATAGGAAAATGTATATTAATTATAAAATAAAATAATTTAGTATCAGTAATCGAAAAAAACTAAAGTTATATCCTCAAACACAAATAAATTGAAAACTAAATGTTTTCATTTTTTATAATTGATTTATTTTTGTTCACTCCTCCAATAATGGTTTTTTACCGAAAATTTGTTAACTGTAAACAGTTCTCATATCTTTGTATAAAATCTATGGATTCAACTACTCATACGGGAAGGCGATGTCTATTTGATTTTAAGATTTCTTCATGGGCCCTGAATACATAATACAGACGCAGTGAAAAACATAAGCGCAGAATTTACTCAGTTCTATATCTCACTCTATATTTAATACTTTTTCTCCTCGAGTGCTAAAAGCAAATTAAACATTATTTAAATTCATGTCTTCCATTGTATTTACTTTGTGTAGTCTTGTATATAAATCACAAATCCCCCTAAAACGAGCATTCTTCTTTACATACAATCCCGCAAGTTTCGAGTCATGAAATATAGGTTCACCATTGAGAATCTAAACGAACGAAAATTATTTTAATTGCTAATCTTTCTCATTGAATATCATAAGGGACAAGAACAATTCTCGGAATATCTATCCATATAAATTTAGATAAATATTACTAAGTATTTCAAGTTTTCTTTTGCAAACCGTTGTGACCTGATCTATTACTTACATTATTTGGTTCTTCAGGAACATCTTCTACATTTGCTAATTTTTGTCTATATTCTGGAGGTAGCATATTGTATCGTACTTCAAAAAAGTTGTCTTTTGCATATATTTTCCCAACGCTAAATGATTTGAAGTAAAAACCCTGTAACATAAAAGATATCAGTGCTTTGACAGAACCAAATGAACTATTCAATATTGAATCGTTATACGTAATATTATGGGAACACAAGTAGTGTAAACACGGTGTAAGACACGTATACGTGTTTGTGTGTTATTTATCTATGTGTTAAAGAGGTTATTGATGCGTTCTATTTTTGTTCTCAACCAGTTGCAGGGGTACAACTTTGCTCCAGTTACCGAAGAAAAAATCTTTGCAGCATTTTAATAATTACGCGATAAAAAAATGTTATTTCTATTATAATATAAAGTATATATACGGTTTTACACGTTACCAAGGTGTAAAAACCAGAAGTTAGTAAAATTTGGTAATATATAATATAGGGTTCTAATACTTTCTCCCTACACTCTAAAAACAAGTGTGTTACTTCTACATGTGAAATACGATAGTAACTTTTTAGGCATTTGAAGTGTGTATTTTTAATACACATTACAAACGTAACGTTTAATTTTCAAACACTTTAACGTTTTGTACCCAAAATGTGTGTTAAAAAGACACACTACAAATGCCTAAAAAGTTACTATCGTGATTCACGTGTAAAAGTAACACACTTGTTTTTAGAGTGTAGTCTTTGCCAAGTGAGAACTCACACGTCTTTGTGAAATTCACGTGCAAAACATGAGTTACACGTGTTTGCATTACCTGTAATGTAGTATTACCTTGGACACTCTTATTTGATAAAGTTGGTCACGTTCTGTTAGGGTGTTGGCAATGTTTGTAAATCGACTAATGGAAGAGCCCCAACATTTTGTATCAATCGGATTTAGTAACTGAAATGTAAAAAAATGTTTTGTTTTTAAAATCCAAACAAAATAATTTCAGACTTTCTCAAACTCAGGTTGGTGTTGAGTCAGAAATGTTTATTATAGTTATTTGTGTGATAGAGGATGTCTTAACGAGATCTTTCCGACATGGACATAAGACGTCTTTTTGTGACGCTCTAAAGATGTCGTGAACTCGGTAAGAAGGAGTTGATTGGAAGGCATAAAATGGCATCAGACATTTTGATAGCTTTGAATGCGGAACAATCACGTTTTTGACTTAACAACAATCGCCTTTTTAATACTTTCTTCTGCAGAAAGAATAATACGGAGGCCAACTGAGAACAGCATTAAATAGCAATAAATATTCAAAATGTTTTAATCCTTATTCTACGTTAAAAATAACGTTAAAAGGTAATGGACATATGCAATAATTGTATTTATTAACGCTAAAAATTAAAAAAACATAATACCTGTCATTGAAGGCAGTACAGTGGTTCACCTTTTGTGGAACGTCTCCACGGTTAAAGTTGGCCATTGGTTGGAGTGAGACACAACTATACTTTCATCTCACTCTAACAAATAGTTAATCCTGACGGTGGAGACATGGAAAGTGATGAACCACTTTAATGACAGGTATTATGTTTTTTTAAATTTTTAGCATTAATAAGTAAAATTATTGCATGTTTCAATTACCAGTTAACGTTATTTTTAACGTAGAATAAGGATTAAAACATTTCGAATATTTATTTTGCCTCATTCATGAGTTATAATTCTACTTTACGATAGCTTTACGATAGCTTTACGCTACAGCGTAAAGCTAGCGTTCAGCCAGTTCGCTAGGGTTCTATGCGCATTCAAAAAGATTAAAACGAGACAAGTTTTTTCGTGCCAGTGTATAAATGTTGATGGGGCATTGTTGGGACCTAAATTGATTTTCCTTAGTATTGTTAAGGTCTGCATGAGGCAAATTATCACCGTCCCTATTAATTTGGTTACGCAAATTGTTGGGGGCATGTGATACTTGAAAAAAGTAGCAAGTTCATGTGAACAACTTAATCCAGTTTTTACATATTCATGTCCAAAATACATTGAGCTTTGTTTTGAAAATTTGGATAATAGTAGAAAAAATTAAAACGGACGTAACTAGACTACTTTTGCTTTGGACAATAAGAAAATGTTCTCTTTAGGTTTCGCATAAATCAACCTTTTTTCTTTTTTTTAAACCAAAAATCGTCTACCTACATCCATTTTTATCTTTTCTACCATTTCTCAAATTTTGAGATCAAAATTATGCTGTTTATGACCACTATAGAATCTATACAGAATTCTAGTAATAAAATAATGTTATTTTACAAAATGGTTCGGTTTGATAAAGTACCTTTTTTTCTGGTTGTGCCATTCTATGCATCCCAATCACAGTCTAACAAACAGGTCTGGAAACTCTGGTGGAGGGAACGTAATATAGGTGTCTCACATTTGTAACAATTTGTATTTTTAACAGACGTTCTTTATTGCGGGATAATTCCTTTTTAATGAAACTACTTACCTCAGACTCAATAATATTGACTCCTCTGCTAATCTGACAAATCTCGGTTTTAGGAGCTTTCATCTGTATATATATATGAGTATTATCGTTGCAACGTACTTTAGCTTGCAGCATTAAACTTGAATTCCAGCAATCTCGAGGATATGCTACTAAGTTTTTATCTAATAAGGCTCCTAAGCATTGCAAATTTTTATTATAATCTTGAATAAAAACAATAGTTTGTATCATCGATTTCTGCATGTGCTGGTAGGGGAACATATACTTTTTATGCTCTGCGATTTTTGGTCTTGATATTGGCGTTGAAGAGTCTGTTACAAAAGTAGAATAAGTATAGATCATTTGATTCATTTTGAAGCAAGAACTCTTTCTTCCCATACATTCAAGTAGAATTATAAATACTCAATATTTGAGTCAGTGAATTATAAGTATGGAATTGAGGGAGAATCGGACAGACAATCTGGCAGTGACCTCAATGGTGACCTGTTCTTAACACAGGTATAAGTCTTTCCGGTAACACGAAATTACATTGCCACAACGGCACGAAGTAATAGTAAGATAATCAATCTCTATGTTAGAAAAATTTCACCATTTTTTCAGGCATAGTTGGTGGGAGGTGTACCTTGACCTTGACTGCGGTGAGTAGAATATGTGCAAGACACAGTCTATTATTAAATCTTCAATATTCGGACCGCCATATTGGATCCGGCATTTTGAATTTTCTAACACTGTCACCGGATTTTCATATAATGTGCCAAGAAGCATAGGAAAATTGAATTTAATAAAGGTTCAGGAATTTCTATCAACGATAATCTTGAAAAAACTAGGTATTTCCCAAGTTCTCCAAGCGCCATAATGAATCCTCCATTAATCGGGTCATTACATATATTAGAAGAGGTCTGTACATAATTTACCAATCAAACTTTGACAGTTTGATCAATAAAATTCCATACATTATTCAATTATCTTAGAAATGTCATGAAAAAACGCGTATTTTCCCAAATTTCCATAGTTTTCCGTCATTTTGGAAAAGATAAAACATAAGGAGCTAGACCAAAAATTTTTTTTCATAAACTAGAACTATTTTGTCCACCTTTTTCCATAGTTTGAAATAGATTAAAATGCTTTATCCATTTAAAAAAAAAAAGAATTAAAAAAAAAATTTCAAATTTTCGGTACTTTTTAAAATAAAATCTGCCATATTGGTTTTCCAATGCACGGTAATATAATGTTGACTTCATAAATCGAAAGAGGAGACCCAAAAACATTAAGTACACAAGGTTTGGTCATGATTCCCTTTTTCGCTTTGGCAACAAGGGCCAAAAATGAGTTAAAAAGTCTGTGATTTTGGGCGTTAATGGATTAAGGAAATCCGCGTCTTACTTAATTAATCCTAAGAGACTTCCTCGAGAAATTTGTTTTTCGCGGATTTTCTCTTGTAAATCTGGTCTGCAAGTAGCACCAGGATTATTTGAAGATTTTCTGAATAGGGTTATGGGGCTTTTTGTAAAAGTGAATGCAATTTAATAATTTAGAACTTTCTTATTGATGAATAAAAATAGTGATAACACAATGAATTGAAATATTTTGCATCAGGTAATTTTATTGCCCTTGATGAACATAAAATTTGAATGAAAATTAACAATTACCTCCATCCAAAGCGGCGGTGGCGACATACGCACAAAATACGGCTACTATTAAAATTTTCACTTTCATAGTTTCAGTGGAAAACTCACTATGATCAGCTTTTCTTATTTTCCTCTTATATATGCATATATGGTATGTATATTTCGAACTTGTTCACAAAGCTAAACGTATTGCGTTATGCAAACTAATCAAGCCTGGCGGGGATGGACTATTATAGCTTGTCAAACAAGAATTTTTATCGCAAAGAACACTTATTTTTCACGTCAGAATTACTTGACAAATTTGATGGTTGTTTGGAAATCCACAAAACTAAATAAATGTGAAATATTTCCATCATCGCAGTACTAGCAAAATTAATTGAAAGAGGAATAAAATTTTCCTGCAAAATTCAAGTTCTAGAAACTTTTGGTTGAAGCTGCTGATGCGTTCAGAAAAAATAAAACAAAGAAGTCTAGGAAAAATGTATTAATTATTTAGGAATTTTAGAGGAGTATATTGCCAGAGTATATTTTTAGTTAATATTATAAAGGGTTTTCCAATAGGGACATAACAATTTTATCTATGAATAAAACACAGAAATATTTGAGATATTGAGTTCAAATTTATTGTGGGTGTAATGCAAGCATTACATTTTATGAATGAAATTCGATATCAGTCATATGACCACCACGAGCCCGTTTACAGCGGTCGATTCTTTGGACCCAATTTTCCACCACTCTGGCACACATTTGGACCGGAACGTTGGCAATTTCGCGTAGGATGTTGTCTTTGAGGTCGTCTAAAGTTGGTGGCTTGTTGACATAGACCAGTGACTTGATATGGCCCCATAAAAAGAAATCCAATGGCGTTAGATCGCATGAACGAGGCGGCCATTCGACCGGACCATTTCTCGAGATAACACATTCACCTAATTTTCCTTTCAATAAATCGATTGTTCGGCGTTTCAAATGATCAAGTGGCTTTAGTTCTTGAGTCGATTTAATCTTGAAAGCATGTAGGCCAAGATCTTTTCGCACAATACGCCACAGTGTCGTTTGAGCGATGCCCAATTCTTGAGAACGACGTGGAATCGACTGATTTGGCTCATTTTGAATCGATGCACTTACGGCTGCGATTATTTCTTCGCTTCGTACAATACGACGTCTTTTTGGTACCGGAACGTCCAGTAGTGTAAATTTGGTCTCGAATTTATCCACTATAGCACGCACAGCCTGTCGGGTGGGGCGATTATTACGGCCGAAAATTGGAGTAAGCGCTCTTAAAGTTGCGACCACCGACTCAGAATTTCGGTAGTAATTTTTAATAATTTCCAAACGTTGCTGGTTCGTGAACTTTACCATGATGAAAATGTTGACTTTAACTAACGTTTTGACATTGACAGTTCATTAAAAAAAATTTAAGGGTGCGTTCATATAAAGATACGAAATTGTTATGTCCCTATTGGAAAACCCTTTATTATATGATGTCATAATTACAACGAAACTTTTTAAAGATTAGTGACAAGAGTTAATTCTTTACTTTTTTCATTCCCGAAATTGATTGAAAAATCATCAAAAGATACAGAAAGAGAAACTAATTCGCATTTTAAGAGTTTTTTTGGTCTAAGTAGAATTTTGAAATAATTTTATACTGTACACTCAATTTCTAGAGCTTTAAAATTTTAATTTGTTGAGGTAATAAAGTCTATTTAAATTTTAAAGCTTCCAACATGTGGTGTTTTGAGATATGTAGAGAGATGTAAAGTTTTTTTATAGCGTTTATAGCTTTCTTCATCTTCATCTGTAGACTTAACACTAAACTTGAACCCTATTCTTATTTAATGTGTCACTTTTAAACTGTGATACATTAAAAGAAAATAAAATCAAAATCTACTAATTCATCAAGTTTTAATCTAAGTTCTTATAAAAATACACGTTCTTCATGTAACTTGATTGATTAGCATTGTGATGTCGTGTTTACAGATATGACATTGTTTATAAAGTGCACAGAAACTTGCTGAAGATTAGGGACAAGCGTTGATACTTTACTTTTGTGTTCCTGAAACTCTAAGCCGTTCTCATATCTCTATTTTGAATTTGTGGATTCAACTGCTCACATAAAAAGAGGTAGTTAATTTCATTTTAAGTTTATAACGTGCTCAATAACCTAAAATCTTGTGATTTATAATTACATAATTATAATATTAATTATGAATTGCATCTCATACAAGTAGGTTACCAAAACATAAGTATACAAAGAAATATTCTAGAATAGAACCACTCGGTAAAGTACTCAAAGTGGTATATTACGTCAGAACCAATGAGAAAATACGAGAAAATAAGCTGTATTTTCTTAAGCCATTTATTTTACAAAAAGTTATCTTTTTTGTGAAGTATTTTATTGGTTGTTTATAATCAAATCCAGTTACATATAAACATAAAATTTCAATTTTATCGAAAATCTTAAGGCAGAGCGACTTAATAATTATTGGTAATATATAGTTAAATATTTAATAAGAAAAGGTATATTATTATTAAAATAAAATAATGTAGTAGCCGTAACCGTTAAGGTCCTAATTGTCTTAATTGCCGTCGGTTGCCCTGAACAGTGTCACGTTTGCGTATTTTTGTGTATAAATTACTCTTCTCATAAGCATCAGCATTTTCCTTCACATACAATCCGAGAAGTGTTTCGCCGCGAAATATAGGTTCACCATTGAGCATCTAAACGAACGAAAATTAATTTAATTGCTAATCTTTCTCATTTAATATTATAAGAGATAAAAAAAACTTCCTAATATCTATCCATATAATTTCAGGTAAATATGATTAAGTATTTTGAGTTTTCATTTACAAATTGCAGTGACCTGATCTTTTACTTACATTGTCTGGTGCTGCTTGACTATTTAAATATGTTACTTCAAAAAATCTGTCTTGTGTATAAATACCTTTAACTTGTAATGCTTCTAAGTCCAAACCCTGTAACACAAAAGATATCAGTGCTCTGCCAGAACCAAATGAACTATTCAATATTGTATGCAATATTATGGGAACACAAATAGTGCAAACACGGTGTGAGACACATGTGTTGAATTTTTTCCCCAACTTATTTTTGACAATTCAATGCCCGGATCGAATAAGAGGACGCGACGCTTGAACTGGACAGTACTTTCCCAATAATCAATAAAAAGTCGAAATGCATGAAAATTCAAAATAAAAAATAAGTGATTGCTCTACCAGTCGAGGTATATCTTTTTTTATTTGAAATTTTTTTATTCGACAAATAGTTTTCGAGATAAAAATAATAAAAAAAAATATAACTCGTGATTACTCACTCAATTCACGATGAAATGATTCGCAATATTCACCATTTTATTTCGCTGACTCTAGCAGAGTCGTCGAGTCTTTACAAAAAATAAAAATAACAATTGTTTATAAAATATTTAATTACAAACTCAGGGCCTCCGAAACTTGTGTGCTGCGACGTTCTCGTGAAGAAAGAGTCGAGGAAATTTCAGGACTCAGAAAACTTCCAGCGAGGCGATTGTTCCTTAGGGATCAAGGAAGTTTTTTGTAAAATTTCACGCAATTATATTTATAAACGAAGAAACAGTGCCGACTTGAAAAAACTGTCGCGTGATCACGTAAAGCGCTTTGAGCACGGGCGCTAGCAAGTTTCAACCTGTTAAGTATTCTCCAAGGTTTTTTTCTGTTTTCACCTACTTTTTCGGGGATTGTTTTGAATTTTATTGTTTAAATATAAAAATTAATTTATTCACACAAATCTGACTTGTATTTCGTATAATAATCTATACATAATATTACGAGCGTTTTACTGGGGATTTTACCGGGCTCGGTAAAACGCTCGCCGAGCGTGGAAGCGCCCGGATTGCGCGCGAGGTCGTACGAGGCTCTTCAAAATTCCATAACTTCCGAATCAATGATCCAGCCATTTTGATTCAATCGTCATATTTTATAACAGACTTCAAAGAATCTAAATCCACGAAAAAAAAAATTTCGAAAGGGGCCAAATTTGAAAAAAAAACCGATTTTGCGTTTATTTCTTTACTTTTGTATGTTAAAAATTATTTAAACAATTTTTTCGTAACAATCTTTGTAAAGAAGAGTCAAAACCCTAATTTTCGTAATTTGGAAAATTTTTCGTGTGAACAATTGTTTTAAAGATAAACAGGCTTAAAAGTGCGCTTGCTATGTCGAAAATATCATTTCTTAGAAAATTCGAAAAATCGTATACTTGTAAAAAAAATTTTTTTAGCCAAACAAAAAAATACGTGTCTATTTATTGTTGATAAAGAATCGAAAAAAAATTATCTCGTTCAAATCTGCGACATCGACTGTCAATCTAATATGGAATGACCCATATATTATATGCAGAGTCAGTAAAAGGGGGTGATTATGAGTACAACTGTACCGTGCCCCGATCTCAAACTCATTAAATAAATTTAAAAATTTTATCATATGCTTCGTGGAAATAAATCATGGTATTGAACAACAAAGGGAAAAACACAAAAGTTAATTTTCTTATTTATATATTACCGGATGCCTTTCAGCTTCATCTGTAGACTAAACTCTATTGAATTGAACTCTATTGAAATCGCATAACTCATGCAGGTTCTTATTTAAGGTAGCTGATCCACGAAAATTAGACCTCAGGCAAAAATAGATAATTTTGCTTTCAAGAATAACAATATTATTATTGAACGGCTATTTTGAAAGAGAAAAGATTATTTTACATGAAAAAAATTTGAAACACAGAGAAATAATTTTATTAATACATTTTATTTTTGCCCCAACATTTTTTCTTATCGCTTCTTACTAAATTTAAAAAAATTATGCGATTTTAATAAATTACAAATCACTTTTTCAAGAAAAAGATTCCCTACAACTTAAAAATTTCCAATTTTCGAAAATGAATAAATTATTATCAAATTCAGTAATTTGTTTATAAAAATTTCGTTTTGGAAAATGATTTTTTAATGGTTTCAGCCATTAAAGAATTTATTTTTAAAAATCAGAAACGGTGAAGTTGTGGCAAATTTTTTCTCTGAAAAAATGATTCATGATTTATTAGAATCGCATTATTTTTTAAAATTTGGTAAGAAGCAATAAGAAAAAAAGTTGGCTCAAAAATAAAATTTATTAATAAAATTATTTTTCTGTATTTAAAATTTTTTTCATGAAAATTAATCTTTCCTCTTCCAAAATAGCCCTTCAATAATAATATTGCTATTCTTGAAAGCAAAATTATCTATTTTTGCCGGAGGTCTAATTTTCATGGATGAAAACTACTTTAATGTGTTGCTTTTAAACTATGATCAATAAAAGAAAAGAAAATAAAAATCTAATACTTTCATCAAGTTCTAGTGAAAAATTCTAAAATAACTTATCCATTTCAATATATTTCGTCAACGGCGGTAATTCTAAGATTCTTGTTTTCTTTTACACGTTGCAAAAATCAGATAAAGCTGTAAAATTTGTTTTGATCCTTGAAATATATTTAACTATTACTAAAAATCTTATATGGTAATTTAGTGTTGATGGAAAATATAAATCCTTTTAGTAATAGTTTATCATCAATTTTGTCTAAAATTTTTTGAAAGGGTGAAGGTGGGGGGAGGGGGTGACAGAAAGGGGCCTCAAGTTTATGTATGAATAGAGTCTCAGAATTTCTCTCATCGGTCTCGTATAAATGCACAAATTTTTGGACGTACTTAAGAACTTATTCGCATAACGAAATTTATATTTATACTATTAGTGAAAGCTTCATCAGACTTTTTATGCTAAATATAATGTTATTTTTGCGTACATTTTGACTGGCTGAATTTAAGTGAAAATCATCCGTTATAGGTGTTGTTAATTTCTGAATTTTTCACTGTGTGCGTTAAACTCAATGCATAATATTATTCAATTTAATATTAAAATAATGTAACACTTTTTTTGCTTGTGTAGGGTGTTTCTATCAAAAAGTGTGACGTGCCCTGTATAGCGTTCTTATATTATATTACACGTATTTGTGTTCCCTGTTATGTATTTTTACCGTAGCCACACTTATTCGTAAAAGCTCGTCATGTAAAATTATGGTTTCGGCAATTTTTGTTAATCGTCTTGAGGTAGTTCTCCAACATCTTGTGCTAATCTGACTTTCTAACTGAAACCAAAAGAAATGTTTTGCTTTTAAAATAAAAATAAATTGATTTCAGATTTCTTCAAACTGTGGTTAGTGTTAAGTCAGAAAGTTTTATTATAGTTAATTGTGAGATATGGGGCTAGGGCGATAAAATAAAGAGTTAAGAAGACCCTATTTGTATCCCCGCCACATACTATACTTTGTGCACTATCTAAATTTTGTTAAAAACGAGACTTTTATCCTGAGACACCGAAATATCTCAATAAATACACATCGAACGAAAAAAAAATTCCTGAGATATTTCAATGTGTCAAGATAAAAAACTTACCCTGTATATTTATAACACGTAAGAAGAATAATGTTTCGAGCTGTAAATAGAACTTTTTCTACTGAAACGCAAATCTTTATGGAATAATTAGATGTACACATATAATATGTATGAGATTTATTATAAATGCTAATCGTTCGCCTAATTCAAACTAGAAAAATAAAAAATGAATCCACGATTAAAATCTATTTTCACAATCATGTTATCATATGGGCTTCAATTTAGAAAAAAAGGTGTCATTATGTAAATATTTGTCGGTGAAATATTAAAAGTTATGAAATGAAAACAAAATTCTCTACTTGAGGGAACTTACAAGGAACCCTAGGTAGGTGTCTCCCTCCGATTTTGTTCGTTCGCACATATGTTGTAATACTCAAAAAACTAAGCGACACATATTTTGTTTTACGTGCCCAAAATGGTTTTAAGGGGGGTGAAAATCACCCCCGAAAAGTCCGGTACCAAATACCCATTTAATTGTTTCACATATAATAATAGAATCTTTCACAATCAAACCAACTCGAACAAAAACCTCACTATGAGAGATGAAATATGTTATTTTGTCAACTTGATAAAAAAGATTTTTTGGGGATAGACTACCCCACAATAAGTTTTAATTATACAAAAAATCCTCAAACAGACATTATTTCAACCCGAAAAATCTAAAAAAAATATATGTTGCACGCGATAATAAAATTAACTTTACGTATATTTGCATTTTCATGAGAAATTAATTTATAAGGGGTAACCACCCTTGAGTGCATGTTATTATATTTCTACGAAATAAAGTAAATTTCGCGTACAAAACCAAGCAAAAGAAATTCTTTCATACAGAGGGTTGAAAAATATAAATTGCTTAATTTAGTCGAAACATTTTATGGAGGTAAACTACCCTAAAAAAAGTTACGATTATACAAGAAAATTACCAAATAGGTTAAATTGAAGCTGAAATTTTTGAAAAAATATATGTGCCACGCGATGATAAAATAAACTTTACGTATATTTGCATTTTCATGAGAAATCAATTTATAAGGGTTAACCACCCTTAAGTGCATGTTATTATATTTCTATAAATTAAGTTTAAAAGTCTATTCTTTGTTTCTTCAGTGAAACATATCAGTGAACAATTTATCAAGTCTTGTAAGCATGCCTATAAATCCCTTAAATGTAATACAACTTTTGTTAGTTGCATTCCAAACCATGAACATACCTGAGAGTGAAGTTAATGATGCAGAACGGCAACTGGCAGATCATTTCAATGAAATACTACAAGGTGCGTTCCAAAATAAACGAGACTGAGCTAAAATAGAAACGACAGGAGATTTGTTCTGATAAATTCGAGTTTATTTATTCAAAATAGTCCTCTCCGGCCTCGATACACTGTTTTGCGCGATCCAAAAGAATTTGATCAATTCAAATGTTTCGGTAAACGTTTTACCGATTGTAAAACAAAATTTGATATTAGCTCTTTGTTCGAAACTCATTTTTGTACAGATGACACAAACACACTGACACTTTAGACGCAATAACTTCGCTTCCACTGAACCGAATGTCATGAAACTGTCACTGGAAGTCAGGGAGGCATATAACTTTCCAACGCACTACCTCATTCACAGATGGCGCCACCAAAAAAATTTTTATGAGAAATTCTCGTTTATTTTGGAACGCACCTTGTAATTCAGGCTATGAATGAGTTCAATGGCGTTGAGATTGTTGAAGAAAATACGTTAGACTGTTCAGAACCATATAAAGACTGGGAGCCTTCTGCTGTGGAAGACACCTATGCAGAGTGGACTCCTAAACTTGATTCTAAATCAGATGACGCTGTTTGTACGAGAGATGATGAAAATGTTGACTTCGATTATAATCAAAGAGCAGTGGAGTTTTGGAGAAGCGGAATGAAAAAAAGAAATCGTGGGTTAAGTGCTGTTTAACATCGGTTCAGAAAAGTAACATCAGTACGTCAATTGAGGCGATGGGCAGGATAAGTAAATAAAGGCGGTACAGACATGGAAAAGTTGCATCGTATTGCGGAGTACACATTGAACAATTTTAAAAGTGCAATTGATGCTGGTATGATAATTCACGATGTGGACCTACAGAAATAGGGTCTACATGCTAAAATATCCTTGGTTTTGAAGACACACGATTTAAAGCATCTGACTGGTGGGTGTGGAAGTTTAAACGAACTCACCGAATAACATCCAGAAAAGTCAATAAATTCATCACCAGAAAAACATTAGAAGATAAGGAGAAGTTGAAAGTAAATGCGGAGAATTTTGTGAATGAAGTGAAGCCGTACATCACTCAATATGTGAGAGAGGATGTTTATAACTCGGATCAAAGTAGATTCCAGTTAGAAATGCATTCTGGGAGAACATTGGCAATTGGAGGTAGACGGCAAGTCGAATGTATCGTCCAATATATTTCTTCTACAACTCACAGCTACACTATTCAACCCACGATTTCTGCAGATGGAAAGCTTCTATCTCCACTTTATCTTGTGTTTAAATTTTTAAAATTATTTTATCTGCAGAACATTTTCAAAGCTGGTTGGAAAATGTTTTTTCCCCGAAGGTAGGGCCGACAAGCGTATAGCTTATAGATTCTTGGACTGGACACTGCCCAGAAGTTGTACGGCAAGCAACGCCTGCAGGAAAGAATGTTATTCCTATGACTATACCAAAAGGCACTACTGGAAAAGTTCAGCCCCTTGACGTTTACGGATTTCGCATATGGAAAAATTATTTGCGACATTTTTCAGATTCAATTATACTGTTAGACTATGATTTAAATCTGCACATACGAAATAATATCATAAAGTTACAGTCTTTAGTATATAATCAATTATCTTCACCAAGGTATCACAGTCTTTTTGAATCATCCTGGTTTAAAAGTGGTTATGTTACAGAAAAACCAGGAGAATTTGAGAATCCAGCGGACTTTTCCCTCAAAACATTTTCCAGCACGTTATGTAAAATTTCAGGATGTCAAAATGCAGCCGGAATAAGATGTTCGTGGTGCAAAAAATCTTTGTGTTTTAAACATTTCTTCGAAAAGCATCACTACTGTACCATGTACAATGAATAAACAAGTCTAATGATGATTGTTGGTGTGATGAATTTTATTTTATTATTGCCTTCAACATACACTTTTTTCAGATTTTCACATGAATTAGCACTCATTTGGTAATTTTCTTATGTCATCGTAATTTCTTTTGGGGTAGTTTACCCCCATAAAATGTTTCGACTAAATTGAGCAATTTATATTTTTCAACCGTCTGTGTGAAAGAATTTTTTCTGCTTGGTTTTGTACGTGAAATTTACTTTATTTTGTAGAAATATAATAATATGCACTTAAGGGTAGTTACCACTTATAAATTAATGTCTCATGAAAATGCAAATATACGTAAAGTTTATTTTATTATCGCGTGGCACATATATTTTTCTCAGAATTTTCAGCTTCCATTTAAACTATTTGGTAATTTGCTTGTATAATCGTAACTTTTTTTGGGGTAGTTTACCCCCATAAAATGTTTCGACTAAATTAAGCAATTTATATTTTTCAACCCTCTGTGTGAAAGAATTTTTTCTGCTTGGTTTTGTACGCGAAATATACTTTATTTTGTTGAAATATAATAACATGCACTTAAGGGTGGTTACCCCTTACAAATTAATTTCTCATGAAAATGCAAATATACGTAAACGTTATTTTATTATCGCGTGGCACATATATTTTTCTCAGAATTTTCAGCTTCCATTTAACCTATTTGGTAATTTGCTTGTATAATTGTAACTTTTTTTAGGGTAGTTTACCTCCATAAAATGTTTCGACTCAATTAAGCAATTTATATTTTTCAACCCTCTGTGTGAAAGAATTTTTTCTGCTTGGTTTTGTACGCGAAATATACTTTATTTTGTTGAAATATAATAACATGCACTTAAGGGTGGTTACCCCTTACAAATTAATTTCTTATGATAATGCAAATACACGTAAACGTTATTTTATTATCGCGTGGCACATATATTTTTTTCAGATTTTTCGGGTTGAAATAATCTCTGTTTGAAAATTTTTTGTATAATTAAGACTTATTGTGGGGTAGTTTACCCCCCAATAATCTTTTTTATCAAGTTGACGAAATCACATATTTCATCTCTCATAGTGAGGATATTTTTCGAGTTTGTTTGATTGTGAAAGATTCTGTTATTATATATGTGAAACAATTAAATGGGTATTTGGTACCGCGCTTTTCGAGGATGATTTTTACCCCCTAAAAACCATTTTGGGCACGTAAAAAGAAATTCGTGTCGCTTAGTTTTTCGAGTACTACAAATGTGTGAACGAACAAAATCGGAGGGGGACACCTACCTAGGGTTCCTTGTTAGCATAAGTGTAAGGTTAACATTATTAGTTAACCTTTTAGCTGCGGGGGTGGTCGATATATCGACCACTCAAGAGGCACAAAATATTTAATGTTTTTAGGCAACATTTTTAGGTTTTGAATACGTCAAAAAATAGTTTTATAATTCCTCGAAACATTGTTGACTTTGAAATTCGGTATTTCAAGGTCAAATTTAATTTCTAGTAGAAGCGAGGATTTCAGAGTGTTTTCCTACGTAATTTGATGGATTGAATACGAAAAAAATACTGAAAAAAATCACTGAAGTATCCTTGACCTTGAAAATCTACAGTCAAGGTCACATTTCATTTTTTGCATGGGCGAAAGTTGAAGATGGCTTTCCAGCGTCATTGATGCGCTAAAAATGGGAAAAACAGTGAAAAAAAAATCCTCAAAGCATCTTTGACCTTAAAATAGAGATTTTCAAGGTCAAGGGATTTTTTTACTATTTTTCTCATATTCAGCGCGTGAAATTACATAGAAATACCCTCTCAAACCTTCATGACAAATGAGACAAATTTTTTGCATTGCACTTTACGTTGCCTGCTTGGCTGGTCAATATATCGACCAGCAATCAGGTCGGGGACTCTACCTGAGATATCCAGTGATTTCATGTATAAATTTTGCATATTATAAGAGGTCGATTTGTCCTGAAATTTTCCCGCAGCTAAAAGGTTAAGGTCGTGCCCACCCTTATTGTCTTAAGGGTTACAGGATAAATCTTATCCACCGACGTTCATTAATGCCTCGCTTCCGGTTTGAAGATGGGTTTGAAAACAATGATGAATTGTATTATGAATATTCACCATAGAGATATTATAGATAGAGGAGACATTCCAGCCTGAAGCCTGTCAGCTCGGGCGAGAGAGAGAGTCAATTTCAGGTTAGACTGTCTCTCGCTAACGCCGAGGCTAGCGCGGTACGCATAGACAAAGACAGACAAAACCATTTATCGTCTCTCTCTTTCGCTCTCACCGAGTTTGCAGACTGACGTTGCCACTTACAGAGCGGCCTATGGCATGTCTCCTCTATCTATAATATCTCTATGATATTCACTCGTTTTGAATCTTATTCATGCAATTCATACAGAACCTCAAATCGGAAAGAAGGCATTTCTGAACGTTAGTGCTCTATTAAAAATCTTAGAAACGCTCCTGACTACAATTTTCGAAAGTAACGCAAGCACAGTAGGTCAAAGTGATAAGGTAGGATCGAGATAATTCTCTCCCTTCTAGAAATAATCGATTGGACACGATTGATCCGTTTGAGAACGATAAGAATACACAATTGAAAACAATTAAATTGATTGATTTGTATTGTGAAACATGATTGGAAACAATTAAATTGATTGCTTTCAAGTGTGTTTTTCAAACGTTCTCAATCAGGTCAATCGAATCCAATTGTGCCCAATCGATTATTTCTAGAAGGGTTATTAACAAAACTACTCACTTCTGACTCAATAAGATTGACTCCTCTGCTAATCTGACAATCCTCGGGTACGGATTTTTAATCCGTATATATTCATGAGAATCATTGTCGCAACGTACTTTAGCGTTCAGAATTAAACTTGTATTCCAGCAGTCGGCAGGATACGTTATTAACTTTCGATCTAATAAGGTTCCTAAACATTGCAATCTGTCATTATTACTCCATATATGGACAATAGTTTCTACCATCAAATGATGTCTGTGATCGTACCGGGAAGGTCTGGGTATTCTCTTTCCGGTTATCTGACTTGGTATTAGCCTGTTAAATTCTGTTAAAAAAGTACAATAAATATAGGTCATTTGATTCGTTTTGATACAAGAACTCATCCTTTCCTTGCATTCAAGTCGAATTATACATGTTCAATAAGTTATGAACCGTTGGGCTCTCTGCCAATACATATAATATATAATCCGCAAAATTTTTAAATATGTCTTTGACTACCCCATTAGAAAAACCCTCGTGTTATTTTCGGGCTAGATTCACGCGAGGAAATTTTTGTGTTACTTAATTAGTCCTCACAGATTTTTCCGAGAAATAAAAATCATCATACCTTATTAAGGAAATCAACAGTAATAATTGAATAGTTTTCTTTATTATATTCTATAGACATCAAGCTGCATATTGTCATGCATAGAAATTCGGAATTAAAATTTTTTCAAATGGGGCTTAGCATCTCATAGCGTGATGACATCCTTTAATTATAACATGGTTTTTTCAATGCTAAAACATGTTATTTATTTATTATTGAACATTTTCATGGCTAATTTGTTCATTTCCAACTAATTTATTACAAATTCATTAAAGATAAACGTCAAAACGAAATTGCTATATTTAAGGCCGGTTTATCTACCTGCTGATAAATGCTAGATAAATTTATTTGGAATTTATTTAAAGGTTAGATCAAACGGCCCTCAATCAGAACGCAAATATATTCCACAAACCGATTTCTTACAATTTGAAAGTAATCTGACATAGGACATCCACAAGACATATACTGACAGACATGAACGTCCTAAAGACGTCTTTTCGATTTTTATATGATACAAACAACTGCTATAATAAAAATGACCACAATGAGTTAATAGTATATTATGTACCTAGGCGCATAATGAGGGTTATTAAGCGACGAGCGACAATGCTCGCAGGAGATCGAAGCCAAGGCGTTGTCGAGACGTAGCTGAGGCAAAGCCGAGACGAAGCCGAGGCGCGATCAGTCCTGCGAGCATTTTAAGCGAGTCTCGTAATTACCCGAATTGTGTGCATTGGCACATATTCTATTTTATGTGACTTCGGTGCGTATACGAGTTTTTATGCGTACATTCGAATGTAATATAGTATTCATCGTGATTATCGTCCAATGCACTTGTTATTTCGCGACTAGTTCTGGCCATTTTGATTTTCTCGATCTTGTATAGTAGTAGCGTATTGTAATAGACGCATGCGCAGTTCAAATGTACAAGGCTTTGTCAGTACGGTGCTAACGCTGTACGAAGAAGAAGAATAAGATTACCATACAGCGGAGCATAATCTTCTTCTTATTCTTCTTCTTCTTCGTACCAGCGTTGCCAGACCGTACCATAATTATGTAATCGTACTATAATTTTGACTCTTGTACCATGTACCATCCCTCCTGTACCATACCTCTTAAATGCACCATAATTTAAAAATATTTCAATTTTTATTTTGTATTTAACCGAAATGAAATGAAGACAAAAGCAGAATAGCGATTATCCAATGAGAATGGTTTTTTGCCCTATATGAAGCATGTTTAACCAATAAATCATTTTTTTAAATCAAGGCTGAGTAGAGTTAATTTTCATGTCATTTACGAAAAGACATTCCGAAGACAATTACACTTTATACTTGCTTTTTATAGATTATAATTATTATATAATTATTATTAAAATAGTTTTATTAAAACATAATATTATTATGTTTATTAACAACAAGTTATTAACATTTTATTTATGAAAAATATTAAACTTTCAAGTATTTGAATATATATTAATTTGAATTTCGCGCCGCGCATGCGTCTTGTAAACATGTAACATAGTGTACCATAATTTTAACATGCCGATTCCATAATTTCGCTCCGTGTGTCTGGCAACGCTGCTTCGTTCAGCGTTTGCACCGTACTGACAAAGCCTTGTACATTTGAACTGCGCATGCGTCTATTACAATACGCTACTACTAACTACTACACAAGATCGAGAAAATCAAAATGGCCGGAAGTATTCGCGAAATGTCAAGTGAGATGGGCGATAATCACGGCAATTTCGACCTTTTCAGATTGGATTCGAGTGTACGCATAAAAACTCGTACATGCGCCGAAGTCACATAAAACAGAATATGTGCCAATGCACACAATTCGGGTAATTACGAGACTCGCTTAAAATGCTCGCAGGACTGATCGAGCCTCGGCTTCACTCTCCTGCGAGCATTTTCGCTCGTCGCGTAATAACCCTCATTATGCGCTTAGGCACAAAATATACTATTGCATCAGATAAGTTTTTCGCCCTCGACACGCGTCAAATTTACACAAAAATCAACAATTACCTTCAGAAAAGATGGCGGCCAAAGACGTAGAAAATATGGCTATTAATAAAATATTCATTTTTATAGTGGCGCGGAAAAAATTCACTGTGATCAATTTTTCTTGTCTTCTTGTTATATGTACATATATGGTATGTGTTACTTAGAACTTTTTTTAATACCTAAACGTATTGCGTCATGCAAACTCAATTAAACCTGGTAGGGATGGATTTTTATAGCTTGTCAAACAAAGATGTTTATCGTAAAGAACACTTATTATTCACGTCAGAATTACTTGGCAAATTTGATGGTTGTTTGGAAATCCACAAAACTAAATAAATGTGAAATATTTTCATGATCACAGTACCAGCAAAATTAATTGAAAGAGGAATACATTTTTTTTATAAAATTCAACTTTCAGAAACTTTTGGTTAAAGATGTTGATGTGTTTAGGAAAAAAATAACAAAGAAGTCCAAGAAAAATGTATTAATTAATTAGGAATTTTAGAGGATTCTAAGCCGTTCTCATATCTCTATTTTAACCCGTTAAGGGCCAAAACGGCATAAACGATACACCGGTCTTTAAGGCCGTGTAACTTATGTTATTCGCGACTGAAAAAATTGAGAGGGACATATTTTTGAAGTGCAAGACTTGCCCTTTTCAATACTTAATACAAAATTGATCTGAAACATTATTAATTATAAAAAAATTCAGTTTAAAATATAAAAGCACGATTTTTTCAATCTTTTTTTTTGGAAGCGAGTTTTGAAAGGTTTCCCGGTCTGACAACGACCTGGAACATTTTTAATCGGTGGAATAATTGTCTGAACTTTAAGAAGGTGTTGACCAATTTTAAGAACTTTTTATTCTTGGTAATTTTCGCCATAAGTCCATTGCTTTCAAAAAAAAAATTCTCAAATATAAAAGTAGTATCAGACGTAAAGGTCCGACGAAATTCCACTTCGAACGTCTTTCCGCTGCAAACAAAGTTTACATTGCCCAACTATCACCAACTTCGAGGTCGACGAATATAGATAGTCTCTTTTTTTTTGCATTTATGATTTTTTATATTTTTTTTCGATTTTTTAGTTTTTTTAAATATATTTATGATCAAGTTTGAGGTTCAGTACACTAATGCTTATCCAGTTTGTAACAGTGTGTAATTGCGAAAGACACTGTAAACAGTAATATTTATCGCAATCAACACAAAATCTTGTAGTTCTTTGACGGCATCCTTGATTATTACATGATGCTTTTGTTCTTGACTCGTGCCTATGAGACTTGAAATTACCTAATTATGATCGCGACAAATATTTTCTACTTACTTCTTTACACATCTCTCTTGTTTTCATTTTACGTTCATCGTTCTTTTTGCAAAGATTCCAAAGTATTACAGCATTCGCTATTTACATTTGTATAATTCGTACAAAAATTGCCTATGTCCAATTTCTTGATCGTATACTATGAGAAACTTTTTTACATAAAAAATTATGGACATCTACTCCTCCCATATATTTATTGTATAATGAAAAAGCAAAAGGGAATCCTATTTCTTTTCTTTCGTGGTCAGTTTTTGAATATCTTTTTACTGGCTTGACAGGACTCGCACCAGCTGCCGTCGAAAGAATAGAGACCTCTTTAGAGTCGATCACACTAATGAAGTTGATTCCACTGTTTCGTTCATGACTTACTTTGTATGATCCTCGCGGAGCTTTTTTTCAAAGACATGTTTTCCTTTCACTCTATCTTTACGGACAGTTCCCGTCGATTGTAAACCAAATTTATTCAAGTGAATAACTAAGTCTGGACTGGTAAAATAATTATGAAAATATAAGTGGTAGTCAGACAATTTTTTTTTTTGAAAGGTTACATAAAAGTGGATTGACCATTTGTAATACAACTCTGGAGCCAAGTGGACAAGAGGATAAGTTTATTCCAATGCTTGGATCGTTTTTACTACAATAAATATCTACATTAAAAATGTACCCATTTGCTCCACACAGAGACCAGAGCTTTATCCCATAAGGATCAGGGTTTGAGGGCAAATATTGTCTAAGGCATGTTCGACCATAAAATCTAACCATCATTTCATCAACTGAAAGTGCGGTCGAGAAAAAAACAAATTGCTAAATATTTTTTTTAAATAAGTGTAAAATTTGACGCATTTTCCATGCCTTATCAATGTCGTTTCTATCAGTAAGTTTGGAATATTTTATATTAAATTTTATTTCTTTGAATCTGTTGCGCGACATTGATGATGAAATATCTGTGCAATTGACAAGAGAGTCAGTTTCTCAATACTCATACTGATTATTTCGAATGTTGACAAAAGTATTCAATTCTTACAGATATTTGCAGGCCGTTTTCTTGACTAGCTTCAATAATGTAATTTTTAATTTCACTGGAAAAAAAGAGTTTGAATAATTCCACTTGTGACATTGCGGCTATGTCTCTTTGTTTTGCAACACTCAATAGCAGTTGATCCTCTAAATCCGCAGAGTAAACTTGTTCTCCGTCACACCATGCGAATTTATGATCTGGTTCCAAATTTTTCTGTTATTCTGTGTAATTATTACAAAAAGATCTGTATGAAACATTCTCTACGAAAATTTCTGAATCAGTATTTTCATCACCTGACGAACTATCTCCATCAGAGCCAGAGTCAGAATAATTCAGAATAATTCCCTTTTGAATTTTTTAATGCTCTCCGTTTAGCCATTCTTCAGTCAAATGAAAAAATTTGATTTTATTCAAACGTTCAGCAGTTGTAAAAACAGCTTGGAATCAATTGTACTGCTGGAGTACTTGTGTGCTGCTTTGTGTGTATTTACAGATTTATGTTTATATTGATGAGATTTGAAAATTCTGAATATCCTCGAAAGTACCGCAGTATATTCGATTGATCGAATTGAGGCGATGGTAAGAAAAATTGGATATCGAGAGGCAACGCCGGCATGAGAGAAAAGCTTCGCAGAAATGAAGACACTTTTAACACTATCGACCTTAAAGATTCTATCCGTCTGTATGTTTATCTCTCTCCCCCTTTTTTCTCATTCATGAATTGCACTGGAGAGCGAGAATTTTTTTCGGGTTTTTGTTCACGACTTTACATTGATAAATATGTCGATCGAGGATTTTAGCATCGGATACTAATTTGATCTTTGAGAATTTTTGTCTTGAAAGAAATAGACTTATGGCGAAAATTACCAAGAATAAAAAGTTCTTAAAATTGGTCAAAGAATGTATACACAAATTTTTAGCGGTGTTTTGAGCAATTTTTTGATTTTTTAAAAATTATGCTATTTGCAAAATTGCAAAGTTGCTTGAAACGTTTGAAAAAATTCAGACCTGTTCTTTGAGTGATTCTATAAACTTTTCATTCTTAGTAATTTCTTCGGTTTGTTCATATTTTCTGACAAAAAAAATCCTGAATGTATTCGTGAAAATGTTGTAACTTGGGCGCCATTTTGTAAAGACTGAAGTGAAAAATTAATCTCTGAACCACACCTTCTTAAAGTTCAGACATTTATTTCACCGGTTAGAAATGTTCCAAGTCGTTGACAGATCGGAAAACCTTTCAAAACTCGCTACCAAAAAAAAAAAAATCGAAAAAATCGTGCTTTTTTTGTTTTAAACTGAATTTTTTATAATTAATAATTATGTAGATAAATTTCGTATTTATCTTCGGGAAGGGCAAGTCTTGAACTTCAAAAATATGTCCCTCTCAATTTTTTCAGTCGCGAATAGCATAAGTTACACGGCCTCAAAGACCGGTGTATCGTTTATGCCATTTTGGCCCTTAACAGGTTAAATCTATGGATTCAACTACTCACACAATTAGGATTTTCGTTTTCAAAAATGCATCACTGCTTCTGTTAAGTGGGGAAAGCATATATTTTAAAAATTAATTTCACAGAATTTTTTCAAATGGCGCTTAGCATCTCATACTGTGACACCGTTCAATTAAAACATGGCTTTTTCAATGTAAAAACATGTTATTTATTTATTATTGAACATTTTCATGGCTAATTTGTGCATTTTCGATTAATTTATTACAAATGTATTAAAGATAAACACCCCGTGTGGAAATTGCCAAATTTTTGCCCTATTACAAGTTTGGCCCCAACTTGGAAAATTATTATTTGATAAATTCCAAACGCGTCGAGAACTATCACAAGTTACAAAAATATAAAATTCTACGAGTTCGACGAGGGAACTTGTAGAACGTTCGGTTTTTTGAAAATCTAAGAACGAATCTAACTGACTTGCACTCTACAAAAGCTCAAGCATCCCCTTCACAGATCTCCAGCACGCATCCCCCGCACGCATCCCTTCTCTCTCAATTTCACATTTAGGCCCTCGTTAGGCCCAGCCCAACTTCCCGGAGAAGCTCGACCAGGGAAAACCGAGCCCGGAGAAGCCCGATTCGGAAAACCCCAGTCCCAGCCTCTCTCCTCTCAGCTGCAAGTTTTTTATGGTGCTTGCAGTGAAAGCGCAAGAGAAGGCAGTAAAACAATAAATCTTAAAGGATTACTTTTTACTTCCTTCTGGCGACCAGACATGCTATTTTAATTCTTTTTAGGTCTACGTTTCTAACTGGTTCCTATATCTATTTAGCTGGCCATTCCGTTTAGTTTTTGCCTATCTAAAATAGAAATGAATATTACCTTTATAAATCCCTAGTTCTATCCTAACTTAATTTATTTAAATCCTACCTATTTTTATATCCTATCCTATTTTTATCCTTAAAACTAGTATACATAGAAGTGATATATAACTTACAGAGAAATCTTAAAACTAATTTACAATGTCGAGTTTCTCGACGAGTACATATGTTGAACACTCGCAGAATAATCTTAGGTTTATTATTTAAAGATAGTAAATCTAGCTAAAGAATTTGCACGATTTTCCCAAGGTCTTTTATGATTTTCAGCTGCACAACGTGGGAGAATAATTTCTTTAAGTAAGATGGGAATTTCCTGAATTAAACTATGTTTTTGTTTGAAATTGAAAATACCGCGAGCTAGTATCGAACATTCGATTAAATTAATCGACTTCGAGCGAGACCCTATAGTCGCTCGTTACATGGTTGCGGTTACAGCGCCACCTACTTTGGCTGTGCTTGTGTTTTTAGATCGCCTCCAATCTTAAACCCGGGTTCTTTAAATTATGCCAAAGATATTAATGATTATGTTCGATAGTGTATGTGTTTAATTTCTGTGCGTGCTAATTAAAATGCCCAAAATAAAGAGCACTGGACGAGTCCGGAGGCATCGCGCGATAATTAAAGCAAGAAGAGTAAGCAATGAAAACGATAGTAACTAAATCAAATTTGTAGATTAGACTTTGAATCTGTCATTTTAGAGGTTGGAATAAAGTGTTAAATTTTTTCATTTATTTCAACTGCGTGTTTGACACTTTTATTTTTAATAAATGAATGGGCTGTCGTGAACTCCATTGAAAGGTTCTTAAAAAGTTCATACTTGGTTTCACAGTGTACACGGAGAAAAATGGATATTGAAAAGTAGATATTCAAATAGGAAATATTCATCCATAATATCTAGATATTGACACGCAATATTAAAATTTTTTTTTCAATATATAAGATTTTGCCGAGAAGTAACATTTGATATTCAAATTCAATAGTTTAGATATTGAAGCATGAAGTGCGCGCGCATATATATAAAGGTTATGTGATCACTTTTTCGCTCTCATCGAAATCTATGTGAATCTAAGATTGACATGCTTGCAGCGTTCCGGAAAGATAAATTTTAAAAGTTTATTAAAGTTTACTTAAATTATAATAAGGGTTTCTAATGGAATAAAAGTGATCGGGTCATTAACTTGAGATGCAGTAAGTAAAACATATAAGTTATATATTTTCTCTATATGTGGTTTATAGCCGAGAATGAAATCTAACCTTAGTGTTAAGTTTAAGTTTCTAACAAGAACATTAAATTAATTTTAGACATGCCAGATAATGAAAATTTGGTTCAAACATCTACATTACTTTTACAGAAAAGAGCATAACAAAATATAATTTGACTTTTTTCTAAAAACTGAATATGTAGTTATTTTATAACCTTTAAAATAATTTTTTGAGTATCTTAGATATTGAGCTGATGTAACATCTATAACTTACATTTCCAGTATACCTGATATTGATGTTAAATATCTGAGATAGTCAACTCTAGTACCTCAGGCATTTAAGTTTACTAACGAGGATATTCAGAAGTTTAGTATCTCGAATATTCATTCTTAATATCTGAGATAATCAAGTTCACTATCTGAGATACTGGTGGTTAATATCTCTTTTTCAATATCTGCAGGCATTGAAGTAGAATATCTAAATGTTTGTCACATAGTTGAATGCTACTGACATTGTGCCTCAATATCTAGATATTATGGGTCAATATCCATTTTTCTCCGTGTCAAAATCAAATTCAATTCAAAATATTTGTTAATAATATTAAAATATATGACTTGGACTACATTTTAAATCTCAAAAATTATTCTAGAAGGATTAGATGAAGACATTAAAAAAAAAATTTATGTGGCTGAGGCACTGATTCAATTTGACTGAGACTCACAAAATGAACGGTGCCAAGTTGGGACCAAACTGGGCCATGAGGTAGGCTGTGGTCGGGTTAGGCGTTTCATTTGCGGTTTGGTCCTGCCTCGATACCCAAGTTGGGGCCCGGTTTTTCCTGGTTGGGGCCTGACTCGCGCCAGGACAAAATTTCCACACGGGACCAAACCGAATTGTTATATTTAAGGCCGGTTTATCTACCTTATGATAAGTGCTGGATAAATTTATTTAGAACTTATTTGAAGCTTAGATCAGCCGGCCCTTAATCAAAACACAAGTGTATTCCATAAACCGATTTTTTACAGTAGAAAAAGTAATCTAACATAGGGCATCCACAAGGCATATATTGACAGACATGCAGGTCCTAAAAACGTCTTTAAGATTTTTATATAATAGATACAACTTCTATACTAGAAATAACCACAATGACTTAAAATGTTTTACATCAGATAAGTTTTTTGCCCTCAATGCGTGGAAAATTTACATAAAAATTAACAATTACCTTCAGAAAAGATGGCGACCAAATACGTAAAAAATATGGCTATTAATAAAATGTTAATTTTTACAGCGGCACGGAAAAAATTTACTATGATCAATTTTTCTTAACTTCTTGTTATATATACAGATATGGTATGTCTTACTTAGAACTTGTTTCAATACTTAAAAGTGTTGCGTTGTGCAAACCCACTCAAACCTGGTAGAGACGGATTTTTATAGCTTGTCAAACAAAGATATTTTTATGATCGCAGTACCAGCAAAATTAATTGAAAGAGGAATACAATTTTTCTACAAAATTCAAATTTTAAAAAATTTGGTTAAAGATGTTGATACATTAATTTGGTATTGATTTTATAACGTGCACAAAAACCTAAAATCTCGTGATTTATTAATACATAATTATAATATTAATTATGAATTGCATCTCATACAAGTTACCAAAACATAATTATACAAAAAAAATCTGCCCGCTTGGCGGGCACATTCTCATAGCGCGCTTTGCGCGCAGCTCGCTTCGCTCGCAAGTTTGAGCGCGCCTAGGGCGCGCGATTTTAACGTCGCGCTTCGCGCTCGGTCTTGTGCTCTTCGCAAACATTTAAGTTTATTTCTTATAATTTAATACTGAAGCTCAAACCAATTTTATAATATTAAAGATGATGTAAATTACTCATTTTCTCAAATTCACTAAATTTCTTTTTCAGTTTAAGTGAAACAGGAAATTCAATTTACTTAAGGTAGTACGATCATGAAAATTAGACCTCAGGCAAAAATAGATAATTTTGCTTTGAAGAATAGAAATATTATTATTGAAGGGCTAATTTGAAAGGGAAAAGATTATTTTTCATGAAAAAAATTTGAAACTCAAAAAAATAAGGTTATTAATAAATTTTATTTTTGCCCAAAGTTATTTTCTTATCGCTTCGAGCCAAATTTTGAAAAAACATGCGATTCTAATAAATCACGGTTCATTATTTTAGGAAAAAGATTCTCTACACCTTGACCGTTTCCGATTTTTGAACATAAATTCTTTAATGGCTACAATTATAAAAAAACAATTTTTCAAAACAACATTTTTATAAACAAATTGCTGTATTTGATAATAATTAATTCAATTTCAAAAATAAGAAACGGTCACGTTATAGAGAATCTTTTTTCTAAAAAACTGAACCGTGATTTATTAGAATCGCATGATTTTTTAAAATTTGGCTCGAAGCGATAAGAAAATAAGTTTGGGCAAAAATAAAATTTATTAATAACATTATTTTTTTGTGTTTCAAATTTTTTTCATGAAAAATAATCTTTTCTCTTTCAAATTAGCCTTTCAATAATAATATTGCTATTTTTGAAAGCAAAATTATCTATTTTTGCTTGAGGTCTATTTTCGTGATCGTACTACCTTAAGACTCTATCGGCCTTAAGAAACACATTCTCATCATGACACTCATGCTTCGCGCTCGATTTTCTGTATACATTTCAGTAACTTTTTAATAAATTACTTGATTAAAATAATTTATTTATTTTCTTCCAAATATCAAAAAAAGGAAAAACAATCGTAGACTTTATTTAAGGAAACGATTTTGCAGAACAACGCTTATTTCGTATCTCACATATTTTGGTGAAAAATTTCTTTATCAGAATTTGTAGACCTCATTTAGGCAAACAATTTTCCATCTAAACGTTTTTTTTATCTCACATATTTTGTCTAAAAAATGGAATTTTTGAATTTTAATCGTATTTTTTAGAATTGAAACGAAAAATATATGTTTTTTCAGAAACTGTGTCAGACAAAATTTGTAGATCTTTTTGAAACGAACAACTTTGTATTCTTACGCTTTTTTCGTATTTCACATATTTTGTCTAAAAATGGAATTTTTTCATTTTTATCGTATTTTTTGGAATTGAAACGAAAAATATATGTTTTTTCAGAAACTGCGCCAGACAAAATTTGTAGATCTTTTTGAAACGAACAACTTTGTATTCTTACGTTTTTTAGGTATTTCCAATATTATTGTTAAAAAATTGAATTTTGGATTTTCAATAGTATTTTTTTTAATTAAAAAGAAAAATATGCATCTTATGAAAAAATGTTATAATTCAAATTTGTGGGTCTTTATGTATTCAATAATATTGTATCATAACGTTTTTTCGTATCTCGTATAATTTAACTGGAAAATGGAATTTTGATATTGACTTTTTTCGAATTTGAATCTGCTGTAACATTTCTAATTTTGATTTAATCAAAAAATGTTATTAGGATAATTTGTAGAGATTTATGAGCACTATCAAAAACCAGGATTGGAATTTTTGATTTTGTCAAAAAATTATTTTCAAAAACACAAAAGTAGTGCTCCATCCCTCAATTTTGATTGGATGTGGCTGGTTAACGAACTTGTCCTTACTTTTTCGGCTCCGATAAAGTGTACCAAAGCTTAATTCAATCTGATAATTCTATCGAGAGTTATGCCGCACACGACCTACTACAGACAGACAGACAGACAGACACTTTCGTAAAAACCATTTTTTCTGACTCAGGGGGTCTCAAAACGTAAAGATTTGATGAAAATTTCGAAAGTCATTTTTCACATAAAACCAATACCTTCTCATCCATGATGAGAATGTAAAAAGGTAACCGTTGGGCTCTCTCCAATCTGACGAAAAATTAGTACCACGTATTGAAAATTTATTTTTATAAATTTAAATACTCCACCTGATCTTGGAGCTTGCCACCTGTCTGAACTGAACTAAACAGAAAGCACGGGGAAGTCGGCTTTTATTTGGCGCAAGCGCTCTCGGGCCATGGCTGTTTTAACGCGTACCTGAGGCACTATAAGAAGAGAGACGAAGAGTTGTGTTGCTACTGCGATACCCCTGTGGATAATGCGGAGCTCGAACTCTTTGTCTGCGCAAAGTGGGGCGTGGCAAGGGAGGCCGTCGGTCAGGCAGTGGGTGCTGAGCTCACTCCTGGCACAATGGTCTCTTTGATGCTCCAGTCTGAAGGGATCTGGACGCTCCTGGAGTCATTCGTCACACTTGTGATGAAGACGAGAGAGCTCGATGGACGTCGAGAGCGAAATAATGAGGAGGACCGGTAGAAATCAATAGAGGGGGCTTTTGGTTTCAACAGGCATGCCTGGACCCGTCCTAGGAGAGTCCTGTACAACGTCTTTAAGAGATTTCGCCATTTTTCCCCCTCACCAAAGAAAGAAAAAAAAATCGCTTTTAGTCCCCTTTCTGTCGATCATATTCGAATCCGCGAGCAGGATATAAAGGGTTTTCCAATAGACACATAACTATTTTATCTATTAATAAAACACAGAAATATTTGAGATATTGACTTCAAATTTATTGTGGGTTTAGTGCAAGCATTACATTTTATGAATGAAATTCGATATCGGTCATATGACCACCACGAGCCCGTTTACAGCGGTCGATTCTTTGGACCCAATTTTCCACCACTCTGGCACACATTTCGACCGGAACGTTGGCAATTTCGCGTTGGATGTTGTCTTTGAGGTCGTCTAAAGTTGCTGACTTGTTGGCATAGACCAGTGACTTGATATGGTCCCATAAAAAGAAATCCAATGACGTTAGATCGCATGAACGAGGCGGCCATTCGACCGGACCATTTCTCGAGATAACACGTTCACCGAATTTTCCTTTCAATAAATCGATTGTTCGTCGTTTCAAATGATCAAGTGGCTTTAGTTCTTGAGTCGATTTAATCTTGAAAGCATGTAGGCCAAGATCTTTTCGCACAATACGCCACAGTGTCGTTTGAGCGATGCCCAATTCTTGAGAACGACGTGGAATCGATTGATTTGGCTCATTTTGAATCGATGTACTTACGGCTGCGATTATTTCTTCGCTTCGAGCAATACGACGTCTTTTTGACACCGGAACGTCTAATAGTGCAAATTTGGTCTTGAATTTATCCACTATAGCACGCACAGCCTGTCAGGTGGGACGATTATTACGGCCGAAAATTGGAGTAAGCGCTCTTAAAGTTGCGACCACCGACTCAGAATTTCGGTAGTAATTTTTAATAATTTCCAAACGTTGCTGGTTCGTGAACTTTACCATGATGAAAATGTTGACTTTAACTAACGTTTTGACATTGAAAGTTTATTTAAAAAGTTTAAGGGTGCGATCATATAAAGATACGAAATTGTTATGTCCTTATTGGAATACCCTTTAGAAAAGTTAATATTCAATACTTTTTTATGACATTCGCAGAAGTGAAGTATAACGTGTAACTTTTTCGATTTCCTTTTTATTTAACTTTTAAATAAAATAATCTTTAAATTTGGAGTTCACATACGGGAGGAGAAATAAGAACGATTCAGGATGTGGTTTATCTAATTTAATGGATTTTATACTACATCGATTTTCCCTTTACAAGAAATTTTATTCATCAGTATTACCTGAGTTATTAAAGGAGGGAAAATCGATCTACTCTACGAATTATCCCTTAAAATTGCTTTCTATTGACCCCAGATAAAATCTTTAATTATATATTTATTTTCGGTGGATTTTTGTTAAGATACAAAGAAAAAGATCCTCTATTCTCTAAACTTAATCTAGTGAAGACAATTATTATTCCTTTCTCTCTCTGATGACTCGATATAAAACAAGTTCAATATAAGGTCTGCTTGCTTTTGAGACAAACAGTTCTTTCTTCTTTGATCTCACAAGAGTGACCGTAAGCATTGATTGTTCGAAATATTTATCAATGAATGTAAAAATTCATTGATGAAATTCTTTCGTAACAATCGTAGGAATCCTGAGCGCAGAACTCGATATTCGAGGAGAAACCTCTCAATCTGTTCCGCGGGCCTCAAGGGTGAAACCAGTTAAAACTCAGCGGGGAGCAGAAAACTCCCAACCTGCCCTAAAAGGTCTCAGATGACAAGTTAGAACTCGTCTGAAAGCAGAAAACTTCCAGCCTGTTCTAAAATGCCACTTAGGCTGCTTACGGCTCGCTTGCGAGCCGCCAGAATGTCTTTTCCACGGCCGCATTCCGCTTTTATAGCGTTTCGCGTCCTATCCCCACCGTGGATACCGCGTAGCGCGTGGGGGACGCGACTCGCGGGTGGGAGGCGCGCGCTTGCGCCCTACGTCCGCGCCTGTGCTTAGACTACTCTGCTCTTTCGACCTGCATGGTGGCGAGCTTGGTTGCCGTTCGGTAGGGGCCTCGCATAGCCCGAGGGTTACAAACGTCAAATCAGAATAAAAAATATTGTTTACTGTCTGCGTTAGAAGTATCCTAAAATCTTAAATGGTACAGAATTTGGTATAATTATGCATAAAACTACATCATTTTGTCATCAAACACTCAATTTGTCAAAATTCTATCAACATTAAAAAAATTTTAATTATAGATTTTTCTTTTTTAACTCCATTGTAGATATGTGATCCGGAGTGAATCTTGACTTAGTAAAATGACTAATACTGTGTTTCGAAAATGATTATAAGAAGTAAATATTTTTAAAATAAAAAAAGTGGAGAATTAAGGTAGTTTTCATCCACGAAAATTAGACCTCAGGCAAAGAAAGATAATTTTGCTTTCAAGAATAGCAATATTATTATTGAAGGGACATTTTGAAAGAAAAAAAATTATTTTACAAGAAAAAAATTTGAAACACAGAGAAATAATTTTATTAATAAATTTTATTTTTGACCCAACTTTTTTTCTTATCGCTTGTTACCAAATTTTAAAAAATTATGCGATTCTAATAAATCATTAATCATTTTTTTAGAGAAAAGATTCCCCACAACTTCACCGTTTCTGATTTAAAAAAAAAATTCTTTAACGGCTGAAACCGTTAAAAAACATTTTCCGAAACGAAATTTTTAGAAACAAATTGCTGAATTTAATAATAAATTATTCATTTTCGAGAATTAGCAATGGTTAAGTTGAAGGGAATCTTTTTCTTGAAAAAGTGATTTGTAATTTATTAAAACCGCATAATTGTTCAAAATTTGGTAAGAAGCGATAAGAAAAATAGTTAGGGCAAAAATAAAATTTATTAATATAATTATTTCTTTGTGTTTCAAATTTTCTTCTATCGATAGTCTCTTTTTTTAAATTTTTGATTTTTTATATTTTTTTTCGATTGTTTAGTTTTTTTAAAAATATTTATGACATGTTTGAGGCTCAGTACACTAATTCTTATCCAGTGTGTAATTGCGAAAGACACTGTACACAGTAATATCTATCGCAATCAACAAAAAATCTTGTAGTTCTTTGACGGCATCCTTAATTATTAAATGATGCTCTTGTTCTTGACTCGTGCCTATCAGACTTGAAATAAATCTTTAAACCTTTTTGAGAAAACGCGTACCTTTTCTTGTAGAACAGACTGTATGAAGTACATTTTACACGTACACGTTTTTTACACTTTATTCACCTAGAAAATACATAAGCTAGACGTATTTGTGTTCCCTGTTATGTATTTTTACCGTGGGCATTCTTATGCGTAAAAGCTCATCATGTAAAATTATGGTTTCGGAAATTTCTGTTAATCGTCTTGAGGTAGGTCTCCAACATCTTGTGCTAATCTCACTTTCTAACTGAAACGAAAAAAATGGTTTTTTTTTAAATGAAAACAAAATGGTTTCAGATTTTTTTAAGCTCTGGTTGGTGTAAACTCAGAAAGTTTTATAGCTAATTATAAGCTAATAATTATAGCTAATTGTGTGATATGGGGCTAGGGCGCAAAAATAAAGATTTAAGAAGATCCTATCTGTATCCCCGCCACACACAATATTTGTACATTATCTACTTTTTGTCAAAAATGAGACTAAATGCGATACTACTAGTGGCCAGACAAATTAATTACTTTAAGAAATTGTATTGTCACGATACGTATTTTCTCAATTAAATTAAATTTAGATTTCAAAGAACTATTTACGTGATTAATTGTTGCTGGTTAGTATTCTGTGTTGTATACAGGTTCAGTTTTTTGTTTTGAGACATCGAAATATCTCAAGAATATCTATTTTTTTGAAAGCTTATTCATGCAATTTATATAGAAAGTGATCTCTTTTTCTAATAAAAAAAAAGCATTTGTGAACATAAGTGTCCTATTAAAAATTTTAGAAACACTCAAGACCAAAATTTTGCAAAGTAACGCAAGCACAGTAGGTCAAAGCTATAAGGTAGGATCGAGATGATACCCTCCCTTCTAGAAATAATCGATTGGACACGATTGAATTCGATTGATCCGATTGAGAACGATAAGGAAACAATTAAATTGATTGATTTCAATCGTGTTTCTCAATCGTTCTCAACCGAATCCAATCGTGCCCAATCGATTATTTCTAGAAGGGTTATTAACAAAATTACTCACTTCTGACTCAATAAGATTGATTCCTCTGCTAATCTGACAATCCTCGGGTTTCGGATTTTTAATCCGTATATATTCATGAGTATTATTGTCGCAACGTACTTTAGCGATCAGAATTAAATTTGCATTCCAGCAGTCGAAAGGATACGTTATTAAGTTTCGATCTAATAAGGTTCCTAAGCATTGCAATCTGTCATTATTACCCCGTATATGAACAATAGTTTTTTCTTACTACCCTAGTCGAAAGTACGTGGTTTCGGCACCAAATTCACGGCAGAAAGTCTAACTTTCATGCATTGGTCAAGCTATATGCGCGCCCTCTATAATAGCGGGAGTAAAAATGTCGATAACCTCAAACGTCAAAATTTGTCCGCTCTCTGCTAATGTTTATTAGTGGCAATGAGTGGATATTATTTAGAATGTAATAGTAATGACTGAAGTGTAACAAAAATAAAAATAAAAAAATGAATGACATATCTGGTGAATCGACAGATGAAGAAGAAATTAATAAAAACTTTGAAACTGAAGCTCAATTAATAGTAGAAACTGACACCTTACCCAAAAAGTCCGTTGACAGATGCATGCTAGTCTATGATAATTACCAAAGATGGAAACAAGGAAATAGAAATCTAAACCTTAATTTATAGATGTATTTGATGCCTGCCCCCCCGACCAGCAGCACTCGCTCCGCTCGTGCCGCAAATGTCGGGGCAGGCATCAATATATTCCAATGGACACATGCAATTATTTTCGTACTTTCGACCGGGTAGCAAGAAAAATGGTATACACTACATGGGCAGAAATTTGAGAGCCCTGAACTGCGTGCCATGATGCCCTCGGCTTCGCCTCGGGCATTATGGCGCGCAGTGCAGGAATCTCAACTTTCTGCCCTTGTTATGTAATATACTATTACCATCAAATGATGTCTGTGATGGTACCGGGAAGGTCTGGGTATTCTCTTTCCGGTTATTTGACTTGGTATTAGCGTGTTAAATTCTGTTAAAAAAGTACATTTAATATAGGTCATTTGATTTGTTTTGATACAAGAACTTTTCCTTACTCAATAAGTTATGAATATCGCTGGCACTGACTTAACCTATGGATGTGGGATACGACATATTAGAATTCGTGAAAATCGGCATGTGGGATACGACATATTAGAATATTTATTTAAAAATATTAAATAAACAATTTGACTCCTAAGATTTTAATATAAGCTGTAAAACATTATTATTAATCCATTTTTCAAGAAAAGTCAATTTCTCAAATTTTGTGGGATACGACATATTAGAACGTGGGTATCGATATAAAACTGACTTTTTTAAAAGTATGTTTGGAAAACTTCAATTAGTATAAATTTTACGCAATGGTTGAAATTAAATTTAGATTTTCGACAGAGAATTGAATTGGATTTCTTAAAGTCAGTAAATTGTAAGTATAAAATTGAGGACAAATCGGATAGACAATCTGGCAGTAACTCCATCAGTGGCCTGTTCCTACTGCACTTGCATTAAATAGCGAACAGTCATATTAGGCTGCTGCTGGCGAGTGAATTCAAATTTCGCTTCAATAATGAGCAATTCGGATTTGCCCGCTAGTAACAGACAATTAGTGTTCATTATCTAACGCAGGCGCTTTAAAACAAGGCAACCGTTGGTGTCCCTGAAATCTGAGAGAAAATTTGTACCACGTATTGAAAATTCATATTTATAAATTTATATACTCGGAAAGGTTTGCATTAAGAAGTATTTAAATTCCTAATCGCTTTTAGTCCATTTTCTGTCGATCATCTTCGAATCCACGAGCATGACATGTATGTAATATTGTATTTAATATTGACAGACATAAACGTCCTAAAGACGTCTTTTCGATTTGTATACTATAGAAATAACTTCTATAATAAAAATGACCACAATGAGTATTAAATATTTTGCATCAGATAAGTTTTTTGCCCTCGATGCGCGTCAAAGTTACATAAAAATTAACAATTACCTTTAGAAAATATGGCGGCCAAATACGTACAAAATATGGCTATTAATAAAATATTCATTTTTATAGTCGCGCGGAAAAAATTCACTATGATCAATTTTTCTTGTTTTCTTGTAATATATACATATATGGTATGTGTTACTTAGAACTTTTTTAATACCTAAATGTATTGCGTCATGCAAACTCAATTACCCCTGTGGAAATTTTGTCCTGGCGCTAGCCAGGCCCCAACCAGGAAAAACCGGGCCCCAACTTGGGTATCGAGGCAGGACCAAACCGCAAATGAAACGCCTAACCCGACCAAAGCCTACCTCATGGCCCAATTTGGTCCCAACTTGGCACCGTTCATTTTGTGAGTCTCAGTCAAATTGAATCAGTGCCTCAGCCACATAAATTTTTTTTTTAATGTCTTCATCTAATCCTTCTAGAATAATTTTCGAGATTTAAAATGTAGTCCAAGTCATATATTTTAATATTATTAACAAATATTTTGAATTGAATTTGATTTTGACACGGAGAAAAATGGATATTGACCCATAATATCTAGATATTGAGGCACAATGTCAGTAGCATTCAACTATGTGACAAACATTTAGATATTCTACTTCAATGCCTGCAGATATTGAAAAAAAGTTATTAACCACCAGTATCTCAGATATTGAACTTGATTATCTCAGATATTAAGAATGAATATTCGAGATACTAAACTTCTGAATATCCTCGTTAGTAAACTTGAATGCCTGAGGTACTAGAGTTGACTATCTCAGATATTTAACATCAATATCAGGTATACTGGAAATGTAAGTTATAGATGTTACATCAGCTCAATATCTAAGATACTCAAAAAATTATTTTAAAGGTTATAAAATAACTACATATTCAGTTTTTAGAAAAAAGTCAAATTATATTTTATTATGTTCTTTTCTATAAAAGTAATATAGATGTTTGAACCAAATTTTCATTATCTGGCAAGTCTAAAATTAATTTAATGTTCTTGTTAGAAACTTAAACTTAACACTAAGGTTAGATTTCATTTTCGGCTATAAACCACATATAGAGAAAATATATAACTTATATGTTTTACTTACTGCATCTCAAGTTAATGACCCGATCACTTTTATTCCATTAGAAACACTTATTAGAATTTAAGTAAACTTTAATAAACTTTTAAAATTTATCTTTCCGGAACGCTGCAAGCATGTCAATCTTAGATTCACTTAGATTTCGATGAGAGCGAAAAAGGGATCACATAACCTTTATATATATGCGCGCGCACTTCATGCTTCAATATCTAAACTATTGAATCTGAATATCAAATGTTACTTCTCGGCAAAATCTTATATATTGAAAAAAAAAAATTTTAATGTTGCGTGTCAATATCTAGATATTATGGATGAATATTTCCTATTTGAATATCTACTTTTCAATATCCATTTTTCTCCATGTACACTGTGAAACCAAGTATGAACTTTTTAAGAACCTTTCAATGGAGTTCACGACAGCCCATTCATTTATTAAAAATGAAAGTGTCAAACACGCAGTTGAAATAAATGAAAAAATTTAACACTTTATTCCAACCTCTAAAATGACAGATTCAAAGTCTAATCTACAAATTTGATTTAGTTACTACCGTTTCCATTGCTTACTCTTCTTGCTTTAATTATCGCGCGATGCCTCCGGACTCGTCCAGTGCTCTTTATTTTGGGCATTTTAATTAGCACGCACAGAAATTAAACACATAGACTATCGAACATAATCATTAATATCTTTAGCATAATTTAAAGAACCCGGGTTTAAGATTGGAGGCGATCTAGAAACACAAGCACAGCCAAAGTAGGTGGCGCTGTAACCGCAACCAGTATTGAACAAGGATCATGGTTGGCTTTATGCCACATCCAAGACATTCGCCATGTTATAGCCAAATAATAATTTTCCAAGTTGGGGCCAAACTTGTAATAGGGCAAAAATTTGGCAATTTCCACACGGGTAAACCTTGGGGGGATGGATTTTTATAGCATGTCAAACAAGAATGTTTATTGTAAAGAACACTGATTTTTAACTTCAGAAATACTTGACACATTTGATGGTTGTTTGTAAATCCATAGAACTAAATAAATGTGAAATATTTTCATGATCACAGTACCAGCAAAATTAATTGAAAGAGGAATACACATTTTTTTACAAAATTCAATTTTCAGAAACTTTTGGTTAAAGATGTTGATGTGTTTAGAAAAAATATAACAAAGAAGTCCAGGAAAAATTGATTAATTATTTAGAAATTTTAGAGGAGTGATAAAAAGTTGCAAATTTTCTCCTAGGCTTTTTCGTTATTATTCCTGAATAATTAAACACCCTCCCCAGAATGTCCCATGAAATTCACGATCGTTAAAATCTCATCCAGAAGCGTTGAAGTGTACAGGAAATTTTAATGAATTATTTCGTTCTGTGTGACGTTAGTTAGTGCTGATAAGTAGATACGGGGCTTGGAATCTCTGAATCATATATTGATAAAATTCAAAAAGTTAGTAAAAGTACATTTCACGTCTGTTGACAAGATTCGGTTAGGAAATGTGATATTTGAGAAGGATTTCATTAGATCTTTATGAACAGTTTCAAGCATTAGATTAACAATTTATTTGCCTTACGTATATTGCCAGAGTATATGTTAAATTAATATTATATCATGTCATAATTATGACGAGACTTTTTGAAGATTAGGGATCGAGTATTATTCTTTACTTTCGTGTTTTCCTGAATATAATTTAAAAATTTAGTTATAAAATTTAATAATTTTTGCTGACTCTTCCAATGATTTTTTACCGACAACTTTTCAACTCTAAGCCGTTATTATATCCCTATTTTAAATCTGTCGATTCAACTACTCGCACAAAAAGACGTTAATTTCTTTTTAAGTTTATAACATCCACAAAAATCTAAAATCTCGTGATTTATTAATACATAATTATAATATTAATTATAAATTGCATCTCATACAAGTTACCAAAACATAAGTATACAAAAAAAAATCTAGAATAGAACCACTTGGTAAAGTATTCAAAGTGGTATGCCACGTCAGAACCAATGAGAAAATACGAGAAAATAAGCCGTATTTTCTCAAGCCATTTATTTCCCAAAAAGTTATCTTTTTTGTGAAGTATTTTATTGGTTGTTTATAATCAAATCCAGTTACATACAAACATAAGATTTATATAGTTCAATATGCAATAAGAAAGGGTAAATTATTATTAAAATAAAACAATGTATTAGCAGTAATCTTCAAAGTCTAAATAGTCTTGATAGCCATCCGTTGGCCACCTGAGTGCTTTTTTTGCGTATTTTTGTGTATAAATTACTCTGCATATAAGAATCAGCATTTTGCTTCACATACAATCCGAGAAGTGTGTTGCCGCGAAATATAGGTTCACCATTGAGCATCTAAACGAACGAAAATTAATTTAATTGCTAATATTTCCCATTTAATATTATAAGAGATGAAAAAACTTCCTTATTTCTATACACTGAGAGACTTTTCGTTAGAATAAATCGTAAAAGTGAATCATATTTTAGTATAATATCGTTTCAAAGTGAGGCAAACAGGGTTTACGTATCAGAAATTATTATAGTGGTTTTCAAGCCGCGAAATTAATATTTTCGTTTGAATAAATGGAATATATGTTTTACTAACTGCTATAAAACCTACGAGAATTTGAAATTTACTATATCAAAGTTTCGAAGCGAAACAAAGAATATGTGAATCTGAAAACCACTATATGAAAAATCACTCACTCCACCAAAAAGTTTGACCTTCAGAAAGGACGTCTCAGAGTTATGGATTGTGGTGTCTTTTTCTAACGCGTGCGAAGCAAGAGGAATATAGAGGGGAGAGCTTTGGGCACTCAGAAGAGGGGAGGTTTCAGTGGAAACACATACACAAATATTATTATCATACCTTAGTTATGTTCATATATTTAAGTACACAATGCTACACTATTTATATTCGCATACGCTTGAAATTAAATTTCAGAATCGCCTTTGGGTTCGAACCCCCTAACTCTACCTATATCTACATTAACTAAACGCATTCCTAACGCCTAAAGCCTCTCGGCTATTCTCGCTTGCCACATTCCGAAATAAATGTCGCTTATAAGCCACTACTGAGTTGGGGGTTGGGCAGACTTGGATTCGAGTCTACGAAGCTATTCGGATGACGTCGGAAGTACTCGGACGACATTCTGAAACAAATTATATGAAAAACCGAGAATGAATGTTTTGATTTTTGCTGTGCGTCGTGGGGTTTCTGGCAAGTTCATATTCATAATATGAATTTCTCAAACATGCTTTCCAAAATGTGATATTCATTATTTATCTTAATCAAATTATTTTTAGACAACTTAGTAATCATAATATCATTTTCTCGTACTTTCAATTTCTCGAATAGAAATTCATAATATTTAGTATTTAAAATACTACTTTATCTTCTTCATATATTAAAGACTGTTATGACTATATCAAACTTCGATGTCATAATATGAATAAGTATAATAAAGCCTCGGCTTTCCCCATTTTGAAACGATATTATACTAAATTTTGATTCATCTTTATCATATACTCTAACGAAATGTCTCTCAGTGTATCCATATAATTTCAGGTAAATATGATTAAGTACTTAAAGTTTTCATTTAGAAATTGTAGTGACCAGATCTTTTACTTACATTATCTGGTGCATGTAGACGATTCATATATGTTACTTCAAAAAATCTGTCTCGTGTATGAATATGATCAACTTGTAATACTTCTAAGTCCAATCCCTGTAACACAAAAGATATCAGTGCCTTGCCAGAACCAAATGAACTATTTAATATTGAACCATACATTATTGTACGCAATGTTATGGGAACACAAATAGTGTAAACGCGGTGTGAGACACGTGTGTTGAAACTTTTTCTCAACTTATTTCCGACAATTTACAAAATGTAATACTTTTCTAAATAGAGAGTTTAAAAAGCGCTGGCCGGAGACTGGTGACGTTACTTCATATGAATTAGAATATTGAATATTTGAGCATATTTTCCTCGTGCATATGGTTTTTGCATTTTGGTATTAAATAATAATATACGTGTATACTAGATAAGTTTTCAGGTATTTTTTTGTGATGAATAAAATAATATTGATTAATTTTGTAGTATTCTCCCCTGGTTTTTACTCGTGATGTACCTCGTTGTCATTGAAAGGTACATTTTATCAATACCTTCCAAATTGTAATCCTTAATTGTTAAAATATCAACACGTGAATACACCATAAAAAGAGATTTCTAATGTTCAGAACTTATGCTCTAATTTTTAGAAATTTCTAGCCTTGGAGGAAAAATACTATAGTTTAGAAAATAATTTCATGCAATAAGGCTGACATAAGGTTTTTATATCACAACCCGCGAAATTGCATGTCACATATATATGTTATATGCTGAGTCAGTAAAAGGGGGTGATTAGGAGTACAACTGTACGGGACAACGATCTTAAACTCATTAATTAAATTTTAAAATTTTATCATTTACTTCGTGGAAATAATCCATGTTATTAAACAACAAAGGGGAAAGCACAAAAGTTTATTTTCTCATTTAAATATTACCGGGTGTCTTCCAGCTTCATCTGTAGACTGAACTCTATTGAATTGAACTCTATTGAAATCGCATAACTCATGCGAGTTCTTATTTAATGTATCGCTTTTAAACTGTGATACATTAAAAGAAAAAAAAAGAAAAACCTAATACTTTCATCAAGTTCTAGTAAAAAATTCTAAAATAACTTATCCATTTGAATATATTTCGTTAATTGCGGTAATTCTAAGATTCTTGTTTTGTTTTACACGTTTCAAAAATCAGATAAAGCTGTAAAATTTGTTTTGATCCTTCGAAATATATTTGACTATTACTAAAAATCTTATATGGTATTTTAGTGTTGATGGAAAATATAAATCCTTTTATGAATACTTGATCATTAATTTTGTCTACAATTTCCGGAAAGGCGAATGGGGGGGGGGGGTGACAGAAAGGGGCCCCAAGTTTATGTACACTGAGAAAAAAATGCTATTGAATCAAAAGCATTTCTTTCAAAAAGCATGTATACTATGAATTCATAAAAATTTACTACAAGAAGCAATAAATATGTTACTAATTCTATAGCATATTTATTTGAATCCCTGATACACATGCTTTTAGAAAGAAACGCTCTTGATTTAATAGCATTTTTTTCTCCGTGTATGAATAGAGTCTCAGAATTTCTCTCATCGGTCTCGTATAAATGCACAAATTTCTTGACGTACGTAAGAACTTATTCGCATAACGAAATTTATATTTACACTATTAGTAAAAGTTTCACCAGACTTTTTATGCAAAATATGATGTTTGTTTTTGCGTAAATTTTGACTAGCTGAATTTAAGTGAAAATCATCCCTTATAGGTGTTGTTAATTCTGAAATTTCACTGTGTGCGTTGAACTCAATGCATAATATTATTAAATTTAATATAAAAATAATGTAACACTTTTTTTGCTTGTGTAGGGTGTTTCTATCAAAAAGTGTGACGTGCCCTGTATAGCGTTCTTATATTTTTTCCTTAGTCTTTGCCAGACTAGAACTATAAGGAAATATGACTACAGCCCTACAAGGCTCCTACCTATATTCCCATACGAGTTTGCAAGATCTGCACGTGTATACCACATTTAAAAGTACGTGCCATTCACACACATGAAGCGGATTTGTACATTGTACACGTTGTACAGGTTTTTTGCACTTTATTCGCGTTTAAAATACATGAGTTACATGTGTTTGTGTTCCCTGTTATGTATTTTTACCATGGCCACTCTTATTCGTAAAAGCTCGTCATGTAAAATTATGGTTTCGGCAATTTCTGTTAATCGTCTTGAGGTAGGTGTCCAACATCCTGTGCTAAACTCACTTTCTAACTGAAACGAAAAGAAATGTTTTGCTTTTAAAATGAAAATAAATTGATTTCAGTTATTTTCAAACTCTGGTTGGTGTATACATGTTAAGTTTTTTATGTGCCTCCGGCGCGTAAACTCGCTTTTACGCTACAGTTGAAAGTAGCGTGATGTAATGTATTACGCTACAGAGGAATGTGATGCAAAAATCGAACTGCGCATGCGCATATAACCACACAGAGGAGTGTAATCTTCTTCTTATTCTTCTTCTTCTTCGTACAGCGTTGGCACCGTACTGACAAAGCTTGTACATTTGAACTGCGCATGCGTCTATTACAGTACGCTACTACTACACAAGATCGAGAAAATCAAAATGGCCGGAACTAGTCGCGAAATATCAAGTGCAATGGACGAGAATCATGATGAATACTAAATTAGATTTGAGTGTACTCATACAAAATCGTATACGCACCGAAGTCACATTAAATAGAATATGTGCCAATGCACACAATTCGAGTAATTACGAAACTCGCTTAAAATGCTCGCAGGACTGATCACGCCTTGGCTTCATCTCGGCTTTGTCTCGGCTTCGTCTCGGCTTTGCCTCAGCTACGTCTCGACTACGCCTTGGCTTCGATCTCCTGCGAGCATTGTCGCTCGTTGCATAATAACCCTCATTATGCGCCTAGGCACGTAAGTGTCTTATTAAAAATTTTAGAAACACTTAAGACCAGAATTTTGCAAAGTAACGCAAGCACAGTAGGTCGAAGCTGTAAGGAAAGATCGAGGTAATTCCTTATTAAAAAAATCTGCCCGCTTTGCGGGCACATTCTCATCGCGCGCTTCGCGTTCCGTTCTTCCTGGACCTCGCGCTTCGCGCTCGGTCTTGTGCTCTTCGCATACATTTAAGTTTATTTCTTATAATGTGATACTGTAGCTCAAACCAATTTTATAATAATATTACAGATGATGTGAATTACACATTTTCTCAAAGTCACTCAATTTCTTTTTGAATTTAAGTGAAACAGGAAATTCAATTTACTTAAGGCTCTATCAGCCTTAAGGAACACATTCTCATCATGACGCTCGCGCTTCGCGCTCGATTTTCTGTATACATTTCAGTAACTTTTTAATAAATTACATGGTTAAAATAATTTATTTTCTTCCAAATCTCTCAAAAAGAAAAAACAATCGTAGACTTTATTTAATGAAACGATTTTGCAGAACAACGCTTTTTTCGTATCTCACATATTTGGTGAATAAAATCGAATTTTTTTAGTATTAAAAATCGAAACATAAAATATACATCCTGTCCCAAAATGTCTTAATGAGAATTTGTAGACCTTGTTTAGGCAAACAATTTTCTATCTAAACGTTTTTTTTTGTATCTCACATATTTTGTCTAAAAAATGGAATTTTTGAATTTTAATCGTATTTTTTGGAATTGAAACGAAAAATATATGTTTTTTCAGAAACAGTGTGAAACAAAATTTGTAGATCTTTTTAAAACGAACAACTTTGTATTACGTTTTTTTCGTATTTCACATATTATTGTTAAAAAATTGAATTTTGGATTTTCAATAGTTGTTTTTTAAATTAAAAAGAAAAATATGCATCTTATGAATAAATGTTACAATTCAAATTTGTAGGTCTTTATGTAGAAAATAATATTTTATCATAACGTTTTTTGGTATCTCGTATAATTTAACTGGAAAATGGAATTTTGATATTGACTTTTTTCAAGTTTTAATATGCTGTAACATTTCTAATTTTGATTTAATCAAAAAATGTTATCAGGATAATTTTTAGAGATTTATGAGCACTATCTAAAACCAGTATTGAAATTTTTGATTTTTTCAAAAACACAAAAGTAGTGCTCAATCCCTCAATTTTGATTGGATGTGGCTGGTTAACGAACTTGTTCTTACTTATTCGGCTCCGATTGTGTGCTAAAGCTCAATTCAATCTGATAATTCTATCGAGAGTTATGCCGCACACGACCTACTACAGACAGACAGACAGACACTTTCGTAAAGACCGTTTTTTCAGACTCAGGGGGTCTAAAAACGTAAAGATTTGATGAAAATTTCGAAAGTCATTTTTCACATAAAACCAATACCTTCTCATCCATGATGAGAATGTAAAAATTACTCACTTCTGACTCAATAATATTGACTCCTCTGCTAATCTGATAATCCTCTGGTTTCGGATTTTTAATCCGTATATATTCATGAGTATCATTGTCGCAACGTACTTCAGCTCGCAGCATTAAAGTTGTGTTCCAGCAGTCGAAAGGATACGTTATTAAGTTTCGATCTAACAAGGTTCCTAAGCATTGCACTCTGTTATTATTACCCCATATGTAGACAATAGTTTTTACCATCAAATGATGTCTGAGCTGGTACGGGGAATGTCTGGGTAACCTCTTTCCGGTTATCTGACTTGGTATTAGCGTGTTAAATTCTGTTAAAAAAGTACAATAAATATAGGTCATTTGATTCGTTTTGATACAAGAACTCTTCCTTCCATTGCGTTCAAGTTGAATTATAAATACTCAATAAGTTATGACTATAAAACTGACTAATTCAAAAGTATTATTGCCTTGCATGAAAACTTTGATTAGTATTAATTTCATGCAATGATTGAAGTTAAATTCAGATTTTCGACAGTGAATTGACTTGGATTTCTTTAAGTCAGTGAATTGCAGGTATGAAATTGAGGACAAATCGGATAGACAATTTGGCAGTAACCCCATCAGTGGCTTGTGTCTCGACCCTACTTCAGAGCCGTCTACGATAACGTAAGGATTTGCGCGGTGAATTTAAATAAGTTCATTTGGCGGCTTATAAAAATAAGACTCGGCTTAAGAATAAAAGGAAAAACTAAATCTTTGGTCTCTTTCGAAATTATTCAATTTATCGAAAATTGCCTTAGCAGCGCACAAAATATTAATAAAGTCCGAGACCGAACAGTTGAGTATTGATCGAAGGCCGAAAGTATCTGAGATCCCTTGTGTGTGGGATGACTCTCTGGACCTCCCTTCAATTTCCCACTTCGATTCCCAGGGCCCCTGAGTGTCATCTCCGAAGCTCATTGGTGACTTTCTTCTAAAAATCAACCCGCCCTGATCTTGAATTTTGTCAAGATTTCCCTTTTAGTTGATACTCTGGGTTCTCAGGTCAGTTCTCCCCCTCCACCCTTGACAAGCGCGTTGGTCAGGGTTAGGGTCCAGCTTAGTCACCCCAACACATGGTCTTTTTACTGCTTCGTCTTAAAGCAATTTATGAGTCCTTTTACCTAGACACGGAACACTCAGGAGTTTACAAAAAAAAGGGTCTTAAGTATACATGACAGATTTCTTATGGAAATCTGTCTTATTCAATTTCTTGGTAGAAAGCTGTCCTCTTAGAAGATTTATTTGATTTTCCCAAGTCTTCTCCAGAGTGTTTCGTTTCTAGGCATGGTTTCTGATTTTTTGAATAGTCTAGTGATAAATCTAATTTTACGAGGCATTTCCTCTGGGTGTCCTACAACCCGTTTTCCTGAAAAAAAACTTATTCTATACTTAATTTATTCATACTTATTAGAAAACGAGTCTGGTTTATTTGAATTATGGGGGTTGTGAATGTCTGGGAAACATTCTCGGATTCCCAAGTTTAGTCTGTGTTACCTTATTGCTACTTTCAAAAATATAAACCAGCCTCGTTGAACCATAAATTTATAAAACTCTTAACATTTAACTTAGTCTAAAGTCTCTTTCTTTGGGATAAATCCTTCCGCTTTTTTTATTTTAGAATCATTGGTCATTTGAATTTGAATATATTATGTCATAGCAGGTCATAGCTAAGAGATGTATTACGTAATTTACGTAGCTAAGGCAGAAGTAAGGTTACGATGCCTTTTGGAACGCTCGATCTTAATTTGTACTTTTGGCACCAGATGGGCGCTCAGGTGCGATCATCACACTTGTTCCTAGTACACTTGCATTAGATAGTGAACAGTCATAGGCTGCTTTTGGCGGGTGAATTCGAATTTCACATCAATAATGAGCAATTCGGATTTTCCCGCTAATCACAGTTAATTAGTGCTCATTATCAAATGCAGGCGTAGTAAAAAAAGGCAAGCGTTGGAGCCCCTGCAATCTGAGAAAAAAATAGTACACAGAGAAACTTTTTATATCAATTTTTACTTTAGTTTTTTTCAATTTAGGGAAAAACGTATCACTTTGAGAATTTTTGTTAGTAAAAATACTAAACTTTATAATAATGATATGAAACTTTAGCATAGTTCATAGCAAATTTTACTATAGTTTATACTCAAGTTTCATATCATTTTTATAAATTTTAGTATTTTTACTAACAAAAATTCTCAAAGTGATACGTTTTTCCCTAAATTGAAAAATACTATAGTAAAAATTGATATAAAAAGTTTCTCCGTGTACTACTTATTGAAAATTCACATTTATACATTTAAATACTCGGAAAGAAGGCTTGCGTTAAGAAGTATTTCATTTCCTAATCGCTTTTAGTCCCTTCTCTGTCGATCATTTTCTAATCCGCGAGTAGGAAGTGTAGAAGTTAATATCCAATACTTTTTTATGTCGTTCGAAGAGGTGAAGTATAACCTCAAATCAGAATAAAAAATATATTTCACTGCCTGCGTTAGAAATGTCCTAAAATCTTGAATATTTAAAAATTTGGTATAACTTTATATAAAGGGTTTCCCAATAAGGGTGATATGTTTTGAAATTGAAAAAAAACACTGAATATTCATTCGGAATTGATCGAAATCTTTTTTATTATATTGGATATTCTATGCCATTTATGATTTAAACAATATATCGGCCAAATGTCCCCCGAGACTTGAGCCAAAAATGCGCCTCATCAGAAAAGATGATTTTTTGATGAAAATTGGGATCATTTTCAATTGATTCCAGAGCCCAATCCGCGAACTCCCGACGCAAACGATGGTCATTAGGCTTCAGTTCTTGGGCCAGAATCATCTTATAGGGATGCAGGCCAAGATCCAATCGCAAAATACGCCAGGTAGTCATCCTGGACAGGCCCAATTCCTGAGATCGACGTGGCACGGACAATTCACGGTTTTCCTCGATACTGGCCTGTACGGCGGCTATATTCTGTGTAGAACGTGCGGTACGCATACGATTTTTAGGCTTAGTATCCAATAGAGTAAATTCACTCTCCAACTTATCGATTATTCGACGAATTGAGAGCGCGGATGGAGCAGAATGACGACCATATTTTGCACGATATGCTCTTTGAACACCGACAAAACTTCTCGAATTTTGATTAAATAATTGGACAATTTCCAAACGTTGTGGAAGCGTGAAACTACTCATGATTAAATGGCAAACCTTACTGATGACAACTGACAGCAGACGTCAAAAATTTCAGTTCAAATGAGCCCGATAGGGACATTCAAAATCATATCACCCCTATTGGGAAACCCTGTAAAACTATATCATCTTCTCATTAGACACTCAACTTGTCAACAATCTATCGAAATAAAAAAAAATTTTAATTATGGATCATTTCTTTTAAAGCTCTATTGTAGATATGTAAACAGGAGTGAATCTTGACTTCGTAAAATGACTAATACTGTGTTTTCAAAATGATTGTATAAAGTAAATATTTTGAAAATAGAAAAAGTGGAGAATTAAAAGGGATTAAAAATCTTTGACGTCATGTTTGCTTAGTAGAATCCAACAGTATTTCCAAAAATACTATCGCTGGTATACATAAAAATGGATTCATTTGGAGATTAAAATTATTTCGTTCAATTGAATCAAAAATCTACCGACAAAAAAAGGATGAAGAAGAATTCAATAACAATTACTTCACTATTGGTAGCAGTAATTTATCTGTACCTCTCGATGCAAGTTTTCTTACCGGGTATCTTTGTCAATCGTCTGTTTATCGCATACTTGCATAGGCAGTTATTCGCATACGTATGTGCGTGTATGCGACAGACATAAAAATTTCCGAATTCTGTGAAATTGTTTTCTTTCTGCTTACCTCATTAAATAAATGCAGTAGTGTACTTATAAAGTTCAAAATCTTAGCCAATTTCACACTTTCTTAATATGCTCTCTGTTTTTTTTTTTTTTTTTTGTGGTGAGGAGGAAAAATGGCGAAATCTTTTATAGGCGTTGTACAGGACTCTCCTAGGACGGGTCTAGGCATACCTGTTAAAACCAAAAAAAAACCCCTTTCTCGAACCAATAAACCGCTCGCGGAACCGCCTTTCGGCTTTAAACTTCGTGGACAGTTGGTTCCACGGGGGTGATGCTGCATGTTAAAAATTGGAAACAAATATTTTCAATATGGCCGGTTATAGAGCGACATGTGCACAACATGTGAGGCCTGGGGGAACTAACATCGCAAGCAGGCGTGTGAGCGGGATATTTGAATTTGAAATATTGTACTTATTATTAATGTCAATAATTTATAAAACCGTTTATTGAAATTATTACATACATTGAAGTACACAATAATATCAATAAATGGCATTATAAATTATTGCCAACGTTATTGGTAAATAGAATTTGATAAAAATAATTTTAAAAATCAATAAACAAAGATTCTGAACATGGGTTTTTATTCGACATATATCACAGAAGTCTTTAAAAATGTTTTCTTAAAATATACAATATTGTCTAACGCATCCTAAAGAAACATTGTTTTAAATTATAGAACGGAACAATAAATAGATTTATTAGAAGAACATGTGGGTTTGTTGAACCAATTTTTATAAATGCTTATAATTAACATCGTTTTGAACGAACGTGATAACAAGCTCTTTGGAGCATAAAACATTTATTAAGAATAAGTAGAATCTGAACAGTACATATATCTAATTGAATATTCAACCCAATGTCATTAAAAAATAATGTTTACAATTATCAACATCAAAATCTTTTAAATTCAGAATTTAAATTGATCGAAGATTCGTTTTCAACCTGCGGGAAAGACAAATTTTCGTCTTGAAGAAAAATAATTTTTTGTTTTCTACTTCGTGACCGATTTATCGGTTTTACCTTGCTTTGAATATTATGCGTCTGTACTTCAACGAGGTTTTCGTGGTTTTCATTTGAGAATTGAACTATTTTTCTTTTTTTACATTTTTTTTCAATATCAATTGAATCAATATTTTCTTTTGAGATTTTATTCGCTCTTCTTTTAACTTCAATACTATCATTGCGAAGACTTAATACTTTGCGTTTTACATAAGAATTTGGAATACTATCATAACGAAGTTTAGAAATTTTTGGTTGAATAGAAGAATTTGGATTCGCATAGCTTTTAAGTTGTTGTATATATTCTGCACTAACATTTCCTATTTTTATAGAATTAATGTGAGGTTTAGCAGGCCGCGATTCTTTTGTATTGGATTCTATTTTAAGATTTGTATCGTTTTTATTTCTGCAATCAAATTTTGTCTTTTGAACGTGACTTAATGAACTTTTGGCGAACACTTGCATTTTATTTAGCTGTTTACCACTTTTCTTATGTTCTTTTGGAATATTTTTCGGTTTTTTTGATTGAATATAATCGTAAATTATTTGTTTAACGCATTTGTTAATGACCATGTTTTCCGGTAAATGTTCACAACAAAAAGTGATGTCATTAGTTATTTCTTTTCTGAAAGCAGATATGAAAATATCTTCGATTGGGTAAACGTGCCCCCTTATATCGAGGAAAGATTTCAATTTATCGCTTATGTTCTTAATTAGTACTTTAACTTTGTCACTCGCATTTGTCGAAGAATAATCAGTGTCGCAATTTTGAAGTAAAATATCTTGAACAGTTGGTACAAACGAAAATAAACTAGATTTGCAACTGATGCAGTTTTTAATTGGTAGATCTATTAGCAATGAATTAGCAAACTCTTTAAGTCCTAAACCTTCTTTATTTTCTCCCTGCACACTGTTTAGTTGTATTACATGAGTTTGATCTTCCTCAATATTCGGACTGAGGGTATCTTCATCTGTCGTATCGGATTCTACAAAGTGTCTTAATGATCCTAATGTAGAACAATCGTCATTTTCACAGTTTCCCTTGCTTTCTGGTAAACTTAAATTTGTGAGTACAACTGTTTTCAAAATTCCAGTGAAATGTTGACACGTGGGGGATCGGTCAGTTGAATGTTGTCTAACAAGACAAAACAAATTTTCCAGTGGATCTTGATTAAAATTACGTGGATTTAGATGGGAAAACCCAAGTCTATTGACATTGTTCCAAATATGAATCATTGATCTTATTGTGATTAGCCAACCTTGTATAAAGTGAAATCGGTTCGTCACGTCTTTACCATTTTCTAAAAAACGCCATTTGGATATATGGTCTATCATATCAGTCCAAAATTGTACATGAAAAGTTTGATTAGATACCGAACATCGCAATTTTTTGTTTATATTATCCTGCTTAATAGTTGAACCATTTAAAGAATCGAATAAGGTGTCAATGAGGTGAATAAATTCAGACATAAAGATTGCCTCTGCTGGGAGTTTTCCATGCCTAACATATGTATTAATCTCGCTTGCAACTGAGCTGCTTAACTGAGCAGCAGCAATTCGTACTTTCATTTTAACCCACGATTGTTTAAAATCGAAATATTCTTTTTCTAAATTTTTGAGAGTTTTAAATTCTTTTCTTTGATCAAGTTCAAAAACGGTCTGAATATATTCAAATTTAGCTACTTTGTCAGTGTCAAAAACTACGTCACACTTAAGCATCGCATTTCGTAAGCATTTCAACAGATGTGGAACATCAAATATTAATACCACGGGCTGTTCATTGACAAGGAAAAAAGAAACTTCCGATTTTTGTAGCAATTCTACATTTTCAGAAGAGTCCGAGGCTGTGTTAACGTTTGTAATTTTTTCATCTTCAAGTATTTTAGCAGTTTCATCACATAATTGATGTACAGCAGCTTTATTAGTGGGCCCTTGATCGCAAACAGTACTCATAACATTAAAACCGCACTCTTGCAGCTCAGATATTATTTTAACAATCAAGGCTTTTAAGCTATCTGTAGATATTGTGTTTTTCGTAAAATAATACGCAACTAATTGTTTCCATTTTTTTCTAACACCTCGGACCATAAACACTAAAGCACGATTTGCTTGACCGGTACTTCGACCTAAATGACCAAGATCTTCAAATCCAATTATTTTTTGGTTGTGAGATTCATATGATAACTCGGCAGCTAACTGTGCTTCGTCCATTAGAAGTACACAATTTCGATCTAATTTTTTTAAACATTTACATTTCCGTTTTAATTCTTGCACAACGGCTATATTAATACCGGGTTCAAAAGGTATTTTAGCAGAGACAGCTTTCAATAATCTGGTTGATGGCAAGATAAAAATCGAGCATAAGTGTCTGTACAATTTCGGACTTCGCTTAAAAATAGATAGAGCAAATATTTTATCATTAACAGTCCACCTTCTGGCTGACGGTTTTTGAGAGCAGTTTCTTAATTGCGAATGGATGAAATTTTTGGTTACCTCGTTTAAATTTTTATCAATAGCCGCAAATAAATGTTGCTTGTGCAAGTATTCAAGATGCTGAACTGCATTCCTTTGATTTTTTAATTTTTCTTGCAATTTGCTTAATTTTTCAGTTACTTTCCGATGCATTTTATACATTGCTTCTTCGCGAGGTGTACGGTTCGATTTCGATGCACCACTTTCACTTATGAAGCTATTTAAATTTCTCGCATTCCTTTTACGTTTAATATGCACTGGAAATACATTTTCTTTACTAGAAATATCATTAAAAATCTTAGTATCATCTACTGGCTGCTCAGAATTGGACAAGATTTCTTTAACGTCTTCTAATAAAGCAGGTTGGCCTTCGAAAGGGTCGTATCGGTCTGTAGGTGCAGCACAGTAAGAATGCTCATTCAAAATATTATCAATTTCAGTTTCATTTTGCTGAATAATAGAATTCAAATCAGAATTGTGATTTTGTACCGATGCACATCTGTAAAGATTTTGATCATCTTTCCTGTCTGAATGAATGGAATTTATATTTAAATTTAGATTTTGTACCCTTCCGGAAGTTTCAATTTCTACTGTTTCAGGTGTTTCAATTTGAACTGATTCTACTGCGCCTACATTTTCATAGGTTACAATTTCCACTGTTGCAGATGTTCCAATTTCAACTGATTGTACTGCGCTTAAATTTGCACTAAGATCAAGATTTTGCTCATCCCAGTTCATATTTTCAATTTCATTTTGAAGAATTATACTGTTTTCGTTTTTTCCACCAGTAGACAAAGTAACGTCAAGCTCAACATTTTTCTCAGTGAAGCAAGGTACAGCATCCCAAGTTAACCTGACACAATTCCGATCTCTATAATGTAAATTGAGGAAGTGATCACAACAGATATACATATGGTCAACATTAGTTTCTTTCTCAATATTACACACTTGTTTCCATTTTTTCCTTAAACTTTTCTGCTTAGGGAAAGTGTGAAAACGTTTGTTTTTATAAGAGGGATCAGTTACCGGAGAATAATACCTGCAATTGCAGTTTGGAAATTTGCACGAATATCTAAACGTTCCGATTTTCGATTCCATTTTCAACCCATGCGAGTGACAAATTTAAGACTAATGTTTCAATAAAGCTATTAGTTGTACATAGTGTTGTACGCTACGACTAGATCCAATAATATCACTTTTTAAGAAGACACTCCCTGAGCGTCAAGGGAGACCTATTAGGGCTCACCATCTGACTACAAACTATTTGATATATATTGTAAAATTAAGCCATTTTTCGGAGGGAATTTTCGACAACCTTTCGACGATCTGTAAATTAATACATAGTATTAGTACAATTGTTATGCTGTTTAAAAATATACCGCGTGTTCTCCAAACAATGTAAAAACAGAATGAATTGCCTGCTGATAGGCGACGCACCAAAAATAATAATTTTAATTTAAAAAGTACGTAAAACGAAAATAAAGACGCAGAATTTAAATAGTAAATAAAAATATTGCGTTAAAAAACGTTATTTGCGGTCGGTAACAACGTTATTTAACAAAGAGATTTTTTTTACTATTTTTGTCCACATAACTAATTTTTTCTGTTTATCGAAACGAATTCAAACTCTGTGTCCTTATTTTCGCAGAAACACTCCGTTTAACGCACTTTTTTAAATTAAGATTATTATTTTTGGTGCGTCGCCTGTCAGCAGGCAATCCGTTCTACTTTTTCGTCTCCGGAGAAGGCGGTACATCTTTCAAGAATAAAAACAGCTTTTATTTACCGCAGTTTGGTTTTTCATGTCGCTAAGTATCGGTATAGCTAACGGTTCTTGGGAACTATAACCGACCAAGGTCGGATTTATTATCGGTCCTATTTCATTCTGAAAAACTTGTGAATAAAACAGTGTATATTAGAAGTCTACATTAAAGCAGTTTGAAATACGACAATATACATTCAGACACCAACAAATCACATTTAAAAATTTTTTAAATTCTTCACTTTTAACAGCTTTTATTCTCGATATATTATATTTTCCTGTTTTTAAGTGGATTAAATTTATAATTCTTATCAAACCGATAAAACCTTTACTACAAAATGTATCGCCCTACTTTTATTGCATTTATAGCATTTTCCACTGGCAGCACCAATTCTTGCACTCGGAGTAAGAATTTTTTGAAACCGTAATTTTTTATTTTTGGTTATGCTGGGAGCCTAGAAATAACCAATAAAATATCTGAAAAGTTCTTTACACCACCTTCTTAAGACCGTGTAAAAGAATGGAATGAGTGTAACAAAGTGTGAAACTTTTTTTTTGGTCAAGTTTTTGGTTTTTTTCATGCTTTCAAAATAACCACAAATAAATAATTATTTTTGCAAAAAAATTCTTGCACCGAGTGCAATAACTGGTGCTACCAGTAGAAAACGCTATTAGAGACATAATTTTTAAACTCATTTATCCATATAAATATTAATTGGCTCTTACCTTATTAATTGTTCCATTTTTTCCATTTGGCTATTGGAATTGACGGCTGGCTTTGCCGCTTTTGCATTTGTTTTTGCCGTAACATCAGTGCTACAACACTAACGATTTCAAAACTCACTACATTTCCGCAAACTGAATATTTTTAAAGTCCCTAGAAAGGACCCCAGATCGACCTGGGCCGGAAGTTAGATTTTTGTTACCGGAAGTTCCTATGCTAGTTTCACCCCCGTGATTGGTTCCAGCTTAAAGTCGCGTACAACTCTTCCGTCATCCGTTCGCCAGGGACTCCCATCCGCGGACACACGCCCGATAGGCAGGCCGACTAGCCGCTCCAACCGGGGGAGGAATAAGAAGATTCCTCCCCCAGTCGACGCGGACAACCAAGTCCGCGCAAGACGCAGGACCGTGGGTGCATGCTCTCTGGTTATTACGATAAAACCAGAAATTGTATGGATAAATTTGCGCCAAAATTTAAATATGCCATTTTTTCGTCAAGTTGGGATAGACGTCACGTGTGTAAGCGTCTGATTTTAATAATGCATGCTTCCGCTCAGGGTGCCTCATTTCCCTTTTAAATGTACAAATGTGTAGATAATACTTTATTGAAGATTCGAAATAGTATGGCATTTCCAAAGCAGCCATAAGGGAAATATTGAATATAAGAAATATTGGAAATGTAAAATGTCTACAAAATATATTAAGGACGGAAGAAATCTTTCTGAACTTTATTGAAATGAATAATGCTGTTATATGTAAGTACAACCATTGCAGTCACACATTTATCAATACCATTTTGGTTCCATTGTTATAAGCAACAGCGGATAGGGAAGGCATGAAAGTGGCATGGATTTTCATTTTCAAAATTGCATCACTGCTTCTTATAAGTGGAGAAAGCATAAAGAAAATAATTTCACAAAATTCAAAAATTGTACCACGAGTTTAAAATTATCTAACTTATTAAAGTCACTCCAAAATTTTCAAATATGTCTGACTTCCCTATTAGAAAAACCCTCGTGTAAACTATTTGTCGGCAGGATTCACAAGAGGAAATCCTCGTGTTACTTAATTAATCCTCACAGATTTTCTCGAGAAATAAAAATCATGATACCGCACCGAAGTCACATAAAATAGAATACCTGCCAATGCACACAATTCGGGAAATTACGAGACTCGCGACAATGCTCGCAGGACTGATCGCGCCTCGACTTTGTCTTGGCTTTGTCTCGGCTTCGTCTCGGCTTTGCCTCAGCTACGTCTCGGCTACGCCTTGGCTTCGATCTCCCGCGAGCATTGTCGATCGTCACGCAATAACCCTCATTGTGCGCCTAGGCACGTAATATACTATTAAATGGCGCTTAGCAGCTCATACCGTAATGACACCCTTCAATTATACATTTACCTTTAGAAAATATGGCGTCCGAATACGTACAAAATATGGCTATTATTAGAATCTTCATTTTTATAGTGGTCCGAAAACAATTCACTACGATCAATTTTTCTTGTCTTGTTATATACACACATATGGTATGTGTTACTTAGAACTTGTTCAATACCCCTAAACGTATTGCGTTATGCAAACCCACTCAAACCTGGTAGGTATGGATTTTTATAGCTTCTCAAACAAGAATTTTTATCGTAAAGAACATTCATTTTTTACGTCAAAATTACTTGACAAATTTGATGGTTGTTTGTAAATCCAGAGAACTAAATAAATGTGAAATATTTTCATGATCACAATACCAGCAAAATTAATTGAAAGATGAATAAAATTTCTCTAAAAAATTCAACTTCCAGAAACTTTTGGTTAAAGATGTTGATATGTTCAGAAAAAATAGAACAAAGAAGTGCAGTAAAAATTTATTAATTATTTAGAAATTTTAGAGAAGTGATAAAAAGTTCCAAAATTTCTCCAAGACTTTTTTGTTATTATTCCTAAATAATTAAAAAAGTGAGCAAAAGTACTCTTCAAGTTTGTTAGAAAGATTTGGTCAAGAAATGTGATATTTGAGAAGGATTTCATTTGATCTTCATGAAAAGTTTCAAGCATTGGATTAACAATTTATTTGCCTTACGTACATTGCCAGAGTATATGTTAAATTAATATTATAGTATGTCATAATTATGACGAGCCTTTTGAAGATTAGGGACAGGTGTTATTCTTTACTTTTCTGTTCCTGAAAATGATTTAAAAATTTATATATAAAATTTAATAATTTTTGCTGACTCTTCCAATGATTTTTTACCGACAACTTTTAAACTCTAAGCCGTTCTCATATCTCTATTTTAAATTTGTGGATTCAACTACTCACACAAAAAGACGTTAATTTCTATTTAAGTTTATAACGTGCACAAAAATCTGAAATCTGGTGATTTATTAATACATAATTTTAATATTAATTATGAATTGCATCTCATACAAGTTACCAAAACATAAGTATACAAAAAAAAATTCTTAGAATATAACCACTTGGTAAAGTACTCAAAGTGTTATATTACGTCAGAACCAATGAGAAAATTCAAGAAAATACGCCGTATTTTCTTAAGCCATTTATTTTACAAAAAGTTATCTTTTCTGTGAAGTATTTTATTATTCGCCACTCCGCTGGGTATCAAGCCCAGGATCTTTTAACCGGCAATTGAAAGCCCTGGGCTCGATACCCAGCGGAGTGGACGCGTTCCTTTTTCACAGAAAATCTCTTCAATTTATATTGAAAAATTCCATTTAGTTTTAAATAACGTCAAATTAATTCTAAATCACAGGTTGATAAGGTCGATATAGTAGAGTTCCGTTGTCACTAATAGTGATACACTCATCTAATAATCGACATAATCGACTAAAATAATTTTTAAAAATAAGAAAATAGTTCCTGGTTTATCCGAAGCCGCATGAAGCGTAAATAGATTCCGTGAGAAAAGTTGTGTGGAACCTCCGTAGTTCGGATGATAGAGCATTCGACCGGCGATCGAAAGGTTCTGGGCTCGATGCGCAGCGGAGTGGAAGCGTTCCTTTTTTCACAGAAAATTTCTTCTATTTTATGAGTTTCTTATAATCAAATCCAGTTACATATAAACATAAAATTTCAATTTTTTTAGAAATCTTAATGAGGAACGACTTCATAATCACTGGTTTTATATAATTAAATATTCAATGAGAAAAGGTAAATTATTATTAAAATAAAACAATGTATTAGCAGCAACCGTTAAAGTCTAGCTAGTCTTGATAATCATTCGTTGGCCGGCTGGGTGCTGATTTTGCGTATTTTTGTGTATAAATTCCTCTGCTCATAAAATTGAGCATTTTCCTTTACATACAATCCGAGAAGTGTGTTGCCGCGAAATATAGGTTCACCATTGACCATCTAAACGAACAAAAATTAATTTAATTGCTAGTATTTCCCATTTAATATTATAAGAGATAAAGAAAAAAACCCCTAATTTCTATCCATATAATGTCAGGTATATATGATTAAGTATTTATAAAGTTTTCATTTAGAAATTGGAGTAACCAGATCTTTTACTTACATTATATGGTGCTTCTTGACTATTTAAAAATGTTACTCTAAAAAATCTCTTTCGTCTATAAATATCTTTAACTTGTAATGCTTCTAAGTTTAAACCCTGTAACACGAAAAATATCAGTGCTTTGCCAGAACCAAATGAACTATTTAGTATTTAACCATACATTATTGTGTGCAATATTATCGGAACACAAACACAATATAACAAAAATAATATTGATTAATTTTGGAGTATTCTCCCCTGGATTTTACTCTTGATGTACCTCGTTGTCATTGAAAGGTACGTTTTATCAATACCTTCCAATACCTCACAATGCTGAGGATTTTTTCTCTGAGCTCAATGCATAATATTATTAAATTTAATATAACAATAATGTAACACTTTTTTGCTTGTGTAGGGTGTTTTTATCAAAAAATTTGGCGTCCCTTGTAAAGCGTTCTTATAATTTCTCCTTAGTCTTTGTCAGACTAGAACTACAGGATGGGCCTTCTGACATTTGGCATTTGAGTCGACCACAAAAAAAAAACTTATGGATATTTTTTCAAAAGTATGGTTTTTTTTAGAAAGATTGAAAATTCCCATTTAAGAATGAAACACAACATCATTCAAATGACTGCCACGGCTGGCCTTACACTACCCCATTCGATCAACCCAATTTTTCAGTACATTTGCGTTTTTTTGCACATTATTTGCGTTGAAAATATATGAGTTACACGTGTTTGTGTTCCCTGTTATGTATTTTTACCGTGGCCACTCTAATTCGTAAAAGCTCGTCATGTAAAATTATGTTTTCGGCAATTTCTGTTAATCGTCTTGAGGTAGGGCTCCAACAGTCTGTGCTAATCTCACTTTCTAACTGAAACGAAAAGAAGTGTTTTGCTTTTAAAATGAAAATAAATTGATTTCAAATTGTTTCAAACTCTGGTTGGTGTTAAGTCAAAAAATTTTATTATAGTTAATTGTGTGATATGGGGCTAGGGCGGTAAAATATGAAGTTAAGAAGAACCTACACGGAAAAAAAGTGTAGTTGTGACAGCAAAGTTATTCTTTGCAACAGTTAAACGTTTAGCTGGTAACGAACGAGCGAATGAAGGAATATCTCGGATTCAGCCAAAGTGAATATCCGTAACCACGTACTTTAGCTATTCCAGCGATATGCTATAGTCGAGAAAGGCACTGTTTATAGCTAGAATTGAGATTTTACAATTATAAAAGAAGGCTAATTGGAAAGTATAGCTACCGCAGTTATAACCTTAAGAACATGACCATAACAAAATAATTTTGAGTCATTTGTAGGTTATGTGACACGATACATATTTATGGAGTATAAGCAAATAAAAATATGGCATAATTTTTCCGTGCTTGAAATCTTTATAACCAGTATTAAGGATTCCCTAGCGGACCCGTGTGAGAGAACGGTCATAGAATACTCTGACCGTTCTCCGACTGTTCTATGACCGTTCTATGACCTCGCATTATTACGGCTAAGATCGGTAAAAACGACATTAAAAGCTTTGCAATTATGATTCTGTGGCGAAATTTGGATTAGAAGGTAAAGCAATAAATACAATTATCTTATTTTTCAGCGATAAAAACTAGAAAAACATAATACCTGTCATTGAAGGCAGTGCAGTGGTTCACAATTGGCGGAACGTCTCCACTGTGAAGGTTTACTATTGGTGGAGACGTTCCGCAAATGGTGAACCACTGCACTGCCTTCAATGACAGGTACATGATGTATTCCTAGTTTTTATCGCTGAAAAATAAGATAATTGTATTTATTGCTTCACCTTCTAATCCAAATTTCGCCACAGAATCATAATTGCAAAGCTTTTAATGTCTTTTTTACCGTTCGTAGCCGTAATAATGCGAGGTCATAGAACGGTCATAGAACAGTCAGAGAACGGTCAGAGTATTCTATGATCATACATATTTTAATTGCAGTATGTAAAAAGACATGAAAATGGAAAAATATGCAAAACTAACCTTCAAATACGGGAATGTACTTATCCAACTTCCACTGTTGGAGAATGTTACGTACATAAAAATCAGCCATCGTTTAACAGCTTGCTTACCTTCAATACTTTATAATTACAGTAATTTAAACTTTAAACACTGCACTTGAACTTTAGTTGTCATCTTAAATACATCACCACATGAACTTGCAGGGATTTACAAATTGACAATAGCTGATAAACAAGTTGCTGCTATGGGAATATATATTTCTATTTCATTTATACTTTTTAGTTAATTCTACCATATTGGAAGCATATGCAATTTGTAGAAAATAATAATTTCTGTTATTCAGCAACTGTGTGGAATATGTTTCTTCAACTAAACCGTTTATACAATTTGACTAAAGTTTTATATGATTTGAACACATTAATTCTTTGAAATTGGGATCATTCTTCATTCGCTTGGTCGCCTAGTTAAATTTTTTTCCGTGTATCTGTATCCCCGCCACACACACGATATTTTGTGCACTATCTACATTTTGTCAAAAACGAGACTAAATGCAGAACTATTAGCGGCTACACTGTAAAAAATATCGGTAAATTTTTCTACTATGTATTAGGAAATTTTTCCTAAATCCTTAGGAAGCATATATTTTCCTACAGAAAGTGGAAATATTTCATAGATTTGAGGAAAATTGACCGAATTTTTCGACTTATTTCTGAACTATTAGAAAATATATCAAAAAGGTGAGAAGATTTCACAAATCTCCTAAGTTGTAGGCAATTTTTCCATGAAAAGTGGAAATTATTCTACAAAAGCGGGAATTTCTTCACTTTTTTTGTATCTTTTTCCACTTAAATTATGAAATATATCAATTTTTCCTAATAAACTGTATATTTCTTCGACCAAACAGTAGGAACTATTTCCAGTTCTATGTTGGAAATAATTCCGACTATATCTATGGAAAAATTTACGACCCATTTGTATTTTAAGCTGTCCGACCATTTTCGGAAAAATTTCCGAAAAATTTTTTACAGTATAGACAAATTAATTACTTTAAGGTAGTTTTCATCCACGAAAATTAGATCTCAGGCAAAAATAGATAATTTTGCTTTCAAGAATAGCAATATTATTATTGAGGGGCTATTTTGAAAGAGAAAAGATTATTTTACATGCAAAAAATTTGAAACACAGAAAAATAATTTTATTAATAAATTTTATTTTTGCCTCAACTTTTTTTCTTATCGCTTCTTACCAAATTTTAAAAATTATGCGATTCTAATAAATCATCAATCATTTTTTCAGAGAAAAGATTTCCCACAACTTCACCGTTTCTGATTTTTAAAAATAAATTCTTCAATAGCTGAAAACATTAAAAAACATATTCCAAAACGTAATTTTTATAAACAAATTGCTGAATTTGATAATAATTTACTCATTTTCGAAAATTGGAAATGGTTAAGTTGTAGGGAATCTTTTTCTTGAAAAAGTGATTTGTAATTTATTAAAATCGCATAATTTTTTTAAATTTAGTAAGAACCGATAAGAAAAAATGTTGGGGCAAAAATAAAATTTATTAATAAAATTATTTTTCTGTATTTCAAATTTTTTTCATACAAATTAATCTTTTTTCTTCCAAAATATCCCTTCAATAATAATATTGCTATTCTTGAAAGCAAAATTATCTATTTTTGCCCGAAGTCTAATTTTCGTGGATCAACTAATTTAAGAAATTGCGTTGACACGGTACGTATTTTGTCAATGACATTTAATTTAGATGTCAAAGAACTATTTACGTAATTAATATTTGTCGGTGAAATATTAAAATTTATAAAATCAATAAAAAGTTTTCGGCTTGAGGGGGCTTAGTATAAGTGTTCTGAATTTTGGAACTTTTGGTAATTCACACATTAGCCACGTATACTTTTTAATTGAGAATTATCTTGCTTACAATTTAGAAAATGTAATGAAAACGCTTGAAGGGAGTATGTTAAGCTCTTTTTAGAACAGATTTGGAAAAATTGATAAAGTTATTGACAATTACAGTTTATTATATTTTTTGCAAAAAATTCAGTAAAGTGAAGGTAACATAAGTTATTTATTGCAAGGTTTGCATTAAAAAGTATTGAAAAGTATTGATTTACAAGGTGCGTTCCAAAATAAACGAGACTTTTGTCATAAAAATTTTTTTGGTGGCGCCATCTGTGAATGAGGTAGTGCGTTGGAAATTTATATTATGTTAATTTATGTATATTTATATGTTATTGCGTCTAAAGTGTCAGTGTGTTTGTGTCATCGGTACAAAAATGAGTTTCGAACAAAGAGCTAATATCAAATTTTGTTTTAAAATCGGTAAAACGTTTACCGAAAGATTTGAATTGATGAAAAAAGTTTATGGCGATGATTGTCTATCTCTTGCCAGAGTTCATTGGTTTACACGTTTCAGAGATGGCCGTGAGGACATAAATGACGATGAACATACGGGCCGCCCAAAATCAGTGATCACCGAAAACTCCATCGAAATTGTGCGTGAATTTATCAAAAATGAGCCGAAATCATCTTTGAAATTCCTGGAATCGGAGTTGAATATCTACAAAACATCGATTTATCGCATTTTAACCGATCATTTGGGCTTACGAAAGGTCTGTGCACGTTTTGTTCCCCACAAGTTAACTGATGACCAAAAATCGACCCACTCTTGTTACTGATTTTTTGACTAGAAATCGCGTTTTAACCACCAATCACTCACCGTATTCGCCTGATATGGCTCCCTGTGACTTCTACCTATTCGGAAAATTGCATTTGGCCATGAAAGGAAAACGTTTAGCGTCCGTAGAGGCCATCCAAAATATTTATACATTATCTACTTTTTGTCAAAAATGAGACTAAATGCGATACTACTAGTGGCCAGACAAATTAATTACTTTAAGAAATTGTATTGTCACGATACGTATTTTCTCAATTAAATTAAATTTAGATTTCAAAGAACTATTTACGTGATTAATTGTTGCTGGTTAGTATTCTGTGTTGTATACAGGTTCAGTTTTTTGTTTTGAGACATCGAAATATCTCAAGAATATCTATTTTTTTGAAAGCTTATTCATGCAATTTATATAGAAAGTGATCTCTTTTTCTAATAAAAAAAAGCATTTGTGAACATAAGTGTCCTATTAAAAATTTTAGAAACACTCAAGACCAAAATTTTGCAAAGTAACGCAAGCACAGTAGGTCAAAGCTATAAGGTAGGATCGAGATGATACCCTCCCTTCTAGAAATAATCGATTGGACACGATTGAATTCGATTGATCCGATTGAGAACGATAAGGAAACAATTAAATTGATTGATTTCAATCGTGTTTCTCAATCGTTCTCAACCGAATCCAATCGTGCCCAATCGATTATTTCTAGAAGGGTTATTAACAAAATTACTCACTTCTGACTCAATAAGATTGATTCCTCTGCTAATCTGACAATCCTCGGGTTTCGGATTTTTAATCCGTATATATTCATGAGTATTATTGTCGCAACGTACTTTAGCGATCAGAATTAAATTTGCATTCCAGCAGTCGAAAGGATACGTTATTAAGTTTCGATCTAATAAGGTTCCTAAGCATTGCAATCTGTGATTCTCATCCCATATGTAGACAATAGTTTTTACCATCGAATGATATCTCTCCATGTACGGGAAATGTCTGGGTAAGCTCTTTCCGGTTATCTGCCTTGGTATTTGCGTGTTAAATTCTTTTAAAAAAGTACAATAAATATAGGTCATTTAATTCGTTTTCATACAAGAACAATGGTTGAAACTAAATTTAGATTTTCTACAATGAATTCACTTGGATTTCTTAGTCAGTGAATTGTAGGTATGAAATTAAAAAAGGAGGGTCTCTAAGGCCGGTTTTTGGCCCAAAAAATTTGAAAAAATTCCTACAGTACATACTAACAATAAGAAGTCAATTCCACCCTAAACGGACCACCCTCTTCCCTCCTATTCACCTCGAGCACCCCTTGAAAAAATGAAAACTTCACCGCTTCTATGCAGTGTTTTTGGGAAAAAACCCAATAAAAAAAATCCAGAAAAATACATACATAGGTTTTTGGGGTCGCTGATTTCGAATTCGAGGTCCGTTGACCTCCATCATATCAGATTCACGATCATTTGAAGGTCAGAATGTAAAAAACTGGATGAAAAAATAAAAAAAAATACATATTTAAAGGGTTTTCCAATAAGGACATAACAATTTTATCTATGAATAAAACACAGAAATATTTGAGTTATTGAGTTCAAATTTATTGTGGGTGTAGTGTAAGCATTAAATTTTATGAATGACATTCGATATCGGTCATATGACCACCACGAGCCCGTTTACAGCGGTCGATTCTTTGGATCCAATTTTCCACCACTTTGGCACACATTTCGACCGGAAGGTTGTCAATTTCGCGTTGGATGTTGTCTTTGAGGTCGTCTAAAGTTGCTGGCTTGTTGGCATAGACCAGTAACTTGATATGGCCCCATAAAAAGAAATCCAATGGCGTTAGATCGCATGAACGAGGCAGCCATTCGACCGTACGATTTCTCGAGATAACACGTTCACCGAATTTGCCTTTCAATAAATCGATTGTGACGCGTGCTGTGTGGCTAGTGGCACCGTCTTGTTGAAACCACATATCGTTGATGTCAAGTTCATCCAATTCTGGCCAGAAATAATCTTCCAAAATAGAACGATAGCGCTCTTCATTGACGGTAACATGACGGTCGTTTTCATCCACGAAAAAATACAGCCCAATCACATCTCCGGCATGAAAACCGGACCAAACAGTCACTTTTTGCGGATGCAGCGGTGTCTCAAGAAGCACATTCTTCATTTTTTTCAAGCTTTTCCAGAACCAATTTTGGTAGTAATTTTTAATTATTTCCAAACGTTGCTGGTTGGTTCGTGAACTATACCATGATGAAAATATTGACTTTAATTAACGTTTTGACATTGACAGTTCATTAAAAAAGTTTAAGGGTGCGTTCATATAAAGATACGAAATTGTTATGTCCCTATTGGAAAACCCTTTATAAGTTTTTGGGAACGCTAAATCCGAAGGGGTTTATTCAACAGCTCAATGATATGATGGAGGTCAACGGACCTCGGATTCGAAATCAGCAACCCAAAAAACCTATATATGTATTTTTCTGGATTTTTTTTATTGGGTTTTTTCCCAAAAACACTGCATAGAAGCGGTGAAGTTTTCATTTTTTAAGGGGTGCTCGGGGTGAATAAGGGGGATGAGAGTAGTGCGTTTAGGGTGGAATTGACTTCTTATTGTTAGTAGATACTGTAGGAATTCTTTCGAATTTTTTGGGCCAAAAACCGGCCTTAGAAACCCTCCCCCTTTAGATTTTCGACAGTAAATTGACTTGGATTTCTTTAAGTTAGTGAATTGTAGGTATGAAATTGAGGACATATCAGATAGACAATCTGGCAGTAACCTCATCGATGGTCTATGTGGTTGCTATTAGATAAGGAAAATTAATCAGTACCTCCTAATGCAAGTTTTCTGTAAAATTGTTTTCTTTCTGCTCACCTCACTTGATAAATGCAGTGGTGTACTTCTGTAGTTCAAAATCCTAGCCAATTCCACACTTTCTTAATCCACTCTCTGGTTATAACGATAGAACCAAATATGGTATGGAAAAATTCACGACAAGAATTAAATATGCCAATTTTTTGTAACGTTACGATAGGCCTTACGTGTGTAAGCATCCGATTTTAATAATATATGCTTTTGCTCAGGGGAGGTCATTTCCCTTTCAACCCCTTGCCCTACGATTTAAGTTCTAACAGTGTTGGCCCGAAACGAGAACAAGACCGCCCAGCCTTGGAGCCATTCCACGGTCCAGTAAATCGGTCCTAAGTTGGATCTTATGGATATTTTTTCAAAAGTATGGTTTTATTAAAATGATTGAACCTTTCCATTTAAGAATGAAACATAACATCATTCAAATGACTGCTACAGCTGGCCTTACAGTGCCCCATTCGATCAACTCAATTTTTCAGTACATTTTCGATTGTTTGGGCAAAAGGTCAATAAGCAAAATTGTCGCATTTTGGTTTCAGAAAATCCAAACGTCATTATTGAGAAGCCGATGTACCCACAACGAGTGATTGTTGGTGCGGATTTTGGTACGGTGGCCGACGTTACGGTCAATAGCGAGCGTTACCGTGCCATGCTCAACGAATTTTTGTTTCCAAAAATTGAAGAGAATGACATGGACGACATTTGGTTTCAAGAGGACGAAGCCATTTGACACACAGCCAACGTAACATTCAATCTTTTGCGCACCGTTTTCGAAAATCGAATAATCAGCCGAAATGCTGATGTCAATTGGCCGCCTCGGAACTGTGATTTGACCCCGTTGGCTATTTTTTGTGGGTAGCCGTTAAGGATAAGTGTTACGCTAACCATCCTTAGACGATTGAGGCCTTGAAACACGAAATCGAAGTTGCTATTCATGGGATTGAAGCCCCTTGTAGAAGAAAATAATTGGACCCGATTGGGCCCATTTCAAAAACATCATTGAATCCGATTTATTAAATGGATTCAAAATGGTCTCGCCTGATTGAATCAGATTAATAAATCGGTTTCAATGATGGTTTTGAAATGGGGCCAATCGAATCAATCGATCCCAATCGGGTCCAATTATTTTCTTCTACAAGGGGCCCAAACAATCGAAAATGTACTTAAAAATACTGCTGATCTATGTCAGTACAACCATTATAGTCACACATTTACTAATACTATTTTTGGTTACATCGTTATAAGCGAGAGCGGATTAGGGAAGCATGGCTTTTTCAATGGAAAAACATATTATTTATTTATTATTGAAATGTTTCATATCTTATTTGTGAATTTTCAACTAATTTGTTACAAATTCATTAAAGATAAACGCTAAAACGTAATTGCTGTATTTAAGGCCGGTTTATCTACCTTCTATTAGGTGCTAGATAATAGTATATTATGTGCCTAGGCACACAATGAGGGTGATTGCGTGACGAGCGACAATGCTCGCAGGAGATTGAAGCCAAGGCGTAGTCGAGGCGTAGGTGAGGCATATTCGAGGCGTAGCCGAGACGTAGCTGAGCCGAGACGAATCCGAGGCGCGATCAGTCCTGCAAGCATTTTCGCGAGTCTCGCAATGTCCCGAATTGTGTGCATTGGCACATATTCTATTTTATGTGTCTATGGTGCGGATACGAGTTTTTATGCGTACATTGGAATCTAATCTAGTACTTATTGTAGTTGTTTGCTGCGCTAGTTGTACGAAGCGGGCGCAAATTGGCGACTAGTCCCGGCCATTTTGATTTTATCGGTCTTGTGTAGTAGTCAGTGCTAACGCTGTACGAAGAAGAAGTGAGAAGAAGAAGAATAACAACATTGCTTTACTCTCATCTGTAACGGAGAAACGAGTTTCCGTGGCTGAGGCACATAAATTAATTTTTTTACTAGCGGGCAACACGGGAAAAACATTTATTTTACTCGTGTGGTTGTTACCCTCGCTTTGCTCGGGCATCATAAACTTCACACTCGCAAAATAAATTTTTTTTTCCCTAGTTGCACAATGTACTATTATGTGCCTCTGGCGCGGAAACTCGTTTTTCCGTTACAGCTGAGAGTAACGGAATGTTCTATATTCGGCTACAGAGGAATATAATGTAAAAATTGAACTGCGCATAGTCTTACAGCGGAGCAGAATCTTCTTCTTCTATGTACAGCGTTAGCACCCTAGTGGCAAAGCCTTGTACATTTGAACTGCGCATGTTCTATTACAACAAGCTACTACTAAGTACTACACAAGATCGATAAAATCAAAATGGCTGAGACTAGTCGCGAAATATCAAGTGTAATGACTAGCGCCGCAAACAACTACAATACTAGATTAGATTCGAGTGTACGCATAAAAACTCGTATCCGCACCGAAGTCACATAAAATAGAATACGTGCTAATGCACACAATTCGGGAAATTACGAGACTCGCGACAATGCTCGCAGGACTGATCGCGCCTCAGCTTCGTCTCGGCTACACCTCGACTACACCTCACCTACGCCTTGACTACGCCTTGGCTTCGATCTCCTGCGAGCATTGTCCCTCGTCACGCAATAACCCTCATTGTGCGCCTAGGCACATAATATACTATTGTAACTTATCTGAAGGTTAGATCAACCGGCCCTCAATCAAAACACAAATGTATTCCATAAACTGATTTTTTACAATAGAAAAAGTAATCTAACATAGGACATCCACAAGACATATATTGACAGACATGAACATCCTAAAAACGTCTTTTCGATTTTTATATAATAGAAATAACTTCCATAGTAAAAATAACCATAATGACTTAGAATATTTTACATCAGATAAGTTTTTTGCCCTCAATGCGTGAAAAATTTACATAAAAATTAACAATTACCTTCAGAAAAAATGGCGGCCGAATACGTAAAAAATATGGCTATTATTAAAATCTTCATTTTTATAGTGGCGCGGAAAAAATTCACTATGATCAATTTTTCTTGTCTTCTTGTTATATATACAGATACGGTATGTGTTACTTAGAACTTGTTTCAATACCTAAACGTATTGCGTAATGCAAACCCACTCAAACCTGGCGGGGATGATTTTTATAGCTTGTCAAACAAGAATGTTTATCGTAAAGAACATTCATTTTTTACGTCAAAATTACTTGACTAATTTGATGGGTTTTTGGAAATGCACAGAACTAAATAAATGTGAAATATTTTCATGATCGCAGTACTGGCAAAATTAATTGAAAGAGGAATAAAATTTTCCTACAAAATTCAAGTTCCAGAAACTTTTGGTTAAAGATGTTGATATGTTCAGAAAAAATATAACAAAGAAGTCCAGGAAAAATTTATTAATTATTTAGGAATTTTAGAGGAGTGTTAAAAATTTCCAAAATATTTCCGAAACTTTCTTTTTATTATTCCTAAATTATTAAACAAAATCCAAAATTTAAGCGAAAATACAATTCAAGTTTGTTAGCAAGATTTAGTCAAGAAATGTGATATTAAAGAAAGATTTCATCAGAACTTCAAAAAAAGTTTCAAACATTGGGGCATCAATTTATTTGCCCTTCGTGTATTGCCAGAGTTTATTTTTAGTTAATACTATGTTATATGATGTCATATAATTACGACGAAACTTTTTAGAGATTAGAGACAAGCGTTAATTCTTTACTTTTTTTATTCTCGAGTTTGATTAAAAAATCATCAAAAAATATAAAGAGAGAAAAACTAATTCGCATTTTAAGTTTAGAAGCGATAAATGAGAACGAAAATATAAGACATACAAAATAGGCAGATGTTTCACTTCTTATATTATAAATATTTTATTATACGTCATAAAATACATTACGTATGAGAAGATTCTGAAATAACTTTACATTGCACACTCATTTCCCAGAGCTTTTAAGAGGGGAAAAACATATTAGACGATTAAAAAAACGATTTGTTTAACTGCATAAGTTATTAGCGAAACATCTCAAAAATATACTTTCAAAGTTTTAAAACGAAATTTGAATTCTTTCCGATGCTATTTGCACAAAAAGTAATCATTTATTAATTTGAGTTTTTCAATTTCTAAATTTTAAACGCACTTTCCTCAAAAAAATATTTTTCTATTTGCGGGAAACATAACTTGAAAACTAATGGACTGATCATTCTCAAAATTGATACATGTTTACCAGCCGTATGCATCAGCCCGTATTGGCCCGTATTTCACGATTCTAACTTGACCCCCTTAGTGTCCTAAGTTGATTTCCTAAGTTAGTTTGCCGAATCGTCACACGCGGCGCTAACTGTACCATCACTCCCTGAAAATTCACAATAACATATATGAGGAATTTAATGAAAAAATTTTTAAATATATTATTCAATGCCATAAACAAATAAAAGAGATCAGACTTTAAATAATAATATTATTTGAATATTTTAAATTAAATTCTCCCCTTTTTATTCATATTTATCTCGTACAAAAACTATTTTGAAACATTCAGCTGATATTAGAATTGAAATATTAATATCTCTTTTATTCCTTTTTGGCAATGAATAATAACTTTTTCTAAATTTTTATATTTAATTGTCATTTTTACCGGGATGCTGTGAATGTTTAAATTTAGGGAAACAAAGTTGTAAAAGTTCAAATTCGTGAAATCATTCATAAAAAAAATATAAAAATACTTTTAATGTATTTCTAAGTTACATATTTTCTATTTTGTTTCTAATAATTGATTTTCACAATTTGTAGAATCTTTTTAGGTATGAAAATACTTTGAATTTTTACAACTTTTTGTTTCCCTAAATTTCAACATTCACATTTCGTGACTGTTAGAGAGGATGAAAACGAACGTATAGATAGACTACTTCTGGTTTTGAAAATGAAAAACAAATTTAATTGCTCTTACTATACTGTTTTTATTAATTTTAGTTAACTATTTTGAAAATATAAATTAATACTCACCTTATTTTAAATTCTATTTTCTTTGAATATTCATAATGATTTCCAACTAATTACAACTCTCATCAACTTGGTTCCTTGTTCAGAATTTTTCATTTTTTTTCCATTTTTCAACTGAATTTTACCTCAAAAAAATAATATAAATGCAGTGATATGTAGACAATTAAATATAAAAATTTTTTAAAAGTTATTATTCAATGCCATAAAGGAATAAAAGAGATATTAATATTTAAATATTAATATTAGCTGAATGTTTCAAAATAGTTTTTGTACGAGATAAATATGAATAAAAAGGGGATAATTTAATTTAAAATATTCAAATAATATTAATATTTAAAGTCTGATCTCTTTTATTTGTTTATGGCATTGAATAATATATTTAAAAAATTTTTTTATTAAATTCCTCGTATATGTGACAGTGATCCCAGAACGTGGGAGCTGGCGGCCCCCACCATAGATGCCTCGAGATCATTGTGTCTTCCTCATTCAACCAACCTGTGGCAGTCGAGCGAGGAAGAAGCCATGAGCTGGTGGGGTCTATGGTGGGGGCCGCCAGCTCCCACGTTCTGGGATCACTGATATGTTACTGTGAATTTTCAGAGAGTGATGGTACAGTTAGCGCCGCGTGTGACGGTTCAGCAAACTAACTTAGGAATTCAACTTAGGACACTAACGGGGCGCCATTTTCTTTTCTGATGAATTCGGCTGCTAGATATAAGGAGACGGGAAACCACGAAGGAATAATAAAGAGACCTATCTCCATGTAAGCGATTTGGCAGGACCAACGGCACGGTAAGTGCCTGGCTTGTAAGTTGGAAGTAGTGGAAAGGAGTGCGCAGTTGTCCTTTTCTTACTCACTGGAAAATGTGCGAGTGAGACGAATTTGTCAAATTGATCTAAGCCAGAGTGGTTATGTTGATTGATTTTTTTATCATTTGCAAGCGGCAGATATTTGTTGTTTTTTTTCCCTAGTTGCACAATGTACTATTCTTAGCAATGTCGTTTCTAGAGTTCTAAAGAGTTTATGTGACCAAGAATATGTCTGAGAACACGGGAATATAACTGAGAATTTCTCTGATGAATGTGCTCTTCGAGAATTTATGAGAATTTAAAAATATATTTCCCTAACGGTTCAAGCTTTCAATTGTTTTTGATAAATGCTTTGTTCTGGAAGTTCGTGTAATGTGCGCAATAAAAATGGAAAAAAAGAAAAATATATTTTGGAATTTTTAAAAAAAAATTATTGATAAACAAAATAAAGCTTCTTTGAAGTGCAAATACTGTGATCAGATGTACAGAAAGCATGCCACTCGACAAATAGAGCTCTTAAAAAAGTGCATAAACTGTCAAACAATTATTTAAATCAAAGCGTAATTTGTGCGAAGAAAACTTGAATTACTTGTTCTTTATGTTTGAATTTAATATAATGGCTATACAAAAATTTTTTTTGATATTGAATTCCGATAAAACTTGACATTTTTCGTGGTTTATTTTTATGAAACCTTCACTATTGCAATTCACAGTGTTTGGAAATAAATTTACAACATTATAAGGTTTAATGATAAAGAAAATATTGGTGAAGGTATGGTAAAATTCCCTTAAATTCTCTGTAAATTCTCAAGTTGTCTTAAAATGACGGTCACAGTCACGAGAACGTGACCGGATTTTAAATGTCCGAGAAATTTAGAACTCTATAGTCGTATCGCGTACTGGGTTGCATAGCCTCTCTGGCTTAGATCAATTTTTACAAGTTCATCTCACTCGCACATTTTCCCGTGAGTAAGAAGAGGACAACTGCGTACTTGCGCACTCCTTTCCACTACTTCCAACTTACAAGTCGGGCACTTACCGTGCCGTTGCTCCTGGCAGATTTGGAAAAGTTTCCCATGGCAGTTTGGTCTCCTTATTATTCCTTCGTGAAGGAGACCAATCTCCATATATCCATTCCCGAAATTAAGTTCTGCCAAGTACATAGTTACAAAACTTACCGATGAGGGCATGTGTGTTCCCTGGGTGCAAAATGGCGACGCCCAATATACGATGCTTATAAACCGTGGATGTCGCCATTTTGCACCCAGGGAACACACGTGCCCTCATCGGGAAGTTTCCTAACTAAGTACTTGGCAGAACTTCATTTCGTGTTTTGTGAAGTACGGTCATAAGAGATTGGTCTCTTTATATCTAGTCTCCATGCTACAAAGCTTGACAAAAAGGACAGATGATCATTCGAGTTAAGGTCTTTATTGTGCTCAGGCCCTATACGTTCTTGCGTTGCGTCATAACGTAAGTAAGGGAGACAAACATATACTTACCATGGTAACATACGAGCGAGAAAGAGACCGACAATTTTCCTGTTTCTTTCCCACTAATATGTTACCATGGTAACCTGCATGCAGTGGTGTAATTCCTCCTTTAATGTACTTTTTCCGTAAAAGATGTTCATTAAGTATCTACGAACCTTGGTTCAGAGAAATCTAAGGTAAATTACGTAAATTATGTTTTTCATAAAAACCTCGCAGAATTACACGTCATTACACAACTCTGCTGCTGTCTGTGGTATACAGTGTTGTGCAGTTATACGTAACTTTAGGTTATTTACGTAAAATACGTATTTAATGTAGTTTACCCCCCACCACAGAAAAAATACATTGTGTAAAAAACTAAAGACGTAAAATACTGTAAAAAACTAAGTAAATTATCTAGAGTAAATAACTTACCCATCTCTGGTCCCAGTCTCGTCTGCTGTAAAATTACTAGCAAGCATTAGCAAGTTTTTTTAGAAGTGGTGGTAAAGAACTTGATATTTTTAGAAAATTAGAATTTGTCGGTATCGAGTAGTATTCTTCAAAAAAGCCTAAATACGCCTTTGAACAAAAATGTCATTTATCCAGAATTTTATCAGTAGATTTGTGCCAATTGTTAGAGCCGATGACGAGGAAGAAATCGTCGATCCTCAAAAAGTTCTCCGAGTAAGTTTTGCTTATTATTACATAACTTTAGGAAAATAATACTTAACTATTCACCCCGGTATTAAATTATCAAGTCGTATAAGCCCTATTGAAATAATTTTTTGTTTATTTGCTTTAAAAATGCTGACGGTGAACTATATATAAAACAGAGTAGTGTCAAAATGTCTTAGGTTAACTTATTATTAATAATTTTACTCTATTGATGATACTTTAAGCATCAAATAGTTCTTATATGCCTCTGATAAAAGTTTTTGATGTTCAATCATTGATTCCAATTTGAATATGAAACGAATGAAAAGCAAATAGAAACAGAATATGTAATTTGAGGTTAGGTTTTTCACATTTAAAGTACTTTGATGCTTTTGATTGAAATACTGTCAAAGGGGTCGAAGGCCACAATTAAAATATCAAGAAAAATTATGTTTTCAAGAAATTGTTCGGAATGAATTTTTATAAAATCTTTTTTTGAATATTTTAACTATAGCATGATTCATTCACTTGTGTGATTTTATATTTGGACACATGTTAAAAATTGCAGGAAAGCTGTAATCAAGAGAAGAAATGCGTTTCCCTTCAGGAAAAATTGAACACCTGTACGAACCGAGTAAACTCTCGCAAGAACACAGAGGAAACATGCTTAGAGGAGTTAATCGATTATGTTGAATGCGTAGATCATTGCGTAGCCAAGACTCTCTTTAGCAAACTAAGATAATTCAAACACCGCTGTGCTAATTATCACTCTAATAACCTTAGTTACATCTACCATATGCCAATGATATGAATGTTAAAATTAAATAAAATTTCAGAAACTAGTTCGTAGAGCTTATTTGATTACTTAAATCAAAAAATTTCCCTAATATACATTTTTTTTAGTAATTTCATACAACTCGTTTAATCACTATATAATGTCGTTGAAGACCAAATATCAGTATACATTTTAGCTCAACAGATAAATTTCACTTATTTGGAATGATAAAATACACAGTATAAACTTTGATTTAGTACAGTCTTAGAATCACTCAGCTCCAACTTGTAATACATCGAAGCATACCGCGCAGACTCTTACAGGTTTATTTTGTCCAAACTTCAAGATAGGAACGTCCTGGCCCGAACATTTGCTGCACAAAATCCTACCACAATGTCGACTAAAACGAGTGCAAAATATTGAAATTAAGAAATTAAAATGTTAGATAAATCAATTTAATGGCGTTTTCAAAATGCATACCAGTGGTGTTTGCGCATTGTTAGAGAAAACTTGGTACCACACTCTAAACAGAGATCTTTTTCCGCCCATGGTGCTTCCTGCGTCAGAGAATCTAGTAATCTGTACAATAATTGCTTCGTTGCAACTTGATAATTAAATATCGTGATTCCGTCTTTATTCATTGATCCAAGGCACGCTCCGGATTTGACGAGAGTTCGACATAAGTTACCGTTTCCTTTCATGTAAGCAATCAATAAAGCAGTATTTCCATCCAAATCTATAATTATGAAATATACTATAATATTTTTTATTTTATTTTTAATAGTAATATAAAATTAATAAAAGCAAATATTTTCTCTTACCAGGGTTATTAAGTGGATATTTAGGCATACATTCTAGAAACAGTTCGCATATTGTCGCAGCATTATCTTTCCCACACCTTGCTAATTCATGAAGGGGATTTCTACCTTTTAGATTCGTTGCTTCTGCATTTAAGGTGCACTCAGTTAAGAGAGCTCGCACAACTGCGACATGGCCTTCCCTAACAGCAACGTGCAAAGCATTATCTCCATCTGCATTCACAGCGTCGAAGTTAATGTCATTCTATAAAACATATTTTTTAGCAAACATTAATTGAACTTCACAATTATTTTCCAGTTTATAAAAATCACCTGCAAGAGAGCAGAGACGATTGGAGCATGACCAGCTTTAGCTGCTACGTGAAGCGCCGTATTTCTATGACCATCCATATCATTAATTCTAACTCCAGCAAGAAACAGACTTCGAACTAGAAATTCATTTCCAGAAATCGACGCTAAATGTAGGGGAGGTGTTTGCGTGGCATCCTGAACTTTGGAATTTACGTCCACCTGAGAATTAAAATCAAGTCCTTCGTTATTCAATGTTCTGCTTTCTTTCACAATTACATATTCTATAAAATGAAATATTTTATTACCTGAATTGTTAATAAAAAAAGAATACTCTCCATATCTCCTTTCTGAATCGCCATATGTAAGAAGTTTCTACCTTTATTGTCAAACTGTTCCGCCGCAGTTGGAAGCCTCTCTAAAATAGACTGCGCAGCTTTATTGTTTCGGACGGTCAACGCAGTTGCAAATGGGCTTAAGCCTTTTTTATCTCTTATGGACAAATCGATGTTAGGATGACACAGTAACAAAGAAATTATTTGGGAATGCTGATTCTGAATAGCGATATGCATTGGGGTTTTTCCCTCAGAATCGCGAGCGTTTACGTTCGCGCCGTGCTCGACAAGAGTCTGTACAACCTTTTCTAATCCCCACTGACAGCAAAGGTGCAAAGGCGAGCAATTATCGCGAGCCTCTTCACCACCGGATCCATCTGGCCCGGGTCGTCTCGAAGAATTAAGATCACAGCCACTAAAAACAATAAATTTTTTTGTGAATAATATTTTTCAGGGTGTCTACTGGACAAGAAATTTACAAAATATGATTGGCACTTGAAAATATCTAAATTGAAAACCTTGTTTTATTTAATTAAAATGACAGAAAGTACTTAGGATTGAAATAACTTGCATAGGATAAAAATTGAAAAACTATTGATTTCCGAAGGATAATCATTTACAGTAACTCTCCATGATATAGTTAATTGAAATTTCAAAAATTTCTATTGTTTGAATAGTACCTCCGAATAAGGAATTGGGCTAAGTCCTCTTTATTATCGTCAATCGCTCTATGCAAAAGAGTTTGTTGGCAGCCATCAGGTCCAGGTCCCCAACAATCTGTGTCAGCACCATGAGCCACTAAAATCGAAGCTACATCTTCCTGGTCGGAATCCAAAGCATCCCAGAGAGGACAGCCCGTGGATGTATCAACTCCTCGGACACAGAGAACTTCCACAACTTCTCCTAATCTACAATGAACGCAAAGCTGCAAGGGTGTCTCTCCTTCTTGAGTCCTTCATCAAAACAGAAAAAAAACAATCATAAAAGATAAATAAATACTGTAAACTAATCGGTCATTTTTGAACCATTAAATAGAACTCGTAATTGTCTTACTTAGCATTCATATCAGCACCATTTTCTAGCAGAAATATAGCAGTAGCCGAATCCTCTTTTAAAATTGCTTGATGCAACAGAGTCAATCCCTTCTCGTTTCGTTGATTGATATCTGAACCAGCTTTAATAAGTTCTATGATTATATCCCTTGCTTTCTTAAGAGATACTTTAATCGCGAGACTAAGTGGTGTCTCTCCAGTCTTATCCTTCAAGTTCACTTGTAAATGCGTGTCTTTGGCCTCCAATAACGCAGAGACAACTCCAACATATAAATTTGACACAGCCAAATGAATAGGAGCTTCTCCGCTCGATTTTGTAAGAATCGTCGTGGGCAATCCTTTTTCCAATAAGACTCGTGTTAGTTTTTCTAAACCAGCTTTGCATGCTTCGTGAAGGACAGAAAAGCCATCCGAATTCGTTTGCAGGAAATTATCTTCGGAATTTTCGACCAAGAACAAGGCTGCATCTTCCAATTTTTCTCTAGCTAGGATATGAAGCAGCGTATCGCCTGAAGTTTCGTAAAACGGATTCGGATTCGCGCCCTTTTTAAGAAGCTTCTCTGCGATTGACTTGCAAAAAGGCTTTGAAAGAAGAGCAAAACAGAGAGCGGTATGACCATCGTTCGTTCTTTCGTCCAAATTTAGATCATCACAGTCTAATAAAAGGTCTAGTAATACATTATTTTCTTCGGAAACACAGCTGTGTAATGCAGTCCTGTTAAAAAAAAATTAAATTAAGAACTGATGATCAAAAAACTAAATTTGAAAAACCATAAATAAATTTTTACCATCCTCTCTGGTCTTGTATATTGGGGTTAATGCCGGCTTGTAATAATCTGCCTGATACAGCCAACATATCTGGCGTTTTGTGTTTGGTAATTAAATGAAGAGCAGTGCATCCTTCTATATCTTGAAGTTCAGTAAGGTTTCCAGTTCTTTCAAAGAGCTTTACAGGATCGCAAAGCTTCTGGGAGTTTCCACTATTTTCTAGCTGCTCAACTATAAACTCAGCGGAATAAGAATCTCCTTTCAGGATGGCTGATTGTAATAAAGTTAGTCCTTTCGAGTCTTTTGCACTCAAATCTGCTCGATGCTCTACTAAAGTTCTAGCTAAAGATGGTTGACGTAATTTCAGAGCAACTTCCAATGCTGTTTCTCCCTTTTGGTCTATTGAATTCACTATCTTGGGAAGCTGTAAATATTAATGATTATATTTATCATAATAATTAATATTATTTTATTATTCTATTTCATATTATCAGGCCTTGAATTCATGACAATATTTCTACTTCTTAGGAAAGAAATGAGATTTTAAACACGGGCATCCCGAATTACTTTTTAACGAACAATTCATTCTTTTTATTGAGTGATTCTAAAGGAATTTACCAAAAAAAAAAAAACAATTTTGAAAGTAATATTTTTTCAAAATATAAAGAAAAATGTCAAATTAAGATGTTAATTAGAAATTGGTTGACAATAAATAGAAATAGATGAGAATAATCTAATAATTGTCATTTCTTGAAAAAACGTACACCTATTTATTATAGTAATTTATACTATATATACTAGACTAATTTTTAGCAATTATACATGAAAATTATTTTTACCAATATATGCGAGGTAAATGTTTAGCGACTAATTCCATTTGTCTTATAAAAATTGACTATTGGATAAACTAATAATTGTTATTTCTTGAAGAAACTTACACTTATTTATTAAAATAATTTAATAAAAACGTTAAAATTCTAGCAAAAATGTTTATTTTTCAATTTGTTTTGTAATTTTCTGCAATTTTATTGCAGTTTTATTAAAAACAACAGTTTTTACAAAAAGTTTTTATCTTTTTGTAGCAAATTGTTACAAGTTAAATAAAATTCACAAAAAATGTACAAGAAACTACAATTTAATAAGTTATTACAAATTTCTACAAAAATACAAGCATTACATTACTTTTGTTTATTTCCATTTATTGTACTTTATCATAATAAAAAACATTTCTACCAGAGCCTTGAAAGTGAAGCGGACTATTTTGTACATTTCTCAGTCAATTATAAGATTTCTATTCTTACTTTTTCCGGAAACTCTTAGGAATGCCGGTTCCGACTTGGCTTTTAGCTTCAGTAAAATTCAAGCGTTTTAAAAACTCTCCGAATGCATGTTACAAATATTTATCTTATATGCCATTGCCAAAAAATCGTGAAATTTAAGTCTCATCAGTTTTATGCTTTTCCACTTTTTATCATATTTTTTTCGATAATACCTGGGTAAATTACTTACATCCAAGCAGTTTTCAGTAAAGTTTCAAAATTTTAGATCAAATAGATTGCAGAAAAAAAGTGTACAGTATTTTCAAAATTTCTTATCATCACTTTAAATATTTATAAAATAATTTTACTATTTGTTTTTGTGTTTATTGAAAATCCGCTCAATAACCTTCTTGGCTTTTGGTTTTTACGTTCTATTTTAAATTAAAAATATTAAATAATAAATATTATTTAAGTAAACTATTTAATTTTACAAGGAATTATTTTCTAATCATCATATATTAAAATAAAATCGCTCATTTTTTGTCTCAATTTTCTTTACATTGATGAAATAAAAATAACAATCAAAGCACTTAAATTTTGAACACCCGGTAGATGTAGACTATATCAGGAAAGGTCGAATCTAAAAAGAGAAGCTTTAGCTATCAGATAATGTGGCAGTGTTTCGTTCCTCAGCATGATTATAAATTAAAAAGAAATGTAAAAAGCTCCCTGTGACGTCATTTCCATCAGAAGCGGAAAAAGAAGGATGGGAGGAGTTTGCCTGTTGGGTCTAGGGAGGGGAAATGACGTGGCCTGCTATAGAAACCTAACTACCACGAGTATCATCTCATAAAAGTAGAAAGAATCGGCGCCACTCGCTCCGAAAAGTCAGAGTATCTACGAAATTCAACGATATACAAATTGTAATCGTAATGCACTTTTAAAACGCGTTTTTTCGAGTGGCTTGCTTTAAATTAATCGCTTCATATTTATAGTCGTTCAATATATAAACCAGGTCAAGTGCGCGGCAATCCGTCAATCGTGACGAAAATAAAAACTAACGTTACGTTCCCATGCAATTTTACTTTTGAAAGATTTTAATAATCTGAATCATCCCAAAAAAGTTAACATCAGAAGTGGTCATTCAAAATTATAATTTATCGCGCGACAGTGCTGCTAATTTGTTTGCCTGATTGAAAGCTACAAAATTTAAATTTGAAATTCAAATGCACTTTGCTGGAATGCAGAAGACGTTTGACGAGCGATTAAAAGAATGTCTGAAGTGGAAATAAATCGTTTCTATCGAAGCAGGAAAAGTGATTAGGAGGAAGTTCTGATAATAACGAATCACTTCAAAGAAGAGCAAATCAATTCTGGATAAGAATTTACTACTGATCTTATTCGTCTTCTACGGTTTAAACAAGTTTAAAAAGTGAAAAAACCGGATTTTGCAATTAAAGAAGTATTTATAAATAATTAAACATTCATAGAATATTATTTAAAGTGTGTTCAGGCTAGTCAGGAATGCAGTTCCAACTGGAAACTTGTCACTGTTATGACTCAATTTTATTTATCTAAACTGCTGACTAAACTTCAGTATTAAGCGATGACAATTACTAAATCATATGCATAATCAGTAATTAAAATGAAAATGAAATTCATGAGTGAAGTAACACCTCTGGTCCAGGCCTTCGTTATCCTCTCGTGTACGTTGCATAAATTATAATAATTACTTATTTCTCAATTGATTTCCTTTCTGTAAGTAACACTTCTCTATTATAGATGTCAATTTTGCAAGAAACTTTTTAAAACACTAATTTCAGAATTTACTCTAATAATAACCGACAAATTACAGAAATATTTATTAAATAATTTATATATTTAAATAAAATTGTTTACCTAAAACTTGTTCTCAATTAGATCAAGATCAATTCCTTGACCTTTAGTAATTAAATGTATTATTCCAATGCATGAATAATTTTATGTGAACTCTAATAAATATTTTCATGTATTCCTGTTATAATCAAATAAAATGAAATTTTTGATATTTTACAGCGTTCACTTTGTGTAACGCATATATTGAGTGTTTTAAATGTCCCGTGGAACCAACAGAAGAGAGTAAAGAAAGTTTAGATTGTCGAGCCTTCGATGGTAGTGCTGCATTTAAAACGAGATGTTTTTATTCTACTTTCTGTGAGAAAAAAATTACGCATCTTACAATAGCAAATGGAAGTAAGTAGAATCTTCAGATAGAGCTTTAAATTTTCAATAAACAATTAAGCAGTTTGAAAATAATTATTTTAATCGATTTTTTCAGCAACAATAACTAGAGTCGTTCGGCGCGACTGTGCGCACCAGAACGACCCGAAACATTATCTCATCGATAGACAATGGCAACTAAAAGATGATATACAAAAAAATATTTATCAACCAGGTTGTTTTAAAGACATAGACAAAAATTCGCCCACGGGTCCAGCAACATATTGTTACTGCAACACTCACTACTGCAATGGAGTCTCTTCAAACATAATTTCAAAAACGTTTTACATCTTTGTCTTGTTACTGATTACTTTACATATACTAGGCTAATTTTTAGAAATTATATATGAATATTATTTTTACCAATGCATATAAGGCAAATGTAAATGCGACTAATTGCATTTGTCTCATAACAATTGACTCTAGAATATTTCTGTATTGTTAGCAAGTTTCAATAACGAGCTAACAAGGTCGAAATACTATAGCGTCTGAGATTTGAAGTGATGTAAAACGTCCTGATTTCGAGAGCGTACCTCCATGTCCGAATTTACAATTCACAAACTACTCCAAAACTGGTCACGAATACTTAAAATATATATTTATAATGAAAAACAGAAGCTGTGAATAATTTAGGTATGAATTTAAAAAAATAAACCTAAGCCTATTTTATGTACAATATCTAGTTGAAAAATTGTGATAACATCGAGATTAATTAACGAATTTGTTAAGTAATCTAAGACTGATGTTACAAAATAATAAAAATGTATAAAATATTTGACTCGGTTAAAATCCACAGATGACTCAATTAGGAGAATAAATTGTTTGGAGCAAAGGGGCGATTATATGATTTTTTTTCTTACCTCTGCATTATGCTCAATGAGGTAGAGAAAGACAACGTCTTCCCGCTGGAGTCGAACTGCTGAGTGCAGAGGATACTTGCTTTTCGTTTGAAGTAACTGATACAGAAGAGGTCCTGGCATTTCCTTGAAATCTTCACCCGTCAAGACTTCCTATGAATTTATGAAAGTATTAAATAACACCTGCTGTTAAAATGCAATTTTAAATCGTTGTTTTAAATTTTATTCATTTACCCAGTGAGCTGATATTAAAGAACTACAATGGTCTCTTAATCTCTCCGTGTTTAATTCTTCAGCCGCAGTATATAAGCGTACGCAGTCTTTCAAGTCAACTTTTCCAATTAAATAAGTTTCACATTTTTCAACCAATTCAATCAACTGAAAAGTCGATGCGGCTTTCATCAGTTCGAGCGTTAGGTCCTCTTGTTGTACTGCATCTGTATAAATCCACTTTAATAAAATGTCTCCTACATGAGCGTCCAAATCAGTCCAATCTGAAATTAAGTTCAAATTTATCGTCTATATTGTGAAATATTCTAGTGCTAATTAATTAAAAATATACTAAATAAAACAAGGTAGTTTGGTAACTTACCAAGAACTGCTTTTTCAGGAACTGATGACCAGTAATCGCTTCGAGCAGTGAGTATAAATTTATGAGCCGGTACTTCACGATCACTTAATTTCACAGTCAAATCACTGTTAAAATAATTACGTTTAAAAAGTTGAAATTTAAGTTCAAACCCCTAAAAAGGCTTGCATTAAGAACTTTTTAATACACCCAATAGGAAATTTTTACATTTTTTGAAAGTAAATCTTCGTAAAAAAATGTATTGACAAATTAAAAAATAACAAACCTATATTGTTGCTGGGAATGTAAAGAAGCTATCGTAGCAAGAAGTTTTTCTATAAATCTAGACTCTCCTTTCTCTCCCTTCCCAGCAGTGAGAGCGGCATATTTTTGTTGAAGTTCTGAATTTGCATTGAAGAGAATGACATATTGCTCACGCAACAGGGACAAGTGTTGTTGCCATTTTTGCGATTCTGCAGAGTCCTCTGAATTTAGAAAGGTACCGTTTCTTAGAGTAAAAAATCAAAACCAAGACGTTTTCTTAATCGTCAAACTTCGAAAACTTACCCATGATTTAATAACTTGCTATACCTTCTTGCTTTACTCTGGTTTAATTTGTTTTCTAGGCTTCCTACATAATAGTGAAAAGCAAAATATCAGCTATGTTTAATGAATAATATTATTTGATTCTGCTGTAATGTCACTCATGAAATATTTTATCCGGCATTCATTAACACGCCCCTACGGCGAAGGCCATTCTCACTTCTCACTAAAACATTTGTGTCACCAAAGGTGTCACTTCACAATTTCACATTCTTTGTCGGGCCCAGAGATGGGTTGTGACGCGTCACTGAAAGTTTTTGACGCATGTTACCTAAATGTGCCTAAATGAGGTAACATACCGTAACAAACTAGCTAACCTATAACCATGGAGAATAGACATAAAAGGACTCCAAAGTAGTGTAACTGAAAATGAGCGAATTTACTTATAAACTAATAGTTACGAAACTTCCCGAGTATGATGCTAGTGCTGCAGCGGTAATGGTGCATTTATACCTCTGTCTACCTGATCGGTGCGGACAAAAAAAACATAAGAGTAAAGGAGACAGACAGTGTAAAATTGGACAAAAAGAAAACGTCTGTCTTTTTTGTTCTTATGTATTTTCTGTCCGCACCGGTCAGGCAGACAGAGGTATAAATGCACCATAAGAAATTGCCGCCGTTGTATAGATGGTATAGATTTACGCCATTTACGCTATCATGACGGCGGCCATTTTCTGTCACTGAAACACAAGCGCAGCGTTCGGGAAGATTTAGCATTTCAATCCGTTATGAACTGCCGAGAGAAAACTGCTCGTTTTTCGTGAAACAAAGGTACACTACTTTGGTCTCCTTATATCTATTCATATCTTACTAGAGTTCTTAAATTCTCGAGAATTGAAGTTCCAGTAATATAACCGAGAACATTACGGAATTTAAAGAATAGAAGAAAATATAAAGGGAATTTTGAGAATTTATGGTTCAAATAATTATTTATCAATATTTTGAGTACCTTTATAGTTAAATAAGAGGTGCTCACTTATATAAATATATTTGTATAAAGAAGAATCTAAGAACAGTTTTACTGTTAATATATTAAAATTATGTACTGTCGAACTCTGAGGATAGGTTAATTTTGAATTTAATACACTGAATACTAAAAATCTTAAATTAATATTATACTTGAATTTATATCATTTATATAATTATAGAATATATATATAATTTTTTATTATAAAATAAAATATATATAATATACATATAATAATTATATTAAATCATATATTAACTTATCAAAATTCAAATTTTTAAGGAACAAAACAGTTTTTATTTTTTCTTGCATTTTCCGGGGTCGCTGCAGGTCACGAAATTTATAAGTCGTCAGGGAAAGTCAAGTAAACTTTTAAAAAAGTAGGGAATTTTTTTTTATTCAACAAATTATACTTATAATCCATCTATTATAATCATATTTTAACAAACAAATTTCTTTACTAACTCCCACTGATAAGAAGTAATTCCAATTTTAGTACAAAAATGTAAGATTTCCATACAATAATTTCCGCAATAATACTCTAAACTAAATGTCTGAAACATAACCTATAATATTATACCCTTGTTCTCGTTTTTCACTTTCTTCTGCTCAAATAAAATGCACATACAAAGTTTAAGAGGCAATCGAAATACCTGGGCTCGAATCCCAGCGCAGTCGAAAGCGTCTTTTTGTCCACAGAAAGATTTTCAAATTCTTTAAATATTTGAATTCATTTTCATTTATTTGCAATATATGAATTTGAAATTGTCTACTGTAATACGTTATTGAAAAACAAAATGACAAATTATGACGAATACTAAATTAATTGTTTAATTTTTTGTTTTTCCGCAAAAGAATTCAACAGTTTCAAAAGAACCTATTTGAAAATTTCTCTTTTACAGATTCTGTTGTTATGGTTAGTATCTATTGATTTGTGCATAGTTTCAGGTTATTACAATCTCAACAGACAAAAAATCACTATAACTTACTATAAATTCATTAAATTGATTTAGTGGTTTATAGTAACTTTCAGTAAGTTCACTAAATTAATTTAGTGACTTACAGTAAGTTTTGGTGATTTTCTGGTCAATTGAGACAATGGTAAAGCGAAACTATTGAGATAACCAAGTTGACGTCACAGGCCATGTGGTAGGGATAGACTGTATGTTAGGTTGGTCTTGGACGAAAGAAATATATGGGAATCATTGGGAAATTGATGAAACAAAATTTTCTAGCGTAATAGTGTCATAAATTTATTAATAATTATATTTTTCAAGTGCAAAATTAATTTCCGCCTATTTTGAGTACCTACTTGTCGCTTGTCATTCTTTTAATTTTTTAATATAAAATAAAATGTCATAAATTTGTAGGTTACGATGACCGTTTGTTTTGAAGGATTTGAAGAATGTGATGAAAACGAGAACATGCTTATCGATACATTCTTCAAATCTTTCAAAACAAACGGTCATCGTAACCTACAAATTTATGACATTTTATTTTATATTAAAAAATTAAAAGAATGACAAGCGACAAATAGGTACTTAAAATAAGCGGAAATGAATATTGCACTTGAAAAATATAATTATTAATAAATTTATGACTTACTTTCACGCTAGAAAATTTTGTTTCATCAATTTCCCAATGATTCCCACATATTTCTTTCGTCCAAGACCAACCTAACTTACAGTCTATCCCTACCACATGGCCGGTGACGTCAACTTGGTTATCTCAAAGGAAAAATCTATCCAATACAAACCAGGGATGGGTTGTCGGCAAATTTTTATGGAATGAAATTGAGAAGAATAATACAAAATTTTATATAAGCATATTAATTGAACATATTCATAACAAATGCGTGATCAAGGGCATGTGATACTAAGGAAATTAGCAAATTTTATTGATTTTAGGTTTTTACATGTTTGTGTCCCAAGTACACAAAATTTTGTTTCCAAAATTTTGGAAATGTTAGAGAAGATTAAAACGAACATTAATAATAGACTACTTTTGGTTTCGGAATTTAAAAAAAAAAGTTCAATTTTAACATAATATATCGGGAAATTGTTTTTCATGATTAAAACTAAAATTACACTGTTAAAATGTTCGGAAATTCACAAAAATTTTATGTTACAAAGGTATCGTGAAAGTTGACGATATTTATAATGTTTTGTATAAAGGTATCTTAAAATTGCGAAAAATGTACTGGATTTCCTAAAATTTTCCTCAATACTATGAAAAAAATATTCAGTTACGTGTAACTGTATAAAACTTAATTTACCCAAAACAAAACATTATTCGTGTTACAAGTTTCAGAATTTCCAGATACAAGTATCAGAATATTCAAAACTTTGTAACTAAATATTAAGAAATTGTTTCTTAAATTTCTTTAAAAAAGAACTGAATTTTCTGAAATTCTCTCTTAATTTCACGAAACTGAATAAAACCCCAGTCATATGTTTCGGGAAATTACGGTAGAAATTTGTAACAGTACAGTCAATTTATGTCCGTTGTTATCTTCTCTACCATTTCTCAAAATTTGAAAACAAAATTTTATGCATTTAAGACACAAACATGTAGAAACTGGACCAAATTTTTCATATAAACTTGCTATTTCTCTGAAGTATCACATGCCCTTAAGTAATTGAAACCTATGACTTTTCTTTTTAAACATACAAATAGCAAAAGTTACAATCATAAATTAGTGTAGAATCGAAAACGTATTTGCATACAAAATAGAGTAATATAATACTGGAAATTTATAATTACATATACACTATTTATAACATACGTATTTAAAAATATAGTATTTTTATCCATTTTTTATATTTTTTAAATATTTTTATATTATATATTGAAGAAGAGCATCTAATTTCTGCACAAATATCAACAGTACGAGATTACATTCAATTAAGTTATTTTAATAAATATTGACCATTTATTCTATTGAGTTAAGTTACCATATAATACCCTATAAATATTAAATCTTGAAAACGATTTATATTTTTTTAAATAAAATACGGACATATATCTTTTTATATTAAAAATATTATATTCAAACTTGATCAAAATAAATTTAATCGGTATTATCAGATATAATGCTTAATAGTATATTATGTGCCCCTGTTGACAATTCCTGTATAGGATCCTTTAGAGGATCCTTACTTAGGGTCTCGTTCAGGTTCCTGTACAGGATCCTGCGTGAGAACCATCAGGATCCTCTAAGGTGAGGGTACAGTATAGATGAAAGGTTCCTTGATGGGATCCTGTGAGTCGTCAGATGAACAATCTAATACTGTACATGATCCTGTACAGGCTCTTATGTGTGTTCTTTTACGTGTTTCTATATAGTAAAACGAAGGAAAATATTTCTGTATGCAGGATCCCACAGAGGGAAACTTTAAAGGATCCCGACTGATTTTGAACCACGAAATTATTCCTTTATAGGTTCTCGTAGAGGAACCTGCAAAAGATCTCACTCGGGTTTATACCAAACAAATGAACGGTTGACTGCAATAACGGTATTCTGGCATTTTCAGAAGTCACTTCTATTGCATTTGTTTTGTACATTACTTGATGAGAAAAAAATATAAATATATATATATATATTTTGTAGGTTCCTATACAAGAACCTATAAAGGAATAATTTCGTGGTTCAAAATCAGTCGGGATCCTTTAAAGTTTCCCTCTGTGGGATCCTGCATACAGAAATATTTTCCTTCGTTTTACTGTATAGGAACACGTAAAGGAACATACATAAGAGCCTGTACAGTATTATATTGTTCATCTAAGGACTTAAAGGATCTCATCAAGGAACCTTTCATCTATACTGTACCCTTACCTTAGAGGATGCTATAAAGGATCCTGTGCTATCCGTTTTTATGTCGCACAGGAACCTCTACAGTTTCTTCATAGGATCCTTTCAGGAACCTATTCAAGGATCCTGAACAGGATCCTGATCATTCTCATGTACAGGAACCTGAGCGGGACCCCAAGTAAGGATCCTCTAAAGGATCCAATACAGGAAGCGTAGTCGAGGAGTAGCTGAGGCAAGGCCGAGACGAAGCCGAGACGAAGCCGAGGCGCGATCAGTCCTGTGAGCATTTTAAGCGAGTCTCGTAACTACCCTAATTGTGTGCATTGGCGCATATTCTATTTTATGTGACTTCGGTGCATAAACGAGTTTTTATGCTATAGTTGAGAGTAGAGTAATGTTGTGTATTACAATACAGAGGAACATATTGTAAAAATTGAACTACGCATGCGCCTATTACGACACAGCGGAGCATAATCTTCTTCTTATTCTTTTTCTTCTTCGTACAGCGTTGGCATCGTACTGACAAAGCCTTGTATATTTGAACTGCGCATGCGTCTATTACAATACGCTACTACTACACAAGATCGAGAAAATCAAAATAGGGTAATTACGAGACTCGCTTAAAATGCTCGCAGGACTGATCGCGCCTCGGCTCCGATCTCCTGCGAGCATTGTCGCTCGTCGCGTAATAACCCTCATTATGCGCCTAGGCACATAATATACTATTATCTGACTTTGGCGCATTTACGAGTTTTTCTGCGTACACTCGAATCCAATCTGAAAAGGTCGAAATTGCCGTGATTATCGCCCATCTCACATAACATTTCGCGAATACTTCCGACCATTTTGATTTTCTCGATCTAGCGTTGCGTATTGTAATAGACGCATGCGCAGTTCAAATGTACAAGGCTTTGTCAGTACGGTGCCAACGCTGTACGAAGAAGAAAAAGAATAAGAATAAGATTATGCTCCGCTGTATCGTAATAGGCACATGCGCAGTTAAATTTTTAAATTATGTTCCTCTATATCGTAATGTACAACATTACGCTACTCTCGACTGTAGTATAAAAACGCGTTAATGCGCCAGAGGCACATAAAATAATTTTATATTTTGTAAATTTGTGTTTTTGGTTGATCTTGCATGCTGAACGAAAACGCCGGAAAACTTCTAACCTTTTAACACTGATACACAGATAAAGCCCTTGTTCACGGGTTACTAGCTTACTAATACATACAATAGCATACAACGCAATTTTTTCACTTGGTAAAACATTTTATGTATGGTACTTATATGCTCTTTACGAAACGGACATAGAACGTCTTTACAACACCCAGAAAGTGTCGTACACGTCGAAAAAAGATTCGTAAAATTTACAAAAATTCGGTACTTATTTTTACAATATGAATTTTTAGTAGATTTTATAAGAACGTTCAATTAACAGATTTTTTCTTCGTTTCACTTAGCGTCCAGTAAAATCTATAAAGTACGAGAAAATACAATTTTAGCACATTTAACTGGAAAGTAAGTGAGACATACAGAAAATCTGTTGATCGAACTGAACTTCTTGTAAAATTTACTAAAAAGTCAAGTTGTAAAAATAAGTACCGAACTTCCCGTAAATTTTACAAATAGTTTTTAGGTTTTTTGTACCTAAAATTTTTAGTCAAAATTTCAAATCCAGACGGAGAAAAAAATCTAACTATTATAGTAGGCTGAGCTCTTCCTATTAAAGCACCGAACTTAATGTGCGAAATTGGTATGAGCTTCTATCAGTATTGGCATCAACTCGTGCATTTTTAGCATGAAATGTCTTATACTATAAAAGAAACAAGGACATGCCATTATTGCTAGTGTCATATGCTGTCAGAGTAATGTTCTTGCCTGACTACGCTTCTAAGAAACTCATCCTATTTCAGTATGAGTTCTCTTACAATCGAGAGAACTCGTGAGGTGCTATGTTCGAAAGTAGGCGTGGCCTAACACCTCGGTTGTAATAGAACTCATACTGAAATAGGATGGGTTTCTTGCGATCATAGTAAGGCGAAGTTCGAAATATTTTCGCAAGGCACAACTGCTCTAAAAGCATGAAACTTAGTACTTTTTTTAGCATCAATGGACCCCTGTTTTTAAATGTATGATTTTTTCACCATGATAGCAAGAACGAAACCTGCTACAAAAGCATGACTAGTGTTCTTACTATTATAGTCAGATTTTTTTCTCCGTGCAGGGTGCTATTTTATAATTGTCAACAGTAAAGAGGTTAAATCAATCTAACAATGCATGTCTTATTTATAAGGTTGTAAGCGATGTAACGTTTCATTGAAACATTGAAACTTTCATTTGAAATATTTCAATATTTCATGGTCAAAGTTTCATTGTTTCCTGAAATATTTATTTAAACTATATATAGTTTGAATTTTCCCGCTTTTCTGTTTGAAACTTTGAAATATTTCATGAGACCCTCAATGTTCCATGAAACTTTACATTAGATCATAGATTCATGAAATTTTACAACCCTACTTATTTATAGACCACTTCACGACATTAATGCCATTTGTCAATAAATATTATCTTGTCTATGCTACAGGTACAGATGGGACCTGACCAGCGTGACCGAGTCAATGTCTGTTTAGTTTGCCGAATCGTCACACGCGGCGTCAATTGTACAGTAGCGCCGCCTGTGACAATTCGGCAAACTAATGGTGCATTTATACCTCTGTCTGCCTGACCGGTGCAGACAGAAAATAAATAAGAGCAAAAAAGACAGACGTTTTCTTTTTGTCCAATTTTACACTGTCTATCTCCTTTACACTTATGTATTTTCTGTCTGCACCGGTCAGGCAGACAAAGGTATAAATGCACCATAACGGGTCAAGAGTTAAGTTAGAATAGTAAAATACGGGATGATGCATACCCCTGTTCTGCCCTGTCCGTAACCCGTAACTGACCGACACTCTGGTAATTCTGATCAGGCCCTGTTAACTCTAATGGGGGAATATGAAGAATTATGATTATTATTTTAGGCGTAATACAAGTTGCGGCCAACTGTTGGCGCTACGTGTCGGCCCCGCTGCACCCCACCCCGCTCGCCTAAGTCTGCGTCTGTCCTATCCGCGTTGCAAATTGTGGTTAGAGGCAGTGTTAAACCCACTTGTGAAGAATCTAACCTACAAAGAAATTTACAAGAGCGGGTATCGAGTGTGCTATTTGCATTTTCGCGAGCAGGATTATTTATGTGGTCCGCGAAATGTGTTCAAGAAAAAAATAGTGCCTTCAGTGTTGTTGCCTAAAAAAGATGGGAATGGACATACATTGTCTTATAATTTAAAAAACTGAATATAATGATGAGTAAAATGGATATACTAAGTGAAAAAATGTATAAAAATATCAAAAAATGTATTGCTTAAACTTTCTGTATTTTTATACGTATTTTTCACTTAGTTTATCCATTTTACTCATCATTATAGTCAATTTTAAAACTTTTCACATATATACAATGTATATATAACATACATACGCCACACATTGATACTTTTAGTTCAAGTTGCGGCCAACTGTTGGCGCTGTGCTTCTTCATATTTCTACCATTGAGTTAAGAGGGCCTGATTCTGATCATTTTCATATTTTGAAGAAATAAGAACAGTGTTGCCAATTGCATGGAAATTTCCCGGAATCCGGGAAATTTTGACTGACTTGGGAAATTTTACGGAATGTCAAGAAATTCCGGGAATTTCCGGGATATTGTCTTATAATTGCCTTATTATGTATTAAATTTGCATAGAAGATTTAATAAGAGATCTTTTGTTAAACACAACCAATCATAATGAGTTTTGATTTAAAAAAAGAAGCATATTTTATTGGTTGCAGGCCCTTAGGGCGCTTTCATATGTCATAGTGCTCTCATGCCACCAAGTGGAAAAGGCCTATTGCTATTCATTTCACTCTAACTCCTTCTGACGTCATATGCTAAAGTGAGATGAACAGATTTTTCAGGTTTTCAAATGAATGAGTCACATCTCTTGATAGTCGCTTATGTGTAAAATTAGCCTAAAGTTTCTCACAGTATCTATGTTGATTGGATAAAAGTATTATGTCCCAAAAAGAATCATTGAATGGAATTTGAAATAGATTTTTAAAATATAGAGTTCGGAAATGTATATATTTTTGATTAGAAAAGAGAATCCCAAATTACCTTGTATGCCTGTAAGTATAAATTATATAATTATTTTGATTCTCTTTGATTATAGGAGTGAAAAGATAGAAAAGTAAAGATATGTTTCTGTACAGTATTTTCTAAACGTGATCAGTACGCATATATTGTTTATACGCTTATTAGTAAAATATTGTCTCTAGTAGGGCATGTGGTACTTTATCATAAGAGTAATTTAGTTCCTACGGGTCTTTATCCACAATTTTTTAAAAGAATATTTGTTCATCAACGTAAAGAACATAAAGACTAAGGTCGATGGACAATTATTTGATTTAGAATTTTGATTATTTTTCGAAATTAGCAAATATATATATTTTTTAAACTATGAAAATCTAGGATAAGACATATTTTTAACAGAGTTTAAAATATTTAAACAATTTTAAGAAGTTTTAGATGATTTTAATTTACGGAAAAGTTCCGGGAAGTTTTGAAATTTGTCCGGGAAAAGTTGGGAATTTTCTATCGAGCTGCCGGGAAGTTAAGAGCGCTCACTCCGGCAACACTGAATAAGAATATTTTGAAAGACTTTTGAGGCATGAAACAGTGTTTTGTAACCACAAAAGATTGTCTCTGAAAAGAATACGTTGTCAGATAAGCGATATGTAGGTTTTTCACAAAAATTACGTGCTGAGTAACCTCAAACCTCAGAAATAGACTTATAATATTGAGAATCCCAGAGTGTGATGGATGCTTCATGTGGGTCCACGGTTTTGAGCAAAGTAGCAAGTATAATTTTCAGTTTTTACCAGCAAATCTGCCTCCACAAAAAGATTTTATGATGAACCTTGATCTTGAAACGCCGAAGAAAATTGATTAAGGACATGATTCTTAACTTAATATAGTTATGATGTTAGAAGTTTCACTTTTAGATGTTAGATGAGTTTCACTCATTATACTTAATATATGAATATTATAGGAATCAATCTTGTTAATTGCATCCTTTTTTTTTTAACAATTTATGTTTCTTTCGACATGCAAAACCATTTGAAACTATTTTATATCTATATTTTTATATTTTCGAACAACGCATCGTTATAATATTTTCACAAAATTAGCATAAATACTAATTTTCATACAAGTCGCACACATTTTTTTTCTCTCAGCTTGTTTAGGGATCTTCCGATGACTCACCTGTCAAAAGTGATAAAAAATTTTGGTATAACGATTTATTATGTAACATAACATAGAGTTCATAAAAATTAGAAAAAATAATCTTAAAATCCTGTACAGTGATAAAAAATAAAGTACTGTAATGCTTTATTGAAAAGCGATTGCAAAAAAGGGACTTATTCGAAAATCCTGCTTTTACAATCATATACTTTGATGGCACAAATGTCACAACAGACAGCGGCAATAGTGTGGTGCAAAACAAGTGCCATTTAAAAACTCCTCTGCGAAGAATGGTACTAATAGCAGCCACTGGATGTTTCTCAAATTAAATCGAAAATGTTGCCATTCTTCAGAAGGAGCATACCGAGATAACAATGAATGATGACATATTTATATGCTGACTGCATGCAATGCGTAAACAATGAACAACATAATCAATTTACAAGAATGACAAAAAAGTATTTACAACTTTAAAAAAAAATATTTTTCGTATCCCTGAAGCAATTACGTGACATGCTCATAAAGTAGGAAAAATATATAGAGAGAATAATATATATATATATATATATATATATATATATATATAGAGAATTTAAAGAGCAGTTACTTTGAGTTTTTTGCATGAGTGCAGTACAGTATCAGGCTGGAAAAGATCATAAAGATATATTTTATTATTATGTTGAAATTATTTCGATTTCTGGAGTACTCTAGCATTATTTTGAGATGATTATAAAAAATAGTTTGAATGATATACACTTATTTGAACAATCATTTCCAGATTTGGGCCACTATGCGACCTGTGCAATCACACGGTGCCAGAGCTTCGCTCCGACCTACCTCAGACACAATCAGCACTTCCATTTTGTTTATTTCTGATTCTACTTAGTTTCGAATTCAAAGTTTTTTCAGAAACATGGTCTTACCGAGTTATTTCAAGATACCCACCTTCTTTGGACACCCTGTGTCGTTGTTTCTTACTCAGAGGGTCTTAAAACGTGAAGATGTGATGAAAATGTGATGAGAATCCTCATGAAGATACTTATTATTAATATTTTATCTTTTATCTATAGGAAATTCTGGAAAGTATCTAATGATTATGCATGAATGAATGAAAAAATATGTCTAATATACTGAAAAAGTAGCTGAGGCATATTTTACAAACCGAAATAGTTGAATCAACTGAACATTTTTTCAGTGTAGATGTCAATGCAAATTTGAAAAAATCATATTGAAGTATAGAATTATACTCTCTAATTCCAAAATAGTGGAAAACCACTTTTTTCTAGTGGTCATCCACTATTTGACAAAACCACTAAAACAAATAGTGGTTAACACTACGGAGTGTGTACGAAAGCTTTGTGACGAACAGACAAAATACGAAATGGAAATCACTATTAAGGTAACTATTTTGGATTTAGAGAATAGCATGATAATGTATATACAAATCACTAAAGAAACAATAGAGTTGTTTCACAATTTCATATAAGTCTATCTACCATTTCTACCATTTTCTAAATTTTGGAAACATTCTGAATACTTATATATTTTTGAGCCAAATACGTAGAAACCTATAAATTCAATTAAATTTGCTAATTTCCTAAGTATCAAATTCCTTTTAAATGCGTTTGGTTACGTAATTTAAAAGGAAAAAAATTGTTGAAATTTGAAACCCGAAAACGCTCATTTAAATTTGAATCAGGTGATATGAAAATTCAAAAAATATTATCTAAATATAATCAAACATAATGAGTTCAAGCGGAAAAATAAGGTTTATGACTTGAAAGGCAAGATTATGAATAAATTGACGGATGACATGAAAGTGACGTTTTATGTATATTATATATCATATGTTTTTGTAGTCCAAATGATATCATTTTGATCCAAAATGCAGTCAGAATAATTTACAAGGCATTGATACTTTAGATTTTAATGTATTACGAGAATTATGAGCGATTTCTTAAAAAATGTTGTTACTTTTTCTAGCCCTCGTACAAATTGCTTTCGGATTTTCTTATTATTTTTCTTCCACAGATGACGGGATACAATTCTTTTTGTTACCCGAACCATTAGCCACATCTAAAAGCAAAAGAAATTAAGAAGATGTATAGTTTTATTGAATGATACATTTTTAAACAACCAAATTGCTTTCGTATATTATATAATATTATTTTTCTACACTTACAAGGGTTATAAGACTCCAAATGATGCAAATTACTATTAATTTTTTTACTTCATATTGGATATTCTGCAAGAAATTAGAAGCGAGAAATTGTATTAAACTTTTTCACCAAGAGCAAAATTGTATACATATGTATCAAATAAAATTCTTACTTGTTTATTAACTACACTGAGAGAAATTATTAGTCGTGGCTACCCATTTTTTTATGTAAAAAAGGGTCACAAGTATGTTTTTTACTCTGTATCATCTAAACACCTTAGTTCTTATAGCTAGATTAACTAAGTAGCAATAATTAAAATTTTTATTAAAACTTACAAAATCCGATTAGTCGGTCCGTTTTGTAGCCGGAAGTATTTTCATGCATTCCCACATTGTATTGATCTTATAATAGAAGTTACCAATACGTTTTTGTAAAACTTACTAATTGCGTTAATTGCTATTACTTTTTGTCCAGTTTAGTTATTACAAAAAATATATATTTTTTCGATATAACGGAGAATAGTTGTATTAAAAACTATTTCAATATCTTAATTAGAAACTGATGAATTTTTTCATCCGTACATGATTAAAATAGTAATTCCAACTTTGAAAAAAATGTTAAATTCATCATTCTATCTATTTTATTTCGGTTAAAGTCGATGGAAACTTTCTTAGGTTAGAATTGTTCAGGAGAAAAGCTTTTTTAATTATTGTTTTTCAAAATGTAACAAAGGATGATAATTGTTGACATGTTTTTCATCAAAAACTGCACAACAGTTTACAATTATACTTTAAAATTATCATGATTTAATTCTTTGATGAAGAACAAAAGCAAAATTTTAAGTAATCAATGTATGTGACTGTTTTAAAATGATTCAAAACAGTTGATAAACAGGTAAAATCTAATTTGTCTGTATGTACAATTATTTCTTGAAGTTTACTATTACCAAAAAATAGCAAGTCATACACGAAATATTGCATATGGAAATAAAATATTTACATTTCTCAAAATAAATGAATTTGATCAATTTTACAAAAAAAAATTAATAGCATATTTAGTTCCATGGACTTTTGAGCATTGGTAAGTTTTACCAAATTTTTGATACTGCTTACTAAAAATAAATAGTTGTGACCTTTTAGTCAGCACAACTAATAGGATTTCTCTCAGTGTACATGTATAAAAATGTATGGGTTATTCCATATCAGATTTACAACTAAATTTTTAATATCGACTAAAATTTTTTCTAGCATTCTCTAGAGCAAAATAATCGACATGTATTTCTTTATTTCGAAAAAAAAAATTTTTACATCACTGATTATTAAAAAAAAATTCGACGTCGAAAAAAAATCCCTATAATAATAAAAGGTTGTTAATCGTATGAACTTTTCATAAAGATATGAACAAAGAATTGTTCTTGTTATTTAAGCTGCAAATTTTGAAAATGTAATGTAATGTAAATATTTTGTAAAGATTGTGTAAAATTTTTGGAGTGGGCCGATACATAGTTTCCGAAATATTCGAATTCATACAGAGCGCTGATAGGATTCAAATAAATTTTATTGTTTATATAATTTAAATAAGAACTTTATTCATTTCAAATATCATCTTTATTTGTGTATAATAAACTTAATACTATAACTTTTTATTATTTTGAATGACTGTAATGTTACGAGCGTGTTAAGGTGCTAGAAATTTTCCAAAAATCTCAATATCAAGAAACTTTTAACAAATGGTTGGTTCAGGAAAGAAATTCCCATTAAAACACCTAAGCAAAAATTTATTAAATAAATTCAAAATTGAAGCTAGGAATAAAATAAAAATTTTTTCTTGATTTCTGCGCTCAATCGATCCAGTAATGGCATGTAATAGTCGCTGTTAATGGTTTTACCTTTTTCAAGATAGTCGATAAACAAAATACCATGCGCGTCCCAAAATACGGATGCCATAACCCTGCCAGCCCACTATTGAGTTTTTGGTCGCTTTGGACGGCTTTCACCAGCTGCTGTCTACTCAGCTGACGATTTTTTGTTTTGTGAGATCAAACAAAAGACACTAAAGAAAATTGATATCTTATTTTACATGGACACAATAATCACCATATCGATCATATGGTCTGGTAGTTCCATGGCCTTAATCATCAAAAATCCTTACGGCGCTCACCTTGCAATGCACTTACAAGACAGATCGAAACGAAAATTAATTGATGTGCCACCGGCGCGCAAACTCGTTTTTTCGCTACAGTTAACAGTAGCGCAATGCGCAGTACATTGCGCTACAGAGGAATTAAATGTAAAAATTGAACTGTGCATGCGCCCATAGCCATGAAATAAAGCACAATTTTCTTATTCTTCTTCTTCTTCGTACAGCGTTAGCATCTTACTGGCAAAGCCTTGTACATTTGAACTGCGCATGCGTCTACTAAAATCCATTACTACTACACAAGATCGATAAAATCAAAATGGCCGGGACTAGTCGTGACATATAAAGTGCACTGACTAACGCCGCAAAAAACTACAATACTAGATTAGATTCGAATGTACGCATAAAAACTCGTATACGCACCGAAGTCACATAAAATAGAATACGTGCCAATGCACACAATTCGGGAAATTACGAGACTCGCAACAATGCTCGCAGGACTGATCGCGCCTCAGCTTCGTCTCGGCTTTGTCTCGACTACGCCTTGGCTCCGATCTCCTGCGAGCATTGTCGCTCGTCACGCAATAACCCTCATTGTGCGCCTAGGCACGTAATATATTATTGCAGTCCTATAAGAGGGAGGCTAGATACCGCCTTGAAAGAGGTTATTGGTGCTAGTGTGACTATCCGCGACCTCATCCAGGATCGAGATCGAGGTCGAGATCACGGACATAGAACCCAACAATGAAGCCGAGGATGTCGAAGTTGCTGTAAAAGGCTTTTTTGATCATGGTTCGGAGTTAGAACTCAAGGTGTCTCTAACTAAGAAACCAGAACGAGAAAAGGAAAGCGTATGTGCTTCTGGAGGAGGCGCAGGCCTTGAAATTACTCAAGGCGACTCACATAAAAATCGGGTGGGTCTCCTGTAGGATCCGCCGAAATATGGATGTAAATCGGTGTTACCGCTGTCTTGGCTTTGACCACATGGCAGCGAACTGCCGGGGGCCCGACCAAAGCAGAAGTTGCCGGAGTTGCGGCGAAGAGGGGCACGCTGCGGGGTCCTGCACAAAGAAACTGCAGTACTACCTTTGCTCTACTAGAGAAGATAAGCCCCGGGACGAGCATATCCCGGGGACAATGCGTTGCGCAGCTTTTCGGGAGGCATCCTCGAGGAGGAAGTCTTCGAGAGGCCACGTTTTAAGCCAAGCAGGCAGTAAATTAGAATCATTAGGATCAAATTAGGATCAGCCTAGAGCACCTATAAAACGTGACCCTAAAGTTTAAACTAATATTTCAATATATAATTAATTATTATATATTATTAATATTTCAATATATTTTCAAAGTGATAAATGTATGTATTATATAAATATAAAATGTCCATTTTCCTATTCTATGGAAACAGTGATTTAATAAATGTTACTCACCTCAATACAAATTGTACTTTGTTCCGTTTTTGTGGCATTTATAATCCTCTCTCCACTTAATTTCGCTATCATGGGATGAACCTTCATGATCTATTACAATTTTGGAAACGATCCGTTCAGAGGTAGAATTGAATCAGGAATAGACTGCATGAAAAAATGATATACTTACTAAGATGTCGAATAATAATTTTTGTAATTAAAACGATCATATTCTTTCTTTTGCAAATTTTGCCTCCGGAGCTGACTAAAACATCCGGGAAAATTTTATGTGGAGTTATACTAAACGGTGGCTCAAATTTATATTGTTCATAAAATCAACGTTTCGGTGTACTAATAAATCTTTTATAATCTGCTAGGTAGAAGCGATTCAATTTTATCAACCTAAATTTGAAATCGCTCATCAGTAATTTATAAAACTTTATTCACACAATTTCTTGATTGTATTGGATTTTATTTTACTAAAACAAAATTGATATACCTTTGTTGCATCTCTAATTATTCTTTATCATAATCTCTCACATTTCTCACATTTTTAGAGGGACATTTTATTCTCAAAAAAAGTTATATGTCATACGGACAGATTAATCTAAAATTTAGTTACTTTACTAGTGGATTCTTGATGGCCTTGAGCGGTATCGAAACATTAAAATTGACAGCATTATCAGTTAATGAAATAATAGGATCACAGATTACATGATGGAAACGAACCAGTGTTTTCGAGTGACCCGCTTTAAGGATCATTAGGTAATATCTAATTACGATGTAACATTTTCGTCACTATAGTGATTCTTTGATCCTCGTGCTTACTTCTACTCTGGTTGCTGAAAGTGAAATTTTTGAAAACTATTTTTTTGTGAAATGTCGAGCTTTGATCACAAATATGATAATAGGTATACTGCAATGAAAAAAAATCAAAACGTAATAAACATTTTCATGCCATATCAATTGCGATACCCATATATCTATTTAAGAAATGAAAAATTTAATTTTAAAACAACAAGAGACAACGAAAAGTACCTATGGAACACTTTTCTATCATTTTTTCAGGTGACTAACTTTAACTTTTTTTAAAAAGTAAATATTTTCAACATTTTATTTTGTTAACATTCTAAGTATTTTTTTCGACGATCATAAAAATATTACGCATATATATATTTTGTATATTTTTTAAAAAGCACAATATTTTATTAATCACTACTGTAATATATTTTTCAACAAAGATTTCATATTTTATAAACAAATAATGTCACTGAAGAGGGCTTTGGTCAGAGCCGAAACATGTGATCAAACAAAACTTTGAGTTTTAATCACTTTGTACTCTAATAAGTCCAATTTAAAAATATCCACAATTTACAAAAACAATCTTGCTTTTTCTTTAAATCCATGGACCACATGACCAAAGTATCGTTTATATTTATGTGAGAGATAACTTCTTTTTTACAAAACTTCTTTTGTTCTTATTTGTAAGATATGTTAGAATACAATAAGGAACGTCTGTCAGGTTCGTTTTAGTAAACATTTTACAGTTAAACTGTAATTGTCAATAACATTTGAGTTCTATTTTCTGTAAAAAGAATTTTTGGAACAAATTTCAATAAATTTATAAATATCTACTAACTAGATATTCATTTTTTTTTAATGGAACGAAAAACCCTGAAAATTTTTCTTACGCAAGACGTCCAAACCGTTATTAATGCCAAAAGCCCGACAAAAATGGACAAAAAATTACATTAAACAAACTTTATTTGTTAAAATCTTTGAAGCACGCATCTTTCTGTAAAAAGTGCGAAGTAAAGATCTCGATCCGTGAGAGACTCAAATAATAAAGTCCTCACAAAAGTTTCTAGAATTAAAAAATTGTTCAGGATTCATATTTTATGTTGCTAATTAAAATTTTGGATATCCATCAATAATTGTTGACAACAATTAATTTTTAACGTCCGAGATAGGTTATCAAATAACAAATGACACATAAAGTGTGTGTATGAATCCATTGGATGATGTTTATTATAATTTTAGTATATGAGAGTGAGAGCACACGCTCCGCTTTCAAGGTAAATCGAAACTATGTGAATAATATTGTTAAATTACCTGACCTTTAGTTGTCAGAGAAGTATGATTGTTGTTAATTTACTACAGTTAATGAAGAACAAATAAAAATAAAATCTACAAGCAAACATTTGAATTGAACAATTAAATAAATCAATAACACAGGTCTACAAAATATGAGGTTTTAATTGTTATAGAAATACCGATAGTCATTTCCGAAGTAATTTTTGGCGTAGAAACCGAATCCGGGCTCAGAATTGCCCCATCACGTCAGGTTTTCGAGTAATCCTAACCTAAAAGTGCGAAAAACGCGGTTTTTCGCTATATTTGAACATCGATAACTTCGCGAATTTTTGTTATTTTTGAAATATAAGAAAACCATCAAAAGGAGCCACTTTTCAGCTTTCTATTTCACTATTTACATGTATTATTATAATTTTTCTAAGCGGAGATATCGCCGATTGAAAAAAAAAATGCAGGTTTCGCAATGACCGATATATGGCATATATCCTATGCATATAACCGGCAATTTTTTTTTTACAAAAATAATAGCGTCCTATCATTTCTTCCCGCCATATATCGGTCATTGCGAAAAATGTAATTTTTTTCAATCGGCAATATATCCGGTTAGAAAAATAAAAATAATACATGTAAATAGTGACATGGAAATCTGAAAAGTGGCTCTTTTTGATGGTTTTCTCATATTTAAAAAATAATAAAAATTCGCGAAGTTATCGATGCTCAAATATAGCGAAAACCCGTGTTTTTCGCACTTTTAGGTTAGGATTACTCGAAAACCTGACGTGATGGAGCAATTCTGAGCCCGGATTCGGTTTCTATGCCAAAAATTACTTCGGAAATTTACCAAAGCTACTCCATAACAAAACCATGTAGACCTGTGTAATAATTGAAATATTAAAGTTACAAATAATCTAGTATAATGTTATAAGTACTATTAAAATTTTCTAAATCAGTAATTTTATTTTCTCGACGCTAACATGGAAAATGGCGGCTTTTGTGGCCTGTTGGGCATTGAGAAAATGGTATTATGCAGCAAACTGTGCTGTAATATTGCGAAACTAAAAAAACACATAGACAAAAAAAAAATGAAAAGAAAAGTGTATAGAATATACAATTTCACAACGTTCAAGGTTTAGACAGCTTATAAAGCAGGTTAAAAATCAGTTGAATTTATCGATCGTTATGGAGGACGAAAATATTAACGATTCGATCATACTCAAATTAAACGCAGAGGCGGACAAAATCATCGCCGACAACTTGTTGCTGGCGAAATCCCAGCAGCGATACGAGCAAACCTACCAACAATCCATCGAGTGGAAAAAAGAAAAGAAATGTGCTTCGTTTTCCGAGGAAATTTTCATTGTTTTTTTTAATGAGAAAGCAAAAAAGCTGAAACCTTCTTCTCTCTGGTACCCATCTATTCAATGTTACTCTCAAAACCTGAATCAGTGAACGGCCACTGATTCGCAATGACTATTCACTGATGGCAGCAGCTATAAGTCTTTCACTGAGAATCAGTGAAATAGATAGAACTCACTTATTGAATCAGTGAAAACTTCAGGTGGGAGTAATAAAACCAGCAATATATTTTAACGATCGATAAACTCGTTTATTTTAGCCTAAACAACACTAAAACGAAATTACGTAATTGTTATTATTTTTAAGGGACGATAAATCAGTAAAGTGTAGATGAAAGTTTTGAATTCACGAATTCAAAAGTTATGTTCACGTGACGCATTCACTGATTCCTCAGTGATATCAAAGCAGGGCACTGATTCATCAGTTGATATATTTTCACTGCTATAATCAGTTGCTACTTCACTGATTCAGGTTTAGAGAGTACGAATAACAATAAAACTGAACCACAAGATTGATATCACAAATTACGTCAAATTGAAGGGCATATTAAAAGTCGAAGGAACTGGATTCGTTCCAAAAAAATCAAAGATATTCAGCGCTGTAGACATTGAGAAATTTTTAAACAAAGCTCCGAACAACAGATATTTGGATATAAAGGTAAATAAGAAAATAAAATTCGTCATGACAAATCTTATGAATATAACCTAACTCTGAAAATTAATAAATGAAACAAAATAAAAAGTTCAATGTAAAATGCATTTTTAAGTGATAAAAATGAGCGAATAATAAAGTGTCTTCTCATTCATAAAAATATCAATAAGGATATAAATAAATTTTATCTTATATTTATCTTATATTAAAAAAAAATTTTAATTATCGACTATAAACATTTATTTACAGATTGTTAGCATTTTCGGAACATCTGGAGCATGTCGCAGCGACGAGTTTACAAAGATGAAATTATGCTATGTCAAACTGAAAGGCGATGCTTTCCCAGTTTATTTACCGTAAACAAAAACGTACCATCCAAGAAGATTCCATATTCACGAGAAATTTACTCCAATAATTCAAGACTACATCAATCTCCGCCCACCCAATTGTATTTCCGACCGTTTCTTCTTGAATTTTCAAAAAGAAAAATGTACACATCAAGCCATTGGAAAGAATAAGTTCATGAAAATGCCAAAACTCATCGCACAATTTCTCGAATTACCAAACGCAGAAAAATACACGGGGCCCGCCTTTCAAAGAACCTCGGCCACTCTGGTTGCTGAATCAGGGGCGAACATGTCCGCGATTCAAAGGCATGGAGGGTGGAAATCGGCACAAGTGGCTCAAGGGTACGTCGATGAAAGTGACGTATTGAAAAACTTGATCGCACAGCAAATTTCAAAAGACATTTATTTATCGACGACGACGACAACAGAAAAAAATGCCAAATGTTGCTGTAGATGCTCCACAGAAAACTGATTCCAATCCTGATATACAAAAATTCAATCCAAAGTCCAATTCTGAAAAGCATTATCATTTCCATAACTGTAATATCTACTATCAACAACATTAAATTGTTGTCTTTTTTCATCATAATAGTATAAAATTACTGATTTAGAAAATTTAAATAGTGCTTATAACATTATACTAGATTATTTGTAAGTTTAATATTTCAATTATTATTGATATATTTAATTGTTCAACTCAAATGTTTGCTTGTATAGATTTTATTTTTATTTATTCTTCATGAACTGTAGTAAATTAACTACAATCATACTTCTCTGACAACTAAAGGACAGGTAATTTAACAATATTATTCACATAGTTTCGATTTACCTTGAAAGTGGAGCGTGTGCTCTCACTCTCATATACTAAAATTGACATTAATTTGAGAATATTTTTAAATTAAATTTTTTTGTAAATTAACTACAATCATACTTCTCTGAGAACTAAAGGACAGATAATTTAATAATATTATTCGCATAGAATTTTTTGTTCATTTCTCGTTATTTTGGCATAGGGTCAGATTCTTTTTTCAATATAATAGCAGACATGTTATCAAACATGTCACTTTAAAATTATTCACATACTTTCGATTTACCTTGAAAGTGGAGCGTGTGCTCTTACTCTCGTATACTAAAATTGACTTTAATTTGAGAATATTTTAAAATTAAATTTTTATATTTGACTGTGAAAATTTTTTTTTTTAAATGTGTCTAATTATAAGTTGTAATATTATCAGTCTTGTCCGATGGATTCATACACACACTGTATGTGTCATTTATTATTTGATAACCTATCTCGGACGTTAAAAATTAATTGTTGTCAACAATTATTGATGGATATCCAAAATTTTAATTAGCAACATAAAATATGAATCCTGAACAATTTTTTAATTCTAATATCTTTTGTGAGGACTTTATGATTTGAATTTCTCACTGATCGAGCTCTTTACTTCGCCGTCCAGATGAAAACTGTTTAAAAGTGTTTAAAAACCGACCGGGGACATGTGGCTTTGCTGACTGACTATTTTTCTTTTTAAATACTATCCCGAGAGGTTTTTTTTTTCCTTGAAGAAGACTATTGTCCTATACCTAGTTAAGAAAATCGAAACAGTTGTAGTGATTCTTACAAGTGGACGAACGCGTGTATTTTTGACAAAAAAAGATATATTATCGCTAAAAATTTAAAAAACATAATACCTGTCATTAAAGGCAGTGCAGTGGTTCACGTTTTGTGGAACGTCTCCACCGTTAAAGTTGACCATTGGTTGGCGTGAGACACAACTATACTTTCGTCTCACTCTAACAAATAGTCAATCCTGACGGTGAAGATATGGAAAGTGATGAACCACTGCACTGCCTTTAATGACAGGAATTATGTTTTTTTAATTTTTAGCGTTAATAAATAAAATTATTGCATATTTCAATTACCAGTTAACGTTATTTTTAACGTAGAATAAGGATACAAATATTTTAACTATTTATTTTGCCTCATTCATGAGTTATAATGCTACTTTACGCTAGGTTTATGCTATATGTTTACGATAGGTTTACTCTACAGCGTAAACCTAGCGTTCAGCCAGTTCGCTAGGGCTGTTATATTGACCCAAAATTGCACAATTATTATTCATTTCTTTTTGTTTTGGCATTGAGTCAGTTTCTTCTTATTTTCTTTATTTACACTGAGAGACTTTTCGTTAGAGTAAATGATAAAATTGAATGAAAGTTTAGTATAATATTGTTTTAAAATAGGAAAAGCCGAGGTTTTATTAAACTTATTCATATTATGGCATCGAAATTCATTATAGTCATAACAGTCTTTAAAACGTGTAGAAGAAAAATTAATATTTTAAATACCAAATATTATGAATCTCCATTCGAAAACTTTAGAGTACGAAAAAATGATATTATGATTACTAAGATTTCTGAAAGTAATTCTGATAAGTCGAACAATGAATATTATAACCTGGAAAGCATATTTGAGAAATTCATATTATAAATTGAAATTATGAAATGAAACTCAGTAGTGGCTTATAAGCGAGATTTCTTTCGGAATATGGCAAGCGAGATTAGCCCAGAGGCTTTAGGCGTTAGGAATGCGTTTAGTTATGTAGATATGGGTAAGGTTAGAGGGTTCGAACCCCAAAAAGCGATTCTGAAATTTAATACAAGCGTATGCGATTATAAATAGTGTATCATTGCGTACTTAAATATGTGAATATAAATAAGATATGATAATAATATTTGTGTATGTGTTTCCACTGAAACCTCCCCTCTTCTCAGTCTCAAATCCCCTGCCTATCTTCCTCTTGTTTTGCACGCGTCAGAAAAAGACACAAAAATTCATAATCCGGAGCGATCACTTCTGAAGGTCAAACCTTTTGGTGGAGTGAGTCATTTTTCATATTGTGGTTTTCAGATTCACATATTCTTTGTTTCGCTTCGCAACTTTGATATAGTGAATTTCAAATTCTCGTACCTTTTATAACAGTTAGTAGAACATATATTCCATTTATTCAAATAAAAATATTAACTTTGCCGCTTGAAAACCACTATATTAATTTCTGATACGTAAAACCTATTTGCCTCATTTTTAAACGATATCATACTAAAATATAATTCATTTTTATGATTTACTCTAACGAAAAGTCTCTTAGTGTAAAATTATCAAAGGTATATTAAACATAAAAAAAACGTAAAAAGGACGTAAAAATAAAAGACAAACGTTCCAGCCACATACGAAGTCCCTCTTCAGTGCCATAATTCAAAGATTAATTCATAATTAAGATTAATAAATTAATTAATTGTGTAAAGATTAAAATGCAGAAAATAATGAAAGTAATGAACATCAAAATGCTTAAAACTTATCTCATAACTTGCAATTCGAAATGAAGTAGTCCAGTATTCACATCACGAGGATTCATATATTTTATGTTGCTGATTAAAATTTTGAATATCATTTCAAACTCTTTTCGGGCCGGTTTAATTGTAAATTACCAAGTGAATACTGGACTACTTCATTTCGAATTGCAAGCTATGAGATAAGATTTGAGCTTTTTCGATTTTTATTAATTTAATTATTTTCTGCATTTTAATATTTACAGAAATTTAAATTAATCTTTAAATTTATGTATTATTTCCGATATTTTAATCCTTTCAAGAATTTTGAATTTTCTACATAAAGTTCTACAAATTTGAATTGCTACATTTTTTCATAAGATGTTTATTTTTCTTTTTAATTTAAAAAAATACTATTGAAAAATCCAAAATTCAATTTTTTAACAATAATATGTGAAATACGAAAAAAAGTTGTTCGTTTCAAAAAGATCTACAATTTTTGTCTCACACAGTTTCTGATAAAACATATAGTTTTCGTTTCAATTCCAAAAAATACGATTAAAATTCATAAATTCCATTTCTTATATGTTTAGATGGAAAAAACGTTGAGATTGAAAATTATTTGCTTAAATGGGCTCTACAACATCAAGACACTTCTCGACAGGATGTATATTTTATGTTTTGATTATAAGAAACACTATTGAAAACGTCCATTTTTTAACATAAATATGTGAGATACGAAATAAGTGTTGTTCTGCAAAATCGTTTCCTTAAATAAAGTCTACGATTGTTTTTCCTTCTTGAGATATTTGAAAGAAAATAAATTATTTTAATCATGTAATTTATTTAAAAGTTACTGAAATGTATACAGAAAATCGAGCGCGAAGCATGAGTGTCATGATGAGAATGTGTTCCTTAAGGCCGAAAGAGAGTCTTAAGTAAATTGAATTTTCTGTTTCACTTAAATTCAAAAACAAATTTAGTGACTTTTAGAAAATTTGTAATTCACATCATCTGTAATATTATAAAATTGGTTTGAGATTCAGTATCAAATTACAAGAAAAAAATTTGAATGTATGCGAAGAACATATGACCGAGCGCTAAGCGCGAAGATCAAATCGCGCGCCCTATAGGCGGGCTCAAACTTGCGAGTTGCGCGCGATAAGAATGTGCCCGCGAAGCGGGCAGATTAATTTTTTTATATTACAACCATTGATAATTTTAAATAAAAAAAATAGGAAGAAACTGCCCCAATGCCAAAACAAAAAAAAATGAATAAAAATTTGTATTAGGGGGAGAAGCGGCGAAATTGGCGCACCTAATAGAAAGTGCGAGTTTAAAAAGAAAGTATATGACTAAAAATTATGAAAAAATATTTATTTAATAGCTGGATATCTTTTCTATACTTTCCAATGGATAAAGATTGCATTGAAAATTATTAAAGCAGGTTTTTATTCAGATTTCCGAAGGACTGCACCTGCGTCAATTTACCCGCCATGTCGGGGAAATTGACGCACTAATATTGAAATATTCGCTGGCGGGGGATTAGTTATAATTTCAGAGATTTAGAATTACATTTCAGTAGCAAAGGTTGATGACAAGAGGTAGTTATAATTTGAAACTAAATTTGAGATAGTATATCAAGATATGTGAAGTTTTTTATACCTTTATTCACATAAACCAGCCAAAGTTAAAATATATTTTATATTTGTACAATAAAATACTGGCAATTGTGGATATTTAAGTGAATATTCAAATTGAAATCATTTTTATAGAGAATTATTTGAATTTGTAATCAGAAGTATATACAATTATTAACTTTAGAAGACTTATAAATAATAGAAACAATCAATCAAAAATACAAATTTTTTACTTACATTGCTTTCACATCTTAAAATCGAGAAAACTTTCAAAACACTGTCAGACTGCAAATTAATTAATAAAAATCTCTTTTAAAATGCCTTAATACCTCAAACTTAAAAAAAAAACTTAACCACTGATTGTTCAAATGAATATAACCTTACAAAGTCGTTACATCAGTTTTGCGAACCACATTACCTCCCATGTCACAAAAAATCTTAAGAAAAAGATTAGCAGAAAAGTCCAGCAACATTCAAATGTATATATCTATATATTAATAATTGTGTACTTACTATCTTCTTTATATTTTCAATCATAAACATCCGAGCACTTGACTTCAGTCACCGGTTTCCAGAAACACAACACGTGTGCCAACTTCGCCTCTGATTTGAATCTCGTATGCGCCAATTTTGCCGCAAGTGTATCGTTCATTAATTAAATACTTTTTACGTAAAATGCTTATTTTTTCATACAAATATTCTATCCTATTCGTAAGATTAAATATCAAAGATTATAAAATCGTTGCATTAATCTAATTCACCTTGAATTACTATTATTTAACGATTTAACTCAATGGCTTCGAACATAACCATTATGCCAAAAAACGATTAATCACAATAAAACTGTATTAAGCAATTAGATTTTTCTAATGTTTTCTATCAAATACATACCATACAAGAATGCACACGATAGAACTATTTTTATTTTTTGTTATGTTATCATTTTCTGAAAAATAGGGTGCGCCAATTTAGACGACGCGCCAATTTCGCCGCTTCTCCCCCTATAACTTCTTTTCGTATTTCGTATAATTTGACTAGAAAATTGAATTTAGATATTGACATTTTTCAAGTTTTAACTTTCCTAATTTTAGATTAATCGAAAAATGTTATTAGGATAATTAGTAAATATTTATGAGCACTATCAGAAACCAGTATTACAATTTTTGATTCTTTCATACACTTTTTTTCAAAAACACAAAAAATCGAGTATATGACCTACAGACAGACAGACATTTATGATGAGAATGTAAAAATAATCAAACAAAAAAAAATCATGAAAATCGGGTGAAAACGACTGACAAAACACGAAAAATAATGATAATGTAGGTTGGAACCGTTCTTGCCGTGCTTGAAAGAGTTAAATAGTAATTAATCATCATTCGCGGACTGAGGTAGTGTCTCCTCTTTGCGGTGAATCCGCCGCTGTTGACTATGTTTTATTACCTTATTATTCACTGCCCTCGTAGTTTGTAATCATATCTTACAATTTCGAATGTTATACACTACCGGTCAGAATTGTGGGACCACCTATTTTTCGATGATTGCTTAAATTATCTTAATTTCAATTCTGTGAGTGATGAAATTTGTACTCTTAATAATGTGAAAGCCATCAAAATTATCTTTAAAATTAGTCTGGAATGTAGTCGTTTTGTTAAATTGCGAAGAAATTATTGCAAAAGAAGTCCAACTTTCAATGTTTTCTTAAATTTTAAATAACTTTCGAAACAATCAATATTTTTGAATGTTCTGAGGCTCATTTTAAAGCTAAGATTCTACAAAATCGCAGTAAATTGTCATTATAAATCTATAATTTTTTTCTTGCATAATGCAAAGAGTTGAAATTGTAACAAAAAAGTGGGGAAATTTCAAAAACAGTTTATCTGTAGGTAAATCATAATAAAGACCATATGAATATATATTTCAAGGGAATTCAATACAAAATTCATGATTATATGCTTTATATATCTTATAAAAATGTTTTTCTCAGCAAAAGCAATATTAGAATTTTTCCAACTTTTATATTTGAACGTTAACTTCGAGCAGTATGTAAGAAAAAAATTACACATTATTCTAAGAATTTGGTTCGATTTTGTAGAAATTTAGCTTTAACATTAGTCCAAGAACATTAAAAACTGTTGATTATTTCGAAAGTTATTTAAAATTTAAGAAAGCATTGAAATCTTGATTATTTCTGCAATAAATTCTTCAAAATTTAACAAAATGAATTCATGCTGGGCTCATTTTATAAAGAATTTTGATAGCTTAGAATTTAATTAAAAGAACAAATTTTTTCACCTACATTAATTCAAATGAGGATAATTTAAGTAATTATCGAGAAACAGGTGGTCCCACAATTCTGATCGGTACTGTAAGTTATATTTTCACACTTTTAATTCCTTTATATCATTTTTTACCACAATGGTTATCTTTTACACGGACAATTTTTAAGTTTTTTCCTTTGTTTTTTTTATAGAAATAAATTCTCACTGATGAGGACTCCAATCTGAGTCGAAACGTTTGAAAATATGAAACTTTGAGTTACATTTTTTCTGGACCCTAAAGCCAACTAAGAACATCAACAATATTTGAATACTTCTACATAGAATTCAGTGGAATTTACCTGATGCCACCATATGACATATACTGGTCAACAATGAAATTCGCTGGTCAACCAGTGAGTTTTCTTAATTATATCAGTTAAACAGAATATTATACAGTGGTTTTTCACTGTTTCGAATATTATAAGTTTTCTACATAGAATTAGTGAAATTTAACTGATATCACTAGGAAAAGTCATTGGTTGACCAGCGAATTTCACTGTTGACCACTATATTTCACTGATTAACCAGTGAGTTTCCCTGGTTGAATCAGGTAAATTCCACTGAATTCTATGTGGAAGACTTATAACATTCGAAACAGTGGTTTTTCACTGTGAATCAGTAAGTTTTACTGTTTCGGATTTAAAGAGTACCATACATGAAACTTTGTTGCAACGTATATACAGTGAAACAGAATACATTTTACAGCTAAAACTATAAACATACATATAACATATAGTAATATATACAATACATGTAAATTTATTTTCGTTTCTTCACAATTTAAAAAAAAGTTTTATACAACATTCCTGTAAAAAAATCAAACTGGAAAAAAGGTAACTTTAAGGCTCACTACAAGTTTTGAATTTATATTTTGATCTTTGTGATCATTATTCATCTCTTAAATCGCTATTTACATTCTATTTTGGAATACAAATAATGAAAAAAAATTCTGGAGTTGGTTCTAAAAATTTTTTTTTGAATCGATTGTTTAATAAAATAGTTTTTATTTATTACCGGTATAGACCATTAAGTGAAATTGTAGGTACTACCGTATTTTTATGAAGTGTAATGAACAAATTTTAATATAACAATGATTTTAACGAAGTTAGAAAAATTAGAAGATCCTGCAGAGATTTTGAGGTGAAACTTACTTTAGAAATTGACATAGAAAAAATTAAGTATTTTGCACTTTTTTCTATTGAACCAGAATTATTTTATTTCAAATTATTACGAAAAATGTAAATTCTCGCAATGTGTATTAATCTTTTTTTAATGCCTGAGTATTATAAGGGTGTAGTATATATATGACCAGGTTCCGAAGAAAGGGATATTATGCCTCAAATCAAGTTTGTGAACAAAACATGTTTCGTTTGAGACAACACTGTTCCGTCGTTTTATCATGATTTCTAAAGTAATCTAATTATCCTTCATTTCAAAATTGTTGAATGTGAGTTTACTTTTGATGGAAAATGGGGGCAAACTGAAAGTTGCTAATAATGAAAACTATCTTCACGGAATTTTGATTAATTTCAAATATATTTCATGTAAAAGTATAGGATTTCAATATACTGAAACCATTTTTTGTGTTTTTGAAAAAATAAAAAATTCCAATACTGGTTTTTGATAGTGCTCATAAATATCTACTAATCATCTCAATAACATTTTTCTATTAAACCAAAATTAGAAATTTTACAGCATGTTAAAACTTGAAAAAAGTAAATATCAAAATTCCATTTTCCAGTTAAATTATACGAGATATGTATGAAAAAAAGTCATCATACTAAATTATTTTCTACATAAAGATCTACAAATTTTAATTGCTACATTTTTTCATAATATGTATATTTTTCTTTTGAATTTAAAAAAATACTATTGAAAATCGAAAATTCAATTTTTTTTAACAATAATATGTGAAATACGAAAAAACGTATGAATGCAAAGTTGTTCGTTTCATAAATATCCACAATTGTTTTGATTATAAGAAACACTATTGAAAAAATTCCACTTTTTAACCTAAATATGTGAAATACGAAATAAGCGTTGTTCTGCAAAATCGTTTCCTTAAATAAAGTTACTGAAATGTATACAGAAAATCAAGTGCGAATGTCATGATGAGAATGTGTCCCTTAAGGCCGATAGAGCCTTAAGTAAATTGAATTTCCTGTTTCACTTAAACTCAAAAACAAATTTAGTGACTTTGAAAAAATGTGTAATTCACATTATCCGTAATATTATAAAATTTGTTTGAGCTTCAGTATCAAATTATAAGAAATGAACTTAAATGTATGTGAAGAGCATAAGACTGAGCGCTAAGCGCGAGGTCCAAAAAAAACGGAGCGCGAAGCGCGACGATTAAATCGCGATGAGAATGAGAATGTGCCCGGGAAGCGGGCAGATTTTTTTTCGTTTTTTTATCGATAAATATTCCAATAATATTCCAGAGTACCAAATTCAAAATAAAAGCTATTTGTTTAGAAAAGTGCTTGATTTTTTTATTAATAAAAAATTAAAACGATTTCTAATAAACCTCATTTGACAAATCATATTAAAATAAAAATTTGATACTGAAGCTCAAACCAATTTTATAATAATATTACGGATGATGTGAATTACACATTTTCTCCAAGTCACTCAATTTCTTTTTGAATTTAAGTGAAACAGGAAATTCAATTTACTTAAGGCTCCATCAGCCTTAAGGAACACATTCTCATCATGGCGCTCGCGCTTCGCGCTCGATTTTCTTTATACATTTCAGTAACTTTTTAATAAATTACATGATTAAAATTATTTATTTTCTTCCAAATCTCTCAAAAAGAAAAAACAATCGTAGACTTTATTTAAGGAAACGATTTTGCAGAACAACGCTTATTTCGTATCTCACATATTTTGGTGAAAAAAATCGAATTTTTTTAATATTAAGAATCAAAACATAAAATATACATCCTGTCCCGAAATGTCTTCATAAGAATTTGTAGACCTCATTTAGGCAAACAATTTTCCATCTAAACGTTTTTTTTGTATCTCACATATTTTGTCTAAAAAATGGAATTTTGGAATTTTAATCGTATTTTTTGGAATTGAAACAGAAAATATATATTTTATCAGAAACTGTGTGAAACAAAATTTGTAGATATTTTTGAATCGACAAACTTTGTATTCTTACGTTTTTTTCGTATTTCGAATATTATTGTTAAAAAATTGAATTTTGGATTTTCAATAGTTTTTTTTTTTTAATTAATAAGAAAAATATGCATCTTATGAAAAATTGTTACAATTCAAATTTGTAGAACTTTATGTAGAAAATAATATTGTATCATAACGTTTTTTCGTATCTCGTATAATTTAACTGGAAAATGGAATTTTGATATTGACTTTTTTCGAATTTGAATATGCTGTAACATTTCTAATTTTGATTTAATCAAAAAATGTTATCAGGATAATTTTTAGAGATTTATGAGCACTATCAAAAACCAGTATTGGAATTTTTGATTTTTTCAAAAACACAAAAGTAGTGCTCAATCCCTCAATTTTGATTAGATGTGGCTGGTTAACGAACTTGTCCTTACTTTTTCGGCTCCTATAAAGTGTGCCAAAGCTCAATTCAATCTGATAATTCTATCGAGAGTTATGCCGCACACGACCTACAGACAGACAGACAGACAGACAGACACTTTCGTAAAAACCATTTTTTCTGACTCAGGGGGTCTCAAAACGTAAAGATTTGATGAAAATTTCGAAAGTCATTTTTCACATAAAACCAATACCTTTTCATACATGATGAGAATTTAAAAAATACGTGTCGAATATTTTCGATCAAAGAATGCAATAAAGATATTTCACGTAAAAAAATTATTGAATGTAAACCTTTGGTGGAATTGGGAAAAAACACATTTCAAGAAACCTTTTATTAATATTTTCCTCATTAAAGATATCTGCCTGTTTTTCCTATAATCACCAAACCTTTGATTGTAGAGACGTTTTAAGTTAATTTTAATATATTCTTAAGGGGTTATATACCTTTTTCTCTAGGGAAATACAGGGTTTTTATTTATTTTCTTTAATCATGTTACCATAGTTTTATTCAAATGCGATAAAAAGTTTCAAAAAGTACATCTCTTATTGTGTTTTTGTATAAAATTTCGAGTGAAAATTCGGAAAATTAGGGAAGGTACACTCCTTGCTGCAGAACTCCTTTCGTTTCGTATATATATAGTGTATATATAGTATATATAGTGTGACCTTGTTCGTGAACGAAGGATTTTACAAAAAAACATTTTTTACAGTTACAGTGATATTTTTCCCAAAAAAGTCGATTTTTTAAGGTCAAAAAATTGAGTTTTCCGCTAAAAAAAAACAGAAGGATTTGTCTGAAAAAAAATCCTTCGTTCACGAACTAGCTATTTTAAGTACAAACAACCTCTCCAAATTTCAAATTGATCGATGTAGTGGTTAGCGAGATATCGTGCTCACCGCGATGGCATTTTTTCAAAAATACGATTCCGAGATAATCGCGTTTAAAGTTTTAAGTGGACATTAAGTAGTTCCAGAAACTGCGCGCTATGAACGGCCGTATCTTAGGTTCTAGTGCCTCGATCTCGATGAAATTTTGCAGAAACATTGTTAAAAGTATGTACTTTAAAAATAAGCAATACAAATTATGATTTTTGATGATTTTTTTGAGCCTGAAAAAGGTATATAACCCCTTAATTGTTAGATTCAGAAAATTCGATTAAATAGTTGAAAATTTTGAAAAAAAATTATTTCGAAATTTGCAATCTCTTCTCATGACTATTTAACAAAGGACTCATGTTAACTTGGACCAGATCTTCTGCCCTGGCAAAAATTTTAGAAAGGAATTTAATCCAAACGATTCTGAGCCATGCCGAAATCTTTTTCCGAACCATTCGGAATCGTTCCAAACCGATTCAAAAACTTTTTGTACCTGGTTTAATGAAAATCGGTCAAAAATCAATTCGACTTAATCCTATTTATTCCGCTTTAACTCGAATAAATGCGAACCAAGTTTTCAATCCGAGTTAATCCGAGCTTGGATTGATCAAAACCGAATTTTCAATCCGAATCATCCCGGCCTCAGATTTATGCGGATTGAAAATTTGTTTTAGATTAACCCGAGCTCAGATTTACTCGGATGGAAAATTTGGTTCGGATTCATTCGGTTTGAAGTGGTTTGATTTTTGACTGATTTTCATTAAATCAGGTACAAAACATTTTTCAGACTGTTTCAGAAACAGATTCCGGAATAACTCGGAATAATTCTTATTCACGCGGATTAAATTAAAATTCGAAACTTTCGCCAGGGTCTTGCAAACTCAGGTAAGTTAGGATTTGGCAGGACTTTCCCAAACATTACTCAGAAGAACCAATTTTGTTATGGAAAGTTTTAAAGAAACCAATTTTAATTCAAGCCACAATAGAATTATAAAACCTCTAGTTTTTTCTGTGTATAGTCTATGAAGATTTTCAAATGCACTGATTGCTTCCGGTTTAATCAGATGCAGTCATTATATTTCACTATATTAGAAAATCTTACGTACCATAGAATGTCTTCTTGTAAAATATCTTTCTTTATTATTTTAAAAGCGCTTGTAATTTTTGTTGCCGGAAGCAATTCTAAAACAATCAATTTCTGATCATGAAAATGTCTTTATAGGTTCTTGAAGAACACTTTTCGCTTTTTCCATCAAAATACCTAATATAGATTTATTGGCACGTTGAAAAAAATAATAATAATCTAAAATAATTATGCATATTTATAATATACATACACATATAACTGGAAAAGAATTTGAAAAGATAGTAGTTAATTTAAAACCAGTGAAAAAAAATATTTCACTGTTAAATCAGTTGATTACCACTGATTAAATCAGTGGAAAAAATATTTTCACTGTTAAATCAGTTAATTTTCACTGAAGCAATCAGTGGAGTTTGACTTATTTACAGTAACCTCTTTTTAGCTATTTGAATCAGTCAAATTTCTGTGATAATCAGTAGATTTTGACTGATTCATATTTAGAGAGTATGTCAGGAATAAAATAGTTCGTATATTTTTGTAACACTATGCGGGAAGTTCGCACTTTACCCACCAAAAAATGTTCGCAATATGTCAGATTCCCGATGACTTCAAAAATATGCCGAAATCATAACTTTCGGCTATTTAATAATATTCGCTGAAAAACGTAAATGTTTCGAATTTAAGGCATTTAAAGTCCAATACCTTTCTATGCGTTCCAATCAATCCCTCCCTACCAGGCAGGGTTGAATAAAAAATTATTATGCTTTCAAGTTTCCCAAAATTTTAATAATCAGGAAAATTTCCTGACCCTTAAAAAACTAATTTTTTCAAACACATGCATGTAATGTGTCACTTTCCGTGCATGTAGAGCGTTGCGTAAATGACCACTTCTAGACTCGTGAGACCTTCGGTCTCAACTTCACCTTCAACTCGCCTTTGATTCATGCTGCAAACTTCACACTCCTCTGAAATCTCCTGCTTTCTACACTTGTAGAATATGCTATTGTCTCCTGGACCCTTTATTGGATATGAAGACGTGTTAATGGCAATTGAACTGCATGGAGAGAAGGTAAATTGAAGGTCAAGTACTCTTGGCTCAACATCTGCAAATGACAGAACATAACTTAGGACTAGGAACGATCTATACACCGAACGACATAACATAATAAATAATTTTGCTTGAAAGTTTCCATTATCCGTTTTGAATTTCCAAAATGTATGGAAAGATCTTTGGAGCTGCGGATTTGACAAAACAAGCATGAGTTCTCTTTTCAATTTTTTTCCCTTGTAAGGTCCAACATACTAGGGCTCTACCTCTTTTTTCTAGAAGAAATTGCGACAGATTCATACATAGGATCTTACTTAATATTTGTTGAAGACATATCTTTCTTTGATTTAATTTTTACTTCCAAGACTTTGTTCTCAAACCTGCTCAAGTTTCTTTTGATTGGCTGAAGCTCTTGAAAATCTAGAACTCCAATACAGTAAAACCCCGTTTATCGCAACAATCGTTTATTGCTACCAATTGCAACTTGTCTCTCCCGTTTATCGCAATAAACTATACCATTTTTGCCTTTCCTATTATATTATATTAGTAGGCGCATGCGCTGACAACCAGTTAGTCAGGCTGGTGGTGGAAAAGTGGGAGCCCCTCCGTATTTGCGATAAACGGGAGGCATTCAATTGGAAGGTGTTGCGATAAACGGGGTTTTACTGTAATTCATTCTCAAACCAGCTCAGTTTCCCCCTGATTGTCCAAAAAGCACTCGAGAACACTGTTAGAAATTTCAAAGTGACATGTTTGATAACATGTCTATTATTGTATTGACCCCAATTCATATAATGTTTGTTCATTTCTTTGGCATAGGGTCAGTTTCTTCTTATTTTCTTTGATTAAAATTATTATTACATTTAAAAATGCGCAAAAAGAAAGAAAGGCAAACGTTTCGACCACATATTGGGGCCCTCTTCAGTGCCATAAATTCAAAGATTAATTCAAAATTTCTGTAAAGAATTACAATATAGAAGATAATTAAAAACGAATTATCATAAAAATTAAAAACTTATCACATAGCTTGCAATTCAAAATGAAGTAGTCCAGTATGCAGCATCACGAATTGAAAAATTACTTGAAATTCACTATGAATAAAAAACCGGATAAAATGAAAAAATATAAAAGATTTTGCACACGAACCGACCGGAATTTTTTTTCAAAAAATGTTTATTATTAAAGAATGATGCCAAATTGGTTCACAATGGCAAAACGCGAACAAGTTTTACATTCATGAAAACTTCTCGTGAAGACTTTATTCCCGGCGTCTCTGACAAAATGATCTGAACTGTTTTAAAAACCGACTCGGGACATGCGGCTTTGCTGACCGAAAATTTTTTCCTATATCCTGAGAGGTTCTTTTCCTCCTTGAAGAAGACTATTGTCCTGTAACTAGTTAAGAAATTCGAGACGTTTATGATGATTTTGTGAAAATCAGATCATTTTGTGAGAGACGCCGGGAATAAAGTCTTCACGAGAAGTTTTCATGAATGTAAAACTTGTTCGCGTTTTGCCATTGTGAACCAATTTGGCATCATTCTTTAATAATAAACATTTTTTGAAAAAAAATTCCGGTCGGTTCGTGTGCAAAATCTTTTATATTTTTTCATTTTATCCGGTTTTTTATTCATAGTGAACTTCAAGTAATTTTTCAATTCGTGATGCTGCATAATGGACTACTTCATTTTGAATTGCAAGCTATGAGATAAGTTTTTAATTTCTATGATAATTCTTTTTTTAATTATCTTCTATATTGTAATTCTTTACAGAAATTTTGAATTAATCTTTGAATTTATGGCACTGAAGAGGGCCTCCACATGTGGCCGAAACGTTTGCCTTTCTTTCTTTTTGCGCATTTTTAAATGTAATAATAATTTTAATCAAAGAAAATAAGAAGACACTGTTAGAAATATTATTAAATTTCATGTAGATTTGTATATGAAACTTAATATCTCTGTAAATTATTTGTCAAACAATACACTGGCTCAAGGATTTAATTAAATTTGGTAGACCAAAATTATCTGCACATAATTTGATTTTTACGCATTTATAAAGTTGTTTTTGCAGTGAATCTATGGTTTAAATAATAAAGTAGATTATTTTCTTTCATATAAAACATCACTCAAAAATTTTTCGGTCTGACATATAGATGGCACCACTGTTGTCAAATCCATATGATTTCTGGATAGAACCAACCTTCAAACGTTAAGTGTCAAAATTTCATGACAATCTGACATTTAGTTCAGAAGTTACAGAGGTTTTGGTGAAGCAACTGTTGTCATTTTTAAAGCAATGGATAAAAAAGAGTTTCGAGTGTTAATCAAACATTGCTTTTTTAAGAGAAAAAATACTGTTGTAGCAAAGCAGTGGCTTGATAAGCGTTATGGGGACTCTCCCTAGCGAACTCGCTGAACGGTAGCTTTACGCTGTACCGTAAAGCTATCGTAAAGCTATCGTAAAGTAGCATTATAACTCATGAATGAGGCAAAATAAACATTCAAAATGTTTTCATCCTTATTCTACGTTGAAAATAACGTTTACTGGTAATTGAAATATGCAATAATTTTATTTATTTACGCTAAAAAATGAAAAAAACATAATACCTGTCATTCAAGGCAGTGCAGTGGTTCATCACTTTCCATGTCTTCACCGTCAGGATTGAATATTTGTCAGAGTGAGATGAAAGTATAGTTTTGTCTCACTACAACCAATAGTCAACTTTAACGGAGAAGTTCCACAAAAGGTGAACCACTGCACTGCCTTCAATGACAGGTATTATGTTTTTTTTAATTTTTATCGTAAATAAATAAAATTATTGCACATTTCAATTACCAGTTAACGTTATTTTCAACGTAGAATAAGGATGAAAACATTTTGAATGTTTATTTTGCCTCATTCATGAGTTATAATGCTACTTTACGATAGCTTTACGATAGCTTTACGGTACAGCGTAAAGCTGCCGTTCAGTCAGTTCGCTAGGGCTGCGCCAGGAAAATCAACAATCATCGACTGATATGCCGAATTTAAACGCGGTCATACAAACACCGATGACGCTCAACGCTCTGGTAGCCCAAAATCAGCAGTTCTTCCGAAAAAAATAATAAAAGCTCACAAAATAGTTTTGGGCGATCGTAAATTAAAGTTTCGTGAGATAGCTGACACCTTAAACATATCAAAAGATAGTATGTTTACAATTTTTCACGAATCTTTAGGGATGCGTAAGTTGTTTTCGAAGTGGGTATGCCACATTTGCTCACACCCGACCAAAAACAACAAACGCATCGAGGATTCAGAGCGTTGTTTGGAGCTGTTCAAGCGAGGTAAACAGGATTTACTGCGTTGGTATGCGCCAATAGATGAATGATGGATCCACCACTACACACCTGATAAAACAAAAAGTTCGTCAGCTGAGTGGACAGCAGCTAGTAAAAGCCGTCCAAAGCGACCAAAAACTCAACAGTGGGCTGGTAAGGTTATGGCATCCGTATTTTGGGACGCGCATGGTATTTTGTTTATCGAATATCTTGAGAAAGGTAAAACCATTAACAGCGACTATTACGTGCCATTAATGGATCGATTGAGCGCAGTAATCAAGAAAAAACGGCCTCACATGCAAAAGAAAAAATGCTGTACCACCAAGATAATGCACCGTCCCTAGCGGATCCGGTTGAGAGGACGGTCAGGGAATACTCTGATCGTTCTCAGACCTTGCATTATTATGGCTGTGAACGATAAAAAAAACATTTAAAGCATTGCAATTATGATTCTGCGATCAAATTTGAATTAGCAGATGGAGGAATAAATACAATAATTTTATTTTTCAAAGATAAAAACTAGAAAAACATCGTATACCTGTCATTGAAGGCAGTGCAGTGGTTCACAATTGGCGAAACGTCTCCACCGTGAAGGTTTACAATTGGTGGAGACGTTCCGCAAATGGTGAACCACTGCACTGCCTTCAATGACAAGTACACGATGGTGTCCCAGTTTTTATCGCTGAAAAATAAAATTATTGTATTTATTCTACGCCTTCTATTCCAAATTTTACCAAAGAATCATAATTGCAATACTTTAAATGTATTTTTTATCGTTCTTAGCCATAATAATAATTTACTTTTATACTTTATATCACCATTTTTTTCAAAATTTCAACTCTGCGGATTTCAATAAGTTAAACTTAATTATTTTAATTACTTTTATCGTTTAAAAATATTAATTTTTCAACACTTTGCCATGCATTTGCAACGATCGTAGACCAACTGCATAGGTGGCGCCGCCACAAGGCCACCGTCAACATTTAGTACATTTTCAACTCTAAGAAACAGGGGGCTGCATTTTTTATCCTTCATGTTAATTGACAGTAGCTCCGCGGCGCGTATATTTTATAAACTAAATCTGATCCGGATATAATCTTTTTAAACTGTCAACAGATTATGTTTGTTTAACATATGATGTACCTATACCAATAAATAATAAATGTAAATATCAGAATGAGCTTTTAGTGTTCTTGATGACGACTTTCGTTGGGTCTATTGGTTCAAAAAGGTACTTGTATCAAAGCTATGAGAAGAAAAGAGACAAAAGTATATATCTATCTGTTTCACACCCAATATTAGTGTTGTGCAGTTGAGGTCCAGACATACTTTGAATAGCAAGCATTTTTCTTGTTTGTCTGCGAAAAAACTTACAAGAGTGAAAGAGATGGAAAACACTCTTCTTCTCTCACTGTTGTGAGTTTTTGCGCAAGCAAGCAAGCGAAATGCTTGGTACCTTAAGTCTGATGAATGCGTTTCGCTTTACGTCATAACGAGAGTAAGGGAGATAAAAGTATACTTCTATCTTTTTCACTCTTGTTATGACGTAAAACAAAACGCATTATTATGGCTTCGTAATAAGAGTGGAAGAAGCAAAAATTTAGAAATGTCCTCGAGTAATATGGCCACCTCCCACCATTTCCACTGTTTTCCCTTCATTATTTCGGCATTGTCCCTGCAGGCTTGGACTCTGTCTATATATTCTTACGTCCATGGATGTAATATACGTCAAAAACTCAAATCGACGCCTTATTTTTTAACCTTTTTAACCCTGACATAACCTCGTTTCTCAGGATATTTAACCAATAGAATTCCTTAACGAAGCTCAGAAGTAAGGTAATTGGTGGTGGTGCTACCAGCTGCGCTGCTGCGGGCTGGCGATTTCATCTGCAGAAGTTTATTGGTCTCTTCTGTTTAATTCTGTTTGTTGTGCAACGGAATGTGCCAATAAATTACTCTAAATGAATCTAGCATCATTAGCCTAAAAAAACATACGTTTGTATTGCACGTTTGCACTTGTAGTGTGATGTGTGATGTTTGTGTAATTGTATTTGGTTAATGTCATAATAATCTGTGATAATTTGAACAATAAGAGTGGTTATACAAACAGGATTTATATTTTTAATAGAAGAAAGAAAAAGGCTAAAAATTTCTAACCAATACAGTAGGTAAAGTATTTAAGTTCTACCAGAATTCTGTTTTAAAGACGACTCCCAGTCTTTATTTAATGTTAGATGATTCATTATCAAACTTATCGTTAATTTTATGATTATAAGCTTCTTGAGAAAATTGATAATATTTAGGTTACCAACGTCACATTCGAAAAAGTTTGATGTTCTTAAAAGTCACTTCTAGGCTATTTTATGTAGCTTTTAATTTTTCAGTGACTTATTTTTACTTTTCTGACCTTGTTTATAATATTTAGGCAATCCCAATTCATTGTTATGATACGGGCCTGAAAATGTAAAGTTTTTGATGATCAATACAGTATAAAGTTAATTTATAAATGATTAATGACCTACTGTCAAGAACATGTTCCCTCTTCGACCCACAATAATAATTTGAACATGTTTTTTTTCGAATAGAGATTTAGACCAAAAATGGAGTGGTTGTTTGGAAAACGTGTTACGCCTGAGGAAATGCTCAGGAAAAACCAAAGAGCCTTGAACAAAGCTATGCGAGACTTGGATAGAGAAAAAATGCGAATGGAGCAACAAGAGAAAAAAATTATCTCCGATATAAAGAAACTGGCAAAAGACGGACAAATGGTAACATTTTTATTTCATTTTGTCTCTTACTTTTTATTTTTTTGCTATTTTAATGCTAAGAACAAAAGTATTGAAATCTATTTATTAATTGTTTTAATTAATTTTTCATGATTGAGAAATGAGTAGGAACTTTTTCGACGATTTAAATGTCCATCGTGATGGAGGTTGATTTTCTGACATATTTAACATAATAAAATTACATAAATTACCACTTTACAATCTTAAAACAAATTTTCTTCAGATATTTTGAGTGGACATCCTGAAATTTGTTTCCTATCTCCTTTTTTTCAATTGAAAATTATGAATAGAATATATAATCAAACTTTAAAGTAATATAATTTTATTTTTCAGGATGCAGTAAAAATAATGGCAAAAGATCTTGTAAGAACAAGACGTTACGTAAAGAAGTTCATGCTTATGAAAGCAAATATTCAAGCTGTATCTCTCAAGATTCAAACGCTTCGTTCTCAAAATACGATGGCTCAAGCTATGAAAGGAGTTACAAAAGCAATGCAGAATATGAATAAGTAATTAAAATACTCTAAATTATTTAAGTTTTATAAATTAAGAACCATAAACTCAATAAATAATCATGATACATTTTTTAGGCAACTCAATCTGCCTCAGATACAAAAGATACTGCAAGAATTCGAAAAGCAATCTGAAATAATGGATATGAAAGAAGAAATTATGAACGATGCGATAGACGATGCGATGGAGAATGAAGATGACGAAGAGGAAAGGTATATTACTGAAATAATTTTTACAGATATTAATCATCTCTCTGGATGTGTTTTACTAATTTATCGTCTTTTTTCTGTCAGTGATGCTGTCGTATCACAAGTATTAGATGAACTTGGTCTTCAATTGACTGATCAACTCTCAGGTTTACCACAAGCCTCCGGTTCTTTAAGCATCGCTGGTTCGAAGCAACCTATGGCGACTCCAGCTGGTGCAGACGATGGAGGCAATCTCGCGGATGCAGACGCAGATCTTCAAGCACGACTCGAAAATCTACGTCGCGAATAAATTATGTAAGATAGTCCCGCACACCAGCATTTTGTATAAATAATGTATAAAGAAATTGATCTACATTTGTGATATAACTCTACTTTAAGCTTTATTAAGTTAATAAGCAAAAAGTATAAGTCCGAAATCAATCCTGCGATTTCTTCTCACCAAGTCGACAGTTAATATTCACGGCTTGTAATATACGATATGCAGAGTTTATTTTGTACTTGACTCCAAGTCTGTTTAACACTATGACACTTCACAAAATTAGTAATTATAGGATTTTTAAGTATTGATTTTACTATTTTATGCGATACTAATATATACTTTGAAAACTTTAATTCGCATAACGCATTTGTCAAACAATTTACTATTATATTTGGGAAATAATACACTGCTTTTACCAAGAAATATCTGAATTCATTAAATACAGGATAGGCTTTGAAGAGAAAACAACAAGAAGATATGAAACAGTACTTCTATTAAATGAAATATATAATCGTGTGTTACTTAATTAAAAGTTAATAAATAATCTCACTGTGAAATACAAGTATAAAATACAAGTCTGATCGCATTTTGGTTTGCCAGGTCTTTGCTAGGAATAGTTGCGCTTAATTAATTAGTGCACTCGTCGCTAGTTACATAGCATAATCAATACCTGCTTGATTCGCTATGATAAGTGACTTATTCCGAAGAGAACGCATTGAGTCTCTTGTAATAAAAAGAAAAAAACGAGAAAAAGTCCAACATGCAAAAGGAACAGAAACCTGCGAACTCAGGAATTGTGAAGGAAGAGTTGTCTGAATATTCGACTATAATGTATTGGATTAGAAACTCGAATTTCACGCCTATCGAGTAAATTCTACAAGAAAACACACGCATGTATTGGTATTTTCTTTGGATTCGACTATCACTAATCGCTATTTTCTACAAATGTGTTTATAGTTTTACAAAAGTGCGTGGCACCCACCCTTGACCACAGTAAATGCATATTGTCAATAATTTTTAAACAGTTTAGAAGGACTGACGGTCACGTGCTTTAAGCTGGAATAAGTATATGAAGATCAGCTGGAGAAACAAAATTTCTAATTATAGTCTCAGTTCAATGCGCGAGTCGTTTACGATTCAATTTTTTTAGTTTATTCAATTTTCATCACATTGTTTTCATTTCAGAGAAAAGGTTTGTTAAAATTATTCCCGACTCGGCACATTGTTCGTTTATAGTCGCCTTGTTTCAAAGTCTAAACAATCGATACTATATGAACGAGGTCTTTCTGAGGTTTTAAATATTAAGTAATAAAGATTTTTATTTGTATTAGCACATCCGCCGTTGAGCTGTTCGTTTATACAATTTCGCACAATCAACAGACTCCCTTCTCTCGTGTGGAGCTTTTCAGAAAAGTGTACTTTTACAGCTTTTGCCTTCGGTCGGCTTCGTCCTAAACTTACAGCGAAGCAACATCAAGTCGCAGCTCAGGCAAATCTGTAAAGGGTTTAATCGCTAGCGATGCAATAGTATCGGTATGAAAGAATCATACAACATTGAGCTTTGTCAAATACTGAATTATTATATCTTATCTTCCTTGTGGAACGATCATGCACAGAGTACATATTGGATAGCTTAGTTTCGACTTTTCTTTTTTATTTTTTAATATCAATATCGTATCTCAGCTTTATGCGCACTTATCTTTTATATTAATTGTAATAATCCTTCCCGAGTATTATCGCAAGCTATAAACAGAAGCCTCAGTCCCTATTTTCTATTCTAGATATTCGATGACTAAATAACTCTTACTGGCTGTCGACTCTTGAAGTATTTAACTTGTAAAACTCAAAATTGTTTTCGAGTTAAAGAGTATAATTTTAATTCTGTTTATATTTCATGGGAGTCGAGACCCAGGTTGTATATTCTTTTATCGAGTACACTTGAAAAATGTTATCTAATGAAAATGAGCCTTAAAATGGATTTACATTACTGTAGACCATTGATGATATGCCTGCAGTGATCAGTGTTCAAAGAAAGAGAATATCCCTGCTGGAAGTAAAAAGATAGAAATCTTATCCTTTGAATCATTTTGAATCTTTATTATAGGAAAAAAAAAGAGATAATTTATCCAATTCCATCTCTTATTAATTTTAAATTCGAGTCTATCTTTTCCATTACTTACTTTTTTATCCCTTAAAATCCTTCATCAATAATCCTTAATCTTTTTCTATCTCTTAGTCTATCATAATACACGTCTATCTTTTCCATTACTTACTTTTCTATCCCTTAAAATCCTTCATCAATCCTCCCTAATCTTTTCCTATCTCTTAGTCAATCATAATACACGTCTATCTTTTCCATTACTTACTTTTCTATCTCTTACAATCCTTCATCAATCCTCCTTAATCTTTTCCTATCTCTTAGTCAATCATAATACACGTCTATCTTTTCCATTACTTACTTTTCTATCTCTTACAATCCTTCATCAATCCTCCTTAATCTTTTTCTATCTCTTAGTCTATCACAATACACGTCTATCTTTTTCAATCTCCCCTTTTCTATCTCATTCTATTCTACATCTATCAACGTCAATCTTTTTTTATCTCTTTGTCAATCTAACTTCACGTCTATCTTTTTCTATCTTTCATTCTTTATCACATCCTATGCTTTATCTATCCACGTGAATCTTTTTCTATCTCTTTTTCATTCTAAATTCGAGTCTATCTTTTCCATTACTTACTTTTCTATCCCTTACAATCCTTCATCAATCCTCCTTAATCTTTTTCTATCTCTTAGTCAATATAAATTCACGTCTATCTTATTTAATCTCCCCTTTTCTATCTCATTCTATCCTTTGTCTATTGACGTGAATCTTTTTCTATCTTCTTGCCAATCTAGGTCTATGGCTATCTTTTCCAATCACCTGATCTCTATCTCATCCAATCCTTCATCAATCCACCTTAATCTTTTTCTATCTTGTCTTCAATCTAAATTCACGTTTATCTTTTTCAATCTCCCCTTTTCTATCTCTTTGTTAATCTTAATTCACGTCTATCTTTTTCTATCTTTCATTCTCTATCTCATCCTATGCTTTATCTATCCACCGTAATCTTTTTCTACCTCTTTGTCAATCTAAATTCACGTCCATCTTTTTCAATCTTCCCTTTTCAATCTCATCCTATGCTTTATCTATCCACGTGAATCTTTTTCATCTTTGTCAATCTAAATTCACGTATACCTTATTTAATCTTCCCTTTTCTATCTTATTCTATCCTTTATCTATTCACGTGAATCTTTTTCTATCTTCTTGCCAATCTAGGTCTATGGCTATCTTTTCCAATCACCTGATTTCTATCTCATCCAATCCTTTATCGATCCACCTTAATCTTTTTCTATCTTTTCTCCAATCTAAATTTACGTTCATCTTTTTCAATCTCCCCTTTTCTATCTCATTCTATTCTACATCTATCAACGTCAATCTTTTTATATCTCTTTGTTAATCTCAATTCACGTCTATCTTCTTCAATCTCCCCTTTTCTATCTTATTCTATCCTTCATCTATCAACATCAATATTTTTCTATCTTGATGCCTACCTCTCCCTATTACACATTTTGAACTCTCTTTCTATCTCTCATTATCTCTCCTTACAACAAAAGAAGATCTGTCCACTACTAAGATATTTTATATTCTTTTTCTATAAGGGTGATTATATTTTATGGCCAATGAAGTAATAGTCCTCTCCTATGTAAAATGGACACAATACTTTTTAGAACTGCATGCTTCATTTTGTGGTAAGAATAGATACTGAGGGATATAGAGAGAGATTAAAATTTGCACTATGGGGAGATAAATGAGGGATAGAAAAAGATACAAGTGGTCGATTACGAAAGATGGAGAAAAAGATAGATACTACTTCAGTCGGCGGATAGACTAAGGGATAGAAAAAGACAGATATTACCAGACATAGGGATAGAAAAAGATAGATATTCCCGGTCACTCTGGATAAGTGCGGAGATAGAAAAAGATAGAGTTTTGGGGGTGCAAAGTGATGGGTTGAGGAAGATAGAAATATTCTATCTTTTCCAATCCCCCAGTTCCTATTTTTTAAAATCTTTTCACTTCCAGCAGGGATAAGTCGAATGAATACTTTTGGATTAGACGGATGTAGGAATATCACAATTTTAGAATGGTGCCACTGGCAATATAATGATGCAGACTGACTACAACTAAAGATAAAAAGTCTATAGTGAATCGAAAATATTGAAAAGTAGTACTAATTTTTTAAAATCGTTGTAGACACTCTGCATGTTTTGCTTTGGTGTGAACTTTTTATAGAACATATATATTGCAACACCAGCGTTGCTCTCTTTTGTGATTTATACGGATACGGAGTCCTGTAACAATAATGATATTTACCTTCACAAGTCTTGTACCCTGACTTATCACTTTCTGTAAAAAAGCTGATTTTTCACTCTTTCATTGGTCTGATATGATTAGGGTAATTAGCTATTACTTTTCGTAATTTATGTACCTTAATAATTTCTCGCTATTAGATGCTGATTTGTATTGCTAGGCAGATGATTTTTATAATTACGTAAACATTGCTATTAGAATGATTCTATATAACTCTATAATCTCTTAAACGATCAATGTCTATTTACAAGATTAGTATTTTCATATGTAAAAGAAAATGGCGCAAAAAATGTCAAGATAATCTTCTTTGGATTATCTTAATATATAATAGAACCAGTTTCATTTTGCTTCTAATCCTCGCAGCAAATTTACAAAATTTAGTTTATAATAATTCAAAATTACTTTTAAATACAGAAGAAACTTCGGCTGCCGGGATTAAAAACTAAGAATTGACGCACCCTGTAGAACACTTTTTACAAATAACTGTACATTGGAGAGTTTTTTCGAATGTGAAAGATTTTTGAAAGTTGTATATTTAAGAAATATTTGAATTAATATTCTAATTAAATTAAACATTTATAAATTCTTGTATTGCCGATATCTAAATTTTCCTTCTTTGGGTCCAATAGTCAAAAATCTTACTCTCTAAATCCGAATCAGTCAAATTTTCACTGATTGAATCAGTGACTTGACTTTTCACTGATTCACCAGTGGAAAAATATTTTTCACTGTTAAATCAGTTAATTTTCACTGATTCATCAGTGAAAAAAATGTTTCTCACTGTCAAATCAGTCAATTTTCACTGAAATAATCAGTGAAATTTGACTGATTTAAAGTAACCTCTTTTTAGCTATTTGAATCATTCAAATTTCACTGATAATCATAAGATTTTGACTGATTCAAATTTAGAGAGTAGTTCTCTCATCTTGAAAACTAATTTAAATAAAAATTACTAAAAATCACACGAGTTACGAGTCATGTAATTTCATTTGTTTATTTTTGAAAGGTATTATCTAACTCTCGTTAGGCGTGATTCTAGATATTAATGTTCGGAAAAGGAGAGATCGGGAATATCGATTTGTTAGAGATGAAATCAAAGTATGAATAATTGGTCAAGCACTTAATTGCAAGTTAAATCATAAATACTTACTTTATGAGTGTTTTTTAAAAACGAATTATCTACCTGTATGTGTGCGCTTATTCAGAGTAAAGTTTTCTTTTATACATATTTACAAGCGAATGTCTGTGTGCCGTGAGAATGTGTTTTAATTATTTACATAGTTGAAAACTTCTAAACTTTTTCGAATGAAAAAACTGACGATTCTAAACTACGAAGTTACATCGCTTTTCTAAGTAGAAAACGAAAACAGCTAAAAGTCTAGTTCTCATTCGTACAAAACAGCACATAATAACAATGCTTTCGTAGTTCAAGTTTCTAAGCGAACGTCGCACAGTGACGCAAATACAAAATTTACTGTTCAATACTGATCTATAATTTTTTATAATTGAGGGGCATTAATTTCTTTTTTCGCAGTTTTTCTCTGCAGGAATTTAAAATATTTTTACTAAGTCTGATAAAACCAAAATTTGATGCAACTTCAATTTTCCGGGTTTGAGTTTTAAAATTATTTTTTCTATTTTTGATTCTTTATGAATTTTTTAATTTACTGACGTTCTAATTTTCAGGATCATTAATATTTCTACATAAATTAAATTAAGAATCCACCTAACAGATGTGTTCTTGTTCGCAAATTCAAATTGGTATTACTTGTAAATAATTATTTTTCAACTTTCCTACACTAATCTATCTTAATTTAATTATTGATTACAATCTATGTGATATTGAATAAAAATATATATATTGCTTTGTAAATATAAAAAAGGGATCACTACCGATTATTTGACATTTTTCCTGTTCCCTCAGTCTGGAATCTTCAATTTCCATAAATAAAATCAGTTAAATTTTTAGTTATTAGAAAACTTTAAAACACAGGGAAATAATACCCTATTGAAAAACTTGACGTAAAAAACGACGTCAAAAATGACATAAAAAACGACGTCAAAAAGTACGTCAAAAACGACGTCAAAAATCACGTAAAAAACGAAGTTAAAAATTGGGACAGTTTTTTACGTCGTTTTTTATGTCATTTTTGACGTCGTTTTTGACGTACTTTTTTGTCTTTAAGAAGCCTTACATTTCCTATTACATTTTTGTGACTCCTTTACGAAATGCCCATTCCACTTTGAAATAAATTATTTTATTATACAATAGTTCTTTTACTGATAAGCATTTCTCAATTACGATATCCAATGAACGACCGAATATAAATTGTTAAGGCTTCTTAAAGTCGAAAAATTACGTAAAAAACGTCGTCAAAAATAACGTAAAAAATGACGTAAAAAACTAACCCAATTTTTGACATCGTTTTTTACTTAATTTTTGACGTCGTTTTTTATGTCGTTTTTGACGTACTTTTTTGTCTTTAAGAAGCCTTAACAATTTATATTCGGTCGTTCATTGGGTATCGTAATTGAGAATCGTAATTGAGAAATGCTTATCAGTAAAAGAACTATTGTATAATAAAATAATTTATTTCAAAGTGGAATGGGCATTTCGTAAAGGAGTCACAAAAATGTAATAGGAAATGTAAGGCTTCTTAAAGACAAAAAAGTACGTCAAAAACGACGTCAAAAACGACGTCAAAAATGACGTAAAAAACTGTCCCAATTTTTGACCTCGTTTTTTACGTAATTTTTGACGTCGTTTTTTATGTCATTTTTGACGTCGTTTTTTACGCCATTTTTGACGTCCTTTTTTATGTCATTTTTTACGTTATTTTTTACGTCAAGTTTTTCAATAGGGTAAACATCAGAGAATTATAAACGTCAACTAATCCACACAAAAGTTGCGGCATAAAATATGTACTGAATATCCGGCTCCTCAAGTTTGTTAAGAATATAATGCCCGACAATTCTGATAAAAAAATGTTTTGAGATTTTTATAAATTAAATTTTGAATTTGCACCACAGCGTCTTAGTTAATTAGTTCGAAACCAACAACATACATTATTTATATCGTACGTCTGCGGAAATAGTAACATTGCAGATATAATCTTGAGTTATCTTTAAGAAGATGATAAGATGATAATCTCTAGAATAAAAATACAGAATTAAACAAAAGATTCGATATACACATCGCAGCAGACTCAATAATTATCTGATTAAGCTCTCAGAAACGCAGTTCTATTTTCGCAAAACGTTTGACTCCATTGGTTTCCGCATTTTTTTTCTTCTGTAAAAAACTATTATCGGTATAAAATTTTGTTTATCCCAAGACTTAAGTAGTCATATAGTCCAGACTTGCACCTTCTCCGCTACTATGCACCAACTAGCATGATCATAATACGAGGAGATAATATGCAGATTCTCTACATATTTATTAATCAGCTGATCCAATTCACCTTCTCGAAAAACGTGATAATATTGATGGTAGGTAATGGCTCCACCTCCCTGATCAGATGGTAGGGATTCTTGAGAAGAAGAGCCACTAAGAGTCCCATTACTGGCTGCAGTTTTTATCCTAGAACGCTCGAAATGACTTCGCCCTGAGCTCAACTTCGAGGGCATTTCTTCTGAAGCTGAGCGATTTTGACTTAAAAGCTTGCGTCTTTCGCTGATACACCTGCTGAAGTCCAAATTACTAGATCCAAGAGAAGCTGTACTGCCACTTCCTAATCTTCTAGTGCTACCTTGACTGCTTTCGCTAATTGTGTTCTCGATAGAGTCCCCGATGTCGCTTGATTCCATAGAATTACCGAATTTCAAGTACTTCTCATTACTTGAACCTTTGATCTTCGTCTCCTGACATTTCTTTTCTATGTCAGCTTCGTTGATGAATTCACAGTTTTTAGACACCATGACGAAATCCATGGTTTCTTCAGATGCGCTTCTCCTGATGAATTCGTCTTCTTCAAGACTGTCAGGCTTCTTGTCGAATTCTAGGTAATCGTCGTCTTTACACGAGTCTTCTTCAGAAAATGTTCTATGAAGAGAATCTAATTCCAATTTAGCTTTCTGACAATATTGGTCAATGTCGTGAATCAAATTCTCACTAAGCTTTTCAGTAAAGTCGATCAAGTGCTGACGACACTCCTCGTTCCAGGTTACTTCCTCTGGTGATGCAGCAAGAAGGTGATTTGTTTCTGTTGTGATGGATCTTGACGATCTCTCAGATTTTAGAAGTGAATTTGTTTGGTTCTGCTCTTTTTGTTGAATCACAGCATCTACTGTATCCTCGAGGGAACTCTCAATATTTGTAGCTGCTTCGAGTAATCTTGAGGACTGCAATAACGATGTTGATGAACTCAAGGAGCGGTCAAAATCTTTCGTCTCGGAATCCTCTGTCTTGATATTTGACTCTTTACAACTATCGAATTTGTTTTCTGAAAAAAAAAGAGTTTAGAAATTAGAAAAAGGGAGATGACCAACCTCGGACTATGTAGATATTTTACTCCAACTTATTATTCTTGACAACGTTTCGAAGACAATATGTCAACCTCTTCAGATCTTCCAAAATATTTAATTTGAAAATTATTTGACTCTATATAAATCAAACAAATTTCAAAAAATGTTAAAAAGAATAAATACATAAAATCAATTAATAAAATAAATATTTAACAAATTACCTGTCGTTACAAAATAACATTCACAAAACAAACATCACAAAAAAATCGATGATGTCAAACAAAAACTTGGTCAGAACAACTTTCCATAATGTTTCAAAATTTGTAATAAGAAACATAACTGGAAATTATGTCACAATTATTAATATTAAAAACAAATTGTTGTCAAATTTATAATTTATAATTGACATTGATAGTTTGAAAGTTTTATTTTACACATTTTTTTTAAAAAACCTTTAACTATTTTACAAAGAAGTTGAAAATTATTAATTTTAAAAAATTAATTTAATTTTTAAAAAAAGTTTAGAAAGTATTTTATTTTCTTAATTATAATAATAAAAATTACCTTTCTTTGCAGTGTAACGTTCATCAGAAATCACACTGATAACGGATCCCACAGATTCTGGTGATGAAACACCACTAGAGTCACTGTCCAAATCATCCGTTTCTGGATTAAACAATTCCAAAGAGAGCAAACGAGGTAAAATCTTTGTTGCAGCCTCTAGTTTTCCAGGTACCGCAGAGGAAGCGCGTCGAACTAGTGGAAACGATGGTTTTATTCGTGTCGCAAACCCTGGCTTCTGATTCAGTAAAACCTTAATCTGATTCAATCTATCTTTTCGAGTTTCTTCTTCGTTCATCGATTCATTATTGGACTTATCACTATTTTTCAAACTAGCTTCAACAGTTGATATCAAAGATGTAGTGTTCTTGATTTTTGGATTACTATCCAAGATAATTTCATTATTAGAGGTAGAATTTAATTTGAGTTTTGTATCTTGAACCAAGGAGACTTTACTAGTTTCTCTACCCATAACGTTGATTTGATTTGGTCTCGTTCCACTGCATTCATTTTTAGTAGCAAAATCGAACTGCTTATCAAAAAAGTTGATTGCTGGCTGGATATTCTCGTTCTTATTGCTATTGTGGCTGAAAAAGGGTCTCATGGATGCAGAGTTTAGGGTTCTGGGTGATAATCCAGGCGGACTTGGAGGTGGAAGGGACTTGCTGGTAGCTGGGAACTGCTTTAAAAGAGGAGATATGGTCATCATCTTTAATCTCGGACCTGGCAAGTCAGGTGGATACTTAACACGAGGCGAAGGAGGTGCAGAAGCTGTACTCAATTGGTAACCAGGTGGAGCGGTTATCACATCTATCAAAGGTGTCACTTCTGCTTTTGGCACATAAATAACTGAGGCAAAGCTGTCCTCTGAATCGACGCTAGTGTCGCTTTGTAAACTGCTGTCTTTAGATGAATCTGAACCGTCTTCGCGTGATAATCTCCTCTCGATGTAATCCACATCTCGTTGCAAGTTGATCAAGTTCTGAAGATTGTCGGTTGCTTTTATTTTTGAGGAAACGTACTCACAAGATGAGGGAACTGGTACTTCACTCTCGGTCGACTTCCAGCTCTGTGAAGTAGATAATATAGATCAGCGATGCTTTTAATAATATTCATAAATTTATAATGTTTTTCATCACCGTACCTGCAAAATTCTCACAAATCCATTTTTAATTGACATCCCTGAAACCTTTTCGATATTCGTAGTTGATTGCTTGATTTTGTTCGTAAGGCCACTTTTCAGTAGTTGAAATCTCTTCAACGCATTTCCGGAGTAGAACGACTCTCTGAACATCTCGAATGCCTTTCTTTTGTATAGCAGATCCTCATTCAATGATGATTGCCTTGTAATATGTCGTCTCAATCGTTCTTTTTCTTCTAGCCGTTCTATCGACATCAACTCCTCATTCATTGAACTCTGCTTGTGTACGAAGCTTCCTCGTTTTGTGTGCTTGTTCTCTGAATCCTGAAATAAATCTTAATGAATCTTAAGTGCTAAAAAATGTATGTTCTTTGATTATAAATAATACATAATTCACTGAAAGTGATCGGTGAAAATAAAACTGGTGTTAAACTGTTTTGTAAAGCAGTCGATAAATCGGTAAGTACTTTATAACAGGATTGAATATTACCTGATTATGTGGAGAGTCCTCAATTATATTATGAATGGCAGTATTTTCAGGAACATTCAAACAGTCCTCGTCTTCATTAAAGTGCGTTTTTTGCTTGACTAATCGAGGCTTTGATACGTTGAGCGGTGGCGTCATTGAATCTTCGTCCAGATGCAGTTCAGAAGTCATTGTGGAACAGAGGCCAGGAATGCTAGACCTCGATCGCACCAAGTCAAGTCGTTGTATCTCCAGAATATCACCGAGACTCTTGGATTTTATACTCAGACTTTCAGATTGTTTACTCAACGTTACTATTGTGTCTTCTAGTCTCCGCAGTTCTATAGGCATATCATCCATATTCCCGCTGTCGTCTTCCTGATAACATCTGCGACTTTTTCCTCCGTTTTGCCAATTTTCAAGGAACCAGGGTCGAGACCCACGTCTTCCACCTGCCAGTTTCTGCAATGCTCTGCGAAAAAAACTGTAGCATGTCTCATTCGGACTTGAAAGACTGCTGGTTGAAGGAGATGGACTGAACATTGGATCGGTCCAGTAATTTTTATTTTTGCATTTTTGCTGACTTCCTCTGTAATTAATCAATTAGACATTAGTTTCCTCTTATTCTTAAGAACAATTCATACGAGGGCTGTTCAATAAGTCCGTGACTTTGAAATGAAGAACACTTTTTATAACAAAAATTCCAATTTATTTTTCAACATAGTCCCCTTTTAACTGTATACATTTATTATAGCGGTACTCAAGCTTCTTTATGCTCTCTAAAAAGTAATTTTTATCAAACCCCTCAAATCACTCATTTTTTGCAGCAATGATCTCTTCGTTCGATGAAAATCTTTTACCTCCAAGCCAAGTTTTTATGTTAGGAAACAAAAAATATTTGGAAGGAGCCAAACCTGGGGAATAAGGTGGATGAGGAAGTATTTCGTAGCGCAAATCAAATGATTTGGCCGTTGCAATGGCACTCGTGTGAGCAGGTGCATTTTCGTGGTGGAAAAGCACTTTTTTTCGCCAGATGGGGCTGCTTTTCCTTCAGTATGGCATCATATCGATCTAATAACGAGGCATAACACTCTCCTGTAATAGTTTTTCCCTTCTGTAGATAATCGATTAATATTATACCATGTGAGTCCCAAAAAATTGTGGCCCACCTTACCAGTTGATGAAACAGTCTTCGCTTTTTTCGGCGCAGATTCGCCAGGCCCAGTCCACATTTTCGACTGATTTTTTGTTTCTGGCGTATAATAATGAATTCACGTTTCATCAACAGTTACATAATTTCGCAAAAATTCCTTTGAATTACGCTGAAACATGCCCAAACATTGCTCAGACGCAACCACACGAGCCCGCTTGTGATCGGCTGTGAGCAAACGCGGCACCCATCTTTTCTAACCAACGTACTGACTTGAAACTTTGTATATACACTGATATTAGATGGTATTTGATTAGAGTAGTTAAGGATCCTCTAGGGAAGGATAGGACAAACCCCATGCCTAATACGGATTGGTCGAGCGAAGTTTGTTGGAGAGTTCCGGTTAAGTACTAAGCTCTTATATTTTTGTTTAGTAATTTATAACGAATGTGAGTATATCCGTTTAATAAGTATCTAATTATGATATAAGACGTGTGTTCAGAAAATAACGGGAATTTTTTAATGTCGCAGGTTTGGAGAGTCCTATTGTCAATTTTTGTTATTATGTTGTTATACATGCTCCTGAAGTATGATAAAATCTTCAGCTGTATTCATTGTTTACTTTGTCTGTGGCAGCCGCTAAGGTTAGACGTGTTTTCACGAGCTCGGTGATTTTCGTTTGTTAAAAGAAATGGATCAAATTAGTTTCGACGTCATATCCGTAAAACCATGTTTCGTCACCTGTTATAATACGGTTCAGTAATTCTGCATCGTCGTTGACTTCATTTAGTGACCCCTGAACAGCTTCCATTCGCCTTTGTTTTTGTTCAAATATCGACAATTTTGGAACAAATTTTGCTGCCACGCGTTTCATACCCAAAACATTCGAAAAAATTTCATGGCATGAGCCAATCGATATGCCAACATCATCAGCGACTTCTCTGATTGTGATTCGGCGATCGTTCATAACCATTTCTTTCACTTTTTCCACGTTTTCATTAGTTGTTGATGTGCTGGGGCGTTCGTCATCTTCAACGTCTTCACGGCCATCTTGGAAACGCTTATACCACTCGTAACCTCTTGTTTTACTCATAGCAGACTCACCATAGGCCTTTCTTAACATTTCAAACACTTTGTTACACTTTATTTCATTTCTTACGCAAAATTAGATACAAATTATTAGATCCATTTCTTTTAACAAACGAAAATTGCCGAGCTCATAAAAACACGTCTAACCTTAGCGGCTGCCGCAGAGAAAGTAAACAATTAATACAGCTGAAGATTTTATCATACTTCAGGGGCATGTATAACAACATAATAAAAAAAAATTGAGAATAGGACTCTCCGAATTCGCGAAATTAAAAAATTCCCGTTATTTTCTGAACACGCCTCGTATGCATCATAACTGATACATTGTGATGCATATTATATACGGGAAAGTGTATTCGCTCCTAAAACTAACCTCAAAACGTGTTGTTGTTTTAGACAATCAAGAATTCGTCTCACGTCACTTCCGATCCAATTGTTATAGTGGAGGGCTCAGTGGCGGAACATTGTCCTATCCTTCCCTAGAGGATCCTTAAGAGTAGTAACACATTTACGATAACAGCACCATCTTTCGAGGAGTCACGGACTTATTGAACAGCCCTCGTAGGTGCAATAAATCTGTTTACCTTTTTAATAGGTGTTTTTGTGGATGATTAAATTGTCTTTCATCACAGGATTCATGTGATCTACCACTACTAGACCTGGAGTTTAGACAATATGCTTTCGGCCACGGCAATAAGACATCTTGAGATTCAAACTAGGGGAATAAAATATGCATTTAGACTTAATTTTAAGTAGAAATTATATCAAATTTACTTTTCAAGTCTTTTTCTTAGGTAAATAAGTATAGCTCGAGCGTTCAGAAGTTATGATAGCTTTAAAAGATTGAAAAAGTCAATATAAAATCTCAGAAGGTGAAAGTTTTATGAAGAATTCGTTTCGCTTGAGAGGTATACTTTTTGTTCAGTTCAGAGAAAAGTATATTTACATCGATCCTGTGAGAAGTTATTATAAGCTATTACTGTTATTAATTACTCAGATACTGCCCTGCTGGAGGTAAAAAGATAGAAATCTTATCCTTTGAATCATTTTGAATCTTTATTATAGGAAACGATAGAGATAATTTATCCAATTCTATCTCTTTTTAATTCTAAATTGACGTCTATGTTTTCTAATAACTACTTTTCTATCCATTCCAATCCTTTATCTATCATCCATAGTCTTTTTCTATCTCTTTTTCAATATAAATTCACGTCTATCTTTTCCATTACTTACTTTTCTATCCCTTACAATCCTTCATCAATCCTCCTTAACCTTTTTCTATCTCTTAGTCTATCACAATACACGTCTATCTTTTCCATTACTTACTTTTCTATCCCTTACAATCCTTCATCAATCCTCCTTAACCTTTTTCTATCTCTTAGTCTATCACAATACACGTCTATCTTTTCCATTACTTACTTTTCTATCCCTTACAATCCTTCATCAATCCTCCCTAATCTTTTCCTATCTCTTAGTCAATCATAATTCACGTCTATCTTTTTCAGTCTCCCCTTTTCTATCTCATTCTATTCTACATCTATCAGCGTCAATCTTTTTTATCTCTTTGTCAATCACAATACACGTCTATCTTTTCCAATGTTTCATTCTCTATCTCATCCCATGCTTTATCTATCCACGTGAATCTTTTTTCTATGTCTTTGTGAATCTAAATTTATTCTTCATTTCGTGGTGAAAATCGATACTGAGGGATATAGAGAGAGAATAAAATTTGGACTATGGGGAGATAAATGAGGGATAGAAAAAGATACAAGTGGTCGATCACGAAAGATAGAGGAAAAGATAGAAAAAGATAGATACTACTGCAGTCGGCGGATAGACTAAGGGATAGGAAAAGATAGATATTACCAGACATAGGGATAGGAAAAGATAGATATTCCCGGTAATTCTGGATAAATGCGGAGATAAAAAAGATAGAGTTTTGGGAATGCAAAGTGATGGGTTGGGAGAGATAGAAATGTTCTATCTTTTCCAATCCCCCAGTACCTATCTTTTTTAATTTTTTTACTTCTAGCAGGGATAGGTATTAATTTGTCGTTAAAATTATTTACCATTGACGCAGAAATCTTTGGATTATTTTACCTTTCTGTGTCTCTGTTCCATAGCCCAAACAGAAATAATAAGTCGTCCACCTATTCGTAAAACTCGAGCGAGTTCTTTTAAAGCTCGAACTCGTCTCTCGGTTGTGGCAAAGTGGTGAACCACTGCAATCGACAACACAGCGTCGAAACTCTCATCCCGAAAAGGTAGCGCCAAATTATCACATATTAAAACCTAAAATGAAAAGTCAATTAACTTAAATAACTAAAATTGACTGAATAAAATCAAAATCGATATCCACCTCGTTTTCCTTCTCTCGAGCTATATTCGTTAGTCTTTTGCATCGGTCGACTCCTATTTTGAAAGTACTGTGATTCACGTTCAGATACTTCCCATTGCCACAACCTTAATTTAATTAATTCAAAAAATTAAATTTCCAAATGGAAAAGATCGTATCTGAAGAGTCTTTAAGTTAAAAATTATATACCGATGTCGCAGACAAGGGCCCCTGGTTCCAATTCTTCGAGGAATTGATAAATTCGTGGCCATTGTTTGTTTTGGATTGTCTTTTCGGCACATTGTTCGTAGACTTCGTGAACGTATGCTTGCTCCAGGGCCAGAGACCGAGCTGCTTGTTCACTCACGCTCTCAGACATTCCACTTGTTACTGCGTTCTGCCCATATTCACACGCCTGGTCACACTACTGAAAAAAAATGTTAAACGACATTTAATTTTATTAAATTAATACTAAAGTAAAAGGAAGCTAATTACTGAGTGAACAAATTCAGAAATCCAGAAATTTGTACTTTATCACAATATAAATAGGAACAGGCAAATAGAAGATCAATTAGATAATAGGAAAATCATAAAAGTTAGTCAATTAGATAATAATGAAGGGATAGAATAATAAGTATAAAATAGGTGAACTGATTTTCTATTATGTATAAAAACGTATAAAGGTAGGGATATGTAACTATAATTATAAGTAATAAATAATAATATGAAAAGTAATTATATGTGATTATATCCCTAGCGAACTGGCTGAACGCTAGCTAAATGCTTCGCGCTCCGTTCTTTCTGGACCTCGCGCTCCGCACTCGGTCTTGTGCTCTTCGCATACATTTAAGTTTATTTCTTATAATTTAATACTGAAGCTCAAACCAATTTTATAATATTAAAGATGATGTAAATTACTCATTTTCTCAAATTCACTAAATTTCTTTTTCAGTTTAAGTAAAACAGGAAATTCAATTTACTTAAGAGGGAAGATACCTCTAGAACTTTCAAAAAATCAAAATTTTTTTTTTTGCTCAAATCGATTGAAAAACTATTCCAAAATATAATCCCAAAGTTCTATTGGTAACCCGTAAATTGAATGGAACATATTTTTTCAGGTACAAAAACTTTGAGGCTCGTTTTTTCGAAACTAACTTTTTTTATCCGGCCGTCAAGATTGCGAGCAAACTATTCAACCGATTTACTTGAATGAAACGGTATTTTATAGATAATTTTATATTCAAGTGCGTGGTAGGCCGCTTTTTCGCGAAAAATAGTATTTCTACAGTTTAACTATTTTCATGTCAAAAAACACGGGTAAAAATGGCACTTTTTCACAAAACGCATGAAAATATACCCAATTTTTCGAAATTCTCAAAAACCCCCTGCTATGCACTCGATAAAAGCTTCCCGATTTATAAAAAATTTTCTTTTAACGTTTCAGATGAAAAACCTAGCCAGGAAGTTGACGGCCGCAAAAAATGTTAGCAGCGACGCTATTGACGGGATCCGTCATATTTCCGCCATTTTGTATTTTTCTATCATGAAAAAATTGTTTTTTTGAAGTTAAATAATGCCTTTTAATATATGAAAAAAATCCGGACTTGCTTCGTTTTCATTCTCCCAGAATAAAATTGAAAAAAACTGCTTTTTTTAAGGGTTCTAGAGGTATCTCCCCCCTTAAGGCTCTATCGGCCTTAAGGAACACATTCTCATCATGACACTCATGCTTCGAGCTCGATTTTCTGTATACATTTCAGTAACTTTTTAATAAATTACATGATTAAAATAATTTATTTATTTTCTTCCAAATTTCTCAAAAAGGAAAAACAATCGTAGGCTTTATTTAAGGTGGCTTCGGCGTTTGGTGTCGTATGAAGTGAGGGGCACCGTGGGGGCACGTGTTAAATGAATGCTCATTGCTACTTATTTTTTTAATAATCATATGTATTATAGTAACATCTGAGTAGAAGGGTAAGAAATCGCGGAAATGTCCCTAGAAAAAAGCGATAGTAAAAATTTATTAGTTTCACCTTGAGGCGATTTTTATATTCTGTACTTTTCTCGAAATTTTCTCTCGATTGAAGTCGTCAACCCTTTGTTTTTATAATACTAATAAATTCCTCGAAATCGAAAGTACTAGTATATATTTGATTTATAGGGACTTGTGATTTTGTTTCGGAGTTTCGCCGATTTTGACGAGGAATCCCATAAGACTACGTGTTAAACTGACATTTTTTCGGTAGCGATTTTTTCGGCAATGACATCGTCAAGCACGGTATTTCTTGTTTCCAAATGAATCTAGCATATTTTATCAAGATAATCTCTAAGTTTCAGAGCAGTCTGTTATTTTTTCAAAAACGCCGAAACCACCTTAAGGAAACAATTTTGCAGAACAACGCTTATTTCGTATCTCACATATTTTGGTGAAAAGAATCGAATTTTTCTAATATTAATAATCAAAACATAAAATATACATCCTTTCCCGAAATGTCTTAATGAGAATTTGTAGACTTCTTTGAGGCAAACAATTTACCATCTAAACGTTTTTTATATATCTCATATATTTTGTCTAAAAAATGGAATTCTTGAATTTTAATCGTATTTATTGGAATTGAAACGAAAAATATATGTTTTATCAGAAACTGTGTGAGACAAAACTTGTAGATCTTTTTGAAACTAACAACTTTGTATTCTTACGTTTTTTTCTTATTTTACATATTATTGTAAAAAAATTGAATTTTGTATTTTCAATAGTTTTTTTTTTAATTAAAAAGAAAAATATGCATCTTATGAAAAAATGTTACAATTCAAATTTGTAGGTCTTTATTTATTCAATAATATTGTATCATAACGTTTTTTCGTATCTCGTATAATTTAACTGGAAAATGGAATTTTGATATTGACTTTTTTCAAGTTTTAATATGCTGTAACATTTCTAATTTTGATTTAATCAAAAAATGTTATCAGGATAATTTGTAGAGATTTATGAACACTATCAAAAACCAGTATTGAAATTTTTGATTTTTTCAAAAAGTTATTTTCAAAAACACAAAAGTAGTGCTCAATCCCTCAATTTTGATTGGATGTGGCTGGTTAACGAACTTGTCCTTACTTTTCCGGCTCTGATAAAGTGTGCCATAGCTCAATTCAATCTGATAATTCTATCGAGAGTTATGCCGCACACGACCTACTAGACAGACAGACAGACAGACACTTTCGTAAAACCCGTTTTTTCTGACTCAGGGGGTCTCAAAACGTAAAGATTTGATGAAAATTTCGAAAGTCATTTTTCACATAAAACCAATACCTTCTCATATGATGAGAATGTAAAAAAACTCCGAAATGTAAATAATTGTTTGTTTTGTGAAAAGTCTGACCCAAAGTGTTATAATAACCATTAAAAGTGAAAATAAGATTCCTATAAGAGAAATTGCAAAATATTATATATGGAAAATTAAAACAATTTGAAATGATTTAATTCTGAAGTTGGATGAACTAACCCATAGAAACTAGAACTAACCGTGACCCTATTGGGAATTCACACCCTCGCGTATAGAATCCACAGGTACGCAGCAGCATAAACAATCAAACTTCTCCTATCAAAGACTGCTGATAGGGTCAATCCAATATGATTTCTATAATTATCAATTTTTATAGGATATTTTCTTCCAGGTTAATCAAAAATCTATAAAATCCTATCAATTGTTCCAGCAAAGAAAAAATTTTAAATTTGATTAAAAAAGTTCACCCTGATCGAAGCTTGATCAAAACCCGAATTAACTTTTTAACATTTTACTTTTAATCTCAGGTAAAGTTTCTTCTGGAAGATACTTATCATGATCTTTTAGAATTAGCATCGATCAAGATTTGAATAAAAACTCTCAACCTCGAAAGATACGAGAAGAATTTCATTCGCTATGATTCATCAGGGGCTCAGATCCCGAGATTGTTTGGAGGCAGGCAACCGCAGTAAAACAATTCCTGAAGAATGCGAAGTATCTTCTTTTCTGTTCCTCTAATTTTCTCACGTGAATTTACATATCTGCCTTCCTCTCTATACCTCAGATGAAGTATCGTATACCTTTGACACCATCGCAAAAAATCGCCAGAGTCTTCAGTTCTGATAAAGGTAATTATTGCCCAAAGGGTACATAGATTACGAGATTTCTTTCTGGTTTGAAAATATAGTTGACAAACATCAAGAAACATAATCAAATCCACGACGTTCCTCTCCATCAATAATAAAATCTTAAATACTGATTTTCTGCTTAAAAAATTCGATCCTTTTAGTTGATTTTTTTCATTTTATTCTGATTTCAATTAAATCATTAGTTTTTGGCATTCCTTTTTAAAATTTATATCCTGCCTTTCCCTAGAATCACCTCCAAAGATCTAATTTTCAATTTTGATTTTCAGGACCAGGAAATTCTTTTGACTATCCCTACTTGGAGCTCTTGTTAGTTTCACAATATTCTTGGCTGAAGTTTTACCGAGATTTGGTAAATTGAGTTTTGCAAGTTAAAGAGAGGCATTAAAAGGCTATTAGTTCGCGACACTGTAAGTAACATTACTGTTGCATGGAAACAACAGACTGCATCCCCGTAGACATTCAGCAGCCGGCAGGGTGGTATGCTGGACCATACTTGAAAGAGCAACAGAAAGGGAGAGCATTCGATAGAGAAGGACAATATGCATCTATTGTCGACGTAGAAGATGCAGCGACTGCGCGCTGAATTTATTCAATATTCCTTTCGCATAACTGGGTTAGTTTCAGTGTACCAAGTTTAATTAATTGACAGATGCTAAGGCCTGTCGATAGGTCATTTAGTTGATAGGGCAGTCGATCACTCTCTAGTGATCCTATTATTACTCAAGGTCTTCTACTCTCAAACTAGAGAACGTAGTCAGATCTAATCTTTGTGAGAAATAATACTCGATCATTTAATATTTTTAGTGATTTGGGTTCGACATTTTCTCACGGTTGATTTGCATATTTCACAAAATATCCATGAGTTAGCAGAATGTTTTCCACCTGTATTGAAGATCAAGATCATCGCTCAGATCCCTTGAGATGTGAATGAACTGATATTTCAGAATACAAATATATGTTTTTCAAAAGGTGATACACTGGGGGAAAAGATTTGATTGAATAAAAGAAAATAATTTTTTTGAAAGGCTATCTTTAATTTAAACAAAAGATCTATTTGAATTAAATAACATTTGTTTTGTTCAAACAAAATAATTTTGGTTTCAAGAATAGAAATATTATTATTGAAGGGCTAATTTGAAAGAGAAAAGATTATTTTTCACGAAGAAAATTTGGAATGCAGCAAAATTATGCATTTAACAAATTTTTATTTTTTCCTTATCGCTTCTTACCAAATTTTATAATATGATGCGATTCTAATAAATTACGAATCATTTTTTCAGGAAAAAGAATCCTCACAGATATACCGTTCCCAATTTTTGGAAATAAATTATTTAATGGCTGAAACCATTAAAAATCAAATTTCCAAAATATAATTCTTGTAAACAAATTGCTGAATTTGGTAATAATTTATTCATTTTAGAAAATTGGAAAGCCCTGCTGGAAGTAAAAGGATTGAAAAAGATAGGAACTGGGGATTAGAAAAGAGAACATTTCTATCTCTCCAAACCCATCACTTTGCATCCCCAAAACTCTATCTTTTTCTATCTCCGCATTTATCCAGAGTGGCCAGGAATATATATTTTTTTCTATTCCTATGCCTGGTAATATCTATCTTTTCCTATGCCTTGAAAAAGATAGACGTGAGACGTGAATTTAGATTGACAAAGACATAGAAAAAGATTCACGTGGATAGATAAAGCATAGGAAGAGATAGAGAATGAAAGATTGAAAAAAGATAGACGTGAATTTATATTAACGATGAGATAGAAAAAAATTACGGTGGATAGATAAAGCATAGGATAGACGTGTATTGTGATTGACTTAGAGATAGGAAAAGATTAAGGAAGTTTGATGAAGGATTTTAAGGGATAGAAAAGTAAGAAATGGAAAAGATAGACGTGAAATTATATTGACGAAGAGATAGGAAAAGGTTAAGGAAGTCGATGAAGGATTTTAAGGGATCGAAAGGTAAGTAATGGAAAAGATAGACGTGAATTTATATTGACGAAGAGATAGAAAATATTACGGTGGATAGATAAAGCATAGGATGAGATAGAGAATGAAAGATAGAAAAAGATAGCCGTGACGTTAGATTAACAAAGAGATAGAAAAAGATTCACGTGGATAGATAAAGAATAGGAAGAGATAGATAATGAAAGATTGAAAAAGGTAGACGTGAAGTTAGATTAACTAAGAGATAGAAAAAAATTACGGTGGATAGATAAAGCATAGGATCAGATAGAGAATGAAAGATTCAAAAAGATAGACGTGAAGTTAGATTGACGAAGAGATAGAAAAAAATGACGGTGGATAGATAAAGCATAGGATGAGATAGAGATCAAGTGATTGTAAAAGATAGTCATAGACCTAGATTGACAAAGAGATAAAAAAAAGATTGACGTTGATAGATGTAGAATAGAATAAGGTAGAAATGGGGAGATTGAAAATGATAGACGTGTATTGTGATTGACTAAGAGATAGGAAAAGATTAAGGAAGTCTGATGAAAGATTTTAAGGGATAAAAAAGTAAGTAATGTAAAAGATAGACGTGAATTTATATTGACGAAGAGATAGAAAAAGATTAAGGAAGTTTGATGAAGGATTTTAAGGGATAGAATAACAAAGAGATAGAAAAAGATTGACATTGATAGTTGTAGAATAGAATGAGATAGAAAAGCGGAGATTGAAAAAGATAAACGTGAATTTAGATTGAAGAAAAGATTGAAAAGTAGAATCTTTTTCTTTAAAAAATTATCCGTGATTTATTACAATCACATCATTTTTCACAATTTGGTATGAAACGATAAGAAAAAAAGTTTGGGTAAAAATAAAATTTGTTAAATGCATTATTTTTCTGAATTTCATATTTTTTTCATAAAAAATAATCTTTTCACTTCCAAATTAGCCCTTCAATAACAATATTTATATTCTTGAAAGGAAAATTATCTATTTTTGGTTGAGGTCAAATTTATGTGGATGAACTTCCTTAAGGCAGAAATTCATCTGACTTGAATAAATTTTTATTTGTTTCAAAGATACTTTGTTTGAATCTATCTTATTTAAATCAAGTAAATCATATTTTTAAATCAAAGAAAGTCTTTGAAACAAATAATTTTTTTTTGATTCAATCAAATCTTTTTTTTAAGTGTATACAAAAGTTCAGTATAAACAGGGTCGAAACTGAGGGTTTATGTGCATTTGTTTTCAAAATTCTTAAATATAAATTTTCAATACTTCAAAACTAAAATTTATTTTTATAGTTTAAAACATGTATAAGTTCATTTGTTGAAGTAATAGAGGGTATGGGCGGTTATTCTAGTTTGACCCGGACGTCCTCTTCGGTAAATTCGGCCCTGAGTATAAGTTGTAAAAGATAGATTAAAAACATCATGACTCTTAAGGCCATGGATTAACCAGATCACGTGACCAAATTCTTGTAAAAGTTCAAGTAAGATAACTTTTTTATTTTACAAAATGTCTTCCATGAAATTTTTGAAAATACGAGAGAAAAGTTCGTTTGAGGGAAAATTTTGCAAAAAAATGTACAGTTAACCGTAATTTTTGAAAAAAAAAATTTCTATTAAAAAAGGAACGCTTCCACTCCGCTGGGTATCGAGCCTAGGACCTTTCGATTGCCGGTCGAATTAACTGTAATTGTTGATAAGTTTTGGAATTTTTTTCAAAATTTCTTTCTTTTGTTACGTTTCCCAAATCTTCAGAAAGATACTGGCGAATATTGGCGAATTTAATAGGTTTATATCGACTTTTTTACACAAATGCAGATAAGTAAGTTTTAAGTCAAATTACCTTCGAGTACATCATGATTATTAGTTCACCTAATTAACTAATCATTGCTTGGAATAGATCGTGAATATGATTGGAAATCTAAAGAGGAAAAAGATTGTTTCACCTGTGTCAGTGATTTGAGCAAGCTTTAATTTATGGAAATTTTAAGCGATAAAGATTACAGAAATTCTTCAGAGTTTATTCAATCTAAAGTTCAATTCGTTCAGCGAATTCAGATTTATGTTCTTTGCGCAGAAATGGTACTAGTATTTATCTCTCTGGAATAGCTTCAGGATGTGCACAATATTAACATAATGAGTTCATCATAAGAGACCTCGAAAATGTCAAATAAATAAAAAAAAAGAATCATACAGATGCAAGAATCTAGAAAGCATTATCAAATTTCTGCCACTAAAATTGTCATACCAACTTCTAAAATAGGTTTCTCACTGGATTTTTTAACGTTTTTGAAATCCCATGATCCTCTGGAAATTGAATCCTAAAGAGTCAACATTTTAAACCTAGAGTGATAAAATATTGACTTTTGAACTTTAAAAGAGAGAAATTGGAGCAAGGAGCGCCACCTTAAGAACTTACAAATAAAAGAAATCTTGACAATTTTCTGAATATATCTATTGTTATTTTAGTCGAATATAAAAGATTCAGATGTAAGATTTTTTAATCACTATAATAGTATTTGAGTTTTATAAATGGAATACTTATTAAAAACGAGCTAATCAAGGTAATTGACAGAACATAACTGAATTGTTAGAAACGGAGATTGAAAATTCTATATTCAAGAT